>CM057349.1:73277121-73877121 GCA_030015575.1 Agapanthus africanus
CAACGACCTCCGTCGCGAAAACAAGTCAGCCAATGACCTCCGTCGCGGAAACAAGTCGGCCAATGACCTCCGTCTCGGAAACAAGTCAACCAACGACCTCCGTCTCAGAAACAAGTCGCCAAGGACCTCCGTCTCGGAAACAAGTCAGCCAACAACCTCCGTCTCGGAAACAAGTCAGCCAATGACCTCCGTCGCGGAAACAAATCAGCCAACGACCTCCCCGTCGGAGCAATACTTCGACTCGGAAACAAGTCAACTCACCAACCACTTATGAGTCCTCTCGACTTGTAAGGGAGAAAATTCTCTTATAAGATCCTTACGACTTATAAGAGAAAACGCACTTAGAAATCCTCACGATTCCTAAGGAGAAAATACACCTGCGAGATCCTCTCGATCCGTAGGGAGAAAAGTCTTTATGAGACCCTCATGGCTCATAAAGTTGAAAAGTCTTAGGTGGCAGATCCTACACCTGTCTTCTAAGCCCTTACTGCCCCACTCATGAGCATATAAACTATTTCACACCAGAGTAAAACATAAAGAAATAGAAGGGTGCGGCTCATGGAATTGAGAGTTTGGAACTATATCTTTAAGAGTCGAGATTTGAGTCAATGATAAATGACGATGCTTGTGTCCACTCGTTATCTTCTCAGATCAAAATTCTGAAAGTTATATACCAACCCGAAACTGGTCATATGCTATGCATTACTCTGCAATACTTCACCCACATATATACTTACGTGGGCAAAGTAGTGGGGGGCATTTGTTCCCACCAAAAATTTCTGCGCAAAAGAGTCCAAGGTATCAAATGGCAGCGATACGCTTAA
Organism: Agapanthus africanus; assembly: GCA_030015575.1. Taxonomy (NCBI): domain Eukaryota; kingdom Viridiplantae; phylum Streptophyta; class Magnoliopsida; order Asparagales; family Amaryllidaceae; genus Agapanthus; species Agapanthus africanus. Next base: position 73,277,946 of record CM057349.1, read on the forward strand.
GAAAATGCGAACCAGTATCTTCCGTCCTGTATTTTGATAAACTCCCTAATAAGTAACTATTAAATTATGATGGTATTGAAAGCATCTCGAAAAAACCTTCAATTTGATATATCATGGGCCTCATAATTCATCCGGGATCAAAAGTTATGAGCAAATGTGTTATGCACATGTGATCTAAGAAAGAAGATGCGAACCAGTATTTTTCGAGTTGTATTTTGAAAACCTCCCGAATGAGAAACTGTTAAATTATGATGGTATTGAAAGCACCTTGAAAAAATCTTCGATTTGATATATTATGGGCCTAATAATTCATCCGGATCAAAAGTTATGAGCAAATGTCTATGCACATGTGATCTAAGGAAGAAGATGCGAACCAGTATTTTCCGAGCTGTATTTTGACAAACTCCGGAACGAGAAATGGCTAAATTCTGATGATATTGAAAGTATCTCGAAAAGACCTTCGATTTGATATATTATGGGCCCCATAATTCATCCGAGATCAAAAGTTATGAGCAAATGTGTTATACACGTGTAATCTAAAGTAATGCTCTACTACATAGGGAATGCATTTTTTAGTCCCCACATCGGGAAAAAAGAGAGATGACTTCTCTACCACTCCCATATAAATAAGAGAGGATACATCTTAGAAAGGGTAGAGTAAAATCCTCAAAGGATTCAATACTCAAAGGAGCTTAGTCTCCAAAGGAGCTTAGTTCTCCAAGATAGGAGCATGCTCCTCCCCATAATGCGCATATGCGCAAGCGCCATGTGCGCTACGTGCAACGCACGTGTGCACGCCATGCGGCACCACGTGCAACGCACGTGCGCACCACATGAGAACATTTAATAATATTAAAAGGAGCTTGTTCTCCATATATAGAAGCTCTGCTTCTCCTCAAAATGCGCATGTGCGCCACGTGCAACGCACGTGTGCTCGCCACGCGCGCACCACGTGCAACGCACGTGCGCACCAAATAAGAACATTTAATAATATTAAAAGGAGCTTGTTCTCTATATATAGAAGCTCTGCTTCTCCTCATAATGCGCATGTGCGCCACGTGCAACGCACGTGTGCCCGCCATGCGGCACCACATGCAACGCACGTGCGCACCACATGAGAACATTTAATAATATTAAAGAAGCTTGTTCTCCATATATAGAAGCTCCGCTTCTCCTCATAATGCGCATGTGCGCCACGTGCAACGCACGTATGCTCGCCACGCGCACACCACGTGCAACGCACGTGCGCACCAAATGAGAACATTTAATAATATTAAAGGAGCTTGTTCACCATATATAGAAACTCTGCTTCTCCTCATAATGCGCATGTGCGCCACGTGCAACGCACGTGTGCCCGCCACGTGCGCACCACGTGCAACGCATGTGTGCACCACATGAGAATATTCAATTAGAAGGAGACTCGTTCTCCATAGGAGCTTGCTCCCCCCCATCATGCGCATATGCGCAAGATCCTTGTGCGCTACATGCAAATATGAGCGCCCAACACGTGCGACGCACGTGCGCGAACGCAAAGAAGCCTTTTTCAGCAGCGAGAAGCTTAAGCTCCAGTCTGTTCTTCCCCCCTAATGAGTGAGACATGGTTCAAAGGGTACATCCCTCCACACCTTCGATATATGGCACTGTAATCTCTCAGTGTCGTCGGAGAGGTGGTGGGTCCCAACGACCAATGATCTTTTTTTCTAAAATAAAAAAAAAGAAGAGAGAGGAACATTGACAGAGAAACAGAGAAAGAATTCAGAGGACTCCTAAAAAGAAAGTTTGAGAAGAAATCAGAAAGATAAGAAGGTAAACCTTTGAAAAGAAGAATTTCTTCTGAAAAGATCAATGGTCTAATAACAAGATCAAGATCTTAAAATAAAAAGAAAAGATCAAATAATAAGAATAAAATAAGAAGTAATATACTTCTTTATTAGATCATTTGATCTACACAAAGGCATTGCCTTTTGATGAACCACTGGTTCTGGAATCTTAAAAAGATTCTTTTCTTGAATCCAAAATTGGATCAAGATATTAAAACAGTGCCTTGCACTTGTAAATCTGTACTGTTGAGCTCTTGGGTTGGCGCAATCCACCAGAGAGCGCCACGTGTCAGCGCCAGAACAACTTACGCTATGCGCTTTTAAAATAGAGTATTGCTCTCTGAAATTGGCGCAACTCATCAGAGCGCGCCACGTGTCAGCAGCGCAGCGCACTGCGCTAATTACGCTTGCGCTCACCAGAGCGTGACACGTGTCACCTCCACATGCGCTTGCGCTCATTAATTAGCGCAAAAGGCCTAACAGGCCAAATTAAATGCAATGCATTATTTTAAAGAAGGGCAGAGTCCAAACAGATGCTCTGCATCATTTATAAAGGGACAGAGCCCAAATCAGAAAGGTCTAGCAGGCCAAAATAAAATCCAGTGCATTATTAAACAGGGGCAAAACCCTAGCACAGGCCTAATAGGCCAAAGATAAAAAAAACGTTGAATATTCTCAACTGGTCTTAGCCCAATCATGGCCGTAAGTCCTCAAATTAATTAACTGAGCAAGACTGCTCTCCTAAATCAATTTACATCCGGTTCAAGGGTACATCTCCGAACTCCTCTGACCCCTATCGTTGTAATCCTTCAACGACGTCAGAGAGGTGACGAGTCCCGACGACCACACATCGATACGGACTGCGGGGTCCGTAAACTCATGGACCGAAACGTCCTTAAACTAATATTCGTCCCAAAATGGGAATGTTGGACCGAAATGTCCTTAAATTAATGCTCGTCCCCAAATGGGAATGATGGACCACCACGTCCCTAAACTGGAACATGGACCACCACGTTCCTAAACTGGAACATGGACCGCAACGTCCTTAAACTACCTATGGACCCACTACGTCCCTAAAGTGGAATAATAGAGCCTCCAAATGCTCTTTTGCCGGATCTAAATGATCTCGTTTAAGTTGATCTTAGCCCCAAACACGGCTAACGTATCCTTAAACATTCAAATGGACTATAAAACTCCAAATCAACTTTGGTTCAAGGGTACATCTCTGAACTCCTCTGACACCTATCGTTGTAATCTTTCAACAACGTCAGAGAGGTGATGAGTCCTGACGGCCATATATTAAATGGATCACCACGTTAAGTTGATCTTAGTCTCAAACAGGACTAACGTATCCTTAACGAACGTTTAAGTTGATCTTAGCCTCAACACGGCTAACGTATCCTTAAACTAAAATACCAAACCCAAATCTAAGAAAATACGGATTTGGACTAATCCACGTCCTACGGGCGACGACATAAATTAGTCTCCGTATACAATCCACGGGCAACCACAAACAAAACAAACACCCACGACACGGAGTGAAATTCTGGAGAAGGAGAAAGTTGTTACCGCGATGCGGTAATGTAATTAACTGCAGGGGCTTGCGCCTGCAGGGAAGAGCGTCCCCACAATCAAAAACCCCTCTAGCGAGGGGGAATCTGACGAAGTCTGCTACATCGGCCGCATCCGTCTAAACCTCCGATACACGGTGCCATAAATTAACTTGGCATCTTCGGAGTGGTAGACGGATAAAACCATATAGCATCTGTCCCGAATCTCAGGCAAGACGTCCTCAACGTCGTCGCCGTCTTTCGGAGGGGAACACCAACTCTGGCTCAGGTGTCTGTCATTGGCCGAAGCCCAAAAGGTCATGAAAGATGTTCACTCGGGCGTTTGCGGTACTCACCATCTGGCCCCAAGATGCGACTTCAAATCAAATGGCTTGGGTATTACTGGCCCACCATGATACGGGATTGCGGAGTGCATGCAAAGAAATATCAGATCTGCCAAATCCATGGTGATTTCATTCACAAGCATCCCAATCCGTTGCATCCTACGGTGGCGTCGTGGTCCTTCGAAGTCTGGGGCGCCGACATTGTTGGCCCAATTGATCATCCGTCATCCAAAGGCCACCGGTTCATACTGGCCACGACAGACTACTTCTCCAGATGGAATGAAACTGTCCCGCTAAAAGAAGTCAAGACAAAAGATATTCTGACATTCTTCCAGCATAATATTCTATACCGCTTTGGTACATCAAGAAGAATCATTTCTGACAATGGGTCCTCTTTCAAGGGCTTCAATGTCTCAAGGTTCGCTACTCAGCACAAGATTGACTGGAGATATTTCTCCATCTATAATCCAAGAGCCAATGGGCTAGCCGAAGCCTTCAATAAGACTCTATGCAAGCTCCTGAGGAAAAATGCTTCAGCCAACAAGAGAGACTGGAATCTCAAGCGTCACGAGGCGTTGTGGGCATATCGTACCACGCATCGTACTCCAACTCAGTCGACTCCATACTCATTGCTCTTCGGAGTGGAGGCGGTCCTCCCCCTCGAAGTCGAAGTTCCAAGCTTAAGAATAGTCGTTCAGCACGAATTGACGGAGGAGGAAAACGTGCTCCTTCGGCTCGAAGAGCTCGACGCCCTCGAAGAAAAGAGGCTTGCAGTACAACAAAATCTGGAGCTGTACCGAGCCCAAATGTCACGGGCCTATGACAAGATAACATGTCTCCGCACTTTCAAGAAAGGTGAGTTGGTGTTGGTGCTCAAAAGACCGATCATCCCCAATCGACATGCCAAGGGAAAATTCGAGCCAAACTGGGAAGGACCATACATCATCGAGAAAGTGTTCGACGGAGGATCCTACCAACTAATAAGTGCTGAGAGAGAAAGTCCCATGCCACCCATCAATGGCCGATATCTCAAGAAATACTACGTGTGAATACTCCAAGTCGCAGGCAAATTGAGCACATCAGCCCTACGGTCTGGATCATACATCCTGCAAAACCGTATACAATCCACGGGCGTAAACGACCCCTATCTCTCCCAAATCCTGCCGGTGAGACTACTTTTAAAGTCCCACCAGTGGCAAAAAAAGGTATTCCACAAGCAAAACGGGTACGGATGAAAACCCGAAAGGGCTCCGTGAGTAAAAACAGCAGGACTACCGGCGAGTTTGTGAAAACCCGAAAGGGCGCAGACTCGCGAAATGAAATGAAATACACTCGCAAAGTCCTCTCGACCGTGTGAGGAGAAAATCCATGCGTGAGATCCTTACGACTCACAAAGGAGCAACACACTTAGGAATCCTCACGATTCCTAAGGAGAACATACACCTGCGAGATCCCCTCGACTCGTAGGGAGGAAAATGATTTTATGGGACCCTTACGGCTCATAAAATTGAAAAGCCTTAGGTGATAGGGACCCAAACCTGTCTCCTAAGCCATCGTTCCCTAACGGGTAACGGCAAATGATGAGTCGCTCCTGGCGTTACGCTTCAGTGTTAGCGGTGCTGATGCCGACCCAAAAAACCAAATCCCAAGTCCTCCCGGGGGAAATGATGAGTTGCTCCTGGCATTATTCCAGTGCAGCAATACTGATGCCAAACAAGATCCAAATCCCAAGTCCCCAAACGGCAAATGATGAGTCGCTCGCTTCAGTGTTAGCGGTGCTGATGCCGACCCAAAAACCAAATCCTAAGTCCTCCCGGGGCAAATGATGAGTTGCTCCTGGTATTATTCTAGTGCAGCAATACTAATGCCAAACAAGATCCAAATTCCAAATCCCCAAACGGCGAATGATGAGTCGCTCCTGGTACCATATTCCAGTGCAGCGATGCAGACGCCAACCAAAATCCAATTTCTCAAAATTCTCCCGGCCCTACGGTTAGTCCCCAAATTGACCGCCGTATACAATCCACGGGCTCAAATAATTCTCAGCATACCCATGCCCTACCGCACTCACCAGTTACGCGGCTGGTCTCCGCCCTAAGAATTATGCTCCATTTGGGAAGACCCACTCATGTGTCCTCACGATACATGAGGAGAACAAACCTTCGTGGGATCCTTATGACTCACAAAGGAAAAACACTTGGGATTCCCCATGACTCCTAAGGAGAAAGTGCACCTACGAGATCCTTTCGACTCGTAGGGAGAAATGCTTTTATGGGACCCTTACGGCTTATAAAATTGAAAAGCCTTAGGTGATAGGGACCTAAACCTGTCTCCTAAGCCATCGCTCCCCAACAGGAAAAGGCAAATGATGAATCGCTCCTAGTACCATATTCCAGTGTAGCGATGCTGATGCCAAACCAAAACCAAAATCCCCAAATCCTGTCATGACAAATGATGATTCGCTCCTGGTACCATATTCCGGCATAGCAATGCTGATGTCAACCCAAATCACATCAAGTCAGCAAAACAACCAATGACCTTCCTGGCAGAATCAAATCCACCTCGGAAACAAGTCAACTTCATCCCTGACGCCGCAAGAAGCGGGGCAAGTCAAATCCAGAACCGACCGTCCAAGTCACAAAAAGGGCAGAACCGACCGTCCAAGTCGCAAAAAGGGTAGAACCGACCGTCCACGGTCGCTAAAATGGCAGAACCGACCGTCTACATCGCTAAAATGGCAGCATCGACCGTCCAAGTCGTAAAAAGGGTAGCACCGACCGTCCACGTCGCTAAAAGGGCAGCATCGACCGTCCAAGTCGCAAAAAGGGCAGAACCGACCGTCCAAGTCGCAAAAAGGCAGAACCGACCGTCCACGTCGCTAAAATGGCAGAACCGACCGTCCAAGTCGCAAAAAAGGGCAGAACCGACCGTCCAAGTCGCAAAAAGGGAAGAAACCGACCGTCCAAGTCGCAAAAAGGGAAGGACCGACCGTCCAAGTCGCAAAAAGGCCAGAACCGACCGTCCACGTCGCTAAAATGGCAGAACCGACCGTCCACGTCGCTAAAATGGCAGCATCGACCGTCCAAGTCGCAAAAAGGGCAGCACCGACCATCCACATCGCTAAAAGGGCAGTATCGACCATCCAAGTCGCCAAAAGGGCAGAACCGACCGTCCAAGTTGCAAAAAGGGCAGCACGGACCGTCTACGTCGTAAAAAGGGCAGTATCAAACGTCTACGTCGCTAAAAGGACAGCAACGACCATCCAAGTCGCAAAAAGGGCAGAACCGACCGTCCAAGTCGCAAAAAGGGCAGAACCAACCGTCCAAGTCGCAAAAAGGGCAGCATCGACCGTCCATGTCGCAAATAGGGCAGTGCCAGCTTCCCAAAAGGTGGGAACCGAATCAAGTCGCTTCCACGTGAAAGAAGATCCATCAATTTCATGCACACGACCCACATATGTGGTGTGCATTTATTGATGGGGGGCAATTTGTTGGGGTAAAAATTTACACCTCGGTTAACCAAGTCAAAATCAAAGTCAACCCCAAGCCAAGTGGGCCCAAGCACAGATCCAGTGGGCCCATGCCCGAGTCGAGCCCGAACATGAAGCGACCGGCCACCCCCCATGCCAAGAATTTTTTTTTGTAATAAATAATTTTGTTGTAATTCTTTTATTTTGTTTTATAGATAAATGTAAGAAAAATAGGCATAAAGCCAAATTTTTGTATAGCCTATGGCTTATGTGCAAAAAGAAATGGCACATGAGCCATGGGATAAGCAAAATGCCATTTTGTGAAGCCCAAGGGGCTGTGTGTAAAATGTATAGCCTATAAAGGCAAGGATAATGAAAATATCTCACAACTTTTTCTCTCTCCAAAGAAAAATCTAGATCTGTGATCTTCTCCTTCCTCAAGGTTCTAAACCTTCCTCTTTTTTTTTAATTAAATCAAGAGTCTTACTCTTCCTTTTCCAAAACTAAATAGTTTTTCACCACAAAACCCACAAAGGAGAACTGAGATCTGCCATCAGATCTCAGAAAGGAGAGATTTTTAGAATCTCATATTTCTTGATCTTCAAAATCCGGCAAACAAAGGAAGAAGAAGGAGACCCATCTCCAGAAACCCCACTTTAGGGAAGAACTGGGGCTCAAGGGGAGAAGCCCTTCATCAGCTTCAAAACATCTTAGGAGTTTAACTCCTCATATATATATATATATATATACACACACACACACACACACATACAGAATAATAAGTGCTCCTTTCTGGGAGTACAACTCCCATTGCAGGGACCAAGTCCCTTTTGCTGCTCGAGCGCCCACGTGCTGACACGTGGTACGCTAGCGCTCTTGTGCTCAGAGCGCTAGCGCCCAAACCGCTAGCGCCCACGTGCTGACACGTGGCGCGCTAGCGATTAGTGCGCTAGCACTCTTGTGCTCAGAGCGCTAGCACCCAAAGTGCTAGCGCTCGAGCGCCCACGTGCTGACACGTGGCGCACTAGCGCTCTTGCGCTCAGAGCGCTAGCGCCCAAAGCGCTAGCGCCCTAGTGCCCACGTGCTGACATGTGGCATGCTAGCGCTCAATGCGCTAGCGCCCGAGCGCCCACGTGCTGACACGTGGCGCGCTAGCACTCTTGCACTCAAAGCGCTGGCGCTGGCCCTACGCATCCTTTGGACGCCTTTCCCCCTTTTTTTATATATATACATATGTATATATATGTACACACACACATACTCCACGACATGTCCCTGTTAGAAAAAATTTCTAACGGAGAGCTGCGGGGCCCTCGATATATCCAAAACCCCTTCAAAACACAACACTGCACATTGAGTTCGCATGACCAGTTTAACCCGTCAATCGGAGATTCCCTCGCTCTAAAGGCGAGGGGTAATTAACGGCAGCTTAGTTCGCGGCTTCCGGAGATTCGGATCCCTACAATCATTAAACCTCGTCCTACCCTAGGCAGGGGGAATCTGTAATGCGCCTGACAAGCGCGCGCGTATTCCCATCTCAATGGGGTAATGAAAAACACCCTACAATGACATGTGTACTGGTTAGTCTATCGACCTGAGATCGTCATTTGTCTCGTGTGAGTTCCCACTGTGCTTTCATTACTACCCTACCACGGCTCAAAGGATTCATGCAAACAGGTTTTAGTTGAGTACAGTCCCGAGCCACAAGGAGGCAGTGAGCGGATCGTCGGGGGATTCGTCTCTCCCGGTATTGGGGGTTGATATCGCGGTTGTGCATGGGTGGCCATCACCTGAAATCCTTGGCCAAGGTAGTCGAGAATTATTGATCTATGATCGGTAGATTCTCAGGTGGTGATGGGCTTCATACCGACACTAAATGTCGTGTTATTAGGGGGTCTGACTTTATCCACCCCCTAGACTCAATATGCGATACTCATAGATGAACGGACCGGACTGGACGGATATTGTCACTATCAGGCTCAGTATGGGTTTCAGGATGGGTTTTCTCGTCGTCCTCCCTTTCGCTCAATACCTGGGTAGCCGTTATGTCCAGCTAGTGCCGCTGGCGTGCTTGTGGTTAAACCCACTGCCATTGTATTGACGAGTCTTTAGAGTCCCACATAGAGGGTTTCCCTGCTTCGGGCAAAACGATGTAGAGGCTGTATGGTTTTATGACAGGGTTCGATCACATACGTGTACTTGTGCACGGATGATGTTCAGACGGATAATACTAGTAGGCTTTGGTTTAAGCCGGATCCTAGTATTATATTTGTTGGATTATTTTCGTCTCTTTGTATTCGTATTCTATGGAATACGGATGCGGGTATGTATATTCGGTTGAGGGGTATTCTTATAATTTATTACAAGATTACTTTTAGAAGATTACACCTCATCATGTTTTAGAACTTTTTGGATTAAAAGATTATTGAGGTGTAGGATGAGGTGTTTATTGCATTTTTGTGGCATGGCTAATTAGTGACCCATGGTTACTATTCTACCATGCTTAGGGTTTTTGTTTGTTGTGAGATTATGTTGACTTGAGATATTTTTTGTTGACTAAAATATTTTGGAGACATGGATATTTATGTGATGGCTCTATTATTTCTTATCACACTCACACAACAAACAAAAATGTAAGACATTATTCTATTTTTTCCTCTCTCTCTCTCTCTTTTGAGTTGCTCTCAACACCTCATTCTCATGGCATCTTCTTCTTCCTCTAGCTCCACCCAAATCCTCTTATGAGTTGAGAATCTTTGGGTGTCTTGAGACAAATTAATCCTTCATCACTCTCTATTTTATCTACGGTATCTAGAGTAGCGATCTAGGTGCCCTAGTTGCTTCGGATATGAGGTTGGAGCTCGTTGCATAGACTCTCGGGTGGATCATCTTCGATGGAGGGAGACCGGAGATCAAGCTTGATCAAGGAAGCCCCTAGGAGCTTAGGATGATGGCTGACGACCGAAGGACACGGATCTATTCGGTATAACCATTCTAACTCCTTTGCATGTTTTGTTATCTAGGGCTTATGGGTAGATCCGGGTAATTGATTGTGGTGGCGCCAAGTTTTATAAATTTTTGTTCCGCATTCTGTCATGGATTGATGGCCGGGGCGCTGCCGTAACCAAACATGGTATCAGAGCCACTCCATAAGCCTTAGTTAACTCATTGCGACATTAGAAATCCGCCGTTTTTTGTCGTGCGAAAACTGCCGACAAAAACAGTTCCAAAAACTGAAAGTTTGAGATGTTTGCACACCCCGCGGGCTCACGGTTTGAACCAAGAAGCCGCGGGGTGGTGCATGGGAACCGCCGAGGGGGACCGAATGGCTGGGCCCACTCCCCAAGACCACCACAAAGTGGTCTTGGCAGTGCGGACCCGAAACTACCCCACCTTGGGCAGTTTCGGGTCTGCCTCAGCCCCTGGCCACCTCGTGGTGGCCTCGGGGGTAGGGTACCCCTTCTAGGCCCCCCGACTCGAAGTTAATTTCATGCTCTAACTCCCCGCGAAGGTTCGAGCGCGTTTTGTTTTGATTCGGACTTCCGAATTGGCTTTAAACGGTCGATTTTTGGAACTTTAGCTCACTGTTTTTTCATGGTTTTGGAAATTGGTTTAGTTTGCTAATTGCGTGCAAAATTATAATGTCATAGTATTCAGTACATATATTACTATCTGCGACCTTGAATGTCATTAGAGTAGTACAACTCGTCTATGTCACGACCCGCAGGGTACGGAACGTGACTGGCACTTAAGTTTACGAAACGTCTAAAGGCGTCCGTAAAATAAGTAAGCCAAAAGCCCAGAAAACAAAACCAATTAAGCAAAAGAGTGAAGAAAACCCAACATTTGAAAGCAAGTTTATCAAATAAGTCATGTAAAACACTTTTTAAAAACAACACCAACTTTTCCCGAAAATTTCGGCAGAGTCTCCTTTGTAAAAACTGGCCCCCAAAATGGGTACAACATAAATAAACATGAATCCAACAAAATAGGGCATCCCCAAGCGAGAGCTAGCTCTTCGCCATAAGGCGGTCACAAATCCCACGCAATGTAAATGACAACAAGCATAATAAAGCATAAGGAAGCATGAAAAAGTAGCATGTCGGCTCAAGTGAGCTAGACCCCAAAATACAGCATAAAATCCACAAACCTCACAGTCTCATCTCTAGGTCAATATACAATAATCTGGTAGAAACAGTAGATGGAGTACACTAGATACAAAGAATATACAAGTGGTACAAAATAATAACATAACCCACCTATGAGCAAAACTCGAGCTCAGGCAAAAGAGGCAAAAGACAAGTGCGCCCGCCGCTACTGAACTGACGGAGCGGACCTGCAAAAGACTGTGGCACAACGGGGGTGAGTTGCCAACTCGTGAGTAATAAATAACATCTGCAAAGGCTATCGTATGCATGCACACAAGCATCCTAGCATCTAAAATACAGGTATGACTGGATGCACTAGCAGGTGTGTATATCATATCGGTGTGCTAATATGTATGCAACATGAAAATCTGAGGTCTCAATAGGTATATATAAGAAATATTTTATCTCTTTTTTTGTTTTTTTGAAACTCTTTTAGAATGCCAGCATAATGTCAATGAATCGACGAAAATCGGTGTCCAGCAACGACACCCAAAAGCTGTCTCAAATCTCATAAATGTATCTCTGGCCTCAGCCGTCCGGCTGATCCATCTCAAATATCAATATATCATCATCTAGCGGCCACGGTCGGTATCCTCTGGATATCCGCCGTCCCAAACAGTCACCGGTAGGTAATCCATCCCCTGCCAGGCTCAACGTCATCACCACATTCCTCTTGCCCCGGGGTACCTTACCGGGCCCACCATGTACCCGTGCCGGTTCCTCCACTCCTCGACACGGATTTCCAAATCCACAGCAAACTCATGGTGGACGACACTTACATCACTAGAAAACCGCAATTTACATGTTTTAAAAAATATCATAAGTTTGGAAATTTTGCGGCTTTCCCCCGAAATCCAGCAATATCATAAAATCTCAAGAAATCCTCATAAGTGCATATATCAATGATAATGAATGCGTATGATATCAATAATCAAGTTGCGATGTGTGATTAATGTATTAAGCATGAACAATGAATATGATGAAGTACATGCACATGAATATCAATCCTACGGTTTCATTTTAAGGAAATAGCACAATTTAAGTATCAATTAGTAAAACGTTTAAATTAAAGGTTATCTAGTGTGGTGGCATGGCAATTACCAGGGTATGTGTGTAAACATGAATAGTGCTCGTGCTGCATATAAAAACCTGGTAATGGTGCATGTGTCCTACAATTGAGTTTGCGTATATGGGTATGACATATTGATCTAATTGCAGCAATTATCATGCCAGTAATATTATTCTAATGTCACAAGTGGTTATCCAGTTTACTATTGTTCAGTTTACTAAATCTATCGGGCGACTTGCGCCATCCAAACGATCGTCCCCCGTAGATGTTAAATCTACTCACTGGGATCCCTGGCTAGCTGTGTCCAATCACCGCCTTTCCCTTTCGCGCCGCGTCTGACGTCTCCGCGACCGAACCTGGAATTTACATCAATACCAAATATAAGGTTACATATCAAGAATGACGCAAAACCCCAACGAAACTATTAAAGTTCGCTAGCTAGGTACAACGTGCACAAAGTGCGCGGAACACACGCGAAAATCGCAAAACTGCCGAAAAACGCCGATTTGGGTCGCCCGGCAAAACTAAAACCCGACTACCCAAAAACCGCACCCACATATCCTAAAAGTCGTAGGACAAGCCATTACAATCATCACATAATTTTTATACAAAACTAGTAAGCATTTCAATCCAAAATCGGTGCAAAAAAAATCGCCGATTAGCGACAAAACGACTACAATCTAGCACAATCACCCAACCACACTACAAGCAATCTACAAACACTAATTATAACACAACAACAATGATTCCAATCCTATTTTCCATAAACAACCATTCTTGAATTCATAGCCTAGCAATTTCCAAATCCATTTCCACACTTGAAAGCTTAATTTAACACAACAAAAGCCCACTTAAGAAAATTAACCTCTTAGGTTAGGTTAGCAAAATCCTAGATAACAATTTTAGGTTCAATCAACTAAATAATGTTTTCTAAAACTTAATCAACTCACTAATCATGTTTCACAAACCATTACCAAACATAAACCCTCTCTTGAAAATTTAAAACAACAATTTCACCCTTCTAAAATTAACTAATTTAGCAAAATTGAAAACTATATCAACAAGGTAACTATATAGATTAGTTAATTAACCATTAGATTAACTATAAAACAACTTAATTAATTATCATGGCTTCAAACCCTAGCTAAAATTTTCAAGCAAAACCTAAGAAACTAGATTAAACTACACTAAATTAACACTAAACCATCTAACATAAGAACTTAAACAAAAGAATTTAACATGATAGAAATTATACCTCTTGATCTATGGATCAAGCAAGAAAATTTTGCTCCAAATGATGGCCTCAACACCAAGATCCAAGCAAGAATGGCTAAGGATAATGATAGCTTAAGGATTTTGTTTGGATTTTTGAATTAAATCATGGATTTTGATGTATTTTCTTGAAGAAATTGAAGAAAATGAAAAGAAAAGAGAGGAAGAAGAGGGTGTGCAGGATTTTCGGCCAGAGGAGGAATGGGGGAGGGTGTGGGCAAGTGGGGAAGGTCATGGGTCAAGTCCACAAAGTCAAATGCACCTTACTTTATTCATTTTAATTAAAATAAACCCAAAAAACCCCTTAAATCACTCAAGAAAGCAACTAAAGAAAAGAGATCAGAATTTTCTGGTCTCACACAAGGTGGGGCTGTCCTAGGGCTGAGAAAAAAGAGAGAGGGGTTTTACAAAAGAAATTTTATGCAAAAAGGCCCCCTACAACTCAAAAATTGCAAGTTTTAGCCCAAAATTCAATAAATTCGTTTCATATCATAAAAATTTGTTAAAAATCAAAATAAATTACTAAAAATTTATGTTATCACTAGATTATAATTATCATAATTTTAGAGATTAAAATTAGCCCGGAAAAATTTGTATTTATCGCTTATTTAATGTATTTTCTTACCGGCTTAAAATAATATTAAAAAATTGAAAAATTAGGGAAAATTTTTAAACGACCAGAATTTCATAATTAACTCATTAGCTACTAAAAACAAGCAATTACCTATCCATTTTAAGTATAATTAGCCCTAAACTGCAAAATAACAAGAAAGACGGTTTTCGGAAAAATACCGAATTTTCACCGAATTTCAGGAAAACACCAAAACGACTTTTCAAGACGCTACAATCTTCCCCCCTTAAAGAAATTCAGTCCCCGAATTTAAAAAATATAACTACGCGTACCTTCAAAGAGATGGGGATACTTCTTCCTCATCTCGCCCTCGGTCTCCCAGGTAACCTCCTCGCTGCTCGGGCTACGCCAAAGGACCTTAACGGTTGGTATAATCTTCGACCTCAACTTCTTCACCTGCCGATCCAGGATGGCCACCGGCTGCTCTGCAAAAGAAAGGTCACGCTCTAGCTGGACTGTCGGGTGCTGAATCGCATGAGAAGGGTCGTGAATTTACTTGCGGAGCATCGAAACATATTGAAGACGGGGTGAACATCGGGAAAGCTGGGAGGAAGAACCAAACGATATGCAACAGCGCCAACACGCTCGAGGATCTCGAAGGGACCTACGAATCTAGGGCTAAGCTTCCCCTTTCGCCCAAAACGCATCACGCCCTTCATCGGAGAGACCCTCAGAAAAACATGGTCGCCAACTGCGAACTCTAATCTGCGACGGCGCCTGTCAGCATACGATTTCTGCCTACTCTGAGCCGCTCTCATCCGGTCTCGGATCAACTGGATCTTCGATGTCGTCTCCTCAACAAGCTGCGGCCCCAAAATGCTGCTCTCGCTGAGCTCTGTCCAACAAACGGGCGATCTGCATCTCCTCCCATACAAAGCCTCGAAAGGTGCCATCTGAATCGTATCCTGGAAGCTGTTGTTGTAGGAGAACTCCACTAGAGGTAAATGACGATCCCAGCTACCACCAAAGTCTAAAACGCACGCTCTGAGCATGTCCTCGAGAGTCTGAATGGTCCGCTCTGACTGTCCGTCTGTCTGCGGATGAAACGCTGTGCTGAAGCTCAAACGAGTGCCCAAAGCCTCCTGAAGTCTCTGCCAAAGTCGGCTGGTGAACTGAGTGCCTCGATCTGACACGATACAAGTCGGTACGCCATGTAGTCGCACGATCTCGTCAATATAGAGCTGAGCATACTGAGCGAAGCTGAAAGTCGTCTTCACCGGAAGAAAGTGAGCCGCTTTCGTCAATCTATCCACGATCACCCAGATGGAGTCGTACCCTCGACTGGTCCTGGGTAGACCCATAACGAAATCCATCGAAATCTGCTCCCATTTCCACTCTGGAATGGGTAACGGCTGTAGCTCTCCCGCGGGCCTCTGGTGCTCGGCCTTGACTTGCTGACAAGTCAGGCATCTCGAAACGAACTCCGCAATGTCCCTCTTCATCCCGTCCCACCAGTAGGTCTCTCTCATATCATGGTACATCTTGGTGGAACCGGGGTGGACACTATACACTGATCGGTGTGCCTCCTCAAGAATGTCGCGCCGCAATCCATCAGCATCTGGTACGCACAGTCTAGATCCATATCGTAAAATCCCCTGATCGTCAACCACGAACTCGGAAAATCTGCCCTGTCCCACCTGTGCCATGATCTCTGAGCAACGGTCGTCACTGCGCTGTGCCTCATATATACGGTCAAGCAACTGTGGGCGTGCACGAACATGCGCGAGCTGTCCCCCTGTCTGAGTGAACTCGAACTCAACTCGGCTGTCGCATAACATCTGCCAATCTGCTGACGACTGCCTCTGCACTGCGCGCAAAAAGGATAGACTACCCCCGGGCCTCCTACTCAACGCATCTGCCACCACATTTGCCTTGCCGGGGTGATATAAGATCTCGCAGTCGTAGTCTTTCACCAACTCCATCCAACGACGCTGTCTGAGGTTCAGGTCTCGCTGCTGAAATATGTACTTTAAGCTCTTGTGATCGGTGAATATCTGACACGACTCGCCGTACAGGTAATGTCGCCAAATCTTCAGTGCAAAGACCACTGCAGCCATCTCCAAATCATGAGTGGGGTAGTTCTGTTCATGCTTCTTCAACTGCCGAGAAGCGTAAGCGATCACCCGGCCATGCTGCATCAATACGCATCCTAATCCCACTCGCGAAGCATCACAGTAGACAACAAATCCGCCTGATCCCGAAGGTAAAGATAATACCGGCGCCGTAGTCAAACAAGTCCGTAGCTGCTGAAAACTGCGCTCGCACTCCTCTGTCCAGACGAAAGGAACTCCCTTCCGGGTCAAACTGGTCAACGGTGCAGCTATACGGGAGAAGTCCTGAACAAAACGCCTGTAGTAGCCCGCCAGGCCTAGAAAACTACGGATCTCAGTAACCGATGTAGGTCGGGGCCACTGCTGAAGAGCCTCAATCTTCTTCGGGTCCACACAAATGCCGTCTCTCGTAACCACGTGACCCAAGAATCCGACGCTGTCCAGCCAGAATGCACACTTGGAGAACTTCGCGAACAGCTGGTGCTCCCTCAGAGTCTGTAACGTAATCCGCAAGTGCTGCTCGTGCTCCTCTCTGCTCCGGGAGTACACCAAGATATCGTCGATAAATACGATGATGAACAAGTCAAGATACGGCCTGAATGTACGGTTCATCAAATCCATAAATGCAGCTGGGGCGTTGGTGAGTCCGAACGACATCACCAAAAACTCGTAGTGGCCATAGCGTGTACGGAAAGCTGTCCTCGGTATATCCTCCTGTCGAACTCGCAGCTGATGGTATCCTGATCGCAAGTCGATCCTCGAAAAATACCCCGCACCCTGAAGCTGGTCGAACAAATCATCAATGCGCGGCAACGGATATCTGTTCCGAACGGTAACTTTGTTCAGCTGGCGGTAGTCGATACATAAGCGCAAACTTCCATCCTTCTTCTTGACAAACAGGACCGGAGCACCCCACGGAGAAACACTCGGTCGAATAAGCCCCTTAACTAACAAATCCTGCAACTGATCCTTCAGCTCTCGAAGCTCTGCCGGGGCCATCCGATAAGGTGGTATAGAAATAGGCTCCGAACCGTGAATCAAATCAATGCAGAACTCAACATCGCGCTCAGGCGGTAGCCCAGGTAGCTCATCAGGGAAGACATCAGGGAACTCAGAAACAACCGGGACCCGGTCTAACGGAACCTCTGCAGCTCGAGTATCACAAACAAACACTAAGAATCCCTGACATCCCTTCCGCAAGAGCTGACCAGCGCGAAGAGACGAAATTAAGCTGGGAAGGGTGACACTGCGGTCTCCCTGAATAACAAGGACTGGCTCTCCCGGAAAGCTAAATCTGACTGCCTTCTCACGGCAGTCCACCGAAGCATAACAAGTGGCTAGCCAATCCATGCCCAGAAGCACATCAAAGTCCAACATATCGAGGAGTATCAAATCAACTGATGAATCCCTCTCCCCGATACGAACGGAACACAAACGAAATACAAAACGAGCGACAAACGACTCGCCTACCGGAGTAACAACAACAAGCGGCTGATCTAACGACGACGACTCACGGCCCAACATCGGTGCAAAGTGTGTAGAGACGTACGAATGTGTGGAACCTGGGTCGAATAATACCCGTGCGTCGAAAGAACAAACTAGCAAGGTACCTGTCACAACGGCATTGGATGCCTGCGCATCCTGCGGTGTCAAAGCAAAAACTCGGGCCTGTCCTCCACCGATAGCGGGCTGACCTCGACCTCGGCCTCTGCCTCCTCGTCCTCTCTGAACAGGACCGCCGCGTCCACGGCCTCTCAGTGCACCTAACTGGCGTGGAGCATCGCCTGGGGTAGGAAGTAGGGCTCTCTGAGGAGGGGGTGGTGATGGTGGTAGGGTCACATGCGGAACTGTCGCTGCTCCCTGTCGTCTCACCGGACAGTCTCTGACAAGATGGTGCAAACTCCCGCACCCAAAACATCCTGGCGACGGCTGCTGCCCCTGGGGATAAGAACCATATAACTGTCCCCGCCCAAATCCTCTGCCAGGCCTATCTCTCGGAAAGAATCTGGCGCGCTGTCTCTGAGACGGTACATCGGTGCGAATCCTCTTCGGCCCAGAAACGGCCGAAGTCCGCGATATGCGTGCCTTCATCCGCAATGCCGTATCCATAGCAGCTGAATAAGTGTCGTAGTGCTGGGCGCCAATGGCAAGATATAGCTGGGCATCAAGTCCCTGTACGAACCTCTTCACCATCTTCTCCTCGGTATCCACCAAATACTGAGCATATCGGGATAACTGTGTAAACTGGATGTCATACTCAGACACCGTCATCCCAGGTGTCTTGACTAAGGCCTCGAAGCTGCGAGCTCTGGCGTCACGAACGCTCTCTGGAAGGAAACGAGCTAGAAAGACCGCTGTAAACTCGACCCAAGTCATAGGCGGTAGATCTGCAGCTCGACCTCTCAAGACTGACTCCCACCATGTCTGCGCGAGACCCTCTAGTCGGAAACTCGCAAGCTCTACCCATCGATCATCCGAACATCTCAGCGAACGGCAGATCCTGGCTAAACTGTCAAGGAACGTCTGTGGGTCCTCCGCTGTCTCGGTGCCGGTGAATACTGGAGGTCTCAGCCTCATGAAATCCTGTAGTGAAACCGGAATGGCCACGGTGGTAGTAGTAGGAGCAGGTATCATGGTCGTCTGTGATGTAGTAGGTACGTCATCCGGCCTCGGTGTACGACTGGCTGCAACTAGGGATCCTACCATCTGACGCAGCTCCTGCATGCCTCCCATCATCTGTCGCAACTCCTCCATACCGGTCTCGAGCCTATCCATACGGCCTGGGGAAGGTGGATCGGTCTGTCCCTGCGGCGTAGGCATACCGCCCTGCTCAGTCCTAGTCTCGGACGAGCTAGCTCGAATCTCGTCTCTGGCGGCAGCCCTCTGTGCCCTCGTAGCCTTCGGCGGCATAGTGGCTGTTACAGGATAACGGATAGTAAGAACAGTGCAATAGGATCATAGGATACACTGAATTGAAGAAGGAATTTTTTTTTCAAGCAAGTATCCTAAAGTCACTTAGGCGGAGTACCGTATCGTAAGTATGCCGCGGACATACGCACGCTACGTTACCCTGCTTAAGTCACTTACTCCATCTACCAAGGGTCATCCTACACTCACAAAGGTAAAACCTATCGCTTTGATACCAACTTTGTCACGACCCGCAGGGTACGGAACGTGACTGGCACTTAAGTTTACGAAACGTCTAAAGGCGTCCGTAAAATAAGTAAGCCAAAAGCCCAGAAAACAAAACCAATTAAGCAAAAGAGTGAAGAAAACCCAACATTTGAAAGCAAGTTTATCAAATAAGTCATGTAAAACACTTTTTAAAAACAACACCAACTTTTCCCGAAAATTTCGGCAGAGTCTCCTTTGTAAAAACTGGCCCCCAAAATGGGTACAACATAAATAAACATGAATCCAACAAAATAGGGCATCCCCAAGCGGGAGCTAGCTCTTCGCCATAAGGCGGTCACAAATTCCACGCAATGTAAATGACAACAAGCATAATAAAGCATAAGGAAGCATGAAAAAGTAGCATGTCGGCTCAAGTGAGCTCGACCCCAAAATACAGCATAAAATCCACAAACCTCACAGTCTCATCTCTAGGTCAATATACAATAATCTGGTAGAAACAGTAGATGGAGTACACTAGATACAAAGAATATACAAGTGGTACAAATAATAACATAACCCACCTATGAGCAAAACTCGAGCTCAGGCAAAAGAGGCAAAAGACAAGTGCGCCCGCCGCTACTGAACTGACGGAGCGGACCTGCAAAAGACTGTGGCACAACGGGGGTGAGTTGCCAACTCGTGAGTAATAAATAACATCTGCAAAGGCTATCGTATGCATGCACACAAGCATCCTAGTATCTAAAATACAGGTATGACTGGATGCACTAGCAGGTGTGTATATCATATCAGTGTGCTAATATGTATGCAACATGAAAATCTGAGGTCTCAATAGGTATATATAAGAAATATTTTATCTCTTTTTTTGTTTTTTTGAAACTCTTTTAGAATGCCAGCATAATGTCAATGAATCGACGAAAATCGGTGTCCAGCAACGACACCCAAAAGCTGTCTCAAATCTCATAAATGTATCTCTGGCCTCAGCCGTCCGGCTGATCCATCTCAAATATCAATATATCATCATCTAGCGGCCACGGTCGGTATCCTCTGGATATCCGCCGTCCCAAACAGTCACCGGTAGGTAATCCATCCCCTGCCAGGCTCAACGTCATCACCACATTCCTCTTGCCCCGGGGTACCTTACCGGGCCCACCATGTACCCGTGCCGGTTCCTCCACTCCTCGACACGGATTTCCAAATCCACAGCAAACTCATGGTGGACGACACTTACATCACTAGAAAACCGCAATTTACATGTTTTAAAAAATATCATAAGTTTGGAAATTTTGCGGCTTTCCCCCGAAATCCAGCAATATCATAAAATCTCAAGAAATCCTCATAAGTGCATATATCAATGATAATGAATGCGTATGATATCAATAATCAAGTTGCGATGTGTGATTAATGTATTAAGCATGAACAATGAATATGATGAAGTACATGCACATGAATATCAATCCTACGGTTTCATTTTAAGGAAATAGCACAATTTAAGTATCAATTAGTAAAACGTTTAAATTAAAGGTTATCTAGTGTGGTGGCATGGCAATTACCAGGGTGTGTGTGTAAACATGAATAGTGCTCGTGCTGCATATAAAAACCTGGTAATGGTGCATGTGTCCTACAATTGAGTTTGCGTATATGGGTATGACATATTGATCTAATTGCAGCAATTATCATGCCAGTAATATTATTCTAATGTCACAAGTGGTTATCCAGTTTACTATTGTTCAGTGTACTAAATCTATCGGGCGACTTGCGCCATCCAAACGATCGTCCCCCGTAGATGTTAAATCTACTCACTGGGATCCCTGGCTAGCTGTGTCCAATCACCGCCTTTCCCTTTCGCGCCGCGTCTGACGTCTCCGCGACCGAACCTGGAATTTACATCAATACCAAATATAAGGTTACATATCAAGAACGACGCAAAACCCCAACGAAACTACTAAAGTTCGCTAGCTAGGTACAACGTGCACAAAGTGCGCGGAACACACGCGAAAATCGCAAAACTGCCGAAAAACGCCGATTTGGGTCGCCCGGCAAAACTAAAACCCGACTACCCAAAAACCGCACTCACGTATCCTAAAAGTCGTAGGACAAGCCATTACAATCATCACATAATTTTTATACAAAACTAGTAAGCATTTCAATCCAAAATCGGTGCAAAAAAAATCGCCGATTAGCGACAAAACGACTACAATCTAGCACAATCACCCAACCACACTACAAGAAATCTACAAACACTAATTATAACACAACAACAATGATTCCAATCCTATTTTCCATAAACAACCATTCTTGAATTCATAGCCTAGCAATTTCCAAATCCATTTCCACACTTGAAAGCTTAATTTAACACAACAAAAGCCCACTTAAGAAAATTAACCTCTTAGGTTAGGTTAGCAAAATCCTAGATAACAATTTTAGGTTCAATCAACTAAATAATGTTTTCTAAAACTTAATCAACTCACTAATCATGTTTCACAAACCATTACCAAACATAAACCCTCTCTTGAAAATTTAAAACAACAATTTCACCCTTCTAAAATTAACTAATTTAGCAAAATTGAAAACTATATCAACAAGGTAACTATATAGATTAGTTAATTAACCATTAGATTAACTATAAAACAACTTAATTAATTATCATGGCTTCAAACCCTAGCTAAAATTTTCAAGCAAAACCTAAGAAACTAGATTAAACTACACTAAATTAACACTAAACCATCTAACATAAGAACTTAAACAAAAGAATTTAACATGATAGAAATTATACCTCTTGATCTATGGATCAAGCAAGAAAATTTTGCTCCAAATGATGGCCTCAACACCAAGATCCAAGCAAGAATGGCTAAGGATAATGATAGCTTAAGGATTTTGTTTGGATTTTTGAATTAAATCATGGATTTTGATGTATTTTCTTGAAGAAATTGAAGAAAATGAAAAGAAAAGAGAGGAAGAAGAGGGTGTGCAGGATTTTCGGCCAGAGGAGGAATGGGGGAGGGTGTGGGCAAGTGGGGAAGGTCATGGGTCAAGTCCACAAAGTCAAATGCACCTTACTTTATTCATTTTAATTAAAATAAACCCAAAAAACCCCTTAAATCACTCAAGAAAGCAACTAAAGAAAAGAGATCAGAATTTTCTGGTCTCACACAAGGTGGGGATGTCCTAGGGCTGAGAAAAAAGAGAGAGGGGTTTTACAAAAGAAATTTTATGCAAAAAGGCCCCCTACAACTCAAAAATTGCAAGTTTTAGCCCAAAATTCAATAAATTCGTTTCATATCATAAAAATTTGTTAAAAATCAAAATAAATTACTAAAAATTTATGTTATCACTAGATTATAATTATCATAATTTTAGAGATTAAAATTAGCCCGGAAAAATTTGTATTTATCGCTTATTTAATGTATTTTCTTACCGGCTTAAAATAATATTAAAAAATTGAAAAATTAGGGAAAATTTTTAAACGACCAGAATTTCATAATTAACTCATTAGCTACTAAAAACAAGCAATTACCTATCCATTTTAAGTATAATTAGCCCTAAACTGCAAAATAACAAGAAAGACGGTTTTCGGAAAAATACCGAATTTTCACCGAATTTCAGGAAAACACCAAAACGACTTTTCAAGACGCTACAGTCTAACTGCTATATGCTCTTTTAGACGGGTTTGCGAACGTGACATTCGCGTTGATGTTCTGTGTTGTGCTGTGGTTGTGGCGGGATCGTCGTGGTAGATAGCTATGATGCAATGGTAGTACAGTTTGGATTTATTTGTACATTTGATATTGCGAGACGAGCGTCCGATATGTGGACTGTCGTCACTGCCAGTTTGTATATTATTTGTTTGGGGCACGATCGGGTTGAGATCAATGCCACCCTTATACTTATTTTCTTTTCTGTACTAGGATTACCCTATGGTGGAGTGCACGAATAGCCGGGTTCTAGAGGACAACGGTCCCGCATCTCATGGCGGTGAGACGAAGGGGGCCACACTCTAGAATTGGCGGGCTATTCACCGCACTCATAGGGGGTATAGGTTGACCCTAGGAGGGGTGCTCAAGTTACCGGATTCTGTGAAGTGCTGGGTGGCCCATTCACGTTGTTGATTAGGGATGCCTCACTTCTGGGATTGGAGGGTAACTTTCTGCACTCGTAGGGGTCTAGGTTTTCATTGCATAGGCTATCCATATGACCACGGGAACGTCGGGTCTCATTTGCGGCTCAAGTGAAACCTGGGGCTCCAGGATTATCCACCACTCTGTGATGCTTGGCTGTGATTCTGAGATGTTGCTTTTTATCATTCCTGGGATGATTGTTATATATATTTACATATATACTAGTAGATGTTTTATCTGTTTTGCACCCGCACTAGTCCAGTCCCCGCTCTGTCGTTAGTTAAGTAAACTAACGGGTGATGACGGGACCCAGTAGCGAATGCGGATGGCATATATGTACATTTTATTTTTCATTCCTTTTTCTGTAGTATGATATGTTAACTGATGGGACTGCGTTGATTCTGATCAATGCAAGGAAAACAAACCTATTTGATGTTGTTGGAACAAATTTTCAAAAGCTGTTATTACAAGGACGTTTTCTTTTATTTTGCACAGCGATATTCGGTTATGAATATCCAGCACCTCATTCGACGAAGCAAGAGTCGAGATCCCTTCACCGGGAGTGACCTTTTGGGAAGAAGTTTGCGTCAGGGTAATAACTTCATTATAGTCGATTACTTTTTGCTTTGCATCATGATATTCAGTTTGGAATATCCTTCACCTTATTCGACGTGGAAAGAGTCGAGATCCCTTCACGGAGAGTGACCTCTTTAGCAAAGGTTTTCGCTACTATATATTTATAAAACTATTTGGTTCCTTCAACGATATCAAGTTCATTACGTTAATGGGTTTTCACCAAAAACCATTCGTAGCCCTCCGTCATTTCAGACGGGTAGCACTTAGTATTCATGCTATGTATGTTTGCCTTCGTCAAGGCATAGTGTATGGTAGCTATTTGTTACTTTTCTATTGTATAGATAGATGCGTTGGTTTGGGACAGTCATACTACTATGTTGGCCTTCGTCAAAGGTGTGTACGGGTGGGTTCAAATTAATCTGGACAATGACGGATAGAACTTGACATGTGACTTATGATATGTTGGCCTTTGTCAAGGTCATAAGAGCATGGGGCAGAAATCACATCAGGAGTTTCAAACATACAGGAAACTTGCTAGGCATGCGCATACCTTCTGGAGTGTGATAACTTGAGTGACTTCCATCAAGTTATCATACGATGATAATTAGATCCTGATTCCCACTGATGAGTTGGTTTACTCCTCGGGTGATTTTAGATGATCCCGACTAATTCTTCATTTAGGTTTGGAGAAGAATTCGAGGAAACAGTGGGAGCCATCCTGGTTAGATAAAGTGATTAACCATTTTGGTCTACGTTAGAGTGCACGCTTAGTGTTTCTTTTCTCTCTCTCTTTGGCAGCGACCATGGCCCGACCCTAGACTAGAACTCATAAACCAAGTTAACCGAACCTTCTTAAAACACACTGGATTTTGGATTGTCAGAGTTGCATACTTCATTGCCACTCCTACTTTTACCCTTTGGTTTTCTCCGGAACATTCCGTATCACTACGAAGATCCACATTTATTGGATATAACCATCATATAGTTACATACGAACTCGAAGAAACTTGTTTCAGATTCGAGAATGGTTTCCGGTTCTGGAGAAATTGAATAGGACTATTCAGTTGTCTTTTCCTTTTACCTTTTCTCAGGTTGTGAGGGCTCCTAGGATTAGGAGAGCGTACACCTATTGCCCTTATTGGATAGTCTTCTTCCAAACCATAGGCAGGTGCCGAAAGATGGGGAAGAAAGAAAACCAATTAGCCTAAGTGAGGTGTACAGAAGGTAATAAGTAAAGACAAATAAAGGGATTAGAAAGAAGGCAAAGTAAATTGCGACTGCTATCATTCACGACCAAACCGCGTATATCATCGCCACTCCTACTTCACCTTTGCATTTCTCCAGAACACCCCGTATCACTACGAAGATCCACATTTATTGGATAATCTATCGTATAGTTACATACGAACTCGAAGAAACTTGTTCCAGTTCGAGAATAGATTCTGGTTCAGGAGAAATAGAATAAGGATTATTCAGTTGTCTTTTATCTTTACCTTCTCTCATGTTGTGAGGGCTCCTAGAATTAGGAGAGTACACCTATTACACTTATTGGATAGTCTTCTTCCAAACCATAGGCTGGTGCCGAACGGTAGGGAAGAAAGAAAACCATTTACCCTAACTACGGTGTAAAGAAAGTAATAAGTAAAGACAAATAAAGGGATTGGAGAGATGGAAAGGAAATATACGGGCACAGTCATGAATCTGGATAGTGGAAGAGGCATTACTAAGAATACCTGGATACCCCTTCGAAACATTTTTATGTTTCAGTTTCACTGTGAGTTTTTAATTGAAAACTGATTTCCCAATTAGATTCTTACTCCAAGGTATGTATTTACTAGGTTTGATTCTCACATCTGTATGGTATTACAGATGACGAGTGAGAGTAAGATATTGGGAATTAGGTGATTATATCCTCATTATATCAGAATTCGTTGTAATTTGTGATATTTGAGGAAATCACCTGGGGTTTTGCTTTAGGGCAAATATTTGGTTTTGAATATCCGTTGTTATGCACCAATTTCAAACTGATATATCTGTACGTTTATTTTATAAAGTGAGATATAACTTTTTGAAATTATGTCCATAACATTTACCTATATCAGTTGATGGTTAGGTAAGGAGCATTCAACAGCGGTGTAATTCTTCTTAACCATAGTACAATTTTCAACCTACGCCGCATAGAGTTTAAGTTATTCAACTCATAGGACTTATACAAAATATTTTATGTTGTCCAGTGTCCATTAGGACAAAGGGGTTGGTACTCGTACTATATTCTGTTTACTTGTGACTTCTCTAGTTTTTAGACAAGTATTTCATAGAAATACAAGGTCCAAGTTTTGAGAAGTTGTAGGTACAAGAATAAAGTAGAGAACCATGTATTGCAAGTATTGGGATCCTTCAAGATGATCGAATGAGTAGATACTTGTGTTTGGTATTCAGTTGATAGTAATGGTTTTGAGAACTTGCTTCTCTTTCAGATTACTCATATCTGGATGCACTCCTAATTGAGTAATGTTGATCAATCTCTCTCTATTTAGTTGACATGCACTGAAGACAGCTGCATGATTTGAATCTGGTTCCAATTAAATTAGTGCCTCTGTTTCTATATTGTATATAGAATGGTTCATATCTTAACGATGTTAAGGTATATGGAGTTGTCCAGCTTATGCTTAAAACCATACTCTGGACATACTCAAGGCACGTTTCAGTAATGGCAGTTTGTGGATTATCCCGGGCTATGACGATGGGTAACTTTCTACAATCTGGAAGATCAATAATGATATTGTTCTTGACTCACCACAGTTTTAGAAAAATGGACTTTTTTCAGAAAACGGTAGTGGGAGTATGGTAGAACTGGAAGTGATTCCAGAACTACAAATGATTACTGAAGATTTAGTAGAACCTAAAAATTGGTTTTTGACATTCCATTAGCCACTCTGCAGATATGGTGGGTAATCTCAGGAGACTGAGAGGTACTTCGGTATCCTCAAAGACGGTGACAGGGAGGTTCTTGTCTACCCAGACTTGCCATTACTGATGTTCTAGACTATGAGACCCGGCAGGAGGATGAGTATAGCATCGTTCTAAACTAGCTTTAGAAGTGCACGTGTATATGACTCTGCCAGAGGGTTGGTATAGTCAGTGGGAGCAGCGGAAGTATAGTGGAGAAGTAGCTTGTATCTATTTATAGACTAAAGCAGGTATAGTGGAGATAGATCATCTATTTTTAATGTGACAGTCATAGGCTTTGACTTCATCGGAATAGGAGATAGATCTGTTAAGAAGGTAGTAGGGTGTGATGTCCTAGTATTTGGATGATATGCACTTTATAGGAAGTGAAAAACCTATACTACTATCGGTTATATTGTGGTTGTCATACAGTGATTTCTCCACATAGGATATAGATATAATATCAGGCATTCTGGTTACTAGATCTATGGTTTTAGATCTAGATTTGGGTAGTTTCCCAATCTGGGTACTTTGACACTATTCTAAAGGTATTTTAGAATGGACAACTCCTAGCATGGTGGTGTACCTGCAGGTGATGGAGTCACCCTCTCTAAAGGTGTCTTACAGACTAAAGGGGAAAAGGATGTGCATGATTGGCATATCACTTGCTTAGGCGATTAAGTCAATCATGAGATGTCAAGTACCACACCAGATGTTGTTTTTGCACGAGCTGCAATAAGTTTATATCAATCCAATCCTGGAGAAACGTTCGGAAGCAGTTTATGAACATAAGTGGATGCTCTAGGGATGTGGTAACGGCAGCCTCCTTCGGGAGACAGTTATCATTCCAGGCTTCCAAGGTGACCTGGATAACACAGTGACTGTTAAAGTTAAAGTTTTCCTTCCCGACGAGGGGCAGTAGTTTGGACAGGTGGTCCAAACGGATACTGAGGGAGGCGTGGCGCAGGATATTGATTAAATTCAGTGGACTATACAGTCTAAGAAGTTTGCTGGATTTGGAGTTCATTTGAGAACTGGGTCCCATCAGATATCCAGACATATTCTAAGACAGTTCGGGAGATGATTTTCTCCGTGAACTTTAGATAAAGAGGGATGTAGAAAGAAACATTGGAGCGGATCCACTCACCGAGGCTATTTCTCGAACGCAATAGTTTTACAAACGAGCTTTGTGAAACTGATTAGTAGAGAAATTGGGTGTTCGGTATCACACGGGCTGTGAGTATGCGACGCCGCAACAATTAGCCTTAAATGCAAGTGGGAGATTGTTGGCTATAGTGCCCTCAATTCAATTATTGGATTCCAGGCACGTGATTGCAATGATTGAGGGAGGACCTATATCGGTAGAACAGTCTTACTCGAGATGATAGTATGCTATCTGGTTTATCTTTATCATGATGTACATGTTTTAGGTGACATTACAGATCACAATTACATGTTTATAGAGCCCATAGAATTCTTGCTTAACTATCAGCAGTATGATGAAGATCATATACGTAGGAGTTGGGTGGTCTATAGGCACATCCTTAAATGTCCCTAGTCGTGGGAGTTTCGAGACTGGGCATCGATACTCCAGAGTAGACTAGTGTATACTGATGGAGACCCTGACGAGGGGCGGTGGCCGGTCTCACAAGCTATTGGTGTCAGTTTGTTCACCTAAGATGTATACATGTGCCCATTAGGTTATGAGTACACCGGACGGACTCGCCGGGAACATGCTAGTTGGTATTGTACCTATTGTCAGATAGCAATTCCCGGGTGACATGTGTACAGGTTAGTCTATCGAAATGAGATCGTCATTTGTCTCGTGTGAGTTCCCACAGTGCTTTCATTACTACCCTACCATGGCTCAAAGAAGTCGTGCAAACAGGTTTTAGTTGGGTACAGTCTCGAGCCACATGGAGGCAGTGAACGGATCGTCGGGGGATTTGTCTCTCCCGGTATTGAGGGTTGATGTCGCGGTTGTGCACGGGTAGCCATCACCAGAAATCCTTGGCCAAGGTAGTCGAGAATTACTGATCTAGGATCGGTAGTTTTTCAGGTGGTGATGGGCTTAATACCGACACTAAATGTCACAGTATTAGGGGTCTGACTTTATCCACCCCCTGACTCGCTAATGCAATACTCATAGACGAATGGACCGGACTGTACGGATATTGTCACTATCAGGCTCAGTAGGGGTTTCAGGATGAGTTTGCTCGTCGGCCTCCCTTTACCTGTGTAGCCGTTATGAACAGCTAGTGCCGCTGACGTGCTTGTTGTTAAACCCACTGCCAGCGTATTGACGAGTCTTTAGAGTCCCATACAGAGGGTTTCCCTGCTTCGGGCGAAACGATGTAGAGGCCGTATGGTTTTACGGCAAGGTTCGATCACATACGTGTACTTGTGCACGAATGACGTTCGGACGGATAATACTAGTGGGCTTTGGTTTAAGCCGGATCCTAGTATTATATTTGTTGGATTATTTTCGTCTCTTTGTATTCGTATTTTTCGGAATACAGATGCGGGTATGAATATACGGTTGAGGGGTATTCTTGTAATTTATTACAAAATTACTTTTAGAAGATTACACCTCATCATGGTTTAGACCTTTTTGGATTAAAAGGTTATTGAGTTGTAGGATGGGGTGTTTATTGTATTTTTGTGGCATGGCTAATTAGTGACCCATGGTTACTATTCTACCATACTTAGGGTTTTTGTTTGTTGTGAGATTATGTTAACTAAGATATTTTGGAGACATGGACATTTATGTGATGTCTCCATTATTTCTTATCACACTCACACAACAAACAAAAATACAAGCCATTATTCTTTTTTCCCTCTCTCTCTTGAGTTTCTCTCAACACCTCATTCTCATGGCATCTTTTTCTTCCTCTAGCTCCATCCGAAACCTCTCATGAGTTGAGAATCCTTGGGTGTCTTGAGACAAATTAATCCTTCATCACTCTCTACTTCATTTAAGGTATCTAAAATAGCAATCTAGGAGCCCTAGTTGCCTCGGATATGAGGTTGAAGCTCGTTGCATAGACTCTCGGGTGGATCATCTTCGATGGAGGGAGACCGGAGATCAAGCTTGATCAAGGAAGCCCCTAGGAGCTTGGGATGATGGCTGAAGACCGAAGGACACGAATCTATTCGGTATAACCATTCTAACTCCTTTGCATGTTTTGTTATCTAGGGCTTATGGGTAGATCTGGGTAATTGGTTGTGGTAGCGCCAAGTTTTATAAATTTGTGTTCCGCATTTGGTCACGGATTGATGGCCAGAGCGCTGTTGTAACCCAACATTAAGGTAGCTAGTTCGCTAAACTAGATAGCCTAAAAGATATAGAGTCTAATGATGGATTAGTTTGTCTTAAAATACCCTATGTTTCTCAACACATGAGACATTAAGGGTTTGAGGAAGAAGATGAGAGCTTGAGGAGATGAGAGTGTTGTGTGAAGCAACCATGGAAAAAATGGCTAAGTCTTGTGAACTCAAGAAAAAGCATCCTCACAAAATATCTCACAACACATAAATAAGTCAAGCATGCTACAATAGTAAACTATGAGTCATCCCATGTACCACCAAGAGAGCCATGCCTCAATAAATACAAATAACACCTCATCCTCCACCTCATTAACCATTTAATCCTAAATGGTTATAAACAAAATGAGGTGTCTTCTTCTAGAAGCACCTTGTAATAAATTACAAGAATACCCCTCACCGTATATACATACCCGTATCCGTATTCCGAAAAATACGAATACAAAGAGACGAAAATAATCCAATAATATAATACTAGGATCTGGCTTAAACCAAAGCCTACTAGTATTATCCGTCCGAATCATGATACGTGCACAAGTGCACGTATATGATCGAACCCTGCCGTAAAACTATACGGCCTCTACATCGTTTCGCCGGAAGCATGGAAACCCTCTATGTGGGACTCTAAAGACTCGTCAATACACTGGCAGTGGGTTTAACCACAAGCACGTCAGCGGCAATAGCTGTATGTAACGACTACCCAGGTATTGAGCGAAATGAAGGCCGATGAGCAAACTCATCCGAACCCCTACTGAGTCTGTCCGTGACAATCTCTGTACAGTTCGGTCTGTTCATCTAAGAGTATCGCATATCGGGTCTAGGAGGGTGTATAAAGTCAAACCCCTAATAACGCGGTATTTCGTGTCGGTATGAAGCCCATCACCAACTGAGAAACTACTGATCCAAATCAGTAATTCTCTTCTACCTTGGCCAAGGATTTCTGGTGATGGCCACCCATACACCGCGCGACATCAACCCCCAATACCGGGAGAGACGAATCCCCGACGATCCGCTCACTGCCTCTATGTGGCTCGAGACTGTACCCAACTAAAACATGTTTGCATGACTCCTTTGAGCCGTGGTAGGGTAGTAATCAAAGCACAGTGGGAACTCACATGAGACAAATGACAATCTCAGGTCGACAAACTAACCTGTATACATGTCACCTGGGAACTGCTATCTGACAATAGGTATAATACCAACTAGCATGTTCCCGGCGAGTCCGTCCAGTGTACTCATAACCCAATGAGCACCTGTATACTATCTTAGGTGACTAACTGAAACCAATGGCTTATGAGACCGGCCACCGCCCCTTGTCGGGGTCTCGATAAGTATACACTAGTCTACTCTGGAGTATCAATACCCAGTCTTGATACTCTCTCGACTAGGGACAATTAAAGATGTGCTTATAGACCACCCGGCTCCCACGTATATGATCGCCATCATAATGCTGGTAGTCAAGCAAGAATCCTATGGGCTCTATCAACATGTAATAATGATATGTAATACCACATAATGCATGTACATGTTGATAAAGACAAACCAGATAGCATACTATCATTTTGAGTAAGACTGTTCTATCCGTATAGATCCTCCATCAATCATCATAATCACCTGCCTGTGATTACAATAATTGCCTTAAAAGCACTATAGCCAACATGGGGTTATATTTATAGTGTGAAATTAGGGTTTTGGAATTGAAATATTGAATTAAAAAGCATTAAAATGAGATTAAAATTGAATTTTAATTCTCTGTTAAATTTCAGAGAAAACAAACAGAACAGGGGTAGTGAGGTAGGCCAAAGGGTGTTGTGTGCAAAGCACAGGCCTTATCCCATACGGATGGCCCGGCGTCATCAGCCTAATTAGCAATCTCGCCGGCCATGTGTTAGAGGTGGGTGGTTGGATGCTTTCTACGTGTCCATGTAGCTGTATATAACATTTTACACATGTTTGTTTTTCCTGGCTGTTCATTTTTACGTGTAGTGCACGTGTAAACTTTTGGACTTCCAAAAAGTTTAAAAGAAAAATCAGGAAAAATAATATGTGGCTGATGAGATTCAAATACATAGGCTATGTCACAGCAGTGCAAAGCTTTGCCAATGAGCTACAAGTTGTTTCTTGCTGTTCTTAAGCAAGTATAACTTTTAAATTGTGCTTAGGCTTGCAAACTTCTTTCTGTACTTTAAGAAGAAAAATTTTGTACAGAAAATTCAGGGTCGTTACATTCTACCCTCCTTATAAAAATTTCGTTTTCGAAATTTATAGAAGGAAGTTGTAACAGATTCAAGAAAAATTTGATTACAGTGGTGGTGAAAGAGTTGCTGAAAGTGCATGAAAAATATGTTTAAAAGAACGAAAGGATTCAAGGGTTTTGAAAAGGCTGAACATATAGAAAGGGATATAAGTTAACAAAGAAAATATGATTCGATAATATACGGTAAAACATAACTAAATTAAGAGGAAAGAGAATCAAAGGCAGAATTCCAAATCACTCAAGTAGAGTACCGCATTGTAATTATGTTGCAGTTTATATTTACAATCACATAACTCCATTTAAATCACCCAAATCCTACAATCGGAGACAAGGTGAAAAGGTTTAAGAAACAATCAAAGGAAGATCAAGAGTTTGTAGTTTCGTGTTACATCGAGATAAGATTATCAGGGAAAACAAGAAAAGATTCAAATGAATGCAATCATGTTGCAGGCGTTACAGTCTACCCTCCTTAAAAGAATTTCATTCACGAAATTCTCTCAAGTTGCGACATGAAGCATGGTGACGCTCCAGTGTCGAACATTGCAAGTGCAGAAATAGTGGCTTAAGTCATGTTGGGTCGGTTTTAGATACAAGGAAAAATATAAGGCTATACAAGGATTTGAAAAGATGAAAGGTTTGGGAATTACCAGTAATAACCTGGCCAGTGGTTTCGGCTTCTCCAACCGGAATTGTGGATGTCTGGCCTCCTGGCACTCTTCTGTGTACCTGCTGGTACACTTCGGACTGACGAGGTAAAGGTGGTCCTTGCGAAGGTGGTGCAGGAGCTGGGCTGAGACGATGTGAGCAAGCTCTGATGGTGTGAGTGGATGCGCCAAAAACTAAGCACAGTCCATTCGCACGCCTGCAGTCCTTTACTTCATGTCTGATTCTCTTACAATAATAGCAAGTCTTTGCTGGCAGTGTCCTTTCCTTCTTCTTGATATAACCATGAGCTGCCCTCAAGGCTGCCTTAGTGCGAACTAGTCTTTGGTGATCGAGAGCAGCCAGCTCCTGCTGTCCCTCAACTAGACTCCTGGTTGCTTTAAGGAACGCCATTGATATTCTCAGTAAGTCTTCAACGGTAATGGGTGGTGGTGTACGTGGTGGAGTGTTTCCATTCACGTTGGTGCTCGTGTTGTTCGGGGAATCCATAACCTTGAGTGAAAAGGAAGGGTTTGGATAGATTCAAAAGATTAAAAATGTAAGGAATGTTTAGTTGTTGTTTCTTATAATTCTTGTGATATATTACTTAAGATTCCATACTAAACTGACCTTCATGGTAGGACTTCATGCAGAACTGACCTGCATGAGCCGCCAACAAAACCTGTCACGCCCCGCTTCCTAGTGTACAAAGAAGTAGACGTGACAGGCCGCGACGTATTTACTCAGAAGTAAACACGTTAAGCGTAAATAAGTAATATAAATCAATACATAAGAATAACAAGAGATGTAAAATAACAACTTTTATTAACATTCTTTCTTTACATTACAACTTATTTGAAAAGAAAAATACAAGGATGTAAGCAATGCCTAAACAGTGGCATATGAACTGAAAAATAAATAACTACAAGTAAGCTAGTAGTCGAGCTCCTCGGGTATCTGCTCCAATTACTCCAGGCTGGGCTTGGTCTCCTGAAAGTTGGGTCCTTCTGACGAACATTCCAAAGAAAGAAGAGACAGGAATGTCGTCAGCGAACTAGCGCTCGGTAAGTCACAAAAGAGAGATAGGAATAGTTCAAATAAAGGGAAAAGAACTGGTTATTGGTACAAGTATATGTTTGTTATACTAACGTAGTTGTTTGTAGCTTGGTATAGAATGTATCAGTGTTTACGAGAGGAGTCCAACTATCTCGTAGACTATGGAAAACAGAAAGTACAAGGCCCCGTCAATACCCACGGGACAACGACACGGATGTACGGTAGGTGTCTTTTAGTGTCCTTCATCATGCCACTTATAATACATTCTGTACCAATCTACCCCGTTAGAACCCCATAATATATATATCTATATATATATATATATTGCATGTATATATATATATTGTATAAATATAGTTAATAGACTTTCCGTGACCATGGATACAAGTTGATCATGTAAACGGTTTCAGAATGTATCAAGTAGGCATGTAATCAAGTCAAGATATAGCCATGGTTCGGTCAAGTCAAGTTATGTTTGAATGTTGATCTTGTTCTGGTATTCAGGTTCAGGTTCAAGTATATATGTTGGTATATTGGATTCATATTTGTAATGGATTCTGGTTGGATTCAGATTGAGTTAGACTCAAATTGATTTAGACTCAGACTTGAGTCATACACTTTAAACAGATTTGGATCCTGAATTAAGTTCGGGAGTCATCGGTAACTGCTGCACATGGACGGCAGGATTTGTATCTTTTTCCAAGACAGTTACCATTGATAACCCCGTTAAGTTTTTCTACCTTAAATAGGAAAGCACTCACTTTCTCCGGCTCCCTGAGGCTCAAGAGAATTGATGCCGCTTAAACCTATATTTACTAAAGTCCTTAAATGTAATTTTATATAACTCGAGGGGGTTTGATGAAAAATATTTTATATACTTTCAAAAAAAACCTCGAGTCTTTATTTATCGTATTTAGATTTTCATGGATTTAACTATTAAGATTTGAGATATTTTAGTGAATATTAACTTAACTTGATAGTTCATGGTATTTTAGTGTAATACCTGTCTTGTATTGATATTTGATGGTATTTTAGAGAAACTTGTCATTCTTTTATTTTTAGAAAAACATGGAATTTTATTATAACTTGAAAATATGTGGTTTAATAATATTTATATAGTTATTAAAATTAATTTTATTATTAAATAGAAAATCCCGTTTTTTCATCTTAAAAATCGTATTAAAATTCTTTCGAGATCGTATGCTCCGTGAGGAGGTCTGCATCTCGCTCTACTAGCCCGAGAATGTGCGATAATCTGCACCATCCAATAGCGAGTTCCCCGAAATGGGTTGTAAAGGCATAATCGCAAAGAATTTGATAACACCATTTAAAGAAAACCGAGTTTTTATAGTTCAAGGTATTTTGATGAAAAGTCGTATTTTGCCACAAAATTTATGTCTCAAGCGAATTGTGTTATATCAATATGTGTGTATGTGAGAGGTAGGTCATTACCTCGTGAAGTTCTCTAAAGGTATGCTAAGCAAAATGTTTAAAAGATAACGTATATAAACTTCATGGTATTTAAGAGTAAAAGCTTAATTAAAGTTAATTAACATTGATTTTTAGGGTGAAAGTTATTTCTAAACCTTTATAATAGTGTTACAAATATTGTGTAAAAGTTTGTTCAACAATATGTAAATGAAAAGTGAGATTATAGTGTTTAGAATATTTACATCGATAATAACTCCACTTACCGATGTTTTGTTTTGAAAAGAGAATTTAGCGAAGAGAGGGAGGAAATAGAAGGAACTTACAAGTTACGAGGAGAGAGGAGAGGTAGAGGAAGATATTGTATCCTTCATGATATCGTGGGGTTGCCGGAATCGCCTCTAATCCTCGTCGGAATTCGACCTTAGGCTAACTCCACTTCAACTCCACTTGTATTTAGAAAATTTTGATATTTTTGACTAGAATTTTCAGAATGAGGAGGGGCTAGGGTATGGGGTTGTATTTATAGTGTGAAATTAGGGTTTTAGAATTGAAAGATTGAATTAAAAAGTATTAAAAATAATATGAAAGATGAATTTTAATTCTCTTTTAAATTTCAAAGAAAATAAACAGAACAGGGGTAGAGGGGTAGGCCAAAGGGTGTTGTGTGCAAAACACGGGCCTCATCCCCTACGGATGGCCTGACGTCGCCGGCCTAATTGGAGATCTCGCCGGCCATATGTTGGAGGTGTAGGGTTGGATGCTTTCGTGTCCTTGTCGCTGTATATAACATTGTAAACATGTTTGTTTTTCCTGACCGTTCATTTTTTCGTGTAGTGCACGTGTAAACTTTTGGGCATCTAAAAAGTTTAAAAGAAAAATTAGGAAAAATAATATGTGGCTGATGGGATTCGAACACAGGTTCTATGTCACAGCAGTGCAAGGCTTTGCCAATGAGCTACAAGTTGTTTCATGCTGTTCTTAAGAAAGTATAACTTTTAAATTGTGTTCAGGCTTGCAAACTCCTTTCTGTACTTTAAGAAGAAAAAATTTGTACAGATATTTCAGGGTCGTTACATTCTACCCTCCTTATAAAAATTTCTTCCTCAAAATTTATAAAAGAAAGTTGTAACAGATTTAAGAAAATTTTGATTACAGTGGTGGTGAAAGAGTTACTGAAAGTGCATGAAAAATATGTTTGAAAGAACAAAAGGATGCATGAGTTTTGAAAAGGCTGAACAGATGGGAAGGGATATAAGTTAACATAGAAAATATGATTCGATAATATACGGTAAAACATAACTAAATTATGAGGAAAGAGAATCAAAGGCAGAATTCCAAGTCACTCAAGTAGAGTACCGCATTGTAATTATGCTGCAGTTCACAATCACATAACTCCATTTAAGTCATCCAAATCCTACCATCAGAGTCAAGGTGATAAGGTTTAAGAAACAATCAAAGAAAGATCAAGAGTTTGTAGTTTCGTATTATGTCGAGACAAGATTATCAGGGAAAACAAGAAAATATTCAAGAAATGCAATCATGTTGCAGGCGTTACACGTTTTATTGATGACTCATTTTTATTATGACTCTTTTTTTTTTGGTTGATATTGAACCTTAGCTTCTTCATACTCTCATCATCTCATTACTATGGCTCTTCTCTTGATTTTCTTCAAGTGGGGAATGAAAAAAGAAAAGAAAAAAATTAAGTGAGCTAATTATTATACATCTCTTACTAATCATTCTTAACAAGTTTAATTAGTGGGTTGCTTCATTTTGATGAGATCAATTTGAAGCTAAAGCTTGTGTTGAGGTTATCTCAAGGTGGATCATCTTCGGCGAGGAGATCATCGAGTAAGTTTGTTCCGAGCTTCGTGGAGACTAGCCGAAGTCCAAGGTGATGTGGCTAACGCGCTACAAAGGTTGTAGTCCGCTAAACTCTTGTTTTTACCTTACTAGTTTAATGACAAGTTTAGTAGTTTGGTTTGATTCTTAGTTTGGGTATGCTAATGCTCTCTCAATTTTTTAAATTACCACTTCCGTCGCGCTTTAAACCCTACTAGATATGCATAGCATCCTAACAGGGAGTACTGTCCTTGTATTTGGATGACATACTCCTGATAGGATGTAGTGTTCATATACTTCGATTGGTTAAACTGTAGTTGTCAGAGGTGTTTCTCCACATAAGATTTGGATAAAATATCAGGGATTCTGTGACTAGATCTATGGTTTTAGATCTGGATTTAGGAAGTGTACCAATCCGAGTACTTTGACACCATTCTAAAGTGATTTAGAATGGACGAATCCAGGCAAGGTGGTGTACCCGCAGTTGATGGAGTCACCCTATCTAAAGAGATGTCTTCTAGACTGATGATGAGAGGGATTTGCATGAATGACATACCACTTGCTTAGCCAATTGAGTCAATCATGAGATATCAAGTACCAGACCAAATATTGCTTTTGCACTAGATGGAATAAGCAGATATTAATCCAATCCTGGAGAAACAATGTGAAACAGTTATAAACATAAGAGAATGTTCTTGGTATGTGGTAACGACGGCCTTCTGCAGGCAGCGGTTATCATTTCAGGCTTTCAAGATGACCTGAATGATAAAGTGGTTGTCAAAATTATAAGTTTACCCTCTTCAAAGGGGCAGTATGTTGGACTGGGATCCAAGCGGATACTGAGGTGGACATGGCGCTGGATACTGATTAAATTCAGAAGATACAATATAAAAAGTTTGTTGGATAAAGGTGTTCATTTATGAACTTGGTCCCATCAGGTATCCAGACAAATTCTAAGCTATGTATCACTCGTTTAGGGAGATAGTCTTTCTCCGCGAAATTGAGATATAGAGAGATAGAGATAGAAACATTGGAGAGGATCCACTCATTGAGGCTATTTCTCTAACACGATTGTTTCACAAACACGGTTTGCGAAACTGATTAGTGAAGAAGTTGGGTATTTGGTAGCACACAGGATGTGGGTATGCGATATCGCAATAATTAACCTTAAGTGCAAGTGGGATATTGTTAGCTATAGTGGCCTCAAGGCAATTATTGTAATTGTAGGCAGATGATTATGATAATTGAGGGAGACCTATACGGGTAGAATAGTCTTACTCGAGATGATAGTATGCTGTTTGGTTTGTCTTTATCATCATGTACATATATTATATTGCGTATCACTATTGAATGTTGATAGAGCCTATAGGATTCTTTCTTGACTACTGGAGTTATGATGGAGATCATACAAGTGAGGCATGGGTAGTCTATAAGCAAATCGTTATATGTCTCTAGTCGTGGGAGTATCGAGATCAGGCATCGATATTCCAGAGTAGACTAGTGTATACATTTCTTGACCCCGACGAGGGGCGATGGCCAGTCTCACAGCTATTAGTGTTCGTCGGTCAACAAAGATTGTATACAGATGCTCATTGGGTTATGAGTTACACTAGATGGACTCGCCGGGAACATGCTAGATGGTATTATACCTATCGTCAGGTAGTAGTTCTCTGGTGACATGAGTACAGGTTAGTATGTCGACCTAACATCGTCATTTTTCTCGTGTGAGTTCCCACTGTGCTTTGATTACTATCCTGCCATGACTCTACTGAGTCTTGCAAACAAGTTTTAGTTGAGTACATTTCTGAGCCACATGGAGGCAGTAAGCGGATTGTTGGGGATTCTTCTCTCCCGGTACTGGGGGTAGATGCCGCACTATGTTCAGTCGGCTATCACAATAAATATCTGGCCAGAGTGGATGGGATTTACTAATTGCAAAATCGATAGTTTCTCGGTAGGTGATAAGCTTGACAACGTCATGACTTATCGGGTTATTTGGGGTCTGACGTTTACCAACCCTCTAGACCCGGTATGCGATACTCTTTGACAAACAGACCAGACTGTACGGAAACTGTCACTTATAGGCTCAGTAGGAGTTTGGACGTGCTTACTTGTCGACTTTCTTTTCGTTCAATACCTAGGTAGCCATTACGTACAGCTAGTGCCGCTGACGTGCTTATGGTGAAACCCATTGTCAGCATATTGTCGAGTCTTTAGAGTCCCACACAAAGCTTTTTCCAACTCGAGCGAAATGATGTAGATGTGCGTATTGGATACGTACCGGGGTTCGATTAAAACTAGTGTATTTGATACACGGTAATCAGACATTTGGATATACTGGCCTGTCTTTTAGAAAGACAGATATTAAATCAAGTGCTAATTTAATATATTAATACATGTATTGGATATATGTATTTAGTAGTATATTTTCACTATTTATTTATGTCTCATACATTTATTTATAATCTATATGGAAATTATATATATATATGACATATATATTTATATATTGTTTTTTCCTTTTTCCTTTAATTCTCTTTTGGTTAAGTTGTGCCAAGAGTTTAGCACATGCATTGCCACTCTCATTGGGTGGACATGTAGAAGGGAGAAGAGAATGGACAAGTAGAGATGAGATTAATCCTATGGTTGTAATCTTTTTTCTTTATGTTAAAAAGATTAGCAACCATTTTAGAATGGTAAAAGATTTATTCATTTGGTTTTTTCCATCCTCATCTCCAAACTCTTACTCTCTTCTTCCTCCTCATGAAAGTAAAAGAGAATAGAAAAGGGAATGGATTTGATGAGATAAAATAAGAGTGACACTAATCTACTTCACTTGGTTAATTAGCCTAGCAAACTAATTAACCAAGTTTCTTCACTTAGAGCTTCTATGTTTAGTGGAGATTGAGCTAGAGTTAGGTTTCCTCAAGTGGATCCATCTATGATGAAGGAAGGTTCTCACCAAGCTTATTCACTCATCTTAGGAACCTATCTAGAGTCCAACACAAATTGGAACATATGAAGATACTACAAAGGTTGTAGAATTCTAACCATATATGAAAACTCCTAGTTTTTAGTTGCTTGTTCAATTCTTTAGCTAATGTTCCTAGTTTGTAAACTTGAGCTCTCTAGATTCTTTAAAATCCTATTTGTGCTTGTTCTAAAATCCCAGTCGAGTGCTTAAAGTCTACCTACACATCCATCACCATCTATACCGATGGCATACGTCATTTTATTATTATTTACCACTTCCCAACGATACTTAGAGAATCGAAAAAGTTGGCAATGTCTCGCATCGGCATTTCTTTTTGTCAATATGCTCTCATTTGTCAGAGTGAACAGTTTCTCCCATTTAGGAGACACTTCACGACGTGTGACGAAGTACGTGTTGAGACGGTAGAAGGTTCTAACAATTAATGCCTGTATAGGTAATGCACAGGCTCTTTTAAGAACGCTATTAAAGCACTCAGAGCAATTCGTAGTCATAATAAAATACCTTATACCGCCATCCTTACATAACACCCAATGATCTTCGTATCCCCCTAAACTTTTGTTAATCCAAGTATCAGCATTCGGATTTAGTTCTTTCGACGGGCTCTTTTTTTAGCATAAATTAGAGGATCCGAAGCATGACCTGCTAAAAGTTCCTAGTGAACCCGCAGCCAATAATGTTAGTTATATGTATGCCCTAGAGGCCATTACTGTAAATACGTTGTAAATTGTAGTGGATGCTTAGACATATATAGGGAGGACTTTCTTGCTCAACATGATAGTATGCTATCTGGTTACTCTTTATCTTAACATGTACTATCATTGTCTCTATGTCACATGTTGATAAAGCCCTTAGGATGAGTACTTGACTACCAGGACTATGATGCAGATCATACAAGTGGGGACAGTGTAGTCGCCAAGTACATCCTTCAAATATTCCTAGTCATGGGAGTACCGAGATAGGGCATCGATACTCCAGAGTAGACTAGCGTATGCGCTTCTTGACCCATATGATGGGCGATGGATGATCCCATATCCATTGGTGTTTGACATCAGAGAAGGTATACGGGTGCTCAGTGAAGACTGGGTACACTGGACGGACTCGTCGAGAACTCCCAGATGGTATTATACCTCACGTCAGATGGAAGTTCTTTGGTGACACTGGTACAGGTTAGTCTGTAGACCCGAGATCGTCATAGAGTCTTGTGTGATTCCCACTGTGTTTTGATTTCCATCATACCATGTCCAAGAGGGCATGCAAAAAGATGGCTTTTGGGTACAATCCCGAATCACATGGAGGCAATGAGCGATAGGAGGGGTTTCGTCTCTCCCGGTATAAGGAGTTGATGTTGCGCTGTGTTCGATTGGCTATAACTGGAAATCCCTAGCCAGGGTTGCTGAGATTTACTGGTAACTGTTATCAGTAGTTTCTTGAACTGTTATAGACCTCATATCGACACGACTTATTAAGTTACTGGGGTCTGACGTTTACCACCCCTAGGCGAGATATGCGACATATCAGACGAAGAGACCGGACTGTACGGGAGTGTTACCGATTAGATTCGCATGAGAATGTACAGGCTTGCATGTTGATCTTCTGATCGCTCAATACCTGGGTGGTTGTTACGTTTAGCTGACCGCTTGCAGCTTGTGGGTGTTTGATATGATCATCACCTACTGCCGGTGTATTGACGATTCTTTAGAGTCCTAAACAGAGGTTTCCTGGCTCAGGCAAAACGGAGTAGGAGCACATATGTGATATGTGCGGGACCGATAATGATACGTGTATGCGATACCGTATTAGATTCTCGCGATATGAGATATCGGCAGGGTATATGAGATATAGACGGGTCATCGGATCAAGTGTTGATTCGATGAACTGATACAGATTATATTAGTCGGTTATTTGTGAAATAGCCGGATTATCGGGTCAAGTGTTGATTCGATAATTTAATGTATAATTATATATTTGATATATTAAATTACATTAACTAATATAAGCTCACTTAAAGATTCTTTTTCTCACTCGGGTAATACATTGATATATATGCGATATATGTTAATTGTATTATTTTATTTCGTTACAATAAATATTGTATATGTGATATATAATATTGTAACATGCTATGGTTATAAATGCAACATGATTTGTGGAGTTTAAATATGGTTAGGGTTTGGATTAGGGTTAAACATTCATGAACCTTCTTGAAGCTTTGACTTTGAGCTTGATATTTTGTGATATTTTGCAAAGATATTTCTTTAACCCAACCCAACCCTTTAACCATAGTTAAATCTCTACAAAGGTTAAGTCTTCTAACTTAACCCATGGTTGCAATTCTAACCTCACACTTGATTTCATTATTCATCCAAAAAGGTTTTAATCTTCTTATTCTTCTTCCTTTGAGAAAAGCTTTCTAGCTTTTTCAAATGTGATGAAAATGAGTGAGAAATTGAAAACAAATGAGAGCTAAATTCCTACTTCATCATCCTCATCTATTCTAGCCACTTAGATTAGGGTGTTTGCTATG
Source organism: Agapanthus africanus (assembly GCA_030015575.1). NCBI lineage: Eukaryota > Viridiplantae > Streptophyta > Magnoliopsida > Asparagales > Amaryllidaceae > Agapanthus > Agapanthus africanus. The sequence continues at coordinate 73,321,146 of CM057349.1, forward strand.
TTAATACTTGATTAGCAAAGCAAGAGCTTGGGTTTAAGTTTCTTCAAGGTAGATCATCTTAGTTATTGAAGATCGGAAGCAAGCTTGCATCTCTCTCTTCATGGAGCCTCTCTTGAGTCCGGGAACTCGATGATCGCAGCGAAGGGACCTCAACACGTAGCTTTAGAAGTGAAGGAACGGACTACAAAGGTTGTAATCCCTAACTCTTAGAAGTAAAGTTGTTTACTTGCTTTGTTTCGCCTAATCTCTAGTCTAAGATCTTGGTTAGGGTTGTTCGGCATAAGAAAAATTTAAATCGGGCATGGTTGATGCCTTGTAGGCCCTTGTGACAGTGCCTAGTAACCCTACAGTGGTATCAGAGCAAAGCTAGAGTTTTAGGCGAAGTCTAGACGAAGTTTAATGTCCGATCGAACCCCGAAACATCACATTTTACCCCCTCTCTGGAAATTTTTTAAAAATGTTGATTTTTTCTGTATTAAAAATACTCAGAAAAATAAGCAGGGAATTTTAAGAATTGCAGAGAAGTACGAAACCATAACTCCCTCAAGGGAGCGCGGAACTGCGGCCAAACCATGGGTTTGGCGGCGGTTCCGCGGCCACCCTTGAGAGTTAGGGGCCACCCCTTCTGGGGTTTATTCTTGGTTAATTTTGCATGCTTCTGGGAATTTTTAATTCTACTCAAGTGTTGAGTTTTCTGGAGATCTTTTGTATTCGTTGATTCGATCGGAAAGTTTAACTTCGTTTAACGTATTTCCGGGTAATTTAAAACGTGTTAAAAAGTTCGAACGGATATCAATAACTCACTTTTTCCCCTGCCGGAAAATTTTCAAGTGTTGGATTTTTTCCTTAATTAAAGAACATTCACAGTCGTGCAAGTAACGCGGTGGACCCTCTAGAAGAACACAAACCTTAACTCGATTATGTGACCATTTGAACTGCTTCTAAACCTTAGGGTTTGGGGCAGTACGGCATTGCCACATGTGAGGCGTTGGTTTGACCCTTCTACGGCTGGACCATTGGTACTGTGGCATGTGATGGATACTTTTTGAACTCCGCTCAAGTGTTGAGCTATTTGGGAAATCTTGGGTGTTTGTTTATTCGATCGGAAAGTTTAACATTGTCTATTTATCTGGAATGTGATACAATATTTGGAATCCACAAGCAGTTATGAGATAACTAATTTGAATGTTATAAATCTAGCAGTTTAGTCACATTTAATTGGTTGCCATGGGATTTTGATGTGATCAAAAGTCCGTCACAATCACGTACCGTACGCGGATACTCGCCGGGTAAACTTAATAGATAGCCACGCCCTAAAGCCCCGACCAAGTGACTGTAGGAGAACCCCGTCGCCAAAAGCATCCGTTCGGGTGCTCGCAGCAGCGGTGTTCCGCCTTAGTGCACTTCGTCGACGACAACCGGGGGTGCGGCCGTCTACTAAAGTTTGCGATGAGCATTCGATCAGGATGTCGGGAATCTTGTTGAATTGCCCGACTTGATATTGAAAAGAGTTTTCGATATTGAGACTAAAATGCGGGGTTTATAATTGTTAGGCATGCGATGTCTAAGAAATTCATTTTGTTAGGCATGAGATGTCTAAGGAGGTTGCAGATTCCAACTGTTGTAGTTTTACACTTTCTTTTCTGCGACCGTAAGTGTAATATGCGGTGTATCGCCGGTTTCGTTGCTATACATCAACGACAATTGGGATACGCATATTTACTTACATTGATGATATGTGATATTATGTGTTGCTGTGATATGTTATATTGGATCGTCGCGTTTTGAATAGCCGGGGGTTTTATGTGAGATGAGGGTTTTTATTTTCATTCATGTAAAATTCATTGTATGTAATATTCTTTTATTGGAGCACTTCCGGGCTGAGGATGATGTCACCCTTGTATATTATTTACTTTTCCGCATTAGGTAGACCCAAGGCGGGGAGCATAAGTAATCGGGTTCTAGGGTCCATTGGGAGACCATCTCGAAGAGTCGAGACCGGGTCTCCTAACCCTAGAATTGGCAGTGTTGCTTGACGCTCTCGTAGGGGTCTAGGGATATGGGTTTGGCTATTCATCGCGACCGTGGAATCCATGTTTTATACAGGCTCGATATAAAACACGGACGTACTAGTTTATCCAATATTTCATATGTTATCTTCTGCTGCAATGTTCTGTGATGAGATCATATTACTGCCTGAGACGAATGTTTATATTATATATATGAGGTATATGTTTTATTGCTGATTTTGTTTAAAATGTGATGCTTGTGAAGCATAATAAAATGGGACTTCATTAATAAGATTAATGATACGAAACGAAAGCTAAAGATGTTGTAGAAACTTGCCTCAAAAACTGGTAGCTCTAGTTCTTGCTTTGCATAGCGGTGTTCCTTATAGAACATCCAGCACCTTATTCGATAAGGAAAGAGCCGAGATCTCTTCACCGGGAGTGACCTCTTTAGTGAAACTAGCTGATGCTACAAACTCGGTTTGTCTTTTGATTGTCTTTATAGTTTTTGCTTTAGATAGTGATATTTGTGAAATATCCTGCAGCTTATTCGATGAGGAAAGAGCCGAGATCCCTTCACAGGGAGTGACCTCTTTGGCAAAACTAGAAAAGGCCTAAAAAACATTCCATTTAAAATCACTCGATTTTACAACGATATCAAGTTTATTACGCAAAGGGTTTTCTTAAAAATCTGTCGTAACCCTCCGTCATTTTAGGAAATAGAGTACTTAGTATTCGTGCTGCGTTTGTTGACCATAGTTAAAGCGCAGTGTACGGTAGCTGAGTGATGTTTTCCTATATAACCATATGATGTGATTAATTAGGACAGTCATATAACTTTGTTGACCATAGTTAAGGGTCATGTGGGTGGGTCTAATTAATCAAGAAATGACGGATAGAACTTGACTAGTGCTTATGATTTGTTGACTATAGTTAAGGTCATAAGTCATTAGGGGTAAAATATTATCGGGAATTTCAAGTGTTGAAATTTGCAAAGAGATTGCATACCTTTTATGAGATAGTTGGATCCCGATACCCACTGCGAGTAAGAGTTACTCCTGGGAGAGTTTTACACATTACAATTAGCCGATCAAGTAGGTGTTTAGAAATGTGTCAACGGGGTTATGCCTCTGGGAAGACGAGGTTTATTTTAATTAGGTCCGTGTGAAAGCGCGGGGAACCTCCCTCAAAGTACCGGCACTGGCCTGGCTGAAAGATTGGCGAACTTGTAGAGTGTAATTAATCCCGTCTAGTCTTTCCTTTTAGGATTTGAAGGAAGATTTGACTAAAACAGTGGGAGACATCCTGATTAGATATATTAATAACCAATCTAATCATGCAAGAGCATACGCTGAGTGTTTTCTTCAATCTCTCTCCAGGTAGCGACCATGTCACGCCTTAATCAAGATAATAATACAGATGTATTGACCGAACCCGCTTATTATACTGCGCTAGGGAACGTTGGACCCGCTCCAACTTATAATTGTTATAAGACAGAGCAGGAAATAAGGGATTACCAGAATTCCCGTGCCGCCTAAACGAAGAAAGTGCATGCTGATGCATCATCTTCGGGTATGATCATTACCGAGAACTGTTTCTCAGTATCCTTTATGTCCTGGGTATGAGATACCGGATCAGGATCCCGCAAATGTAATTTGTTACATGGGCTACAGAGAGGTAGAGAACTGAGAACGGGTGATAACTTTCAAGAGTTGAAAATGATGCAAGTGTTGCAGCCAAGTCTGTTGGCAGTTATCATCCTGTATTACTAGAATACATTGATTCTGAACGAATGTTATTAGATACCGAACCTGATATACAACATCATATCAGTCTCTTTATTAGTAAAGAAGGATATAATTTTGTAGTGTTGGATAATGTTTTGAACATTTCCTAAATCAAGAGTTGATCGGTTCAGGCATGTTATCTAAAAGCATAGACGTTCTAAATCAAACCACAGTTCTTAACGTACAGAACACACACAAGAGGAAGAGTTTAGAAATGAACGAATCCTTCTTGAGGCATTGTAGACTAGGTCATATCAATGCGACCCGACTAGATGAAGTTACATAAAGATACATATTTAAATTTTTTTGAATTTACATCTTGTGAAACTTGCCGGTCATGTCACAAAGATAAGATGACCACAGCTCTGTTTATTGAAAACAGAGAAAGAGTTAGTGAACTCTTGGGATTGATACATGCTGATGTATGAAGGTCCCCTGTCTATATATGCCAGGACCGGTTCTTTGTACTTCATTACATTCACTGATGATCTCTCAAGATTTAGACATATGTTCCTGTAGAAACACAAGTCCGAAACTTTTGAGATAATCACAGAATATAAGTTAGAAATAGAGAACCAAAAACCGGGTATAAGTATTATGTCCTTTGATGAGATCAAGGAGGAGAATACTTGAGCACGGAATTCCTAGACTATTCTAAAGGAGAATGAGATTCTCTCTCAGCATTACTCCTCTAAATACACCACAGCACGTCGGTGTATCGGGGCGGAGCAATCGCACCCTATATGATATGGTGTGCTCTATGATGAGTACTACTGAGTTGCCTAATTTCTTTTGGGGTTATGAACTTGAGAAGTTGCATACCTATTGAATAGGGTTCCAACCAAATCAAATGCCTACCACTCCATATGTGATATGGTATGGGAAGAGCCCATCTCTTAAGGAAGTTAAGATTTAGGGTTGTCCGGCCTATGTCAAAAGCAAAATCCGGACAAGCTCGAGGCAAGGTCAGCTCTGTGGAAGTTTATTGGATATCCCAAGCATTCGCAAGGGAATATCTTCTACCACACCGAGGAACAAAAGATGTCTTATTTCTCGGCATACCACTTTTTGAGAAAAAAAGGAATTTCTTATGAAGAGATTAGTGGTCATAGGGTAGAACTGGAAGGAGTTCCAGCTATATAAACTGCAGCTGATGATTTGGTAAACCCGGAGGATTCAATAGTTTCCAACGAACCTCAGCCTCTCCGCCGATCAGGTAGGGTTCCTCATCCACCTGAGAGATACTTCGGTTTCTCTATGACAGTAGGAGAGAGGATTGCATCATGAGATGATGACCCAACTAGTTTCGAGCAGGCCATCAGGAGTGGGGACTCTGTGAGAATGGCTAGATGCTTAGCGATCTGAGATGGAATCCTTATACACCAACAAAGTATGGACTTTGGTTTCTTTATCTGAAGGATTAAATCCCCATCAGGAGCAAGTATATCTTGAGAAGATTACTTGGTGTACATGGAAAAGTTGAGACTTTCAAAGCTATGCTTAAGTCCATCCAGATCCTACTTGCCACGGCTACATACCATGACTACGATATCTGGCAGTTGGGTGTTATGACTGCTTTTCTAAATGATGATTTGGAAGAGAGCGTCTATAAGTACACAGCCAGAGGGCTTCGTAGACAGTAGGAGCAGCGGAAACGTGAGCATGATGTTTTATAGGATAAATCAGGCATCGCGGAGTTAGAACGTCTGTTTTGATGTAGTAGTCAAAGAGTTTGACTTCATCAAAATGGTAGATGAACCTTGTATATACAAAAAGGGTATTAGGGAGTATGGTGGTGATCTTCTTATAGTACGTGGATGACATACTCTTGATAGGGAGGGTGTTTCCTATGCTACGCTCGGTCAATCTCCTCTCATCACAAAGATTCTCCATATAGGATCAAGGTGATACCTCCTAAATCCTGAGTTTTGGCTCTATGAGATAGATCTAATTGGATGTTAGGATTCTCACTAGTTGTAGTGAGATGGTATCAATCGATCCTGGGGAGAATCACTGGAAAGGTTCCAGGGTGATAAGGATGACAGAATGTCAGTCGCAGGCATTGTCTTCACCCTCAGTGGAGGGACGGTATGTTGGAAGAGTTCCAAGCTAGATACCGTGACATACTAGACGATTAAAGGCAAGATACATCGTTACCAAGGATGCTACCAAAGAGGCAGTCTGGATATATATATATATAAGTTCATGAGATGAACTTCGTTCCTGCCATTGTGTGACAATGGAGTTGTGGCTTAGGCCAAGGAACCCCCGTCCTATTAGAGATCCAGACATATTCTTAGGCAGTATCACCTGATCATGGAGATGGTTGATCTCCAGGTAGATCGAGGTTAGGAGAGTAGACTCAGAGGACAACAGCGCGGATCCACTCACAAAGGCTTATTTCCCAGTAGAGACTTTTATGGGATGGTTGAGTATGAGATACATCAACCACAACTTATTGTTGGGTATGAGATACTATAACAGATGGCCCTAGTGCAAGTGGGAGATTGTTAGTTATATGTATGCCCTAGAGGCCATTACTGTACATACGTTGTATATTGTAGTGGATGCTTGGACATATATAGGGAGGACTTTCTTGCTCGACATGATAGTATGCTATCTGGTTACTCTTTATCTTAACATGTACTCTGATTGTCTCTATGTCACATGTTGATAAAGCCCTTAGGATGAGTACTTGACTACCAGGACTATGATGCAGATCATACTAGTGGGGACGGTGTAGTCACCAAGTACATCCTTCAAATGTTCCTAGTTGTGGGAGTACCGAGATAAGGCATCGATACTCCAGAGTAGACTAGCGTATGTGCTTCTTGACCCATATGATGGGCGATGGATGATCCCATATCCATTGGTGTTTGACATCAGAGAAGGTATACGGATGCTCAGTGAAGATTGGGTACACTGGACGGACTCGCCGAGAACTCCCAGATGGTATAATACCTCACGTCAGATGGCAGTTCTCTGGTGACACTGGTACAGGTTAGTCTGTAGACCCGAAATCGTCATAGAGTCTTATGTGATTCCCACTGTGCTTTGATTTCCATCATACCACGTCCAAGAGGGCGTGCAAAAAAGTGGCTTTTGGGTATAGTCCCGAATCACATGGAGGCAATGAGCGATAGGAGGGGTTTCGTCTCTCCCGGTATAGGGAGTTGATGTTGCGCTGTGTTCGATTGGCTATAACTGGAAATCCCTGGCCAGGGTTGCTGAGATTTACTGGTAAGTTTTATCAATAGTTTCCCGAACTGTTATAGACCTCATATCGACATGACTTACCAAGCTACTGGGGTCTGACGTTTACCAACCCTAGGCGAGATATGCGACATATCAGACGAAGAGACCGGACTGTACGGGAGTGTTACTGATTGGATTCGCAGGAGAATGTACAGGATTTCTTGTTGATCTTCTGATCGCTCAATACCTGGGTGGCTGTTACGTTTAGCTGACCGCTTGCAGCTTGTAGGTGTTTGATATGATCATCACCTACTGCCGGCGTATTGACGATTCTTTAGAGTCCTACACAGAGGTTTCCTGGCTCAGGCAAAACAGAGTAGGAGCACATATGTGATATGTGCGGGACCGAGAATGATACGTGTATGCGATACCGTATTAGATTCTCGCGATATGAGATATCGGCTGGGTATATGAGATATAGCCGGGTCATCGGATCAAGTGTTAATTCGATAAACTGATACAGATTATATTAGTCAGTTATTTGTGAAATAGCCGGATTATCGGGTCAAGTGTTGATTCGATAATTTAATATATAATTATATATTTGATATATTAAATTACATTAACTAATATAAGCTCACTTAAAGATTCTTTTTCTCGCTCGGGTAATACATTGATATATATGCGATATATGTTAATTGTATTATTTTATTTTGTTACAATAAATATTGTATATGTGATATATAATATTGTAACATGTTATGGTTATAAATGCAACAAGATTTGTGGGGTTTAAATATGGTTAGGGTTTGGATTAGGGTTAAGCTTTCATGAAGCTTTCAAGAAGCTTCTTGAAGCTTTGACTTTGACCTTGATATTTAGTGATATTTTGCAAAGATATTTCTTTAACCCAACCCAACCCTTTAACCATAGTTAAATCTCTACAAGGGTTAAGTCTTCTAACTTAACCTATGGTTGCAATTCTAACCTCACACTTGATTTCATTATTCATCACAAAAGGTTTTAATCTTCTTCTTCTTCCTTTGAGAAAAGCGTTCTAGCTTTTTCAAATGTGATGAAAATAAGTGAGAAATTGAAAACAAATGAGAGCTAAATTCCTACTTCATCATCCTCATCTATTCTAGCCACTTAGATTAGGTTGTTTGCTATGTTAATACTTGATTAGCAAAGCAAGAGCTTGGGTTTGAGTTTCTTCAAAGTAGATCATCTTAGTTATTGAAGATTGGAAGCAAGCTTGCATCTTTCTCTTCATGGAGCCTCTCTTGAGTCCGGGTACTCGATGATCGCAGCGAAGGGACCTCAACACGGAGCTTTAGAAGTGAAGGAACGGACTACAAAGGTTGTAATCCCAAACTCTTAGAAGTAAAGTTGTTTACTTGCTTTGTTTCGCCTAATCTCTAGTCTAAAATCTTGGTTAGGGTTGTTCGGCACATGAAAAATTTAAATCGGGCATGGTTGATGCCTTGTAGATCCTTGTGACAGTGCCTAGTAACCCTACAAATACGAAATCCAAAATCGAAAATTTTGATGGCACTAGAAACTAAACCTAAGAATCTACACCAAATACTTAAACTAGAAAAACAAAAAAATAGAAATCACACGCTTTGTAGCGTCTTCATTTGCTCCAATTGGGTTGGACTCTAGCATGCTCTCAAAAGATCATGCTTGCAAGCCAGTCTTTCTTCGCCGAAGATGATCCACCCGAGAGAACCAAGTTCAAGCTTCAACTTCATCAATGAAGTAACTAAGGATCCTAGATTGCTAATCTAGGATGCTTAGTGATGTGTGTGAGTATTCTAGCATTTTTCTTTCTCTTTTATCTTCATGATTCTCAACTTATGAGTGGGTTGAAGATAATGAAGAGAAGGAGGGGAGCCATGGAAGAGAAAAAAGCAAAATGGTAGAATGAAAAACATTCATCACAAATTCAAGCATACATCATTCCTTTTGTTACAAGAATTTTACCATTTTAAAATTACAACCATGCTAGAATAGTATGAGAAAATGAATTAACAATTTATTTTCCCATACCCTCCACCAATACTCTCTTCCACCTCATTGCATAATTTCTTTTAAAAGAAATTCCTAGAAATGAGGTGTCCTTCTTCAAGAAATATTCTTGTATGAATACAAGAGTATGTCTCTGCAAATACATGCCCGTATTCGTATCAAAATACAAATACCCAAGAGATAGAAAAATACAATGAACACAATACTAGAATATGCATAGCGATATATATATATATATATATATATATATATATATATATATATATATAAATCATTAAATCAAATCTTGATTTAATAATCCGGCTTAATCTTAAGCCGGCTAGTATTATCATCCGTCTGATTAAAGTCCATGTGGCTAGCATGCATACCTAATCGGAACCCTGCACGTATCAATATATGGCCATTACATCGTTTCACCTGAACCGGGAAAATCCTTTGTGTGGGACTCTAAAGACTCGACAATACGCTTGCAGTGGGTTTAACCACAAGCACATTAGCGGCACTAGCTGTATGTGACGACTACCCAGGTATTGAACGAAAGGAAGGACGACGAGCAAACTCATCTGTACCCCTACCGAGCCTTTCTGTGACAATCTCCGTACAGTCCGGTCTGTTGTTCTAAGAGTATCGCAAATCGGGTCTAGGGGGTGGATAAAGCCAGACCCCTATTAATGTGATAATTCGTGTCGGTGTGAAGCCCATCACCTACTGAGAAACAACTGATTCAAATCAGTAAATCTCGTCCACCTTAGCCAATGATTTCGGATGATGGCCACCCATACCCAGCACGACATCTACCCCTAATACCGGGAGAGAAGAATCTCTGATGATCCGCTCACTGTCTTCATGTGGCTCGGGACTGTACCCAACTAAAACATGTTTGCACGACTCCTTTGAGCCATGGTAGGCTAGTAATCGAAGCACAATGGGAACTCACATGAGACAGATGACGATTTCAGGTCGATAGACTAACCTGTACTCATGTCACCTGAGAATTGCTATCTGACAATAGGTATAATACCATATAGCATGTTCCCGGTGAGTCCGTCCAGTGTACTCACCTCCAGTGAGCACCTGTATACTATCTTAGGTGACCCAGCGCCAATGGCTTATGAGACCTGCCACCGCCCCTCGTCGAGATTTCGAAAAGTATACACAAGTCTATTCTGGAGTATCGATGCCCAGTCTCGATACTCCCTCGACTAGGGACATTTAAGGATATGCTTATAGACCACCCAACTCCCACATATATGATCGCCATCATAATGCTGGTTGTCAAGCAAGAATCCTATGGGCTCGATCAACATGTAACAGTGATCTGTAATACCACATAATGCATACATGAAGATAAAGTCAAACCAGATAGCATACTATCATCTCGAGTAAGACTGTTCTACCCGTATAGGTCCTCCTTCAATCATCATAATCACCTGCCTGCGATTATAATTATTGCCTTGAAAGCACTATAACCAACAATCTCCCTCTTGCACTTAAGGCTAATTATTGCAGTGTCGTATACTCACAGCCCATGTGCTACCGATCACCCAACTTCTCTACTAACCAGTTTCGCAAATCATGTTTGTGAAATATTCGCATTCAAGAAATAGCCTCAGTGAGTGGATCCGCTCCAATGTTTCTATCTTTATCTCAATATATCTCAACTTCCCGGAGAACGAAAATCTCCCAAAATGAGTGATACATGTCTTAGAACTTGTCTGGATATCTGATGGGACCTTGTTCATAACATAAATACCAAATCCAACAAGTTTCTTAGACTGTATCCAATTGCCGATGTAATCAGTACCCAATGCCATGACCATCTCAGATCCTGCTTGGAAACCTATCCAACACACTGCACCTAAAAAGAGGGAAAACTATTAACTCTCACAGCCACTCTGTCGTCCAGGTCACTTTGGAAGCCTGAAATGATAACCGCCTTGTTAAGGAGGTTGTTGTTACCATATACCTAGAACATCCTCTTATGTTCATTGTAGGGTGTTTTTCGTCACCCCATTGAGATGGGAATACGCGCGTGCTTGTCAGGCGCATTACAGATTCCCCCTACCTGGGGTAGGTGGGGGTTTATTGATTGTGGGGATCCGAATCTCCGGCAACCGCGGACTAAGCTGCCGTTAACTACCCATCGCCTTTAGAGCGAGGGAACCTCCGATTGACAGGTTAAACTGGTCATGCGAACTCAATGTGCAGTGTTGTGTTTTGGAGGGGTGGCTTGGATATATCGGGAGCCACACAGAGTTTTTACGGGGGTCCCGCTACCCGGATAGCGGGCTGGGGGTCAAGGGGGCCAGCAGCCCCCTTGCGGGCTGCGGGGCAGCGCCCCGGGCCAAATTTTTTTGAGAGGGACATTGTTATAGAGTGTGTGTGTGTGTGTGTATAAAGGGAAAGGGCATCCAAAGGATGCGCGGGGGCCAGCGTCTCTTGTGCATGGCACGCAGGCGCTGGGCGCTAGCGCACTAGGCGCTGGGCGCACCACGTGCTCGGCATGTGGGCGCTAGCTCTCTGGGCGCTAGGCGCACCACGTGCTTGGCACGTGGGCACTAGCGCACCGGGCGCTGGGAACACCATGTGCTCGGCACGTGGGCACAAGCGCAAAGGGCGATAGCGCACCGGGCGCTGGGCGCACCACGTGCTCGGCACGTGGGCGCAAGCGCACCGGGCGCTGGGCGCACCACGTGCTAGGCATGTGGGCGCAAGCGCTCGGGGCGCTGGGCGCACCACGTGCTAGGCACGTGGGTGCAAGCGCTCGGGGCGCTAGGTGCACCACATGCTCGGCACGTGGGCGCAAGCGCTCGGGGCGCTGGGCGCACCACGTGCTCGGCACATGGGCGCAAGCGCGCTGGGCGCACCACGTGCTTGGCACGTGGGCACGTAGGCGCAAGCGCTTGGGGCGCTGGGCGCACCACATGCTCGGCACGTGGGCGCGAGCGCTCTGGGCGCTGGACGCTGGGCGTCAAACAGAAAGGGGACTTTGGTCCCTGCACTAGGAGCTGTGCTCCCTATTTGTGGAGTTAAACTCCTAAAAAGTTTAGAAATGATCAAAGGGGGTTGCTCTATTTCTCCCATTGGTTCTGGATCTTCCCAAGGTGAGATTTTTGGGAGATGGGTTTCCTTCTTCTTTTTCTATTGGCCGGATCTCGAAGATCAAGAGGATTGAGATTTTAAAGATCTCTCTTTTTCGAGATCTGGTGAGAGATCTGAGTTCCCCTTTGTGGGTTTTGTGGTGAAAAACTATTTAGTTTTGGAAAAAGAAGAGTTAAACTCTTGATTTAATTCAAAAAACTGGAGAGGGTTTTAGACCCTTGAGAAAGGGGAAGGTGGCACAAACCCTAGTTTTTCGGAGGAATGAAAAGTGTATGCTTTATTCATCATCATGTTGCCTTATATAGGCTTACATGTTTACATATAGCCCCTTGGGCTTTACAAAATGGCATTTTGCCCATCCCATGGTTCATGTGCCATTTCTTTTTGCACATAAGCCATGGACTTACAAAAAATTGGCTTTATGCCCATTTTGCATACATTCATGCACAAAAAATTACATCAAAAATATTCGTTACATGATATTTATTTTGGTATGGCGGAAGGTCGGACGCTTCATGTTCGGGCTCGACTTGGGCCTGGGCCCACTTGACCTGGGCTTGGGCCCACCTGGCTTGGGGTTGACCTTGATTTTGACTCGGTCAACCGGGGTGCAAATTTTGACCCCAACAAAGTGCCCCCCATCAATAAATGCACACCGCACATTTGAGTTGTGTGCATGAAATTGATGGATCTTGAAGCTGGACTTCGAGGTGGAAAATCATTCCGGGGGTGGAGCATCCCTCGGGGAGCATGATTCCTGGGATAGGAGCATCATTCCGAAGGGCGTAGCATAATTCCAGGGATCGGAGCATCATTCCGAAGAGTCGGAGCATAATTCCGATTTGCGGAGCATAATTCCAGGGGCGGAGCATCATTCCGAAGGATCGGAGCATCATTCCGAAGACTCGAAGCATAATTCCGATTTGCGGAGCATAATTCCAGGGCCGGAGCATCATTCCGAAGAGCGGCAGACATTCTGACCGAATCATAATTTTGATGCAGAAGTTGATTCCCAGGCGAAGCATAATTCCGACGGGGAAAGCAAATACTCCGAGGCGAAGCATGATTTCGACACTGGGTACATTCTGAGACGGAGCATGATTCGGAGGATCGGAGCATCATTCCGAAGAGTGGAGCATGATTCCAAGGATCGGAGTATCATTCCGAAGCGCGGAACATGATTCTAGGGATCGGAGCATCATTCCGAAGCGCGGAGCATGATTCCAAAGAGCGGAGCATCATTCCGAAGAGTCGGAGCATAATTCCAGGATCGGAGTATCATTCCGATGAGCGGAACATCATTCCAGGGATCGGAGCATCATTCCGAAGAGCGGAGCATGATTCCAAAGATCGGAGCATCATTACGAAGAGTCGGAGCATAATTCCGGGATCGGAGCATCATTCCGATGAGCGTAGCATCATTCCAGGGATCGGAGCATCATTCCGATTAGCGTAGCATGATTCCAGGGATCGGAGCATCATTCCGAAGAGCGGAGCATGATTCCAATGATTGGAGCATCATTCCGACGAGGAGGTCGTTGGTTGATTCCGAGCCGAAGTATAATTCCGACAGGGAAGGCAGATATACCAAGGCGAAGCTTGATTTCGACGCGGGGTACACTCTGAGACGGAGCATGATTCCGACGCAGAGCTGGTTGGTTGATTTGGTTCCGAGGCGAAGCATAATTCCGGTGGGGAAGGCAAATACACTGAGGCGAAGCTTGATTTCGACGCGGGGTACACTCTGAGACGAAGTATGATTCCGACGCAGAGCTGGTTAGTTGATTTGATTCCGAGGCGGAGCATAATTCCAGCAGGGAAGGTAGATATCACATGGCGAAGCATGATTTCGACACAGGGTAAATTCTGAGACGGAGCATGATTCCGCCGCAAACGTTGTTGGTTTAATTTGATTTGGGTTGATATCAGCATCGCTATACTGGAATATGGTACCAGGAGCGAATCATCGTCTGTCTTTGAGTGGATTTGAGGATTTGGTTTTGGTTTGGCATCTGTATTGCTGCACTGGAATAATGCCAAGAGAAACTCATCATTTGCCCCGGGAGGACTTGGGAACTGGTTTTTTTGTTTGGCATCAGTATCGCTACACTGGAATATGGTACCTGGAGCGAATCATCATTTGCGTTTGCTTATTAGGAAACGATGGCTTAGGAGACAAGTTTTAGGTCCCTATCACCTAAGACTTTTCAATTTTGTGAGCCTAAGGTTCTCACAAAGCATTTTCTCCCTACGGGTCGTAAGGATCCCATAGGTGTATTTTCTCCTTAGGAGTCATGGGGACTCCTAAGTGTGTTGCTTCTTTATGAGTCGTAAGGATCTCATGCGGGAATTTTCTCCTCACAAAGTAGAGAGGACTTTGTGAGTGCATTTCATCTCTTTTTAACGAGTTTGCGCCCTTTCGGGTTTTCACAAACTCGCCGGCAGTCCTGCTGTTTTTACTCATGAAGCCCTTTCGGGTTTTCATCCGTGCCCATTTTGCTTCTGGACATACCTTTTTTATATTTTTATTTTTATTTTATTATTTTTGGTGGGACTTTGAATGTGGTCTCACCGGTAGGACTTGGGAGAGATTGGGGCTATTTTACGCCCATGGATTGTATACGGTTTTGCAGGATGTATGATCCAGACCATAGGGCCGGAAAAATTTCGGGATTTTGGCGGCGTCTGCATCGCTGCACTGGAATATGGTACCAAGAGCGACTCATCATTCGCCGTTGGGGTATGGGATTTGGAATTTGGCTGGCGTCTTCATCGCTGCACTAGAATATGGTACCAGGAGCGACTCATCATTGGCTATTGGGGATTGGGATTTGGATTTTGGTTGGCATCTGCATCGCTACACTGGAATGTGGTACCAGGAGCGACTCATCATTCGCCACTTGGGGATTGGGGAGCGATGGCTTAGGAGACAGGTTTAGATCCCTATCGCCTAAGGCTTTTCAATTTTATGAGCCGTGAGGGTCCCATAAAAGCATTTTCTCCCTACGAGTCGTAAGGATCCCACAGGTGTATTTTCTCCATAGGAGTCGTGAGGACTCCTAAGTGTGTTTTTCCTTTATGAGTCGTAAGGATCCCACAAAGGTTTGTTCTCTTCATGTATCGTAAGGACAAATGAGTGGGTCTTCTCAGTGGAGCATAATTCCAAAAGTGGAGACCGACCGCGTAACTGATGATTGCGGTGGGGCATGGGTATGATGAGAATTATTTAAGCCCGTGGATTGTATACGGTAGTCAATTTGGGGACTGGCCGTAGGGCCGAGAGAATTTTGAGAAATTGGATTTTGGTTGGCGTCTGCATCGCTACACTAGAATATGGTATCAGGAGCGACTCATCATTCGCCGTTGTTTTGTTTTTGTTTTTGTTTTTTTTGTTTTTTTTTGTTTTGTTTTACCGCGATTGCTCTATCATTTCGGCATTTATTCGCGGTTGCCCCATCATTTCAGCTTTATTTCCATCTTTATTTTACTCGCTGATTTTTATTGCGAGTTGCCCATCATTTCGGCTTTATTTTCATCTTTATTTTACTCGCTGATCTTTATTGCGAGTTGCCCCATCATTTCGGCTTTATTTTCATCTTTATTTTACTCGCTGATTTTTATTGCGAGTTGCCCCATCATTTCGGCCTTTCTTTATTTTTCTTTTATTTACACATATTTTGTTTATTTACATATATATATATATATATATATATATATATATATATATTTACATTCCCAGTTTAACGACTTAGAGGTCGACTGTTCCCAGTTTAATGACGTGGTGGTCGACTGTTTTCAGAGAAAGGCAGATGTCTGAGAAAATCAGTTTCACGAAGAACTTCGGTCTCCGTTTGTATAAAATTGGCGGTCGCAGCTGGACTGTTTGTTAACACGCCTTTAGACAGTTCTATCTCTCCTGCCTTGTATTGCTTTTCGACCCAATCTTTGAAGACGAAGCAGTCCTCAATGGCATGACCTATCACTCTATGATAGGGACAGTATTTGGGGTCGTCGGTCATATTCGCTTCTTGCGGTCTTTTTGACTCTGGCAGTTGTAGACCGTTCCTCAGGGCGTCTTTGAATATTTTACGGATTTTGTCCCTTCTGAAGGAATAGACCTTATCTAGCTTTTCTTTCAGTGGAGATTCTCCTCCCTTTCCGAACACTGGCTTCTGAGGCTGGTCGGCATTAGGCCCGCTCATACCTTGCTTATTTCGGTTAGCCGAAGTGTTAAAGGATTCAGAATCGTCGGAATTTCCGCCTTTACGATTATCGTCCTTTCGGTTTCTCCAGGACCTATTATTATTTTGGGAATCCGAGGAGAACTCCTACTTTGAGCGCTCCAACATCTGGACTTTTCTGGTCAGCTCTTGGAAGGTTTTGAGACCCGTAGTGCATAGAAACGGGGCCATCCAATTGTTGAGATTTCCGACGAGGAGACTGACAGATTGGTCCTGCTCTATCGGCGGTTCACATTTGACGGAGAGATTGGGCCATCGGGTTATAAAATCCATGCTGCTTTCGTTGTTCTTGGTCTTGGTCCTTACGAGCTCGGCAATGGTGATCTTATCGCTGACGCTCATGAACCTCTGCCGAAACAGAGACTCCATTCGGACGAAAGTTGTGACGGAGCCATCCGGTATGCTCGCATACCAGTCGAAAGCAACGTTGGCCAAGCTATTAACGAACTGGCGGAGAAGAAGCGCATCATTGCCCCCGGTATTCCCGCATGATGCTTTAAAGTGGGTGATGTGCTGATTCGCATTTCCCGTCCTATCAAATCTTCCGAATTTAGGGATGACATAGCCGCTGGGAAATTCTACCAGATCATACTGAGCAGGATATGGTCTCCCGCTACTGCTAATGTCTTTTTGCGCTTCGGCTTCAGCTACCAATGTTTTGACTTTGCTGGAAACCAAATCCATGATTTGATCTTGAGTTAGCGGGCTACTGTCATCGGTAGCCAAGACATTTCCCGAGATAGGATGCGACTTCATGCGGTTCGCCCACTTTTGGATTTGAGGGAATGGGCGTCGGCTGCTTTGGGACACCGTTTCCCGGTTCACGGGCAGAGCCCTGCGCTTTATTGGGCGGCTGAGAGGCAAGTTGGGCCGTAAGCCGTAAGACGACATTTGTCAAGTCGTCGATCTTTGAGTAGAGCTTGGCTATCTCCTTGTCTTTGCTTCTGAGCTGTTTTCGAAGCTCTTGGAGAAGTTGCTGCTCTGCGGTCTTAGGATGGAAAGTTGGCTCATCTTCGCTTTCCGAGCCCGACTCCTCATGAATTGAGGGCTCTCTCTGCCTATCAGCCTCACTGGAAGGATTTTCATCACCCTCCGGAGGATGCTGGTCTTGAGAAGTGACAGCTATATTCACACCAGGTTGGATTTGAGATGTGGTGGCCCCATCCTTACTTTTGCTACGAAGGTTGTCGCTGGGACGCGTTCCTACCATGTAGACGGTGTGGATAACACATTCAGCCATCCCCTCATCTTTGGTGGGGTAACCATGTTCCTCGAACCTCATGAGGTTCAATCTAGCAGGAGCCCTGGCCCTTTTGTTGGCTCTATATCTGAGCCTTTTCTGCCTTAGCTTCTCAATTTTAAGGGCTTGGCGGATATCTGTTATCCGGGAAGCCATTGTGAGTCGATTAGCGGGGAGCTTAGAGAAGACATCCGATCGAGCAGTTGTTAGGGGCACCGCCAGAGCTTGCTCAAGACGCATTATAGCTTTGTTGGTGTTGATGGCCTTGCCTCCAGCTGGGGCCAAGGAGATTCGTTCAAACACCGACTTGCGTTTGAGTTGGGGCGCCTTCGAGACCACCACATTTGGTCTCTTGCCTTTCGAGACCGGTTTGTCCGTCGCCGGGGCTTGAGGAGCTGGGATGGCGTTAACTGACACAAACAGAATAGAGCTGAATGGTAGCGGCGGCTCCTCCCATTGTCGCCCGAGACTGGCCGGAAGGACCGTCCTGGAGTCTATCTTCATCGTGTAGGAGACGGGAGCCGTGCTGAGAGCTGAGTTCATCTTTGGAGACATTGTTGAAAAGTGATCGCTTAAAGACCTCCATGAAAGAGCATTATTTTAGTATAAATATAGATATTATATTGATTGAGTTCACATGAACGTATAACCCGAAATATGGGAGGAGAGATTTGTCCCACCGAGCGTGCCAGAATCTGTAGGGTGTTTTTCGTCACCCCATTGAGATGGGAATACGCACACGCTTGTCAGGCGCATTACAGATTCCCCCTGCCTAGGGTAGGCAGGGGTTTATTGATTGTGGGGATCCTAATCTCTGGCAACCACGGACTAAGTTGCCATTAATTACCCCTCGCCTTTAGAGCGAGAGAACCTCCGATTGACGGGTTAAACTGGTCTTGCGAACTCAATGTGTAGTGTTGTGTTTTGGAGGGGTGGCTTGGATATATCGGGAGCCACGCAGAGTTTTTACGGGGGTCCCGCTACCCGAATAGCGGGCTGGGGATCAAGGGGGCTAGCAACCCACTTGCGGGGTGCGGGGTTGTGCCCCGGCCCAAATTTTTTTGAGAGGGACAGTGTTATAGAGTGTGTGTGTGTGTGTGTAAAGGGAAAAGGCATCCAAAGGATGCGCGGGGGCCAGCGCCTCGCGTGCATGGCACGCAGGCGCTGGTCGCGAGCGCTCTGAGCGCTAGGCGCACCACGTGCTCGGCACGTGGGCGCTAGCACTCTGGGCGCTAGGCGCACCATGTGCTTGGTACGTGGGTGCTAGCGCACCGGGCGCTTGGCGCACCACGTGCTCGGCACGTGGGCGCAAGCGCATACGTGGGCGTAAGCGTGCTGGGCGCTGGGCGCACCACGTGCTCGGCACGTGGGCGCAAGCACTCGGGGCGCTGGGTGCACCACATGCTCGGCACGTGGGCGCAAGACCTCTGGGCGCTGGGCGCACCATGTGCTCGGCACGTGGGCGCAAGCGCTCTGGGCGCTGGACGCTGGGTGTCAAATAGAAAGGGGACTTTGGTCCCTGCACTGGGAGCTGTGCTCCTGATTTGTGGAGTTAAACTCCTAAAAAGTTTAGAAATGATCAAAGGGGGTTGCTCTGTTTCTCCCTTTGGTTCTGGATCTTCCCAAGGTAGGATTTTTGGAGATGGATCTCCTTCTTCTTTTTCTATTGGCCGGATCTCGAAGATCAAGAGGTGTGAGATTTTAAAGTTCTCTCTTTTTCGAGATCTGGTAGGAGATCTAAGTTCCCCTTTATGGGTTTTGTGGTGAAAATCTATTTAGTTTTAGAAAAGGAAGAGTTAAACTCTTGATTTAATTCAAAAAAGTGGAAGAGGGTTATAGACCCTTGAGAAAGGGGAAGGAGGCACAAACCCTAGTTTTTAGGAGGAATGAAAAGTGTATGCTTTATTCATCATCATGTTGCCTTATATAGGCCTACATGTTTACATATAGCCGCTTGGACTTTACAAAATGGCATTTTGCCTATCCCATGGTTCATGTGCCATTTCTTTTTGCACATAAGCCATGGGCTTACAAAAAATTGGCTTTATGCCCATTTTGCATACATTCATGCACAAAAAATTACATCAAAATTATTCGTTACATGGTTTTTATTTTGGTATGGCGGAAGGCCGTACGCTTCGTGTTCGGGCTCGACTTGGGCCTGGGCCCGCTTGACCTGGGCTTGGGCCCACCTGGCTTGGGGTTGACCTTGATTTTGACTCAGTCAGCCGGGGTGAAAATTTTGACCCCAACATTCATAGCTGCTTCATAATGTTCGGATGGCACCGATACCATTGAAATTTACTAGTGCTCTCTCTGCTAACCCTTGGCCAATGCCGAATCCAAGAAATTTTTTTTCGATGCCACTAGAAACTAAACCCATGAATCTACACCAAACATTTAAACTAGAAAAACAACAAGATAGAAATCATAACCATTGTAGCGTCTTCATTTGCTCTAATTGAGTTGGACTCTATCATACTCTCAAGAGCTCCGAATCGCGCTTGCAAGCCGGTCTTTCTTCGCCGAAGATGATCCACCCGAGGGAACCAAGTTCAAGCTTCAACTTCATCAATGAAGTAACTAAGGATCATAAGTTGCTAATCTAGGATACTTAGTGATGTAGGCGAGTGTTCTAGTATTTTTCTTTCTCTTTTATCTTTATGATTCTCAACTTATGAGAGGGTTAAAGATAATAAAGAAGAGGGAGGTGCCATGGAAGATAGAGAAGCAAAATGGTAAAATGAAAAACATTCATCACAAATTCAAGCATGCATCATTTCTTTTGTTAAAAGAATTTTACCATTTTAAATTACAACCATTCTTGAATAATTTGAGCAAATGAATTAACAATTCACTTGCCTATACCTTCCACCATTTCTCTTCTCCACCTCATTTCATAATTTCTTTAAAAAGAAATTCCTAGAATGAGGTATCCTTCTAGAAATATTCTTGTATGAATATAAGAATATGATTCCACAAAACATGCCCTTATTTGTATCAAAATACGAATACCTAAGAGATAAAAAATACAATGAATATAATACTAGAATATACATATCGAAATATGTGTGTGTGTGTGTAAATTATTAAATCAAAACTTAATTTAATAATTCAGCTTAATCCTAAGCCGGCTAGTATTATCATCTGTCCGATTAAAGTCCGTGTGGCTAGTACACATACCTAATCGGAACCCTGCACGTATCAATATACGGCCACTACATCATTTCACCTGAACCGGGAAAACTCTCTGTGTGAGACTCTAATGACTCGACAATACGCGGGCTGCGGGTTTAACCACAAGCACGTTAGCAGCACGGCTACCCAGGATTGGAAGAAAGGAAGGTCGATGAGCAAACTCATCCATACCCCTACTGAGCCTGTCTGTGACAATCTCCATACAGTCCGGTCTGTTCGTCTTGTTGGCATTCCTAGCACCCTGGCCGCCAACCACGGCTGTTGCGGAACGAAAAACTTTAACTTTTAAAAAACCCGGTGCTAGAAATGACTACCTGGAATCTAACCAAATATTAAACTAGTGAACATGAGAAATTTAGCTACTCTGAAAAAAGGGTTACACCGAATGATCTGTGTACTTCAGTCTTCTACCCTCTTCCTAAGCTCCTTGAGGTCTCCGTGATTGAGCTTGATCTCCAGTCTTCCTTCGTTGAAGATGATCCACCCGAGAGATGTGGTTCATGGTTCTAGCTCCACTCAAAAACCTAGTGGAGCAACTAAAGGCTCTAGGTTGCTAATCTAAAGTGTCTAGTGATGTATTGTGTTGTTCTAGTATTTTTTCTACCTCTCTTCACTCTTGATTCTCAACTCATGAGAGTGTAGGGTGAAGAGGAAGAAGGAGCTCTAGAATAGAGAGAGAAAGAGAATGGTGTAATGAAAATCTCATCACAACAACAATAATGCAAGCATGGTTTTATCAAATCATTTTTGCATATATAAAAAGCAACCATACTTGAATAGTGTAAACAAATTCATTTGTCAACCCTATTCTGCTTCACTCCACTCTCTTTGCCACCTCATACCTCCACCTCATTTCAATTTTCAATAAAAGAAAAATCATGGAAATGAGGTGTCCTCCTTCTAGAATATTTTTCGTACAAATACGGAATACGCTCTACCGTATATAAATACCCGTATTCGTATCAAAATATGAATACCCAAAGAGTTAGAATAATACAAAGAGCATAATACTAGAATATACATATCGAAATATATATATGTAAATTATTAAATCAATACCTGATTTAATAATCCGGCTTAATCCTAAGCCGGCTAGGATTAACATTCGATCGGAATCCTACACGTATCAAAATACGGTCACTACATCATTTCGCTTGAACCAGGGAATGCTCTGTGTGGGACTCTAAAGACTCGACAGTACGCTGGCAAAAGACTCGACAGTACGCTGGCAGTGGGTTTTACCACAAGCACGTCAGCGGCACTAGCTATACGTAACGACTACCCAGGTACTTGTCAAAAAGGAAAGCCGACGAGCAAGCTCATCCGAAGGCCTACCGAGCCTATCCGTGACAATCTCCGTACAGTCCGGTCTCTTCGTCTAAGAGTATCGCATACCGGGTCTAGGAGGTGGTAAACGTCAGACCCCTAATAACTTGATAAGTCGTGTCGATTTGGCTCAGGACTGGTCTGAGAAAATACTGATCTAACCATTAGTAAATCTCAATTGCCTTCGCTAAGGTCTTATGGTTCTGGACAACCGGACATAGTGCAATACCGACTCCCAATACCGGGAAAGACGAATCCCTGACAATCACTCACTGCCTCCATGTGGCTCGGGACTGTACCCAACCAAAACCTCTTTGCAAGACTTAGTAGAGTCGTGGTAGGATAGTGATCAAAGCACAATAGGAACTCACACAAGACAAATGATGATTTCAGGTCTAAAGACTAAGCTGTACTCATGTCGCTTGAGTATAATACCATCTAGAGGTTCTTGGCGAGTCCGTCCAGTGTACTCACCCCTAATGAGCACATGTATACAATCTTAAGTGATCACACCAATGGCCGTGGGACCAACCTCCTGTAAGTGTATGTTGCACACTCTACAGTGTTTGTAGATATGCGAAATTTTTATAAAAAATTTTTGAAGCAAGCAACAAAGACAATAACCCAAGATCTACCATAAGCCCTAAATAGCAAAAACTACATAGGTGGTTATTCTACTGTGTTAGAATGTTATTGTTGGGGTCAAAATTTGCACCCCGGTTGACCGAGTCAAAGTCAAGGTCAACCCCAATCCAGGTCGGCCCAAGCCCAGGTCAGGCGGGTCCATGCCCAAGTCGAGCCCACGGCCAGCCTCATCCATGCCAATATATAGATCATGTAATAAATAATTTTTATGTAATTTTTTATGCATGAATGTATGCAAAATGGGCATAGAGCCAAATTTTTGTAAAGCCCACGGCTTATGTGCAGAAAGAAATGGCACATGAGCCATGGGATGGGCAAAATGCCATTTTTGTAAAGCCCAAGAGGCTATATGTAAATGTGTAAGCCTATATAAGGCAACATGATGATGAATAAAGATAGACAATTCATTCCCCAAAAAAAAACTAGGGTTCTTATGCCTCCTTCTTCTTCAAGGTTCTAAAACCTTCTTCTTTCCATTGAATTAAATCAGGAGTTTTACTCTTCCTTTTCAAAAACTAAATAGTTTTTCACCATAAAACCCACAAATGGGAACTTAGATCTCCCATCATATCTCAAAAATAAGAGATTTTTAAAATCTCACACTTCTTGTTCTTTAAGATCCAGCCAAAAGAGAAGGAAGAAGGAGACCCATCTCCTAAAAATCCCACTTTGGGAAGATTCAGAGCTCAAGGGAGAAGACCCTTTCATCATCTCCAAAAACATCTTAGGAGTTTAACTCCACTCTAAATTCTCTATCGGGAGTTTAAATCCCATTTCTGGGGCTAAAAGCCCCTTTTCTTCGCCAGCACCCAAGCGCCCAGCGCCCACGTGCTGGATACGTGGTGCACTAGCGCTCGAGCGCCTTGCGCTCGAGCGCCCAGCGCCCGCGTGCCGGGCACGTGGTGCGCTAGCGCTCGAGCGCCTTGCGCTCAAGCGCCCAGCGCCCGCGTGCCGCGCACGTGGTGCGCTAGCACCTAAGCGCACAGCACTCAAGCGCGCAGCACTCGAGTGCCTAGCGCTCAAGTGCACAGCGCCCACGTGCCGGGCACGTGGTGCGCTAGCGTTTAAGTGTACAGCGCTCAAGCACCCAGCGCTCGCGTGCTAGGCACGGGAGGTGCTGGCCCCACACATCCTTTGGATGCCCTTTTCCCTTATACATACACACACACACATACTCCACACTAAAAACACTGTCCCTGTTAGAAAAAATTTCTAACGGGGCACTGCCCCGCACCCTGCAAGGGGGCTGCTAGCCCCCTTGACCCCCAGCCCGCTATCCGGGTAGCGGGACCCCCGTAAAAACTCTGCGGGGCCCCCGACATATCCAAAACCCCTTCAAAACACAACATTGCACGTTGAGTTCGCATGACCAGTTTAACCCGTCAATCGGAGATTCCCTCGCTCCAAAGTGAGGGGTAATTAACGGCAGCTTAGTCCGCGGCTGCCGGAGATTCGGATCCCCACAATCAATAAACCCCAGCCTACCCTAGGCAGGGGGAATCTGTAGTACGCCTGACAAGCGCGCGTGTATTTCCATCTCAATGGGATGACGAAAAACACCCTATACATTCTGGCACGCCCGGTGGGACCAATCTCTCCTCCCATATTTCGGGTTAAACGTTCATGCGAACTCAATCAATATACATATCGACTGCCTGTACTGAAATCATGCTTCTTTATGCAGGTTAACAAATTTCAAATTGCAATCTCCGGTCGCAGCAAAAATGTCTCTAAGGACAAGCTCAGGTCTCGACACAGCTCCCATCTCCTACACGATGAAGATGGACGCCAGGACGGTCCTTCCGGCCAGTCTCTGGCGACAATGGGAAGAGCCGTTGCTACCATTCGGCTCTATCTTGTTCGTGTCAGCTAATGCCATCCCAGCTCCTCAAGCCCCTGTGACAGACAAACCGGTCTCAAAAGTCAAGATGCCAAATGTGGTGGTTTCGAAGGCGCCCCAACTCAAACGCAAGTCGGTGTTTGAACGACTCTCCTTGGACCCAGCTGGGGGCAAGGCCATCAACACCAACAAAGCAACAAGGCGTCTCGAGCAAGCTCTAACGGTGCCCCTGACAACTGCTCGATCAGGTGTCTTCTCTAAGCTCCTCGCTAATCGACTCACGGTGGCTACCCAGGAAACAGATGCCCGCCAAGCCCTTGAAATTAAGAAGCTAAGACAAAAAAGGCTTAGATATAGAGCCAACCAAAGGGCTAGGGCTCCTGCTAGCCTAAACCTCATGAGGTTCGAAGAACAGGGTTACCCCGCCGAAGATGAGGAAATGGCTGGATATGTGGTCCACACTATCTACACAGTGGGCACACGCAGCAAGAGCAAGGACGGTGCCACCACATCTCAAATCCAATCTGGCTTGAATGTGGTTGCCGCTTCCCAAGAACAGCCACCTCCGCTGGATGATGAAAACCCTCTCGACGCGGATGATAGGCAGAAAGACCCCTCAGTCCATGTAGAGTCAAGCTCAGACAGCGAGGAAGAGCCGACTTTCCGCCCCAGGACCGCGGAGCAAGAGCTGTTTTAAGAGCTCCGAAAGCAGCTCAGAAGCAAAAACAAGGAGATGGCCAAGCTCTACTAAAAAATTGACGACTTGACAAACGTCGTCTTATAGCTCACGGCTCGACTTGCCGCTCAACCGCCTAATCAAGGGCAGGGCTCTGCTCATGAACCGGGAAACGGTTTCCCAGGGCAGCCAATGCCTATTCCCTCAAATCCAAAAGTGGGCGGACCGCATGAAAATCGGTCGCATCCTATCTCAGGAAATGTCTTGGCTACCGATGACAGTAGCCCGCTAACTTAAGATCAAATCATGGATTTGGTTGCCGAAAAAGTCAAAACATTTGGGCCGAAGCCAAAGCGTAAAAAGATATCAGCAGTAGTAGGAGACCATATCCTGCTCAGTATGATCTGGTAGAATTTCCTAGAGGCTATGTCATCCCCAAATTCGGAAGATTCGATGGTACGGGAAATGCGAATCAGCACATTGCCCACTTTAAAGCCTCATGCGGGGATACTGGGGGCAATGATGCGCTTCTCCTCTGCCAGTTCATTAATAGCCTGACCAATGTCGCTTTCGACTGGTACGCGAGCATACCTGATGGCTCCGTTACTACTTTCGTCCAAATGGAATCTTTGTTTCGACAAAGGTTCATGAGTGTCAGCGATAAGATCACCATTGCCGACCTCGTAAGGACCAAGCCAAAGAAAAACGAAAGTGGCATGAATTTTATAAACCGATGGCGCAATCTCTCCGTCAAATGTGAACCGCCGATAGAGCAGAACCAATCTGTTAGTCTCCTCGTCGGAAATCTCAACAATTGGATGGCCCCGTTTCTATGGACCACGGGTCTCAAAACATTCCAAGAGCTGACCAGGAAAGTTCAGATACTGGAGAGCTCAAAGCAGGAGTCCTCCTCGGATTCCCAAAATAACAATAGGTCCTGGAGAAACCGAAAGGATGATAATCGCAAAGGCGGGAATTCCGACGATTCTGAATCTTTTAACAGTTCGGCTAACCGAAATATGCAAGGGATGAGCGGGCCTAGTGCCAACCAGCCTCGGAAGCCAGTGTTCGAAGAGGGGGGAGAATCTCCACTGAAAGAGAAGCTGAATAAGGTCTAATCCTTCAGAAGGGACAAAGTCCGTAAAATATTCGAAGATGCCCTAAGGAACGGTCTGCAACTGCCAGAGTCAAAAAAACCGCAGGAAGCGAATATGACTGACGACCCCAAATACTGCCCCTATCACAGAGTGATAGGTCATGCCATTGAGAACTGCTTCGTCTTCAAAGATTGGGTCGAAAAGCAATACAAGGCAGGAGAGATAGAACTGTCTAAAGGCGTGTTAACAAACAGTCCAGCTGCGACCGCTAATTTCATATAAACGGAGACTGAAGTTCTTCATGAAACTGATTCTCTCAGACATCTGTCGTTCTCTGAAAACAACCGACCACCACGTCATTAAACTGGGAACAGTCGACCTCTAAGTCGTTAAACTGGGAATGTAAAATATATATATATATATATATATATATATATATAAACAAAAAAATGTGTAAATAAAAGAAAAATAAAGAAAAGCCGAAATGATGGGACAACTCACAATAAAAATCAGCGAGTAAAATAAAGATGAAAATAAAGCCGAAATGATAGGGCAACCGCGAATAAAAGCCGAAATGATGGAGGCAATCACGATCTTTACGATAAGAAAAGCTGAAATGATAGAGCAATCGCGGTAAAACAAAAAAAAAACAACGGCGAATGATGAGTCGCTCCTGGTACCATATTCCAGTGCAGCGATGCAGACGCCAACCAAAATCCAGTTTCCTAAAATTCTTTCGGCCCTACGGTTAGTCCCCAAATTGACTACCGTATACAATCCATGGGCTCAAATAATTCTTATCACACTCATGCCCCACTGCAATCACCAGTCCAATGGCCGGTCTCCGCCCTTGGAATTATGCTCCATTTGGGAAGACCCACTCATGTGTCCTCACGATACGTGAGGAGAAAATTCCCACGTGAGATCCTTATGACTCACAAAGGAAAAACACACTTGGGGGTCCTCACGACTCCTAAGGAGAAAATGCACCTACGGGATCTTTATGACTCGTAGGGAGAAAATACTTTTATGGGACCCTTACGGCCCATAAAATTGAAAAGCCTTAGGTGATAGGGATCTAAACATGTCTCCTAAGTCATCGCTTCCCAATAGGCAATGGCGAATGATGAGTCGCTCCTGGTACCATATTCCAGTGCAGCGATACAGACACCGACCAAAATCCAAACCCCCAAGTGGCGAATGATGAGTCGCTCCTGGTACCATATTCCAGTGCAGTGATGCAAACGCCGGCAAAAATCCAAACCCCTAAGTGGCGAATGATGAGTCGCTCCTGGTACCATATTCCAGTGCAGCGATGCAGACGCCAGCCAAATTCCAAATCCTAACGGCGAATGATGAGTCGCTCCTGGTACCATATTCTAGTGCAGCGATGCAGACGCCAGCCAAATTCCAAATCCCAACGGCGAATGATGAATCGCTCCTGGTACTATATTCCAGTGCAGCGATGCAGACGCCAACAAAGTCCGGATATGTTTCCGGCCCTACGGTCTGGATCATACATCCTGCAAAACCGTATACAATCCACGAGCGTAAAATGATCCCAATCTCTCCCAAGTCCTACCGGCGAGACCACATTCAATGTCCCACCGACGATGAAGATTCAAAAAAAAGGGTATGTCCACAAGCAAAACGGGTACAGATGAAAACCCGAAAGAGCTCTGTGAGTAAAAACAGCAGGACTGCCGGCGAGTTTGTGAAAACCCGAAAGGGCGCAAACTCGTGAAAAAGAGATGAAATGCACTCGCAAAGTCTTCGACTTTGTGAGGAGAAAATTTCCGTGTGAGATCCTTACGACTCACAAAGGAGCAACACACTTGGGAGTCCTCACGACTCCTAAAGAGAAAATACACCTACGGGATCCTTTCGACTCGTAGGGAGAAAATGCTTTTATTGGACCCTTACGACCCATAAAATTGAAAAGACTTAGGTGATAGGGATTTAAACCTATCTTCTAAGCCACCAATATCCAAATCCTCCCGGGGCAAATGATGATTTGCTCCTGGCATTATTCCAGTGCAGCAATACAGATGCCAAACCAAAACCAATTCCCAAATCCTCTCATGGCAAATGAAGATTCGCTTCTGGTACCATATTCCAGTATAGCGACGTTGATGTCAACCTAAATCAAATCAAACCAACAACCTCTGCGGAGGAATCATGCTCCGTCCCAGAATTTACCCCGTATCGAAATCATGCTTCACCTCGGGATATCTACCTTCCCTGCCGGAGTTATGCTCCGCCTCGGAATCAAATCAACCAAACAGCTCTGCGTCGGAATCATGCTTCGTCTCAGAGTGTACCCTGCGTCGAAATCAATCTTCGCTTCGGTGTATCTGCCTTCCCTGTCGGAATTATGCTTTGGCTCGGAATCAACCGACAACCTCCTCGTTAGAATTATGCTCCACCTCAGAATCAAGTCAACCAGCAAGCTCTGTGTCGGAATCATACTTCGTCTCAGAATGCACCCCGTGTCGAAATGATGCTTCGCCTCGGTGTACCTGCCTTCCCTGTCGAAATTATGCTTCGTCTCGGAATCAAGTCAGCCAACAAGCTCTGCGCTGGAATCATGCTCTGTCTCAGAACGTACTCCGTGTCAAAATCATGCTTCGCCTCGGAGTATTTGCCTTCCCTGTCGGAATTATGCTGCGCTTGGGAATCGACCTCTGCATCAAAATTATGCCTCGGTCAGAATTTCTGCCGCTCTTCGGAATGATGCTCCGATCCTTGGAATCATGCTCCGCTCTTCGGAATGATGCTTCGATTCTTGGAATCATGCTCCGCTCTTCGGAATGATGCTCTGATCCTTGGAATCATGCTCCGCTCTTCGAAATGATGTTCTGATCTCTAGAATCATGCTCCGC
The DNA here is from genome assembly GCA_030015575.1 of Agapanthus africanus. NCBI lineage: Eukaryota > Viridiplantae > Streptophyta > Magnoliopsida > Asparagales > Amaryllidaceae > Agapanthus > Agapanthus africanus. The sequence goes on from CM057349.1 coordinate 73,350,415, forward strand.
TCTTCGGAATGATGCTCTGATCCTTGGAATCATGCTCCGCCTTTCGGAATGATACTCCAATCCCTGGAATCATGCTCCACCCTTCGGAATGATGCTCCGATCCTTGGAATTATGCTCCACAAATTAGAATTATGCTCCGACTCTTCGGAATGATACCCCGCCCCCGGAATTATGCTCCGATCCCCGGAATTATGCTCCTGGGATGATGCTCTGATCCTTGGAATCATGCTCCGCCCTTCGGAATGATGCTTTGATCTCTGGAATCATGCTCTGCCCTTCGGAATGATGCTCCGATCCCTGGAATCATGCTCCGCCCTTCGGAATGATGCTTTGATCCCTGGAATCATGCTCCGCCCTTCGGAATGATGCTTTGATCCCTGGAATCATGCTCCGCCCTTTGGAATGATGCTCCGATCTCTGGAATCATGCTCCGTCCTTTAGAATGATGCTCCGATCCCAGGAATCATGCTCTGCCCTTCGGAATGTGCTCCGATCCCTGGAATAATGCTCCGCCCTTCGGAATGATGCTCCGATCCCTGGAATCATGCTCCGTTCTTCGGAATGATGCTCCGATCTCTGGAATGATGCTCTGCCCTTCGGAATGAAGCTCCGATCCCGGGAATTATGCTCTGCAAATTGGAATTATGCTCCGACTCTCTGGGATGATGCTCCGGCCTCGGACTGATGTTCCACCTCGAAGTCCAGCTTCAAGATCTATCAATTTCATGCACACAACTCAAATGTGCGGTGTGCATTTATTGATGGAGGGAACTTTGTTGGGGACAAAATTTGCACCCCGGTTGACCGAGTCAAAGTCAAGGTCAACCCCAATCCATGTGGGCCTAAGCCCAGGTCAGGCGGGCCCATGCCCAAGTCGAGCCCACGGCCAGCCTCCTCCATGCCAAAATATAGATCATGTAATAAATAATTTTTATGTAATTTTTTATGCACGAATGTATGCAAAATGGGTATAGAGCCAAATTTTTGTAAAGCCCATGACTTATGTGCAGAAAGAAATGGCACATGAGCCATGGGATAGGCAAAATGCCATTTTTGTAAAGCCTAAGGGCCTATATGTAAATGTGTAAGCCTATATAAGGCAACATGATGATGAATAAAGATAGACAATTCATTCCCAAAAAAAAAAAAACTAGGGTTCTTGTGCCTCCTTCTCCTTCTTCAAGGTTCTAAAACCTTCTTCTTTCCTTTGAATTAAATTAAGAGTTTTACACTTCCTTTTCAAAAACTAAATAGTTTTTCACCACAAAACCCATAAATAGGAACTTAGATCTCCCATCAGATCTAAAAAATAAGAGACTTTTAAAATCTCACACTTCTTGTTCTTCAGGATCCAGCCAAAAGAGAAAGAAGAAGGAGACCCATCTCCTAAAAATCCCACTTTGGGAAGATTCAGAGCTCAAGGGAGAAGCCCCTTTCTTCATCTCCAAAAACATCTTAGGAGTTTAACTCCACTCTAAATTCTCTTTCGGGAATTTAAATCCCATTTCTGGGGCTAAAAGCCCCTTTTCTTCGACGGCGCCCAAGCGCCCCAGCGCCCAGCGCCCACGTGCTGGGCACATGGTGCGCTAGCGCTCGAGCGCCTTGCGCCCCAGCACCCAGCGCCCACGTGCCGGGCATGTGGTGCGCTAGCGCTCGAGCACCTTGCACTCAAGCGCCCAGCGCTCAAGCGCCCAGTGCTCGAGTGCCTAGCGCTCAAGCGCCCAGCGCCCACATGTCGGGCACTTGGTGCGCTAGCGTCTAAGCGCCCAGCGCTCAAGCGCTTTGCACGGGAGCCGCTGGCCCCACGCATCCTTTGGATGCCCTTTTCCCTTTTATATATATATACCCCCGCAAAGGGACTGCTAGCCCCCTTGACCCCCAGCCCGCTATCCAGGTAGCGGGACCCACGTAAAAACACTGCGGGGCCCCCGACATATCCAAAACCCCTTCAAAACACAACACTGCACGTTGAGTTCGCATGACCAGTTTAACCCATCAATCGGAGGTTCTCTCGCTCCAAAGAAGAAGGGTAATTAACGGCAGCTTAGTCCGCGGCTGCCGGAGATTCGGATCCCCACAATCAATAAACCCCAGCCTACCCTAGGCAGGGGGAATCTGTAGTACGCCTGACAAGCGCGCGCGTATTCCCATCTCAATCGAATGACGAAAAACACCCTACAGTTATACCTATGAGATTCGTGTCCTTCGGGTCTTGACTTCTCTTCTTAAACTCCTTTTGGGGTCCTTGATCTAGCTTGGTTGTTGGCCTCTTGATCCTAGATGATCTACCCAAAGGTTCTAGATTCAAGCTTCTAAATTCAAAAGAATGTAACTATACTAGCTAGTTTGATAATCTAGTTAGTTTAGATTTTGTTGAGATAATTAGTGGTGATCTTTCTATCTCAAATCCCCATGGCTCTCAACTCATGAGAATATTTTGGGTTGAGGGTGAAGATGAGAACAAGAGAGGAGAGAGAATGACCATCTAAGAATTAAGTGAAGAATGCCTTGGCTACAACATATTAAGCATTTTCTTTTTCTTTTTTTAAAAACTAGCCATACTTCAATAAATGTTCAAATAAATGCCAAAACCATGTTTCATGCCATGCTAGAAGCCATATCATCTTTACACCTCATTTTCTATTTATTAATAAATAGAAATACACATTATGAGGTGTCATCTTCTAGAAGGTATTGTTAGAGATATATACCCTAGAGGCCATTATTGTATCATACTGAATTGTATATTACTTAATAGGAGCTTGGGATATACACGGATATAGTAACAGTCTTGCTCGAAATGGTAGTATGCTACCTAGTTTGTTTCTATCTCAATATGTGCATGTGTTTTCGTAGCATATCACTTATACATATTGGTAGAGCCCTTAGGATCTTTGCTTGATTGACAGCGTTGTGATGGTAGTCACACTAGTGGGAGCTAGGTAATCTATAAGCACATCCTATACAGGTCCCTAGTCGTAGGATTATCAAGACGGGGCATCGATACTCCACAGTAGACTAGCATATACGCTTCTCATCCCAGCAGGGGAGATGGTCTGTCCCACAGCCATCAGTACGTCGTACTGGAGATAGTATGCAGGTGCTCATTAGGTTATGAGTACACCGAACAAGACTTGTCGGGAACTGTTGGTGGGTATTATACCTATCGTCGGGTAGTAGTTCCCAGATGACATGAGTACAGCTTAGTCCATCGACTTGACACTGCTACTTTGCCTCGAGTGTGTTCCTACTGTACTTTGATTACTATCCTACCACGGCTCATAGGAGTCATGCAAACAGGTAGTAGTTGGGTGTAGTCCCGAAGCACTTGGAGGCAGTGGCGGTTAGATAGAATTCGTCTCTCCCGGTATTAAGGGTTGATATCGCGCTGTGTTTGGAAAGCCATTATACAAAGTCCTTGGCCAAGGTAAGCGAGATTTACTGGTAGGTATTCCATTAGTTTCTCAGGATGTTTTAGGCTACACTCCGACACGACTTATTGTGTTATTAGGGGTCTGACGATTACCGCCCCCATAGGCCCGATATGCGATACTCTTAAATGAACAGACCAGACTATACAGAGATTGTCACATACAGGCTCAGTAGGAGTTCGGATGAGTTAGCTCATCGGCCTTCTCATCGACACATATCTGGATAGCCGTTACGTGCAGCTAGTACCGCTTGCGGCTTATGGTTAAACCTGTTAGTTATATGTATGCCCTAGAGGCCATTACTGTACATAGGATGTATATTGTAGTGGATGCTGGGACATATATAGGGAGGACTTTCTTGCTCGACATGATAGTATGCTATCTGGTTGATCTTTACCTTAACGTGTATACTGATTGTCTCTCTGTTACATGTTGGTAAAGCCCTTAGGATCTGTACTTGACTACCTGGACTATGATGCGGATCATACTAGTGGGGACATGGTAGTCCATAAGTACATCCTTCAAAGTCCCTAGTCGAGGGTGTATCGAGACGGGGCATCGATATACCAGAGTAGACTAGCGTGTACCTTCTCGACCCATACAGATGGGCGATGGATGATCCCATATCCATTGGTGTTTGACATCAGAGATGATATATGGGTGCTCAGTAGAGACTGGGTACACTGGACGGACTCGCCGAGAACTCCCAGATGGTATTATACCTCACGTCAGATGGCAGTTCTCTGGTGACACTGGTACAGAGTAGTCTGTTGACCCGAGATCGTCATAGAGTCTTGTGTGGTTCCCACTGTGCTTTGATTTCCATCTTACCACGTCCAAGAGGGCGTGCAAAATGGTGGTTTTTGGGTACAGTCCCGAGTCACATGGAGGCAATGAGCGATAGGAGGGGATTTGTATCTCCCGGTATAGGGAGTTGATGTTGCGCTGTGTTCGATTGGCTATAACAGGAAATCCCTGGCCAGGGTTGCTGAGATTTACTGGTAAGTGTTACCTGTAGTTTCTCGAACAGTTATAGACCTCATATCGACACGACTTATCGAGCTATTGGGGTCTGACGTTTACCACCCCTAGGCGAGATATGCGACATATCAGCCGATCAGACCGGACTGTACGGTAGTGTTACTGGTTGGATTCACTGGAGTGTGAGCGGGCTTGCTCGTCGATCTTCAGATCGCTCAATACCCGGGTGGCCGTTACGTTTAGCAGACCGCTTGCGGCTTGTGGGTGTTTGATATGATCATCGCCTGCTGCCGGCGTATTGACGAGTCTTTAGAGTCCTACACAGAGGTTTCCTGGCTCAAGCAAAACGAAATAGGAGCGCATATGAGATATGTGCGGGACCGAGAATAATGCGTGTATGTGATACCGTATTCCATTCTCGCGATGAATGTATCGATTAGGTTATATGCGATATACCCTAGTTATCGAATCAAAGGTTGATTTGATAAGCCGATACATTATATACTAGTCGGTTGTGTGCGACATGACCGGGTCATTGAATCAAGTGTTGATTTAATTATTTAATGCATAATTATATATTTGATATATTACTTTGCATTAACTAGTATCGGTTCACTTTAAATGGATTTTCTCACTCGGGTGTGCGCATTACATATGCGATATGATTTTGTGCATTTGATTGTATCATGTTTGATGATACATGTTTACTTGGTTAAGTGCAAAGAATTAAACCATGGTTAAAAGAATGGTTAGGGTTTCATTTCCTTTATTTATTCATTTATTTTTTTGTTTATTCATTTTGGAAAAGAGGAGAAAAGAATGGTGGCTTAATTTGGAGTTTAGTTGAAGCTTCATGAAACTTTGATCAAGTCAACCATTCTTATCTCATCCTTAACCCTAACCATTCCCACTAACCATGATTCATTCTCTACACTTGACTCTAGTTAACATTATGATAAGTTTTGATTTTTCTATGGTTTTTAATTAACTTATCATATATCATCTTCTTCTTCTTCCATTTCTTCAAGTGAAGAAAGCTTGCCCCATCAATGGCAAGTGATGGAAATGAGTGAGAAATCCAAAACTAAAGTCTACCCACTTCCTATTTCTTCATCCTCTACCTCTTGCCAAGTAGTAGAGTGTGTTTTCTTCACAAGTTTCATGACTTGGTGAAGTGAGAGCTTGATCTTGCGATGCTTCGACGTAGATCATCTTCGGCATGGACATCGACGACCTAGCTTGCCCATTCTCCGACGAAGCCGACGCTAGATCCCGGATTTGAATTGGACAGCGGAGAGGACCTCGTCTCGGAGCCGTGGAGGTGGAGGACCGGATCTACAAAGGTTGTATTTCCGTATTCCCTTAGTTAATTGTTAACTAGTTTACTTTTCGCCTAGTTTTCTAGCAAACGATCCGTAGTTTAGAGTTTCTCGGCACCGTTATTTTTGAAATTGGCATGGTTGATGCCTTGTGAGACCTCACTCGAGTGCCTAGGAACCCTACAGTGGTATCAGAGACTAGTTAGAGCCTTAGGCGAAGTCTAAACGGAATTTGAAGTCCGAACGAACCGAAAAACCCGACCTGGATGATGCTCTCTGTACATTTTTGAAAACAGTGGATTTTTCCAAATTAAAAATTGCTAAAAAATTCAGCAGGGAAAAGTAAGAATTACGATGCAAAAATTTTTGGATGAACAGTGTTTATTGCGGCGGAACCGCGGCAGAAGCCTAGCTTCTGCGGCGGTTCCGCGGCAAACTAGTGACGTCACCCCTCAATCTTTGCACAGTAACTCCTGATAAATTTTGCTGAGTTTTCTGGGAATTTTTAATATTTTTTCAAGAGTTGAATTTTCTGGGATTGTTTTGGGGATTCGGTGTTTCGATCGGAGTATCAAATTTCGTCTTTTGTGGCTTTCCGGATAAATTTTAGAATATGTTAAAAAGTTCGACCGGATATAAATATCCAATTTTTCCCCTATCGGGAAATTTCCAAGTGTTGGATTTTTCCGTAGTTTAACGACGTTCTAAGTAGTGCAAGTAACGCGATGGTCCCTCTAGAAGACAACAAACCTTAACTCGATTATGTGACCGTCTTGAACTGCCCTTTGAACCTTCGGGTTTGGGGCAGTACGGCGTGCCACATGTGAGGCGTTGGCTTGACCCTTCTACGGCTGGACCGTTGGTACTGAGGTACGAACTGAATGTTGTTAGACTTGTTTTATGTGTTGATCTATATTGGGAAAACTTGGGTGTTCGATTGTTCGATCGAAAAGTTTAGCATTTTCTATTTATCTGGAATGTGATACAATAATTGGAATTCACAATAGTTATGAGATAACTGAATGAATGTTATAAACGTAGCAGTTTAGTCTCACTTGATCGGTTGCCACGGAATTTTGATGCGATCAAAAGTCCTTCGCAATCACGTAGCGTACGCGGATACTCGCCGGGTAAACTTAATAGACAGCCTCACTCCATAGCCCCGACCAAGTGACTGTAGGAGAACCCCGTCGCCGAAAGCATCCGTTCGGGTGCTCGCGGCAGCGGTGTTCCGCCTTGGTGCACTTCGTCGACGGTATCGGGGGTGCGGCCGCCTACTGAAGTTTGCGACGAGCATTCGATCAGTTTTTCGGGAATCTTGTTGAATTGCCCGACTAAGTATTGAAAAGTGTTTTCGATAATGAGACTAAAATGCGGGGTTTATAATTGTTAGGCATGTGATGTCTAAAGAATTCATTGAGTCAGGCATGTGATGTCTGAGATGATTGCGGATTCCAACTGTTGTTGTTTTACACTTTCTTTTCTGTGACCGTAAGTGTAATATGTGATATCGCCGATTTCGTTGCTATATGTCAACGACAATTGGGATGCGCATGTTTACTTACGTTGATAACATGTGATGTTATGTGTTGCTGGATATGTTATATTGGATCGTCGTGTTTGAATAGCCGGGGTTTTTTATGTGAGATGAGTGTTTTTTCATTTTCATTCATGTAAAAACTTGTATATAATATTCTTTTATTGGGGCGCTTCCAGGTTGCGGAAGTTGTCACCGTTTGTATATTATTTACTTTTCCGCACTAGGATAGACCCAAGGAGGGGAGAACAAGTAACCGGGTTCTGGGGTCCAGTGGGAGACCAACTCGAGGAGTCGAGTCCGGGTCTCCTAACTCCAGAATTGGTAGGGTTGCTTGCCGCTCTCGTAGGGGTCTAGGGGTGTGGGTTTGGCTATTCATCACGACCGTGGAATCCGTGTTTTATACTGGCTCGTATTGAAAACACGGACGTCCTAGTATATCCAATATTTCATATGATTCTTCTGCTGCGATATCTGTGATGTGATCATGTGATGTTCTGTGATAGATACAGTATATAGTATATATGATATATTATATAGGCGTTACTTATGTTTTACACCCGCGCTAGCCCTGCCCTGCTCTGCCGTTAGTTACCTAACCTAACGGTGCACGAGAGGACATCGAGGCGAATGCGGATGGCATAAGTGTACGTCGTATTTATCTGTGATGTTTAGGTATTTAAATGATGGGACTTCATTAATGTGATTAATGAAAATAAAAGAAACATAAGATGTTGTAGAATCGAATTTCAAAACAAAACAGGTAGCTACAGTTCTTGCTTTGCACAGCGGTATATGTGATATATCCTGCACCTTATTCGATGAGGAAAGGACCGAGATCCCTTCACCGGGAGTGACTCCTTTAGCAATAACTGGCAGATGCTACACACTCGGCTTGTCTTTTGATTGCTTTTAAGGGTTTTTGCTTTGCACAGTGATATATATGATATATCCCGCACCTCATTCGACGAGGAAAGGACCGACGATCCCTTCACCGGGAGTGACTCCTTTAGCAAAACTAGAAAAGCCTCAAAAGCACTCCATTTTTAAAATCATTTGATTCTACAACGATATCAAGTTCATTACGCAATAGGTTTTCAGAAAAACCTGTCGTAGCCCTCCGTCATTTCAGATAAGTAGTAGTTAGTATTCGTGCTACGTTTGTTGGCCTGCGTCAAGGCGTAGTGTGCGGTAGCTAACTGGTGCTTATCTGCATAAGCATATGATGTGATTGGATTAGGGTAGTCGTGCGACTTTGTTGGCCTGCGTCAAGGGTCGTGCGGGTGGGTTTAATTCAATCAGGAAATGACGGGTTGAACTTGACTAGCGGACTATGGTTTGTTGGCCTGCGTCAAGGTCATAGGACGCTAGGGGCAAAATTATCGGGAATTTCAAGTGTTGAAATTTGCAATGAGATTGCATACCTTCTATGAGATAGTTGGATCCCGATACCCGCTGCGAGTAAGAGTTACTCCTGGGAGAGTTTTATACATTACAATTAGCTGATCAAGTAGGTGTCTAGAAAGGTGTCAACGAGGTTACGCCTCTGGGAAAACGAGGTTTACATTAATTAGGTTCGTGCGAAAGCACGGGGGACCTCCCTCAAAGTACCGACACTGGCCTGGCTGAAAGATTGGCGAACTTGTAGTGTGTAATTAATCCCGGCTAGTCTTTCCTTTTAGGGTTTGAAGGAAGATTTGATAAAAAGCAGTGGGAGCCATCCTGATTAGATAAAATAATAACCAATCTATTCTTGACAGAGCGCACGCTGAGTGTTTTCTTCTCTCTCTCTCCAGGTAGCGACCATATCACGCCTTAATCAAGATAATAATACGGAATTTTGACCGAACCCGCTTGTTATACTGAGCTGGGGAACGTTGGTCCCGCTCCAACTTATAATTGTTATAAGACAGAGCAGGAAATTGGGGAATACCAGATTTCACGTGCCGCCCAAACGAAGAGAGTGCATGCTGATGCATCATCTTCGGGTATGTTCATCATACAGAACTGTTTCTCAGTATCCTTTACGTCCTGGGTATGTGATACCAGATCAGGATCCCAGATATGTAATCAGTTACATAGGGCTACAGATAGGTAGAGAACTGAGAACGGGTGATAAGTTTCATGAGGCAGAAAACGGGGCAAGAGTTGCAGCCAAGTCTGTTGGTCACTGTCACCCTGTATTCCAAATACATTGATTCTGAACGAATGTTATTAGATACCGAACCTGATATACAAAATCATATCTGTCTCTTTATTAGTAAAGAAATGATAAAATTTTGTATTGTTGGATAATGTTTTGAACATTTCCTATATCAAAGGTTGATCGGTTCATGCACGTTATCTAAAAGTATTGATGTTCTAAATCAAACTACAGTTCTTAGTATACTGAACACACACAAGAGGAAAAGTTCAGAACTGAACGATTCCTTCTTAAGGTATTGTAGACTAGGTCAGATCAATGTGACCCGACTAGCTAGAGTTACATATAGATGCATATTTAAATCAGTTTGAATTTACATCTTGTGAAACTCGCCGGTCATGTCACAAAGATAAGATGACCATAGCTCCGTTTACTGGAAACAGAGAAAGAGTTAGTGAACTCTTGGGATGATACATGTTGATGTATGTAAGGTCCCCTGTCTACACATGCCAGGAATGGTTCTTTATACTTCATTACATTCTCTGATAATCTCTTTAGATTCAGACATATGTTCCTGTTGAAACACAAGTCCGAACCTTTTGAGATATTCACAGAATATAAGTTAGAAGTAGAGAACCAAAATACGGGTAAAAGTATTATGTCCTTTGATGAGATCAAGGAGGAGAATACTTGAGCACGAAAATCCTGGATTATTCTAAAGGAGAATGAGATTCTCTCTCAGCATTACTCCTCCGTATACACCATAGCACGATGGTATATCGGGAAGGAGCAATCTCACCCTATATGATAAGGTGTGCTCTATGATGAGTACTACTGAGTTACCTATTTCCTTTTTAGGAGTTATGCGCTTGAGAAGCTGTATACCTATTGAATAGGGTTCGAATCAAATCAGTTGCCTACCATTTCATATGTGATATGATAAGGGAAGAGCCCATCTCTCAAGTTAGTTGAGATTTGGGGTTGTCCAGCCTATGTTTGAAAAGCAAAATCCGGACAAGCTCGAGGCAAGGTCTGTAATGTAGAACTGGAAAGGTTCCAGCTATACAAACTACAGCTGATGATTTGATAGAACCAAAGGATTCAGTAGATACCAACGAACCTCAGCCTCTCCGCCGATCTAGTAGGGTTCCTCACCCACCTGAGAGATACTTCGGTTTCTCTATGACAGTGGGAGCGAGGAATGCATCATGAGATGATGACCCAACTAGTTTCGAGCTGGCCATCAAGAGTAAGACTCTGTAAGAATGGCTGGATGCTTAGTGATCTGAGATGGAATCCTTATACACCAACAAAGTATGGACTTTAGTTGCTATATCTGAAGGGTTAAATCCCCATCAGGAGCAAGTATATCTTGAGAAGATTACTTGGTGTAGATGGAAAAGTTGAGACTTTCAAAGCTAGACTTGTTAAAGGTTTTCTTCATTGACCAGGCGTGGATAATGATGAAACCTTTTCCAGTGGCTATGCTTAAGTCCATCCAGATCCTACTTACCACGGCTGCATACCATGACTACGATCTCTGGTGGTTGGGTGTCTTGACTGCTTTTCTAAATGATGATTTAGAAGAGTGCGTCTATAAGTACACAGCCAGGGGGCCTCGTAGACAGTGGGAGCAGCGAAAACGTGTACAAGATGCTTTATAGGATAAAGCAGGCATCGCGGAGTTGGAACATCTGTTTTGATGAAGTAGTCAAAGAGTTTGGCATCATCAAAATGGTAGGTGAACCTTGTATATACAAAAAGGTAGTAGGGAGTATGGTGATGATCCTCGTAGAGTACGTGGATGACATACTCTTGATGGGGAAGGAGTTTCCTATGCTACGCTCGGCCAATCTCCGCTTATCACAATGATTCTCCATATAGGATCAAAATTGATACCTCCTAAATCCTGGTGTTTGGATCTATGAGATAGATCTAATTGGATGTTAGGACTCTCACTAGTTGTAGTGAGATGGTGTCAACCGATCCTGGGGAGAATCACTGGAAAGGTTCCAGGGTGATAAAGACGACTGAATGTCAGTCGCAGGCATTGTCTTTACCCTCAGTAAAGGGACGGTATGTTGGAAGAGTTCCAAGATAGATACCGTGGCATATTAGACGATAAATGCAGGATACATCGCTACTTAAGATGCTACCAAAGAGGCAGTCTGAGTGTATATTGGTTCATGAGATGAACTATGTTCCTCCCATTGTGTGACAATGGAGTTGTGGCTTATGCCAAGGAACGCCGGTCCCATCAGTGATCCAGACATATTCTAAGGCAGTATCACTTGATCATGGAGATGGTTGATCTCCAGGGAGATCGAGGTTAGGAGAGTAGACTCAGAGGACAACACAGCGGATCCACTCACAAAGGCCTGTTCCAGAGGGAGACTTTTATGGGATGGTTGAGTATGAGATACTACAACCACTGCTACAGATGGCCCTAGTGCAAGTGGGAGATTGTTAGTTATATGTATGCCCTAGAGGCCATTACTGTACATAGGATGTATATTGTAGTGGATGCTGGGACATATATAGGGAGGACTTTCTTGCTCGGCATGATAGTATGCTATCTGGTTGATCTTTACCTTAACGTGTATACTGATTGTCTCTCTGTTACATGTTGGTAAAGCCCTTAGGATCTGTACTTGACTACCTGGACTATGATGCGGATCATACTAGTGGGGACATGGTAGTCCATAAGTACATCCTTCAAAGTCCCTAGTCGAGGGTGTATCGAGACGGGGCATCGATATACCAGAGTAGACTAGCGTGTACCATCTCGACCCATACAGATGGACGATGGATGATCCCATATCCATTGGTGTTTGACATCAGAGATGATATACGGGTGCTCAGTAGAGACTGGGTACACTGGACGGACTCGCCGAGAACTCCCAGATGGTATTATACCTCACGTCAGATGGCAGTTCTCTGGTGACACTGGTACAGAGTAGTCTGTTGACCCGAGATCGTCATAGAGTCTTGTGTGGTTCCCACTGTGCTTTGATTTCCATCTTACCACGTCCAAGAGGGCGTGCAAAACGGTAGTTTTTGGGTACAGTCCCGAGTCACATGGAGGCAATGAGCGATAGGAGGGGATTTGTCTCTCCCGGTATAGGGAGTTGATGTTGCGCTGTGTTCGATTGGCTATAACAGGAAATCCCTAGCCAGGGTTGCTGAGATTTACTGGTAAGTGTTACCTGTAGTTTCTCGAACAGTTATAGACCTCATATCGACACGACTTATCGAGCTATTGGGGTCTGACGTTTACCACCCCTAGGCGAGATATGCGACATATCAGACGATCAGACCGGACTGTACGGTAGTGTTACTGGTTGGATTCACTGGAGTGTGAGCGGGCTTGCTCGTCGATCTTCAGATCGCTCAATACCCGGGTGGCCGTTACGTTTAGCAGACCGCTTGCGGCTTGTGGGTGTTTGATATGATCATCGCCTGCTGCCGGCGTATTGACGAGTCTTTAGAGTCCTACACAGAGGTTTCCTGGCTCAAGCAAAACGAAATAGGAGCGCATATGAGATATGTGCGGGACCGAGAATAATGCGTGTATGTGATACCGTATTCCATTCTCGCGATGAATGTATCGATTAGGTTATATGCGATATACCCTAGTTATCGAATCAAAGGTTGATTTGATAAGCCGATACATTATATACTAGTCGGTTGTGTGCGACATGACCGGGTCATTGAATCAAGTGTTGATTTAATTATTTAATGCATAATTATATATTTGATATATTACTTTGCATTAACTAGTATCGGTTCACTTTAAATGGATTTTCTCACTCGGGTGTGCGCATTACATATGCGATATGATTTTGTGCATTTGATTGTATCATGTTTGATGATACATGTTTACTTGGTTAAGTGCAAAGAATTAAACCATGGTTAAAAGAATGGTTAGGGTTTCATTTCCTTTATTTATTCATTTATTTTTTTGTTTATTCATTTTGGAAAAGAGGAGAAAAGAATGGTGGCTTAATTTGGAGTTTAGTTGAAGCTTCATGAAACTTTGATCAAGTCAACCATTCTTATCTCATCCTTAACCCTAACCATTCCCACTAACCATGATTCATTCTCTACACTTGACTCTAGTTAACATTATGATAAGTTTTGATTTTTCTATGGTTTTTAATTAACTTATCATATATCATCTTCTTCTTCTTCCATTTCTTCAAGTGAAGAAAGCTTGCCCCATCAATGGCAAGTGATGGAAATGAGTGAGAAATCCAAAACTAAAGTCTACCCACTTCCTATTTCTTCATCCTCTACCTCTTGCCAAGTAGTAGAGTGTGTTTTCTTCACAAGTTTCATGACTTGGTGAAGTGAGAGCTTGATCTTGCGATGCTTCGACGTAGATCATCTTCGGCATGGACATCGACGACCTAGCTTGCCCATTCTCCGACGAAGCCGACGCTAGAGCCCGGATTTGATTTGGACAGCGGAGAGGACCTCGTCTCGGAGCCGTGGAGGTGGAGGACCGGATCTACAAAGGTTGTATTTCCGTATTCCCTTAGTTAATTGTTAACTAGTTTACTTTTCGCCTATTTTTCTAGCAAACGATCCGTAGTTTAGAGTTTCTCGGCACCGTTATTTTTGAAATTGGCATGGTTGATGCCTTGTGAGACCTCACTCGAGTGCCTAGGAACCCTACAAAACCCACTACCAACATAGTTTCGAGTCTTTAGAGTCCCACATAGAGAGTTTCCCTACACCGGGCAAAAGGTGTAGAGGCCGTATGGTTTTACGGCAGGGCTTCGATCACTTACGTGTACTTGTGCATGTATGATGATCGGACGGATAATACTAGTGGGTTTTGGTGTAAGCCGAATCCTAGTATTATATTGATGGATTTATTTCGTCTCTTTGTATTCGTGTTCTTCAGAATGTGGATGCGGGTGTGTATATACGGATGAGGGGCATTCTCGTAATTCATCGGGATTGGCTTCTAGAAGGGGACACCTATTAGAGTTTTATTCTTTATGGATTAAACTTTACTTGGATAGAGGAAATGAGGTGGATTTTGAGCATTGAACCTAGCATGGCTACTTGGTGACTCATGGTCATGAGTCACCACAGGATATTTATGAAGAGTTGTAGATATTTTAATATGATATTTATCTCATAAATATATCATATTCTTTATTCTATCCTAAGAGGGCATCCATGCTTCCTTCAAGCTTGACTTCTCCTCTCTTATTTCCTCAAGCCTCTTCTTCTTCCTTATAACCCTAGAACTCTCATGAGTTGAGAAACCTAGGGTTCCATGAGACAAATCTCTCCATCTTCTCACTCTACACAACCTAGGACTTCTAGTTTAGTGAACTAGAAGCCATAGTTACCTCGGATTTGAGGTTGGAGCTCGTACTATAGACTCTCGGGTGGATCGTCTTTGACTCGAGGAGGCCGTCGAGGTTGCGTCGATCCGTTCCGATCCTTAGAGCCTACGAAGACGAGGAGGACAGCGATGAAGACGCGAAGGACAAGTATCGTGAGGTATAACTTCGTATCCGAGTAGTTAAACCTTAAGTATTTTGCTAGCTATGGTTTATGTTCGATCCTTGGTTCTAGTCGGTGTTGCGAAGCCCGTAAAAATCATTTTTTGCAATTTCCGCTTCCCCGCGAACACGTGGAGTGCGCGACATCGAATTAAAGTAGTATTTAGGCCTCTCATAAACCTTAGATAGCTTGTAGCGACGTTAGAAATCCGTCGTTTTTGTCGCGCAAAACTGCCGATAAAAACAGTTTCTGAAAATGATATTTTGAGTTGTTTGCACACCCCGTGGGCTCACGGTTTGAACCGAGAAACCACAGGGTGAAGCGTGTGAACCCCGGGGATACCCCGGTGGGGACCAACCATCGGTACCACCCCCTAAGACCACCACAAGGTGGCCTTAGGCGCTGGTGACCCAAGAGCACCACAGATTGGTGCTCTCGGGTCTGCCTCCCCTTGGGGGCCACCTCGTGGTGGCCCCTGGGGGTAGGTATCCTCCTGAGGCCCCCCGTTTGATAGTTATTTTCATTCTCTAACTCTCCGCAAAAATTTAGGCGGGTTTCGAGTTCGTTTTGACTCCCGGATTGGCTAAAAATGATTGTTTTTGGAACTTTAGCTCACTGGATTTTCAAGTTTTAGAAAATTGGTTAAGTTTGCTAATTGCGTGCAGAATTCTAATGTCACGGCTACTTTACAAGCTTTGTGATGTATATATGTGTTTGGAAACGTCGACTAATTGCTATACGTCGATTAGTCGGGGTTGCACATATTTGTGATGTTGTGATGTAGATTTGTGTATATGAATTTTATTGGATCGTCGTGAATGGATAACCGGGGATGTGAGATGAGGGTTTTCATTCTTTCATTCGATATAAAATTTGTAAAGTGATGTAATATTATTTTTGTGGGGCACATCCGGGTTGAGGTTTTAGCCACCGTTGTATTATTTCTTTTACTGTTTTTGCTCTCAGGATAGATCCAAGGTGGGGTGCACAAACTACCGGGTACTTTGAAGTGCCGAGTGGCCTACTCACTTTGATGAGGGAGGTTGCTTCACTTTGGGTATTTGGCGGGTAGTTTGCCGCATCCGTAGGGATCTAGGGTGGGGTTTTGGCAATTCATCACGACCGTAGAATCTGTCTTTCGTTACAGGCTCAAACGAAATGCAGAATTCCTAATATATCCAACTTGTTCATCTGTGATCTGGAATGCCTATTATTGCGTAAGACGAATGTATATATCTATATATGATATCTAGTAGGCGTTGCTTATGTTTTGCATCCGCGCTAGTCCAGCCCCCGCTCTGTCGTTAGTTAAGTAACCTAATGGGTGATGACGGGGCCCAGTGGCTAATGCGGATGGTATAAGTGGACATGGTATTTTCGTCTTTTTCTATGATGATAGGTGTAAATGATGGGACTGCATTACATTAATGCAAAGCAAACAAACCAAAGATGAATCGTTGGAATAATTTTTAAACCACTCGGTTATTTTAAAACAGGAGACTTTTAAATGCGGAGCTTAAACCACTCCTTTTAAAAGCTATCAGGTTCCTTCAATTATATTAAGTTCACTACGTTCACGGTTTCGCAAAAACCATTCGTAACCCTTTGTCATTTCAGTTGAATATTCAGTAGTATTCAAGCTATGTATTTTGACCTTCGCCAAGGCATAGTGATTGGTAGCTGCTGGATATTTATCTGTAGCATAGATAGATGCGTTGGTTTGTGATAGTCGTACAACTATTTTGGCCTTCGTCAAGGGTATGTACGGGTGGCTTCAAATTAACCTGGACAATGACTGGTAGAACTTGACATGTGACTTATGATATGTTGGCCTTCGTCAAGGTCATAAGAGCATGGAGCAAAAATCCACATCAGGAGTTTCTAAAGAAACTGAAACTTGCTAGTGCTGCATACCATTTGGAGTGTGATAATGTTGGTAGGATTCCTTCAGGATTATCACACAATGATATTTGGATCCCGATCCTACTGTGAGTATCTGCTACTCCTCGAGAGATTCTTCACTTAACGATCAATACTATAAACCAAGTAGGTGTCTAGAACAGTGTTAGCGGGGCTACGCCTCCAGGAAAAAGAGGTTTTTTTAATTAAGGAACTTCGCGAAAGCGTCGTAAAACCTCCCTCGAAGTACCGACACTAGCCTTGCCGAACGGTTAAGCAAGTATTGTACGGTGAGATCAATCATGACTAATTCTTTTTTTATGGTTTGAGGAAGGGTTCGAGAAACAGTGGGAGCCATCCTGTTTAGATAAACTAAAAACTAATCTAAATTTGCAAGAGTATCATGCTTAGTGTTTTCTTCTCTCTCTCCTAATTGCAGCAACATAGTGACCAGATTAGGTTACAGATAGACAATAAAATGACTGAGTTACACTATATTGACTGGCAAAGGTTTGTCCAGATGTCCATTACCTATGACAAGCTGGACCACCTCATTACTACTCAAGCCCCCGCCGTCTCAGGTCCAGTTTCCACCGTTGTGGATAAGGATATCCGTAAGACAAGGGAAAAAGATAGTGTGAATGCCAAGTGCCTCGTGTTGGCCTCAGTTGATGGTGTATACCAGAGGCGGCACGAGAAGATGGACTTAGTTTCCATCTTCCTCCATAACAATTTTTTATATAGAGTGCAATCTCGTATCGCATGATATGAGACCTCAAAAGAATTTCTTCAAGCGAGACTGGCTGTCGGATCATCTGTAGGGGACCACGTCCCTACAATGATTAGCTATATTAAAAGTCTCACGGACCTGGAGACCACGTTGGAGAACGAGTCATATGCTGACTTGATTCTATAGTACTTACCTCCTACTTACGTCCAGGGGAAGAAAGTTATACTTCCAGTTGAGAGAACCCTAAAGGAAACCAGGGAGACACCCGCTCTATTTATTGGGGAATCTTCCTCTTCTGGATCTAAGGTGGATGCCAAGGGTGAGAAGAAGAAGACCTCCACAAAGCCGATAGGCCGTGTCGGTAAGGTAGAAGGAAAAGGAAGGGCAAAATTTTTAGGGTTAACTGTAGGGAAGGAGGGATGTTCCTATTGTTACGGGAAAGGGCATTGGCAGAAGGGATGCAGGGCTTGGAAAGCCAAAATCTAGGATCGGAAGCACGTTGTGGCTTCGACTTCGGGTGTGTTTGTGATTGAAAACAGTCTGTCAATTAACTCTACTTCCTAGGTACAAAATACCGGATCAGGATCTCATATCTGTAATTCATAACAGGCTATGAGAAACCGTAGAGTTATCAGGGCAGGTGATATGACTCTCAGGGTTGCTAACGGAATGAGCGTGGACGCTGTATCTGTAGGGTATATCACCTAGAATTGACAAGTGGGCAGATATTGATTCTACGTAACTGTTTGTGTGTACCAAGTCTAGTATGTAAGCGATGTGGTTCACATCCACCTAAATCAAAGTTTGATTAGGTCAGGAACACTAGAGAACAGTATATATTGAATCAAGCTCAGGTTTTCAAACGTCCAGAACACAGTTAAAAGAAAGTCTCCAGAATTAAATAAAACTTTCTTATGGCATTGTAGACAGGGTCACATCAATAAAACACGGTTGACGAAGTTACATAAAGATGGATATTTGGATCTGTTCGAATATCAGTCTTATTCAACTTGTCAATCTTGTCTCATAGGAAAGATGACAAAGACACCGTTCACTGGATACGGAGTAAGAGCAAGCGGGCTCTGAGGACTCATACACAGCGACATATGTGGTCCAATATCTACAGATGCACGAAGTGGTTATTCCTATTTCATTACTTTTACAGATAATTTCTCTAGGTAAGGATATGTCTTCTTGATGAAGCATAAATTCGAGATCTTTGAGAAATTCCGAGAATATAAGTATGAAGTGGAAAAATAAACAGGCAAAAGTATCAAGACACTGAGTTCTATTCGATGCGGTGAATACTTAATTGCCGAGTTCCTGGATTACCTAAAAGAGAATGAAATTCTCTCTCAACTTACTCCTCCATATACACCACAACACAACGGTGTATAGGAAAGGCGGAACAGAACCCTATTGGATATTGTTCGTTCCATGATGAGTAACGCTAAGTTGCCGCGATCCTTCTGAAGTTGTGCACTAGAATAAGCAGCATATTTATTGAATAAGGTTCCTACCAAGACTGTGCCTACCATACCATATCAGATGTGAAGTGGGAAGAAACCCTATCTTCAGTATCTGAAGATATAAGGATGTCCAGCTTTTGTCAAAAAGCAGTATGCGGATAAGTTCGAGGCACGCTCAGTACTGTGAAGGTTTGTGGGATACCCAAAGAACTCCAGGGGGTATCTTTCCTATTACGCGGAGGAACAAATGGTTTTTGCTCCTCGTCATGCCCACTTTTTAGAAAATAAATTTTTTGTAAAAGGAAATAGTGGGAGTGCAATAGAACTGGAAGAAATTCCAGAACCACAAACTATTACTGAAAGTATGGTAGAACCAGAGGTTTCAAAAGAACTGGACATCCCTACGCCAATCCGCAGGACTAGTAGGCAGTCTCATCCGCCCGAGAGATACTATAGTTTTCTCGTAGACGGGGATGAGAGGATTGCATCATTGACAATGATGAGCCAACTAGGTTCCAGTAAGTCATTCAGAGCGGTGACTCGATAAAATGGCTGGATGCAATGCGGACCGAAATGGAGTCCATCTACACCAACAAAGTATGCACTTTGAACATTGCTCCAGAAGGGGTAAAACTCATAGGCTGCAAATGGATCTTCATAAAGAAGATTGGTGTAAATGGATAGGTTGAAACCTATAAGGCTAGACTTGTTGCAAAAGGTTTTCGTCAAAGACCTGGTTTGGACCATGATGAAACCTTTTCTCCAGTGTCTATGCTCAAATCCATTCGGATCCTTCTTTCTATTGCCGCCTTCCAAGATTTTGGGATCCAGCAGATGGACGTAGAGACGGCTTTTCTAAATAGTGATTTGGAAGAGTGCGTCTATATGGATCAGCCAGAGGGTTTCAATCAGAGTGGGAGCAGCGTGACAGTGTGCAAGATGCTTAAGTCCAAACATCGCGGAGTTAGAACATCTGATTTTTATTAAGACAGTCCAAGAATTCGACTTTATCAAAAATCTAGATGAACCAAGCATTTATAGTAAGATCGTAGCAAGAACTGTGGAATTCCTCGTTGAGTACGTGGATGACATTCTTGTAGGGTTCCTAGGCACTCCCAAGAGGTCTCACAAGGCATCAACCATGCCAATTTCTAATTTTAACGGTGCCGAGAAACCCGACTACAGATCGTTGGCTAGAAAACTAGGCGAAACAAAACTAGTTAACAACTTAACTAAGGTTTATACGGAAATACAACCTTTGTAGATCCGGTGCTCCACCTCCATAGCTTCGCAACGAAGTCCCCTTGCTGTCCAAATGAATTCCCGGGCTCTTGCGTCGGCTTCATCGGAGAAATGGCGAGCTAGGTCGTCGATGTCCATGCCGAAGATGATCTACGTCGAGGCATCGCTAGATCAAGCTCCACCTTCACCAAGCCATGAAAACTTGTGAAGGAAACACCCTATACTACTTGGCAAGAGGTAGAGGATGAAGAAATAGGAAGTGGGTTCACTTTAGAATTGGATTTCTCACTCTTTATCATCACTTGCCATTAATGGAGCAAGCTTTCTTCCATGAAGAAATGAAGAAGAAGAAGAAGAATGTTATGATAAGTTATTCTAAAAGAATAATAAAAATGGAAAATTATCATAATCTTAACCTTAGTTAGTTATAGAGAATAGACCATGGTAAGTTATGATGGTAAGGGTTAAGCAAGAGACAAGAATGGTTAACTAAGTCAAAGCTTCATGAAAGTTCATGAACAAACAAAGAAAGCCACCATTATCCTCTTATGCCAATTATTTTATTTCCAAAAAGAATAAATGAAAAAGATAAATAAATGAATAAGGAAAACCAAAACCCTAACCATTTAAATAACCATGGTTTAATTCTTTACACAAACCAAGTAAGTATGCATCATCAAACATGATACAATCAAGTGCACAAAAAGTATATCACATATACAATGTGCACAATCCAAGTGAGAAAATCCATATAAAGTGAACCAATACTAGTTAATGCAAAGTAATATATCAAATATATAATTATACATTAAATCATTAAATCAACACTTGATTTAACGATCCGGTCATATCGCATATAACCGACTAGTATCCAATGTATCGGCTTATCGAATCAATCCTCGATTCGATAACTAGGTTATATCGCATACAACCATTCGACACATTCATCGCAAGAATAGAATACGGTATCACATACACGCATTATTCTCGGTCCCGCACATATCTCATATGCGCTCCTATTTCGTTTTGCTTGAGCCAGGAAACCGCTGTGTAGGACTCTAAAGACTCGTCGATACGCCGGCAGCAGGTGATGATCATATCAAACACCCACAAGCCGCCAGCGGTCTGCTAAACGTAACGGCCATCCGGGTATTGAGCGATCAGAAGATCGACGAGCAAGCCCGCTCGCACTCCAGTGAATCCAACCAGTAACACTACCGTACAGTCCGGTCTGATCGTCTGATATGTCGCATATCTCGCCTAGGGGTGGTAAACTTCAGACCCCAATAGCTCAATAAGTCGTGTTGATATGAGGTCTATAACAATTCGAGAAACTACTGGTAACACTTACCAGTAAATCTCAGCAACCCTGGCCAGGGATTTCCTGTTATAGCCAATCGAACATAGCGCAACATCAACTTCCTATACCGGGAGAGACGAATCCCCTCCTATCGCTCATTGCCTCCATGTGACTCGGGACTGTACCCAAAAACCACCGTTTTGCACGCCCTCTTGGACGTGGTAAGATGGAAATCAAAGCACAGTGGGAACCACACAAGACTCTATGACGATCTCGGGTCAACAGACTACTCTGTACCAGTGTCACCAGAGAACTGCCATCTGACGTAAGGTATATTACCATCTGGGAGTTCTCGGCGAGTCCGTCCAGTGTACCCAGTCTCCACTGAGCACCCGTATATCATCTCTGATGTCAAACACCAATGGATATGGGATTATCCATCGCCCATCTGTATGGGTCGAGAAGGTATACGCTAGTCTACTCTGGTATATCGATGCCCCGTCTCGATACACCCACAACTAGGGACTTTGAAGGATGTACTTATGGACTACCATGTCCCCACTAGTATGATCCGCATCATAGTCCAGGTAGTCAAGTACGCATCCTAAGGGCTTTACCAACATGTAACAGAGAGACTATCAGTATACACGTTAAGGTAAAGAGTAACCAGATAGCATACTATCATGTCGAGCAAGAAAGTCCTCCCTATATATGTCCCAGCATCCACTACAATATACATCCTATGTACAGTAATGGCCTCTAGGGCATACATATAACTAACAATCTCCCACTTGCACTAGGGCCATCTGTAGCAGTGGTTGCAGTATCTTATACTCAACCATCCCATAAAAATCTCTCTCTGGGAAAAGGCCTTTGTGAGTGGATCCGCCGTGTTGTCCTCTGAGTCTACTCTCCTAACCTCGATCACCCTGGAGATCAACCATCTCCATGATCAGGTGATACTGCCTTAGAATATGTCTGGATCACTGATGGGATGGGTGTTCCTTGGCACAAGCCACAACTCCATTGTCATACAATGGGAGGAACTTAGTTCATCTTATGAACCATTATACATCCAGACTGCCTCTTTGGTAGCATCTTAAGTAGCGATGTATTCTGCCTTTATCGTCTAGTATGCCACGGTATCTATCTTGGAACTCTTCCAACATACCGTCCCTTTACTGAGGGAAAAGACAATGCCTGTGACTGACATTCAGTCGTCTTTATCACCCTGGAACCGTTCTAGTGATTCTCCCGAGGATCAACTGATGCCATCTCACTACAACTAGTGAGTAGCCTAACATCCATTTAGATCTATCTCATAGATCCAAAATCTAGGATTTAGTAGGTATCATTTTGATCCTATATGGAGAATCATTGTGATAAGCGGAGATTGATCGAGCGTAGCATAGGAAACTTCTTCCCTATCAAGAGTATGTCATCCACGTGCTCTACGAGGATCGTCACCATACTCCCTACTACCTTTTTGTATATACAAGGTTTATCTACCATTTTGATGATGTCAAACTCTTTGACTAATCCATCAAAACAGATGTTCCAACTCCGCGATGCCTGCTTTAATCCTATAAAGCATCTTGCACACGTTTCCGCTGCTCCCACTGTCTACGAAGCCCTCCGGCTGTGTACCTATAGACTCACTCTTCTAAAATATCATTTAGAAAAGCAGTCATGACACCCAACCACCAGATATCATAGTCATGGTATGTAGCCGTGGCAAGTAGGATCTGGATGGACTTAAGCATAGCTACTTAGAAAAGGTTTCATCATTATCCACGCCTGGTCAATGACGAAAACCCTTAACAAGTCTAGCTTTGAAAGTCTCAACATTTCGATGTACACCAAGTAATCTTCTCAAGATATACTTGCTCCTGATGGGGATTTAACCCTTCAGATATAGCAACCAAAGTCCATACTTTGTTGGTGTACATGGATTCCATCTCAGATCGCTAAGCATCCATCCATTCTTACAGAGTCTTACTCCTGATGGCCAGCTCGAAACTAGTTGGGTCATCATCTCATGATGCAATCCTCGCTCCCACTGTCATAGAGAAACCGAAGTATCTCTCAGGTGGGTAAGGAACCCTACTAGATCGGCGGAGAGGCTGAGGTTCGTTGGAATCTACTGAATCCTTTGGTTCTACCAAATCATCTGCTGTAGTTCGTATAGCTGGAACATTTCCAGTTCTACATAACAGATCTTGCCTCGAGCTTGTCCAGATTTTGCTTTTCAGACATAGGCTGGACAACCCCAAATCTCAACTAACTTGAGAGATGGGCTCTTCCCTTACCATATCACATATGAAGCGGTAGGCAACTGATTTGATTCGAACCCTATTCAATAGGTATGCAGCTTCTCAAGCGTATAACTCCCAAAAAGAAAATAGGTAACTCAGTAGTACTCATCATAGAGCACACCTTATCATATAGGGTGTGATTGCTCCGCCCCGATACACCGACGTGCTGTGGCGTATACGGAGGAGTAATGCTGAGAGAGAATCTCATTCTCCTTTAGAATAGTCCAGGATTTCCATGCTCAAGTATTCTCCTCCTTGATCTTATCAAAGGACATAATACTTATACCCGTATTGGTTCTCTACTTCTAGCTTATATTCTGTGAATATCTCAAAAGGTTCGGACTTGTGTTTCAACAGGAACATATGTCTGAATCTTGAGAGATTATCAGAGAATGTAACGAAGTACAAAGAACCAGTCCTGGCATATGTAGACAGGGGACCTACATACATCAACATGTATCATCCCAAGAGTTTACTAACTCTTTCTCTGTTTTCAATAAACAGAGCTGGTGTCATTATATCTTTGTAACATGACTGGCAAGTTTCACAAGATGTAAATTCAAACTGATTTAAATATGCATCTAAATGTAACTTCAGCTAGTCGGGTCGCATTGATATGACCTAGTCTACAATGCCTCAAGAAGGATTCGTTCATTTCTGAACTCTTCCTCTTGTGTGTGTTCGGTATACTAAGAACTATAGTTTGATTTAGAACATCAATGCTTTTAGATAACGTGCCTGAACCGATCAACTTTTGATATAGGAAATGTTCAAAACATTATCCAACAATACAAAATTTTATCATTTCTTTACTGATAAAGAGACTGATATGATTTTGTATATCAGGTTCGGTATCTAATAACATTCGTTCAGAATCAATGTATTTGTAATACAGGGTGACAGTGACCAACAGACTTGGCTGCAACACTTGCCCCGTTTTCTGCCTCATGAAACTTATCACCCGTTCTCAGTTCTCTACCTTTCTGTAGCCCTATGTAACAGATTACATATCTGGGATCCTGATCTGGTATCACATACCCAGGACGTAAAGGATACTGAGAAACAGTTCTCCATAATGAACACACCCGAAGATGATGCATCAGCATGCACTCTCTTCGTTTGGGCGGCAAGGGAATTCTGGTAATCCCCAATTTCCTGCTCTGTCTTATAACAATTATAAGTTGGAGCGGGACCAACGTTCCCCAGCTCAGTATAACAAGCGGGTTCGGTCAATATTCCGTATTATTATCTTGATTAAGGCGTGATATGGTCGCTACCTGGAGAGATAGAGAAGAAAACACTCAGCGTGCGCTCTTGCAAGAATAGATTGGTTATTATTTTATCTAATCAGGATGGCTCCCACTGCTTTTTTATCAAATCTTCCTTCAAACCCTAAAAGGAAAGACTAGCCGGGATTAATTACACACTACAAGTTCGCCAATCTTTCAGCCAGGCCAGTGTCGGTACTTTGAGGGAGGTCCCCCGTGCTTTCGCACGAACCTAATTAATGTAAACCTCGTTTTCCCAGAGGCGTAACCTCGTTAACACCTTTCTAGACACCTACTTGATCGGGTAATTGTAATGTATAAAACTCTCCCAGGAGTAACTCTTACTCGCAGCGGGTATCGGGATCCAACTATCTCATAGAAGGTATGCAATCTCATTGCAAATTTCAACACTTGAAATTCCTGATAATATTTTTCCCCTAGCGTGCTATGACCTTGACGCATGCCAAACAACCCATAGTCCGCTGGTCAAGTTCAACCCGTACATTTCTTGATTGAATTAAACCCACCCGCACGACCCTTGATGCATGCCAAACAACGCCGTGCGAATACCCTAATCCAATCGCATCGTATGCTAGCAGATAAGCACTAGTTAGCTACCGTACACTACGCCTTGACGCATGCCAAACAACCGCAGCACGAATACTAACTAGTACTTATCTGAAATGACGGAGGGCTACGACAGGTTTTTCTGAAAACCTATTGCGTAATGAACTTGATATCGTTGTAGGATCGAATGAATTTTGAAATGGAGTGTTTTTGAGGCTTTTCTAGTTTTGCTAAAGGAGTCACTCCCGGTGAAGGGATCGTCGGTCCTTTCCTCGTCGAATGAGGTGCGGGATATATCATATATATCACTGTGCAAAGCAAAAACACTTAAAAACAATCAAAAGACAAACCGAGTGTGTAGCATCTGCCAGTTATTGCTAAAGGAGTCACTCCCGGTGAAGGGATCTCGGTCCTTTCCTCATCGAATAAGGTGCAGGATATATCACATATACCGCTGTGCAAAGCAAGAACTGTAGCTACATGTTTTATTTTGAAATTCGATTCTACAACATCTTAGGTTTCTTTTATTTCATTAATCTCATTAATGAAGTCCCATCATTTAAGTACCTAAACATTACAGATAAATACGACGTACACTTATGCCATCCGCATTCGCCTCGATGTCCCCTCGTGCACCGTTAGGTTAGGTAACTAACGGCAGAGCGGGGCAGGGCTAGCGCGGGTGTAAAACATAACGTCTATATAATATATCATATATACTATATACTGTATCTATCACAGAACACATCACATGATCACATCACAGATATCGCAGCAGAAGAATCATATGAAATATTGGATATACTAGGACGTCCGTGTTTTCAATACGAGCCAGTATAAAACACGGATTCCACGGTCGTGATGAATAGCCAAACCCACACCCCTAGACCCCTACGAGAGCGACAAGCAACCCTACCAATTCTAGAGTTAGGAGACCCGGACTCGACTCCTCGAGTTGGTCTCCCACTGGACTCCAAAACCCGGTTACTTGTGCTCCCCTCCTTGGGTCTATCCTAGTGCGAAAAAGTAACTAATATACAAACGGTGACATCATCCGCTACCTGGAAGTGCCCCAATAAAAGAATATTACATACAAGTTTTTATATGAATGAAAATGAAAAACACTCATCTCACATAAAAACCCCCGGCTATTCAAACACGACGATCCAATATAACATATCCAGCAACACATAACATCACATGTCATCAACGTAAGTAAACATGCGTATCCCAATTGTCGTTGACATATAGCAACGAAACCGGCGATATCACATATTACACTTACGGTCACAGAAAAGAAAGTGTAAAACTACAACAGTTGGAATCCGCAACCTCCTCAGACATCGCATGCCTGACCAAATGAATTACTTAGACATCGCATGCCTAATAATTATAAACCCCGCATTTTAGTCTCATTATCGAAAACACTTTTCAATATCAAGTCGGGCAATTCAACAAGAATCCCGACATCCTGATCGAATGCTCGTCGCAAACTTTAGTAGGCGGTCGCACCCTCGATGCCCTCGACGAAGTGCACCAAGGCGGAACACCGCTACCGCGAGCACCCGAACGGATGCTTTCGGCGACGGGGTTCTCCTACAGTCACTTGGTCGGGGATATGGAGTGAGGCTGTCTATTAAGTTTACCCGGCGAGTATCCGCGTACGCTACGTGATTGCGACGGACTTTTGATCACATCAAAATTCCATGGCAACCGATCAAGTGAGACTAAATTGCTAGATTTATAACATTCATTCAGTTATCTCATAACTTCTTGTGAATTCCAATTATTGTATCCCATTCCAGATAAAATAGAAAATGTTAAACTTTTCGATCGAACATTCGAACACCCAAGTTTTCCCGATATAGATCAACACATGAAATAAGTCTAACAACATTCAGTTCGTGCCTCAGTACCAACGGTCCAGCCGTAGAAGGGTCAAGCCAACGCCTCACATGTGGCACGCCGTACTGCCCCAAACCCGAAGGTTCAAAGGGCAGTTCAAGATGGTCACATAATCGAGTTAAGGTTTGTTGTCTTCTAGAGGTTCCATCGCGTTACTTGCACTACTTAGAACGTCGTTAAACTACAGAAAAATCCAACAATTGGAAATTTCCCGACAGGGGAAAAATTGGGTATTTATATCCGGTCAAACTTTTTAACATATTCTAAAATTTATCCGGAAGGCCACAAAGACAAAATTTGATAATCCGATCGAACATTCGAATCCCCAAAACAACCCCAGAAAACTCAACTGCATAGCATATATTAAAATTACCCAGAAAACACAGGGATTAATTATAAACATTACTGTGCAAAAAGGAGTCAAAGAGTCAACAATATGGCCGCGGAACCGCCGCGCCACGTGGGCTAAGGCCGCGGTTCCGCGGCGTTATGACGGAGTTAGGTCTCCGTTTTTCACAGTAATTCATAAAAAACCCTACTTAATTTTCTGCATATTTTTAATATTGAAAAATCCAGATTTTTAAAAATTGGACAGAGAGCATTTTGGAAAATGGGTTTCGGGTTCGTTCGGGTTTCAAATTGCGTCTAGACTTCGTCTAAGGTTCTAGCTAGGCTCTGATACCACTGTAGGGTTCCTAGGCACTCCCAAGAGGTCTCACAAGGCATCAACCATGCCAATTTCTAATTTTAACGGTGCCGAGAAACCCGACTACAGATCGTTGGCTAGAAAACTAGGCGAAACAAAACTAGTTAACAACTTAACTAAGGTTTATACGGAAATACAACCTTTGTAGATCCGGTGCTCCACCTCCATAGCTCCGCAACGAAGTCCCCTTGCTGTCCAAATGAATTCCCGGGCTCTTGCGTCGGCTTCATCGGAGAAATGGCGAGCTAGGTCGTCGATGTCCATGCCGAAGATGATCTACGTCGAGGCATCGCTAGATCAAGCTCCACCTTCACCAAGCCATGAAAACTTGTGAAGGAAACACCCTATACTACTTGGCAAGAGGTAGAGGATGAAGAAATAGGAAGTGGGTTCACTTTAGAATTGGATTTCTCACTCTTTATCATCACTTGCCATTAATGGAGCAAGCT
Organism: Agapanthus africanus; assembly: GCA_030015575.1. Lineage (NCBI taxonomy): Eukaryota > Viridiplantae > Streptophyta > Magnoliopsida > Asparagales > Amaryllidaceae > Agapanthus > Agapanthus africanus. The sequence continues at coordinate 73,379,199 of CM057349.1, forward strand.
TTCTTCCATGAAGAAATGAAGAAATGAAGAAGAATGTTATGATAAGTTATTCTAAAAGAATAATAAAAATGGAAAATTATCATAATCTTAACCGTAGTTAGTTGTAGAGAATAGACCATGGTAAGTTATTGTAACGTTTTGAAAATCGTTTCGGTGAAATTTCGAAAAAACGGTAAAATAAAGGGGTTTTCTGTAAAAAGTCAAAATAGAAATATCTTATTATAAAAATTAAATATACATATTCTAGCTATGTAATTGCTAGTATTTGGTGTTTATTGAGCCACTGGTGAAATTTCAAATTTTCTGAAAAAAAATTTATTTTAATATTATTTTAAGCCGTCACTAATATATTTAATTAGGGAAAATTACAAATTGGAATCAGTGGAAGCAAATTTTTTGCATCATAAAACATTAAATAAAATTTTATCATGTGGTTTTTTAAACGAAATCGTTTGCCAAAACGGTTTAGAAAATATTGAAGAAAAAGGCTTATTTTGTGAAAATAAAAGGGTTTTGGTGCATATTGTATTGGTGTTTGGTGTTCATTGCTCCACACACACACCCTCTCATCCTCACCCACTCACATGGCCGGCCCCACCACCACATGACAGCAGCCCTCCCTCTCTCTTCACAATTCCCATCACATTCTCTCATCATTTAATAGAAAAAGGAATTGTAAAAAGGGTGTAATGAAGGGTTTTTTTGAAAAGATGCATTAAATAAGGTGGTTCTACACATACACCCACATTTCCACTCTCTTTCTCTCTCCCATTTCCTGCACCATGGCCGAGCCTCCTCCATGATCAGCCCAAAAAAATCATCCTCCTCATTTTGGCTCAAAAATCTTCTCATTTCCATTAAAATGCTTCCAAATTACCACTAATTCCTAGTTAACTCCTAACCCTTTATTTCCTTGGCCAATCAAGTGTGGATCTTGGGCAATGAAGCTAGATATGGGAGGCTAAGTTTCTTGTAGATCTACAAAATTGTGAGGTATAAATCTCAACCCATGTTTTCATTGTTGATAAATTATCTAAATCTAGCCTAATTAGGTATTATTGTGGTTTAATTTCTAGATTTGGAAATTCTAAGAGAAGGGTTTGAATTTAATTAGGGTTTTTATCATTAGTTTATGATTTTAATATGGAGATTAACATGTTAATAGAATGCTAAAACTAATCTAGTTGTTAGTTGCATTTTTGTTAATTTAAATTGTGTTAATTACGCTAATTTGCTAACTAGGTTTTTTATAATTGGTTAAATAATTAAGAGAAAAATGTGATTAGGGTATTCATAACATTATTAACATTATAAAATGTTGTTTAATGCTTTAGTTCATGGAAATCCAAACTAGATTGTAGTTTGTGCATTTTTGCTATAAAATTGTTAAAATTTAGGTATTTTGTTAACTAGAATTTTAGGGTTTTTGGAATTTAACGAGATTAAATTATGGGAATTATTTTTATGACTTATTTAAGATATTTAGTGAATATTGTGGCCTCTAGATTTGTTTAAACATCGAGTTTTGTACTAAAACGGGTAATTTTGCTTGCTAGTTTTTCGGAAAAATGACTTTTTAAGTAAAATTGGGGTTTTTGTGAGTTTTAACCTATTTTATATTAAAATTAGTGTTCGTGAATGTGCAAATGAGTGTATTTGGGTTTTTCTCGATGGTCTGGCGTTTGTACGCCGACATCAAGGGTTTTTGGGTCGATTTGTGAAAGCAACCATAGGTTTTGACCTATGTGGGTTTCGTGCGTCGTTTTGGTCATAAGTCGGATTTTAATGCGATACGGTGCGTTATGATATGTAGGTACCCATGTGGACTTCGAGATGACAAGCAAGCGCGTGGCGACGTCGGCACCGGCGAGCGAGGACCAGGTGAGTAAATTTATATCTACGGGGAGAAGTCGGGTGGATGGCGTATAGCACCCCCGCAGTCCGTGGTGGTGTATACGGATGCGTATACACACCAACAATTGTTATATGTTATTTGGGATTAATAACGATGCTTAGGATAGATAGTGGTGTGTTGGATTGCCTTATTGTTGCGAACCCTAGGGTAGTGTTGCACTACACATACACACATACATACACACATGCATACTTGCATACATTCCTATTTATATGTGCTCATGGGATTCTTTATAGTTTTGTGTTCACATGGGTATGGGACTATGTGTTCATATACGGATATGAGGACGATACTTGGGATTGAGCTGAGTCGATGAGTTTTGTTTTGTGGTTGTGATATCGGTTTGTACGAGACTGTCGATCAGTAGTCAGATCATGACTATATTGATGATATTAGTATTGTACTAGACATAGGTCAGTACCCTGGACTATGATCTTGGATAAAGAGGATACCAGATGAATAGTGTGATGAATATGATATTAACCCGTACCCAGATTTGGGGATGCCGTACGACGGATTTACGTACGAGCTATATATTGATGATTGATCCGCACTCTTGATTTGGGATGTCTGATTGTAGATATGGTATCGGATATGATATTATTGAGGCGGGATCACCGACTCAATAATATCCATACAGGTATGTATATGGATCGACTCAGATGTTAGGCGGTTTCCTTACCTGTAGTTCAGCTTGTTAGCTTAGCCCTTTAGTTTAGTTTAGTTGTTAGATTAGATTCGATTCTTACCTATTTCAAAAACTAACGAATCGTGGGTATTTTAAAAGACAGCCCAAGGGATCCTACGGATATTTTAAAAGACGTGCCTTTTCATAAAAACGCCGTAGCCCCTATTTTCAAAACCCCATGATTCGTGTTATTTCAAAAGGCACCATTTGTTGGACTTATATTAGATTATTACAGATTAGTTATCGTTGTGTCTAGTATTCAGCTCCCGCATATTATTGCTGTTCGCTCTGCCTCGCATACTTATTTTGCTGCATATTCCATTATTGATAGCATGCTGTTAGGACACCAGCACCATTACCGATGATGCGTATGTACCACGTACACCTACTTGCCGGCTCACACACATCTTCATCGGTAATTACCATGTCACGTACACTTTAGAGAATATATTTGCTTGACTTAGCTTAGTTAGTAGTTTGATATGATATTAGTGTACCTGCCTTACATGCCTAGTTTATTAATCATACATTGCAACTTGGTTATTGATACCATATGCATTTATTATCATTGACATATGCACTTGTGATGATTTCTTGAGATTTATGATATTTCTGGATTTCGGGGAAAGCCGCAAAATTTACAACTTATGATCTTTTAAAATATAAAATGTTGCGGTTTTCTAGTGATGTAAAGTGTCGTCCACCATGAGTTTGCTGTGGTTTTCGAGATCCGTGTCGAGGAGTGGAGGAACCGTCACGGGTACATGGTGGGCCCGGTGCGGTCCCCCGGGGCAAGAGGAATGTGGTGTTGACGTTGAGCCCGGCAGGGGAGCACTACCGACCGGTGATATTACCCGACGCGTCGGATATCCGGAGGATACCGTCGTGGTCTTGAGATGGATGGTAGGGGCCGGTCTGGACTGACGGCGCCCTAGATATTGAGATTGAGACATTGATATTTCGAAACAGTGAGATTTATGTTTTGTGTCGATGCTAGACACTGTTGATACTGATTTCATTTATGATACCTCAGTTTAAAAATACGAAGGAAATCTCACTAATTTATGAAAACAGTTTCTTCATTTACATGTATTCTGTTTCATGCAAGCATACCTCATTCATATGATATATTGCTACCTGAGGCACAGACACGGGCACATGAGATTACACTCGGGTTAGATATTTACCCTAGCCTTGTTATAGGCTACATGTTATATACATTTTTGAGGCTATATTATGATCATTGACCTAGGATTGCGTTATTTATGCGATTTCTGTGCGTAGATGTTTTTCTATTCACGAGTTGGCAACTCACCCCCGTTGTGCCCCAGTTTCTTGCAGGTTTGCCGTACAGGTTTCTTTACGGCTTTGCGGGCTCAGTTTCATTGGGGTGACTTGCTAGTAGGTGGGTTTTTCTTGTATCGTACCCATCATATTACCTTGTATAATATTATTCCGTTGTATCTAGTAAATTCCATCAACCAAACATGTATTTTCTGAGATAGAGACCAGTGTTGTTTATTCTTTCGACCTTAGAGTCGCGCGTTATATTTATACGGATTTCATGTTGTTTTGAGTTTCCTTTTCTATTGTGATCCTCGCCTTTCGGCATTGTATATTATGTTGTTGTGTGGTTGTGGCCGTCGTTTGACGAAGAGCTAGCTCCCGCTTGGGGATGCCTTTATTTGATTTCGTATACTATTCATGCTGTATCCCGTTTGCGGGCCTGTATTTACAAAGGAGACTCTGCCGAAATTTTCAGGAAATATTTGATGTTTTATAAAACGCATAATTCGGCTTATGCTATTAAAAACTTCTTGATTTAAATTGGTTTTCCTACACTCTGCTACTTTTCTTGGTTTGGATTTCTGGGTTTTCGGCTTACTTAGAATACGTACTCCTTGAGACGTTCGTAGTTTAAGTGCCGGTCATATTCCGTACTTTCGGGACGTGACAGTTATGATGGTTAGGGTTAAGCAAGAGACAAGAATGGTTAACTAAGTCAAAGCTTCATGAAAGTTCATGAACAAACAAAGAAAGCCACCATTATCCTCTTATGCCAATTATTTTATTTCCAAAAAGAATAAATGAAAAAGATAAATAAATGAATAAGGAAAACCAAAACCCTAACCATTTAAATAACCATGGTTTAATTCTTTACACAAACCAAGTAAGTATGCATCATCAAACATGATACAATCAAGTGCACAAAAAGTATATCACATATACAATGTGCACAATCCAAGTGAGAAAATCCATATAAAGTGAACCAATACTAGTTAATGCAAAGTAATATATCAAATATATAATTGTACATTAAATCATTAAATCAACACTTGATTTAACGATCCGGTCATATCGCATATAACCGACTAGTATCCAATGTATCGGCTTATCGAATCAATCCTCGATTCGATAACTAGGTTATATCGCATACAACCATTCGACACATTCATCGCGAGAATAGAATACGGTATCACATACACGCATTATTCTCGGTCCCGCACATATCTCATATGCGCTCCTATTTCGTTTTGCTTGAGCCAGGAAACCTCTGTGTAGGACTCTAAAGACTCGTCAATACGCCGGCAGCAGGTGATGATCATATCAAACACCCACAAGCCGCAAGCGGTCTGCTAAACGTAATGGCCACCCGGGTATTGAGCGATCAGAAGATCGACGAGCAAGCCCGCTCACACTCCAGTGAATCCAACCAGTAACACTACCTTACAGTCCGGTCTGATCGTCTGATATGTCGCATATCTCGCCTAGGGGTGGTAAACGTCAGACCCCAATAGCTCGATAAGTCGTGTTGATATGAGGTCTATAACAATTCGAGAAACTACTGGTAACACTTACCAGTAAATCTCAGCAACCCTGGCCAGGGATTTCCTGTTATAGCCAATCGAACACAGCGCAACATCAACCCCCTATACCGGGAGAGACGAATCCCCTCCTATCGCTCATTGCCTCCATGTGACTCGGGACTGTACCCAAAAACCACCGTTTTGCACGCCCTCTTGGACGTGGTAAGATGGAAATCAAAGCACAGTGGGAACCACACAAGACTCTATGACGATCTCGGGTCAACAGACTACTCTGTACCAGTGTCACCAGAGAACTGCCATCTGACGTAAGGTATATTACCATCTGGGAGTTCTCGGCGAGTCCGTCCAGTGTACCCAGTCTCCACTGAGCACCCGTATATCATCTCTGATGTCAAACACCAATGGATATGGGATCATCCATTGCCCATCTGTATGGGTCGAGAAGGTATACGCTAGTCTACTCTGGTATATCGATGCCCCGTCTCGATACACCCACGACTAGGGACTTTGAAGGATGTACTTATGGACTACCATATCCCCACTAGTATGATCCGCATCATAGTCCAGGTAGTCAAGTACACATCCTAAGGGCTTTACCAACATGTAACAGAGAGACTATCAGTATACACGTTAAGGTAAAGAGTAACCAGATAGCATACTATCATGTCGAGCAAGAAAGTCCTCCCTATATATGTCCCAGCATCCACTACAATATACATCCTATGTACAGTAATGGCCTCTAGGGCATACATATAACTAACAATTCTCTTGATAGGAAATGACATTCCTATGCTACATTCAGTCAAAGAATTCTTGTCACAGAGGTTCTCCATGAAAGACCTGGGTGATACCAACTACATTCTGGGGATCCAGATCTATCGTGATAGATCAAAGAGGATGGTGAGACTTTTATAGTCAAGGTACAACAACACCATACTGAAAAATATTTAGTATGGAAGGTTCTGAGCACGGTAGTCTGACGGCTTGTCACTGAATCACCCTCTCCAAAGAGATTTCTTTTAAGACTGATTTGGAAAGGGCTCGCATGCCGATTATACCCTATGCTTTTGTGGTAGGCTCTATAATGTATGCGATGTTGTGTACCAAACCAGATGTTGCTTACGCACTTAGTGTGGTAAGCCGGTATTAGTCAAACCCAGGGGAGAAGCACTGGGAAGCAGTAGAGAACATTCTCATGTACCTGAGAAGGACTATGGAGATGTTCTTGGTGTATGGCGGAAAAGGACCTCCGATAGAGGCCTTTGCTAACTCAAGCTTCCAGTGTGATAAGAATGACTCCAAGTCCATATTGGGTTATAGCTTTACCCTCAGTGCCGGGGCGGTCTATTGGAAGAGCTCCAAGCAGAACACCATTGCAGACTCGACGATGGAAACAGAGTAGTTTGTTGCATGAGACACCATAAAAGAGGCAGTCTGGATATGGAAGTTCTTAACTGAACTTAAGGTTGTTCCTTCCATTGTTGGTCCAATACTTTAGTATTGTGACAACAACAGCGCTATAACTTTAGGGAAGGAACCCGGGTCCAATCAGAGATCTAGACATATCTTGAGGCGGTACCAGCTGATCAGGAAGATCGTTGATCACCATAGGATCGAGGTGAAGAGAGTAGATACGGAGAACAACATTGCAGATCCACTCACAGAGATCATCCCTCAGACAGTGTTCGAGAGGCTATTCGAGATCTTCGGTCTACGATATGCCAGTATATGTCCTTAGTGCAAATGGGAGATTGTTAGTGATATATGCCCTAGAGGCCATTATTGTATCATACTGGATTGTATATTACTTAATGGGAGCTTAGGATATACACGGATATAGTAACAGTCTTGCTCGAAATGATAGTATGCTACCTGGTTTGTTTCTACCACAATATGTGCATGTGTTTTCTTAGCATATCGCTTATATATATTGGTAGAGCCCTTAAGATCTTTGCTTGATTACCAGCGTTGTGATGGTTGTCACACTAGTGGAGGCTGGGTAATCTATAAGCACCTCGTATACAGGTCCCTAGTCGCAGGATTATCGAGACGGGGTATCGATACTCTACAGTAGACTAGTGTATGCGCTTCTCATCCCAGCAGGGAAGATGGTCTGTCCCACAGCCATCAGTACGTCATATTGGAGATAGTATGCAGGTGCTCATTAGGTTATGAGTACACTGGAAAGGACTCGTCGGGAACTGTTGGTGGGTGTTATACCTATCGTCGAGTAGTAGTTCCTAGGTGACATGAGTACGGCTTAGTCCGTCGACTTGACACTGCTACTTCGCCTCGAGTGTGTTCCCACCATACTTTGATTACTACCCTACCATGGCTCAAAGGAGTCGTGCAAACAGGTAGTAGTTAGGTGTAGTCCCGAAGCACTTGGAGGCAGTGGCGGTTAGATAGGATTAGTCTCTCCCGGTATTAGAAGCTGATATCGCGCTGTGTTCGGAAGGCCATTACACAAAGTCCTTGTCCAAGGCAAGCGAGATTTACTGGTAGGTATTCCAGTAGTTTCTCAGGGTGTTTTGGGCTACACTCCGACACGACTTATTGCGCTATTAGGGGTCTGACGATTACCGCCCCCCTAGGCCCGATATGCGATACTCTTAAACGAACAAACCGGACTGTACAGAGATTGTCACATACAGGCTCAGTAGGAGTTCGGATGAGTTAGCTCATCGGCCTTCTCATCGACACATACATGGGCAGCCGTTACGTGCAGCTAGTACCGCTTAAGGGTTGTGGTTAAACCCACTACCAGCGTAGTGTCGAGTCTTTAGAGTCCCACATAGAGAGTTTCCCTGCACCGAGCAAAAGGTGTAGAGGCCGTATGGTTTTACGGCAGGGCTACGATCACTTATGTGTACTTGTGCACGTATGATGATCGGGCGGATAATACTGGTGGGCTTTGGTTTAAGCCGGATCCTAGTATTATATTGATGGATATATTTTGTCTCTTTGTATTCGTGTTCTTCGGAATGCGGATGCGGGTATGTATATACGGATGAGGGGCATTCTCGTAATTCTTCAGGATTGGCTTCTAGAAGGGGGGCACTTATTAGAGTTTTATTCTTTATGGATTAAACTTTATTTGGATGGAGGAAATGAGGAGGATTTTGAGTATTGAACCTAGCATGGCTACTTGGTGACTCATGGTCATGAGTCACCACAAGATATTTGTTAAGAGTTGTAGATATTTTAATGCGATATTTATCTCATAAAATATCTCATATTCTTTATTCTATCCTAAGAAGGCAGCCATGCCTCCTTCAAGCTTGACTTCTCATTTCTCATTTCCTCAAGCCTCTTCTTCTTCCTCATAACCCTAGAACTCTCATGAGTTGAGAAACCTAGGGTTCCAAGAGACAAATCTCTCCATCTTCTCACTCTACACAACCTAGGACTTCTAGTTTAGCGAGTTACCTCCTATTTGAGGTAGGAGCTCGGACTATAGACTCTCGGGTAGATCGTCTTTGACTCGAGGAGGCCGTCGAGGTTGCGTCGATCCGTTCCGATCCTTAGAGCCTACGAAGATGAGGAGGACAACGATGAAGACCCAAAGGACATGTATCGTGAGGTATAACTTCGTATCCTAGTAGTTAAACCTCAAGTAGTTTGCTAGCTATGGTTTATGTTCGATCCTTGGTTCTTGTCGGTGTTGCGAAGCCCGTAAAAATCATTTTTTGCAATTTCCGCCTCACCGCAAACATGTGGGGTGTGCGATATCGACTTACAGGTATTTTGTATAGATACAAAATATTTTATACCGTATATGTATACGCGTATTCGTATCAAAATACGAATACCCAAGAGATAGAATAATACCACTAAAATAATTTGAGCATTAAATCAATATCTGATTTAATGAACCGGCTTAATCCTAAGCCCGCTAGTATCAAAATCCGTCCGATTAAATTCCATGCAACTAGTACACGTAATCAATCGGAACCCTGCACGTATAAACATACGGCCTCTACATCGTTTCACCTGAACCAGAGAAACCTTTTGTATGGGACTCTAAAGACTCGACAGTACGCTGGCAGTGGGTCTAACCACAAGTGCGTCAGTGGTACTAGCTGTGCGTAACGGCTACCCGGATACCTGTCGAAAAGAAGGCCGACGAGCAAACTGATCTGAACCCCTACTTAACCTAACCGTGATAATATCCGTACAGTCCGGTCTTTTCGTCTAAGAGTATTGCAAACCGAGTCTAATGGCGGTTAACGTCAGACCTCTAATAACCCGATAAGTCATGCTGGTGTGGCTCAAGTCCATCCGAGAAATTACTGATATAACTATCAGAAATTCTTAACTACCCTGGTTAGGGGCTTATGGTGTTGACCAACCAAACACAACGCGACATCGACTCCCAATACCGGGAGAGACGAATTCCTAACAATCACCTACTGCCTCCATATGGCTCGGGACTGTACCTAACTAAAACTTATTTGCACGACTCATTTGAGCCATGGTAGGGTAGTAATCAAAGCACAATAGGAACTCACATGAGAAAAATGATGATCTTAGGTCAACAAACTACATGTACACATGCCATATGAGAACTGCCGTCTGACGCTAGGTATAATACCATCCAGCAGTTCTCGGCGAGTCCGTCCAGTGTACCTACCCACAATGAGCACCATATACAACCTTAGGTGAAACACACCAATGGCTGTGAGACTACTATCACCCCTCGTCGTGGTCTAGAAACGTATACACTAGTCTACTTTGGAATATCGATACCCTATCTCGATATTCCTACGACTAGGAACAGTTTAAGGATATTCTTATAGACTACCCAGAGCTCACAAGTATGACCGTCATCACAACGCTGGTAGTCAAGCAGTAATCCTACGGGCTTTATCAACATGTATAAGTAGTACGTAATAATAAGTAAAACATACGCACATGTTAAGATAAAGGTAAACCAGATAGCATACTATCATTTCAAGAAATATTGTCCTGTACATATATACATATCCATAGTATCCATTACAAATAATGGCCTCTAGGGAATATATATCCTACAATCTCCTACTTGCACTAGGGCCAGTTATTTACATAACGCATCCCCAACATATCGAATAGCCGCTCGAACTGTGCTTGAGGTAAGGTCTTTGTGAATGGATCCGCTGTGTTATCTTTTGTGTCCACTCTCTGAACCTCGATCTCCTTACGATCCACGATCTTCCTGATCAGGTGATACCACCTCAAGATGAGTCTGGATTTCTGATGAGACCTTAGTTCCGTTGATAAAGCTACAGCCCCATTATTATCGTAATACAATAGTTTTAGATTGGCAATGGACGGAACCACCTGAAGTTCAGAAATGAACTTTCTCATCCAGACCGCCTCTTTTACGGTATCGTTAGCAGCTATGTACTCATCTTCCATCGTTGAGTCTGCAACAGTGTCCTGTTTGGAACTCTTCCAACACACCACCTCTCTATTGAGGGTAAACACATAACCCGAGACAGATTTAGAGTCATCCTTATCACTTTGAAAGCTTGGGTCAGTAAGAACGTAGATCTGGAGGTCCCCATTACCGTACATCAAGAACATCTCCTTAGTCCTTCTCAGGTACTTGAGAATGTTCTTTACTGCTATCCAATACTTCTCACCCGGGTTTGACCGATACCTACTTACCACACTAAGTGTGTAAGCTACGTCTAGTCTAGTACACAATATCGCATACATTATAGATTCTACCGCTGAAGCATAGGGTAAAATGCTCATGTGAGCCCTCTCTTCATTAGTCTTTGGAGATATCTCTTGGTAGAAAGTGATCCCGTAACAAGTGGGTAAATTACCACGCTTGGAATCTTCCATACTAAACCTCTTTAGTATGGTGTCGATATACCTAGACTGTGAAAGTCCTAACATTCTTTTAGACCTATCACGATAGATCTTAATCCCCGGAATATAGGAGGCATCACCTAAGTCTTTCATGGAGAACTTCTGTGACAAGAAGAGCTTGACTGATTGTAGCATAGGGATGTCATTCCCTATCAGGAGTATGTCATCCACGTATAATACGAGGAAGACTACTTCTCCTCCTACAATCTTCCTATAAATACATGGTTCATCTACATTTTTGATAAAGTCAAATTCTTTGACCGTCTCATCAAAGAAGATGTTCTAACTCCGCGATACTTGCTTTAATCCATAAATGGATTTAAGCAACTTGCACACCTTTCCGCTGTTTCCACTATCTAATAAACCTTCTGGCTGATCCATGTAAACACTCTCTTCTAAATTTCCATTTAGAAATGCGGTTTTCATGTCCATCTACCAGATATCATAGTCATGGAAGGAAGCAATGGCATGTATGATCCGAATGGATTTAAGCATGGCTACTAGAGAAAAGGTTTCATCATAGTCCAATCCTGGTCTTTGAAGAAATCCTTTTACAACAAGCCTAGCTTTATAGGTTTCTACCTGTCCATTTGCACCAATCTTCTTTTTGAAGATCTATTTGCATCCAACAGGTTTTGCCCCAGGAGAAGCAACTTCCAAAGTCCATACTTTGTTGGTGTGCATGGATTCCATCTCTTATCTCATAGCATCCAGCCACTTTATCGAATCTTTACTCGTGATAGCCTGCTAAAAACTAGTAGGCTCATCATCATTGATGATGCAATCCTCTCGATATCCGTCTATGAGAAACCCATAGTATTTCTCAGGCAGATGAGAATGCCTACTAGATCTATGGAGTGGTGTCGGTTTGTCGGACTCTATTGAAACATGAGGTTCTATTAATTCCTCAGCAGTTGTTTGTCATTCTGGAATTTCTTCCAGTTCTACCGCGCTCCTACTAATTTCTTTTGCAAGAAATTTGTTCTCTAAAAAGGCTATGTGGCAAGCGACAAACACCTTTTGTTCTTCAGTGTGGTAGACAAGATATCCCCGTGAATTCTTGGGGTATCTCATAAACTTGCATAAAACCGATCGTACCTCGAGCTTGTACAGATTCTGCTTTTTGACAAAAGCCGGACACCCCCATATCTTAAGATACATAAAATATGGTCTTTTCCTACTCCACATCTCATATGGAGTGGTTGGTACAGACTTAGTTGGAACCCTATTCAATAGGTATGCAGCCGATTCTAATGCAAAATGTTAGTGTTTATGCCCTAGAGTCCATTACGGTATCATACTAGTTTGTATATTACTTAATGGATGCTTGGGATATTCACGGTTGTATCGACAGTCTTGCTAAAAATGGTAGTATGCTACTTAGTTTATTTCTACTTTAATATGTGCATTAGTTTCTTTTAACATATCGCTTATACATATCAGTAGAGCCCTTAGGATCTTTGCTTGATTACCAGCGTTGTGATGGCAGTCACACTAGTGGGGGCCGGGTAGTCTATAAGCACATCCTATACAGGTCCCTGGTCGTAAGATTATCGAGACAGGGCATCGATACTCCGGAGTAGACTGGTGTATACGCTTCTCATCCCAGATGGGGAGATGGTCTATCCTACATCCATCAGTACGTCGTACTGGAGATAGTATGCAGGTGCTCGTTAGGTTACGGGTACACCGGACAGGACTCGCCGGGAACAGCAGGTTTGTTCTATACCCATCGTCAGATAGTAGTTCCCACGTGACATGAGTACAGCTTAGTCCGTCGACTTGACACTGCTACTTCGCCTCGGGTGTGTTCCCACTGTACTTAGATTACTACCCTACCACGGCTCAAAGGAGTCGTGCAAATAGGTAGTAGTTGGGTGCAGTCCTGAAGCACTTGGAGGCAGTGGCGGTTAGACAGGATTCATCTCTCTCAGGATTGGAGGTTGATATCGCGCTGTGTATGGATAGCCATTATGCAAAGTCCCAGGCCAGGGCAAGCAAGATTTACTGGTAGGTGCTCCAGTAGTTTCTCAAGGTGTAATGGGCTTCACTCCTATACGACTTATACCGCTATTAGGGGTCTGACGTTTACCGCCCCCTAGGCCCAATATGCGATAGTCCTAGACGAACAGACCGGATTGTAGGAAAATTGTCACATACAGGCTCAGTAGGAGTTCGGATGGGCTTCCTCATCGACCTTCTTATCGACATCTACCTGGGGACAGTTACGTACAGCTAGTACAGCTTGCGGCCTGTGGTTAAACCCACTACCAGCGTAGTGTCGAGTCATTAGAGTCCCACAAAGAGAGCTTCCCTGCACCGGGCAAAAGGTGTAGAGGCCGTATGGTTTTACGGCAGGGCCGCGATCACTTACGTACACTTGTGCATGTACTGTGATCGGGCAGATAATACTAGCGGGCTTTGGTTTAAGCCAGATTCTAATATTATATAGATGGATTTATTCAGTCAAAGATTATCCGTGTTTTTTGGAAATACGGATGAGAGGGGCAGTCTCGTAATTTCTCGGGAAGCTTCTAAAAGAAGGTGACTCATTTGTATTTATTTTCTTTTATGATTTAAACTAAATGAGGTGGAGGATGAGGTGTATGTTTACATTAAATACTTAATGACTCATGAGGTGATTCACCCTTAGAATTAAATGAAGCATGCTAGATATTATCTTGATATTATCAAGAGAGATATTATTATGCTTCATAATATTCTAGCATGAGTATTAATCATTTATTATCACAAAACACTTCTCTCTCCTCAAGTTGTCATCTTCTTCCTCAAACCCTAAAAGCTCTCATGAGTTGAGAATTCTAGGGTTTAAAGTGACTAAGTAATCCATCTGAATACTCTACACCCTCTAGGACTTCTAGATTAGCAAACTAGAAGCCGTAGTTATCTCAGATTCGAGATAGGAGCTCGGACTATGGACTCTCGGGTGGATCGTCTTTGACTCGAGGAGGCCGTTGAGGTACCCATGTTCCATAGAGCCGACGAGGTGTGGAGGACAACGATGAAGACCCGAAGGATAAGTAACGTGAGGTATAACTTCGAATCCGAGTAGTTAAACCTCTCGTAGCTTGTTAGCAATGGTTTAGACACGATCTGCGTGCTCAAGCCCGTGTTACGAAACTTTAATAATTGTTTTTCATATATTCCGCCTCCCCGCGAACACGTGGGGTGCGTGACATGGACTTACAGTGGTATCAGAGCCTACTAAACCTTTACTAGCTTGTTAGCAACTAATTAGAACTTCGATCGTCGGGAAAACACGAAAACTTAACCCCGGACCCCTAAAGTTTCTGTCGATTTTAAACCTGTCGAAAAAATTATTTCAGAGGCATGAAAATTCACAGCAGGAAATTATAAGAATACTTGAGAAATATGAGACCCTAACTCAATTAGACGACCGCAGAAGCGCGGCGAGTTGGTGCAATTCGCCGTGGATCTGCGGCCGAGTCGACTCCGAGTTGACTCGTATTTACACAGTTTGTCTTATTTTTGGTTGTTCTGTTTTCCTGTATATTTTGTTTCTGCCCGGGGTTTTTCAGTGTTGGCTTGCATTTAGGGTAGACACGGAAAAATGTTGTCGATCGAAATTCTAAGTTATTTGCTAATCAGTTTTTATCTGTGATGTTTAATGTGTTCGTAAACTCCGCTAATTGCTAGTATGTCGGTTAGTTGGGGGTTGCACATTTCTGTAATGGATATTGGTTTGTGGATATGAACTTCATTGGATTATCGTGGAAGAATAGCCGGGGATGTGAGATGAGAGATTTTATCTTTCATTCGATGTAAATTGTAATATGTTGTAATATTCTTTTGCGGGGCACATCCGGGATGAGGTTGTAGCCACCGTTGTATTATTTCATTTACTGTTTTATGCTCCTAGGATAGACCCAAGATGGGGTGCAAAAACTAGCGGGTACTTTGAAGTGTTTAATGGCCTACTCACGTCGTTGAGGGAGACTGTTTCACTTCTGGTACTAGGCGGGTAGTTTACCGCACCCGTAAGGGACTAGGGTGGGGTTTGGCTATTCATCACGACCGTGTAATCCGTCTTTTGTTGCAGGCTCGAACGAAACGCGGATTCCTAGTATATCCAATATATTCATCGGTGATCTGGAATGCCTATTATTGCGTCTGACGAATGTACAATATCTATATATGATATCTAGTAGGCGTTGCTTATGTTTTGCATCCGCGCTAGCCCAGCCCCCGCTCTGTCGTTACTTAAGTAACCTAACGGGTGAATGACGGGGCCCAGTGGCGAATGCGGATGGCATAAGCGGAAGTTGTATTTTCGTTATTTTCTACAATGATAGGATAAATGACGGGACACATTATATTAATGCAAAGAAAACAAACCAAAGCTGAATCGTTGAACAAATTTAAAAGAAACCACTCGGTTATTTTAAAAGAGCAGAATTTTTAATTGTGGAACTTTAACCACTCCTTTTAAAAAGCTATCAGGTTCCTTCGATTATATCAAGTTCACTACGTTCACGGTTTCGCCAAAACCAGTCGTAGCCCTCCGTCATTTCATATGGATGGTCAGTAGTATTCAAGCTATGTTTGTTGGCCTTCGTCAAGGCATAGTGTTTGGTAGCTGCTGGGATATTCATATGTAGCATAGATAGATGCGTTGGTTTGGGATAGTCATATTACTTTGTTGGCCTTCATCAAGGGTATGTACGGGTGAGTTCAAATTAACAAGGATAATGACGGGAAGAACTTGACGTGTGACTTATGATTTGTTGGCCTTCGTCAAGGTCATAAGAGCATGGGGCAAAAATCCACATCGGGAGTTTCTAAAGAAACTGAAACTTGCTGGTGTTGCATACCATTTGGAATTTGATAATGTTGGTAGGATTCCTTCAGCATTATCACACAATGATATTTGGATCCCGATCCTACTGTGAGTATCCGCTACTCATCAGGAGATTCATCACTTAACGATCAATGCTATAAACCAAGTAGGTGTCTAGAACGGTGTCAGCGGGGCTAAGCCTCCAGAGAAAAGAGGTTATTTAATTACGGAACTTCGTGAAAGCGTCGTAAAACCTCCCTCAAAGTACCGATACTAGCCTGGCTGAACGGTTAAGCAAGTATTGTATGGTAAGATCAGTCCTGGCTAATTCTTCTTTTATGGTTTGAGGAAGGATTCGAGAAACAGTTGGAGCCATCCAGTTTAGATAAACTAAAAACCAATCTAAACTTGTAAGAGCATCATGCTAAATTGTTTTCTTCTCTCTCTCAACCGCAGCGACCATGTGACCATGCCTAGGTTACATCTACATAACAAGTTGACTGAATCTGACTTTTATGACTGGCAAAGGTCTGTCCAGATGTCCATTGCCTATGACAAGCTGGACCACCCTATTACTACTCAAGACCCCGCCGTCCCAGGTCCAGTTTCCACCGTCGCGGATATGGATATCCGTCAGACAAGGGAAAAGGACAGTGCGAATGCCAAGTGCCCCGTGTTGGCTTCAGTAGATGGTGTATACGAGAAGCAACACGAGAAGATGGACTCAGTTTCCATCTTCCTCCATAACAAAGATTTATATGGAGAGCAATCTCGTATCGCAAGATATGAGAGCTCGAACGAATTGCTTCAAGCGAGGTTGGCTGTTGGGTCATCTGTAAGGGACGACGTCCTTACAATGACTAGCTATATTGATGAGCTCACGGACCTGGAGACCACGTTAGGAAACAGGTCATATGCTGACTTATTTCCACAGTCCCTACCCTCTACTTACACCCTGAAAGAAACCAGGGAGACACCCGCTCTGCTTAATGGAGGATCTTCTTCTTCTACATCCAAGGCAAAAGCAAAGGGTGAAAAGAAGAAAACATCCACAAAGCCGATATACGGTGTCAGTGAAGTAGAAGGAAAGGGAAGAGCAAAAGTTTTAGGACTTGGTGTAAGGAAGGAGGGATGTTCCTATTGTTATGGGAAGGGGCATTGGCAGAAAGATTGCAACGCTTTGGAAGCCAGTAGCCAGGATTCGAAGCATGTTGTAGCTTCGGCCTCAGGTGTATTTGTAATTGAGATCTGTTTGTCAATTAACTCTACTTCCTGGGTACTAGATACCGGATCAGGATCTCATATCTGTAATTCGTTACATGCTTTGAGAAACCATAAAGTTATCAGGTTAGGCGATTTGTCTCTCAGAGTTGCGGACGGAATGAGCGTGGACGCTGAATCCGTGGGATAATATCGCCTAGGTTTGATAAGTGGGCAGATATTGATTCTACGTAACTGTTTGTATGTACCTAGTTTGACTTGTAATTTTGTATCAGCGTCCTCAGTTTCGAGAGAGGGATATGATCTTACATTCGTAAGCGATGTGGTTCACATCCACCTAAATCAAGTTCTGATTGGGTCCGGTACATTAGATGATGGTATATACGTATTGAATCAAGCTCAGGTTTTCAATGTCCATAACACACTTAAAAGAAAGTCTCCGGAAATAAATCAGGCTTTCTTATGGCATTGTAGACTAGATCACATCAATGAAATACGGTTGACTAAGTTGCATAGAGAAGGATATTTGAATCTGTTTGAATATCAATCTTATGCTACTTGTGAATCTTGTCTCATGGGAAAGATGACAAAGACTCCGTTTACTAGACACGAAGTAAGAGCGAGTGAGCTCTTGGGACTCATACACAGCGATGTGTATGGTCCAATGTCTACACATGCACGAGGTGGTTATTCCTACTTCATTACTTTTACGGATGATTTCTCTAGGTATGGACATATCTTCTTGATGAAGCATAAATCCGAGGCCTTTGAGAAATTTCGGGAATACAAGAATGAAGTGGAAAACCAAACAGGCAAAAGTATCAAGACATTGAGATCTGATCGAAGTGGTGAATACTTAAGTGCCGAGTTCCTGGAATACTTAAAAGAGAATGGAATTCTCTCTCAGCTTACTCCTCCATACACACCACAACACAATAGTGTATCAGAAAGGCGGAATCGAACCCTATTAGATATGGTTCGTTCCATGATGAGTAAGGCTGAGTTACCGCGATCTTTCTGTGGTTATGAACTAGAATCAGCTGCATATCTTTTGAACAAGGTTCCAACCAAGACTGTGCCTACCACACCATATCAGATGTGGAGTGGGAAGAAACCCTATCTTCAGTACTTGAAAACATGAGGATGTCCAGCTTTTGTTAAAAAGCAGCATGCGGACAAGCTCGAGGCACGCTCAGTACAGTGTAAGTTTGTGGGATATTCAAAGAACTCCAAGGGGTATTATTTCTATTACGCAGAGGAACAAAAGGTTTTTGTTTCTCGTCATGCCCACTTCTTGGAAGCTGAATTTTTAGAAAATTAGAAGAGTGGGAGAGCAATAGAACTGGAAGAAATTCCAGAACCACAAGCTGTTACTGAAAGTATGGTAGAACCAGAAGTTTCAGAAGAAAGGGACATCCCAGCGCCTATCAGCAGAAGCAGTAGGCAGTCTCATCCGCCCGAGATATACTACGGTTTTCTCATAGACGGGGATAGAGAAGATTGCATCATTGATAATGATGACCCTACTACCTTCCAGCAAGACATTCAGAGCGGCAACTCAGTAAGATGGCTGGATGCAATGCGGACCGAAATGGAGTCCATGTACACTAACAAAGTATGGACTTTGGACATTGCTCCAGATGGGGTAAGACCCGTAGGATCCAAATGGATCTTCAGAAAGAAGATTGGTGTAGATGAACAGGTTGAAACCTATAAGGCTAAACTTGTTGCGAAGGGTTTTCGTCAAAGACCTGGTTTGGACTATGACGAAACCTTTTCTCCGGTGGCTATGCTCAAATCCATTCAAGTCTTTCTTGCCATTGCCTCCTTCCATGATTATGAGATCTGGCAGATGGACGTAAAGACGGCTTTTCTAAATGGTAATTTGGAAGAGTGCGTCTATATGGATCAGCCAGAGGGATTCATTCAAAGTGGGAGCAGCGGTAAAGTGTGCAAGTTGCTTAAGTCCATTTATGGACCAAAGCAGGCATCGCGGAGTTGGAACATCTGTTTTGATGATACTGTTAAAAAATTCAACTTTATCAAAAAATCCAGATGAACCATGCATATATAGAAAGATTGTAGAGAGAACTGTAGTATTTCTCGTCTTGTACGTGGATGTCATTCTCTTAATAGGAAATGATATTACTATGCTACAGTCAGTTAAAGGATTCTTGTCACAGAAGTTCTCCATGAAGGACCTGGGTGATGCCACCTACATTCTGGGGATCTAGATTTATCGTAATAGATCAAAGAGGATGTTGGGACTTTCGCAGTCTAGGTACATAGACACCATATTGATAAGATTTAGTATGGAAGATTCTAAGCGCGGTAACCTACCGGCTTGTCACAGAATCACCCTCTCCTAAGAGATGTCTCCATTTAGAAAGGGCTCGCATGTCGATTATACCCTACGCTTCTGCGGTAGGCTCTATAATGTATGCAATGTTATGTACCAGACCAGATGTAGCATACGCATTGAGCGTTGTAAGCCGGTATCAGGAAAACCCAGGGGAGAAGCATTGGATAACAGTAAAGAACATTCTCAAGTACTTGAGGAGGACTAAGGAGATGTTCTTGGTGTATGGCGGAAAGGACCTCCAGATCGAGGCCCTTGCCGACTCCAGCTTCCAGAGTGACAAGGATGACTCCAAGTCCATGTCGGGTTATGTCTTTACCCTCAATGGAGAGGAGATCTGTTGGAAGAGTTCCAAGCAGGACACCGTTGCTGACTCGACGATAGAAGCGGAGTACATAGTTGCTTGCGATGCCGTAAAAGAAGCTGTCTGGATGAAGAAGTTCCTTATAGAACTTCAGGTGGTTCCTACCAGTGTTGATCCAATACCTCTGTATTGCGACAACAACGGCGCTATAGCTTTAGCGAAGGAACCCAGGTCCCATCAGAAGTCCAGACACATCTTAAGGCGGTATCACCTGATCAGGGAGATCGTAGATCGCCGGGAGATCGAGGTGAAGAGAGTAGATACGGAGAATAACACTGCTGATCCATTCACAAAGGCCATTCCTCAGACGCAGTTAGAGAGGCTATTCGAGATGATAGGTCTGCGATATGCCAGTACATGGCCCTAGTTCAAATGGGAGATTGTTAGTGTTTATGCCCTAGAGGCCATTACTGTATCATACTAGTTTGTATATTACTTAATGGAAGCTTAGGATATTCACAGTTGTATTGACAGTCTTGCTAAAAATGGTAGTATGCTACTTGGTTTATTTCTACTTTAATATGTGCATAGGTTTCTTTTAACATATCGCTTATACATATTAGTAGAGCCCTTAGGATCTTTGCTTGATTACCAACGTTGTGATGGCAGTCACACTAGTGGGGGCTGGGTAGTCTATAAGCACATCCTATACAGGCTCCTGGTCGTAGGATTATCAAGACGGGGCATCGATACTCCGAAGTAGACTGGTGTATACGCTTCTCATCCCAGTTGGGGAGATGGTCTGTCCCACAGCCATCAGTACGTCGTACTGGAGATAGTATGCATGTGCTCGTTAGGTTACGGATACACCGGACAGGACTCACCGGGAACTGCAGGTTGGCTCTATACCCATCATCAGATAGCAGTTCCCAGGTGACATCGGTACAGCTTAGTCCGTCGACTTGACGCTGCTACTTCACCTCGGGTGTGTTCCCACTGTACTTAGATTACTACCCTACCACGGCTCAAAGGAGTCGTGCAAATAGGTAGTAGTTGGGTGGTTCCGAAGCACTTGGAGGCAGTAGCGGTTAGACCGGATTCGTCTCTCCTGGGATTGGGGATTGATATCGTGCTGTGTATGGAGATCCATTACGCAAAGTCCCTGGCCAGAGAAAGCGAGATTTACTGGTAGGTGCTCCATTAGTTTC
This sequence comes from Agapanthus africanus, assembly GCA_030015575.1. Taxonomy (NCBI): domain Eukaryota; kingdom Viridiplantae; phylum Streptophyta; class Magnoliopsida; order Asparagales; family Amaryllidaceae; genus Agapanthus; species Agapanthus africanus. The sequence continues at coordinate 73,400,403 of CM057349.1, forward strand.
TCAAGGTGTAATGGGCTTCACTCCGACACGACTTATATCGCTATTAAGGGTCTGACGTTCACCACCCCCTAGGCCCGATATGCGATAGTCCTAGACGAACAGACCGGACTATACGAAGATTGTCACATACAGGCTCAGTAGGAGTTCGGATGGGCTTCCTCATCGATATTCTTATCGACATCTACCTGGGTACTGTTACATACAGCTAGTACCGCTTGCGGCCTATGGTTAAACCCACTACCAGTGTAGTGTCGAGTCTTTAAAGTCCCACACAGAGAGTTTTCCTGCACCGGGCAAAAGGTGTAGAGGCCGTATGGTTTTACGGAAGGGCCGCGATCACTTACGTACACTTATGCACGTACTGCGATCGGGCAGATAATACTAGCGGGCTTTCGTTTAAGCCAGATTCTAGTATTATACAGATGGATTTATTCATTCAAAGATTATCCGTGTTTTTCGGAAATACGGATGGGAGGGGCAGTCTCGTAATTTCTCGGGAAGCTTCTAGAAGAAGGTGACTCATTTGTGTTTATTTCCTTTTAGGATTTAAACTAAATGAGGTGGAGGATGAGGTGTATGTTTACATTAAATGCTTAATGACTCATGAGGTGATTCACCCTTAGAATTAAATGAAGCATGCTAGATATTATCTTGATATTATCAAGAGAGATATTATTATGCTTCATAATATTCTAGCATGAGTATTATTCATTTATTATCACAAAACACTTCTCTGTCCTCAAGTCTTCATCTTCTTCCTCAAACCCTAAAATCTCTCATGAGTTGAGAATCCTAGGGTTTAAAGTGACTAAGTAATCCATCTAAATACTCTACACCCTCTAAGACTTCTAGATTAGCAAACTAGAAGCCGTAGTTATCTCAGATTCGAGATAGGAGCTCGGACTATAGACTCTCGGGTGGATCGTCTTTGACTCGAGGAGGCTGTTGAGGTACCCATATTCTATAGAGCCGACGAGGTGTGGAAGACAACGATGAAGACCCGAAGGACAAGTAACGTGAAGTATAACTTCGAATCCGAGTAGTTAAACCTCTCGTAGTTTGTTAGTAATGGTTTAGACACGATCCATGTGCTCAAGTCCGTGTTACGAAGCTTTGATAATTGTTTTTCATATATTCCACCTCCCCGCGAACACGTGGGCTGCGTGACATGGACTTACACAAAACCCCAGAAAGAAAGTGGTAACTCAACACTACTCATCATGGAACGCACCATATCTTCAAGCGTGTGATTTCTTCTCTCTGATACACCGTTATACTGAGGTGTATATGGAGGAGTAAGCTGAGAAAGAATTCCACTCTCTTTTAAGCATTTAAGGAAACTGGTATTTAAGTATTCTCCATCCCAATCAAATCAAAGTATCTTGATACTTTTACCTGTTTGTTTCTCCACTTCATTTTTATACTCCTTGAATTTCTCAAAGGACCGAATTTATGTTTCATTAAGAATACATGTTCATACCTTGAGAAATCATCAGTAAAAATGATGAAGTAGGAGTAACCGTCTCATGCATGTGTAGACATCGGACCACATATACTGCTGTGTATGAGTCCCAAGAGCTCAGTGGCTCTTTCTCCATGTTCCGTGAACGGAGATTCGGTCATCTTTCCTTTGATACATGATTGACAAGTTGCATACGATACATATTCAAACGGATCCAAATATCCATATTTATATAACTTAGTCAACCTTATTTCATCAATATGACCAAGTCTACAAAACCATAAGAAAGCTTGGTTTGAATCTGGAGCCTTTCTTTTGAGTGTGTTTTGGACGTTGAAAACTTGATGTTGATTGAGTACGTATATGCCGTTATCCAGTGTGCCAGACCCAATAAGTTCTTGATTTAGGTGAATGTTTATGACATTTCTTTCAAGTGCAAAATTATATCCTTCATTAGACAACAAAGATACTGATATATATAGCATACCAAAAACAGCTATACAACACCAAAATGTGTCCACTCGTCAAACCCAGGTGATAATCCCCTACTGCAACAGCATCCACGTTTGCTCCGTTGCCAACCCTGAGGGTCATATCACCTGCTTTCAGTGCTCTACGGTTTCTCAGTGCCTGCAACGAATTACAGCTGTGAGAACCAGAACCGATATCTAGTACCCATGATATAGAGTTTACTGAAAAACAGTTTTCAATCACAAACATACCTGAAGCCGAAGCATCAGCTTACTTCGTGTTCTTGCCTTTGGCTTTGAAAGCCCTGCAATCCTTCTTCCAGTGCCCCTTCTTGTAACAGTAGTAGCACTCATCCTTTTCTGCTTTTACTCTCCCTGAATTATTCGTTCCTTGCACCTTTTTGACACCTCCTTTCGGCTTGGTGGTGGTCTTTCTTCTTCTTCCCCTTAGCTTTCTCTTTAGATTTAGAAGAAGAAGATTCCCCAACAATAAGAACAGGTGTCTTCTCCTTCTTCAAGGAGCTCTCCGCTATCCTCAACATATTGAAGAGTTTTAGAAGATCAGCTTCCATACCGTGCATGTTAAAGTTCAGCACGAACTGAGAGAAGGTGTTTGGAAGGGACTATAGAATCAAGTCAATATATAACTTGGTCTCTAACACGCATACTAGATTTGCGAGTTCCTCAATGAGACTGGTCATCTTTAGGACGTGTTCTCTTACAGGTGATCCGACAGCTAACCTCATCTGGAATAATTTCATTGAGGTCTCGTACCTTACGATACGAGAGTGCTCTCCATACAAATCCTTGCAATAGAGAAAAATGGATTTTATATCTATATTCTCGTGCTGCTTCTGGAGTTCATTATTTATTGAAGCCAGCACAATGCACTTAGCTTTCTCACAATCCAGGTCCCATATTTTGCGGACCTCGATGTTCGCAACCGAGAAGTTTAGTCCTGGGACAGGGGGAGCAGTACTGGTGAGGATGTATGCCACTTTTTTATAAGTAAGTGCATTAGTGACGTTCCTCAGCCAATTTTTATAGTTTGGCCCAGTCAGTGTATTTTTTCGAGTAGTAGTTTAAGTCACATCATGGTTGCTACCAGAGAGATAGAGAAGAAACACTCAGCGTATGCTCTTGTAAGATTAGATTGGTTTATTATCTTATCTGACCAGGATGGCTTCCACTGTTTCCTCGAATTCTACATCAAACCTTAAAAATAGAATTAGTCGGGATCATTTACACTTTACAAGTTCGCTAACCGTTCAGCCAGATGAGTGTTGGTACTCTGAGAGAGGTTCCTCGTGCTCTCGCGCAGACCTAATTAAAATAAACTTCGTTTCCGCATAGGCGTAACCCCATTAACACTTTCTAGACACATAATAGGTTAGCTAATTATGAAGTGAAAAATATCTCTCAAGAGTAATCCTACTCATCAGTGGGATCGGGATCCAACTATTATTGTGTGATGACCTAGATAGAAGCCACTCTAGTCACCACACTCCAGAAGGTATGCTAAATCTGCAAGTTTTCTTTGTATTTGAAACTCCCGATATGGTTTTTGTCCCAAGCTCTTATAACCTTGACGAAGGCTAACAAATCATAAGATGCAAGTCAAGTTCTCCTCGTCGTTGTCCTAATTAATTTAGACCCACCCGTACTCACTCGTGACGAAGGCCAACAAGGCTGCACGACTGTCCTAAACCAATGCATCTATCTATACTACAAATAAGCAATACACCACTACCATTCACTATGCCTTGACGAAGGCCAACAAATATAGCATGAATACGATGTGCTACTCATTTGAACGACAAAAGGCTACGGCTGGTTTTTAGTGTTAGTGTATATGCCCTAGAGGCCATTACTGTATCATACTAGTTTGTATATTACTTAATGGAAGCTTGGGATATTCACCTTGTATAAACAATCTTGCTCAATATAGTAGTATGCTACTTGGTTTGTTTCTACTTCAATGTGTACATGTGTTTATTTTGCGATATCACCTATGTGCATTAGTGGAGCCCTTAGGATCTTTGCTTGATTACCAGCGTTGTGATGGCAGTCACACTAGTGGGGGCTGGGTAATCTATAAGCACATCCTTATACAGGTCCCTAGTCGCAGGACTATCGAGACAGGGCATCGATACTCCGGAGTAGACTAGCGTATGCGCTTCTCATCCCAGTGTGGGAGATGGTCAGTCCCACAGCCATCAGTACGTCGTACTGGAGATAGTATACGGGTGCTCGTTGGGTTACGAGTACACTGGACAGGACTCGTCGGGAACTGACAGGTTGGTATTATACCTATCGTCAGTTATCAGTTCCCAGGTGACATGAGTACAGCTTAGTCCGCTGACTTGACACTGGCACTTCGCCTCGAGTGTTCCCACTGCATTTTGATCACTACCCTACCACGGCTCAAAGGAGTCGTGCAAACAGGTAATGGTTGGGTGCAGTCCCGAAGCACTTGGAGGCAGTGACGGTTAGACAGGATTCGTCTCTCCCGGTATTGGGGGTTGACATCGCGCTGTGTCTAGGAGAGCCATTACACGAGTAGTCCGTGGCCAGGACAAGCGAGATATACCGGTAGGCTTCCAGTGTTATCTCAGGGTGTTTTGGGCTTCACTCCGATACGACTTGTACCGCTTTTGGGGGACTGACGTTTACCGCCCCCTAGGCCCGACATGCGATGTATCAGACGAACAGACCGGACTGTACGGAGAATGTCACATTCAGACTCAGTAGGAGTTCAGATGGGTTTTTACCTCGTCAGTCTTCTTATCGGCATCTACCTGGGGACCGTTACGCACAGCTAGTGCCGCTTGCGGTCTGTGGTTAAACCCACTGCCAGCGTAATGTCGGGTCTTTAGAGTCCCACACAGAGGGTATTCGCCTCTGGTCAAAACAGGGTAGAGGTCGCATGGTTTTGCGACAGGGTTCGTTCTCATCCGCGCACTTGTGCACGTTTGGAGTCCGGACGGATATTACTGGCTGGTACTGGTTTGAGTCAGATACTGGTATATGTTTTGGGGTTGCTTTTATCTCTCTGTATTCTTGTTCCTCGGAACGAGAATGCAGGTGTGTATGCACAGTTGTTTGAGGCGGAGGAAGAGGTTTTTCATTAGGGTTTCGGAACGGGTGCGTATGCACAGTTGACAGTCGTCTTTTTCCAAACCCTAATGGATTTATGAGATATCAATTAATAATAGTAATTAAATGAAATTGTGCCATGGTTGATTTTGTTGACTTGTTGACCATGGTTGACTTGTTGACCATGGTTGAATGTTTGACCATCATCATTGCTTTGCAAGGATACTCCTTGATTCTAGCTTACATTCATTTAATGAAGTGATGATAATGGTCATTCCAAATACAACCATCAACTATTTCATTTGAATTATTATTATTAATTAGATAATTCTTTTTCCTTTTGTTATGGTTGTAAGAGGAAAAAGAGCTCATTCTATCATATTCATTCTCTCTCCTCACTTCATCTTCTTCTTCCTCAAGCTCAAGGAGAATCCTTCTCATGTGTTGAGAATCCCTCTCCTTGAAAAGAAAACACCCCATAGATACTCTCTACTCTCTCTAGGGTTCAAGGTTTAGCAAGTCGGAGATCCTAGTTCACTCTAAGTTCAAGAAAGAGCCCGAAGGTTGAACCCTCAGGTAGATCCATCTTTGACGGAAGAAGGCGACGAGGAGAGAACCATCAACCTCTACTAGTTTTCAAGAAGAAGGAGTTCAAGTTAGGTATAACCACTTTGCCGAGTAGTTAACTCTCCTTTGCATGTTTGCTAGTTTAGTTTAGAAAAGATCCTGACTTTGTTTAGTCCATGTTGCCCCTTGCGCTAAAAATTTGATTTTTATACCGTTTCCGCCTCCCCGTAAGAACCGGGGGTCGCAACGTGGACTTACAGTGGTATCAGAGCCTAACTAAACTTAAACTAGCTTGGTAGCGAAGTGTATGGAAGTTCGAAACGGAAAAATCGCAAAACCGGAAATTCTAAAACCCTAAGTTTCTGTTGAAATTTTTTATGCTCTAAAAGTAAAAAGTTTTACTCCTAAAATCGGCTCAGGGTTTTGTGAGAACACCCACCAAAAACGATCCCATGAATCCTTCAAACCGCCGCGGATCCGCGGCCTCAGCTATTCTCTTCGCCGCGGATCCGCCGCCGTTTGGGCTCTTCATGTGATCGTGTTTTGTGCAGTGTTCTTCTGGTAGGGTTTTGGGATTTTTCAAATATGTTATATGTGCCCAGATTTTCCAGAAAAAAAATTTACTTTTGGGGTCCTATAAATCCGTATTTTTTTCGAACTTCGCTACACTTCGGCTATATTGGTTATATCTGTGATGTTTGTATGTATTGAACGTCGGCTAATCGCTATAAGTCGATTAGTCGGGGTTATACATCTCTGTGATCTGTGTTTGATATTGGAATGTGTATATGAATGTGTTGGACTGTCGCAGGTAAATAGCCGGGGTGGATGTGAGATGAGCTTTTGTTTTTCTTTCATTCATTTGTAATATGTAAATTGATGTAATAATATTATTTGTATGGCCGCACAACCGGGTCGGGGTTGTAGCCGTCATTGTATAATTCTTTTTACTGTTTTTGCTCCTAGGATAGACCCATGGAGGGGTGCACAAACTACCGGGTACTTGGCGGGTAGTTTGCCGCATCCGTAGGGGTCTTGGGTGGGGTATTTGCTATTCACCGCGACCGTGTAATCCGCTTTTCGTTGCAGGCTCGAACGGATTGCGGATTCCTAGTATATCCAATGTATTCATCTGTGATCTGTAATGTCTATCATTGCTTTATATTTAGGCGTTGCTTATGTTTTACAGCTGCACTAGCCCAGCCCCCGCTCTGTCGTTAGTTAAGTAACCTAACGGGTGATGACGGGTGTTCAGACCATAATATCGCATTTTCCATTCCCCTATTCTTATCCCTTTTATAAATAAACAGGTACTCTTGACGCACGTTTGTTGCATATTACAGGATATAGGTTTCTGGAGCAAATACAGTGAAAAAGACACAAAACAGCAGAAAAGGGACTTTTGACTAACAATTAGACAGATCCTAGTCAAGCCCCAGTTCACATAGGTGCAAGGCAACGAATGTCAATGTGAAACGGTTAAAAAGCCCAATACAAGTCTTCACTGAAGATCTGGAGAAGAGTGAGAAGCCAACAGAGAAAATACATATAAAAATACAGAGCCCCAGAACTCCTGAAGAAAGCCCAAAAGACTGGCGGCCCAAGATCACCAAAGGGCCGCGGATCCGCGGCCCAAGCCAGCATTTGCCGCGGATCCGCGGCCGTCTAATGCCCGGGTCGGTGGAGATTTCTTCTGTTGCCGCGACGTTGTGGGTGTTGGGATTTCCAGTGGGCAAATCAGTAATTGCGCATGTGCGAGACTCTGAAACCCTAATTCTCCTGTTTACTTATAAATTGTAATCTAGATCTGTAAAAATGTATGCCTCTTTTCAATAAATAAAATTCAGAATTTCTGGAAGTGACATTCAGATCTATTCTGTCTTCTACTTGGAGGGAGCCATCAAATCTGTAGGTAATTTATTTCCTTGCTTTTATTTTCTAGTATAATTTATCATCCCCTAATAAGCGAGTAGTCTCCTCGCTTGTTAGGGTTAGCCTTAGCGAAAGGGTTGAGAGATGAGATCTCTCACCCCTTTCAATGCCATCTTCACTTTAGAGTTAGAACTCCATGCATACGCACACATCCGCTCCCTACGGCACCCTACCCCTCGAGGTAACGGTGAACCGTAGTATAAAGGGCCGGTTGCGCGCGTTTTCCATGGGGGTTAGGGTAATTATCAACAAAGGAAGGATACAAATCTAAAGGAAGAAACATCTTCCCAAAAGATTCGTATCCACTTTATTGATAATTAACGTAACATCTAATAGATCTAAAAAAGAAGGCATTGAAAGCGGTGAAGGAAACATTAATCTCCAAAACTTCCCCTAAGCCTAACCCTAGCAAGACTTTCAATTAGATTAATTAGATCTAGTTTTTATAGATTTTCATAAACCAATCAAAACGACAAATAGAATCAACTCGTTAAAACACATAAAAGGAATTTACCCGTCTCTGTGGATCGACCCGTACTCACCGGCTAGCTGCGAAGCGACGCCATTTCTGATTGCGGTAATTACAGTTTTTGACACTAATCAAATGGTGCCGTTGCCGGGGACGGCGTAATATTTCTTTTTGTGAATTTTCGGGTTGATATAAATTTTAAAAATTATAAAAATCTGAAAATATAAAAAAAAATACAAAAATTATCAACTTTGATCTGTTTGAAGGGTTTGCTATTTGAATCTTGTAGGAACAGCAAAGACTTTTGGATCTGGAGTTTTACAGAAGGTCAAAACAGGAGAAGGAGCATAAGAACAGAGAGAAATTGTAAGCGCAGAACAGTACAAAAATTTCCAGAGCCCGATCCCTCTTCTCAGCCGCGCTTCCGCCGCAAATAAGGGTCCACGGTCGCGGTTCCGCGCTTGCATTGCCACGTCAGCCCTAAAAATTTGTGTGGTTTGTTTTCTCTCCCTCTCCTCTGTAACCTCCATATCTCCACTGTAAAAATTTTCTGCAGGAATTCTTTGTGTAAAAAGTCTTTCTCCCCCTTCTAAATAACAGATTTCTGCAGGTTTCTTTGCGCCGCGCTAAAATTGATTGCAAGTGATTTTATTTGTTTTGCATAATTTAATCGGACTCTAAGGGGCTAATTGACCAAACTCAGATTGGGTGGGGATTTCATCACCCTTCCCAGGACCCCAGAAAACACCTAAAGCATTTTGCATCGACAACAATTAATTAAAAAAGATTAGACTCAGACCTAAGGACAGCGAGCTCAATAGGAAAAGGACTAGTATAGGCATCGGCCGTTTATCCTAACCGACTTTGCGGTGTCTAGGCTAGTGGTTATTAATTAGGCCCACTGTAGTGGTGGTTCCTTCCCACTTACCTGGCCGTATTTGTCCGTGAAGAGGCGGTTTGAGGTCTATTTCTAGCCCTAGTTAGGAGCTGTCTAGTAGACCTAGGAAACCCTAGATCTAGGTCTGATTGTGCATGTGTGGTTGATACTTTGGTGTCACGAGTCCCTTTCCTAAAACCTTCTTGCAAAACTCTCCAATAAAAAAATAATAAAGAAAAATCTTTCCAAAACTTGCAACTTGCCGCTAAGAAAACTTGCACCTCACTTCCACCATCTCTCCTCCATTGACGTTATCTTACCCCCACATTCTGTTTTTCTATTTTTTCTGACTGCACTACACTTTAGTGTATGTCATTTTGGACTAGGGATACTAACGCCCGATTAGTCCGTGTTTCGTTGGTACCGACCAACGAACCCTTCGTCGAAATTCCCTCCATTTCCTTACCTCCACCTTTAAATTCTTCTTTCGAAGGTATGTCGGGATCAACCCCAACGATACCTTACCGACGGGAATGATTCCACCTCCGCCAGGTGCGAATAACCCGAATCTACCGCCTGTTGTAGCGCCCGCACGAGTTGCGCTCCAGGATCTCTTCTACCCCGTCCGCACTTCTCTACCTACATGTCTTTCACCCCCACCGGCAAATGGGGATAATTTTGAAATAAAACCACATTTCATCAATATGCTGCCTAAGTTTCATGGTTTGGAATCCGAAGATGCATATATTTTCATTAATAAATTCCAAAACGTTTGCGCCATGATGAAGACAACCCAATTAAGTGATAACGCAATAAGGCTAAGGGTCATTCCTTTTACCTTATGTGACCTAGCCGAGAAGTGGCTAAACAGCACCGCATCACATTCCATTAGAAATTGGGACGAGTTTGTGAGAGCTTTTCTGAAAAAGTTCTATCCTCATCACAAAACTGCTAGAATCCGAAACGAGATTATACAATTTTCACAGCTTCCTTCCGAACCATTTTGGAAGTGCTTCGAGAGATTTAAAGACCTACTTGTTCAATGCCCTCATCATGGGATAGAAAATTGGCAACTTTGCCAAACATTATACGAGGGATTGAACGCAGCAACGAAGCAGTTGCTAGAAACAATATGTCAATGTCATTTTCTTTCCAAGTTTAGCGACGAAGCTTGGCAGTTTCTTGAGGACCTAAGTGAGCAAACAATTCAGTGGGAGAGTACCAAGACCACATCATCTTCTTGAGTTGGTCAATCTAGGGCAGGCATATATCAAATAGATATGTCGATTGCTATGAAGGCCGAGATGGCCTCACTTATGAAAAAGCTAGAAGCCATTGAGACCAAAATCTCATCGTCTTCTCCTGCCCCTACTCTACCCACACGAACTGTTTGTGCTTGTTGTTCGAACCCATTGCACCTAACCGAAGAGTGTCCTTATAATGCACCCATTCAAGGACAGGATCAAGTCAATGCTGCATTTCAGCAACGACAAAGAAATGATCCGTACTCTTCGACATACAATCAGGGGTGGAGGAGTCACCCAAATCAACAGTTCCAAGGGAATAATAATTTTCAAAGACCTCCTCCACAACAACAACAAGCACCCTTACAAACTCAAAACCAGCAACCTTTCCAACAACAACCTTATACAAATCAAACGAACAAATTGGTTCAACCAAATGATGATAAGGTTAGCTCGCTCGAGAAAAGTCTAGAAGCATTTCTCAAGCAAACTACAGAATCCGCAGCAAGATTTGAAAGTTATGTTCAATCTTTAATGAATAACAATGACTCACACGATCAAAGTATCAAATCTATTGAGGCACAAATTGCACAATTAACTGCTGCGTTGAGCGAGAGAGAAAAGGGAAAGCTTCCATCTCAACCATTGCCCAATCCCGGTCACGCACAAAACGCATATCACAATCACAATGTAAATGCGGTGACCACGTTGAGATCCGGAAGAGAGTTGCAAAATAATGTGGAAACTAGTGATGACTTCCCCGCCGGTGGTTCTTCTTCTTCTTCCCCTTCTTCATTTTCTTCACTTCCTTCTTCACCTTTTTCTTTAGAGCCTATTCTCCACCCTTCACATGGCTCTACTTCTTCTAGCTCTAACGGACCCATTTCTCACAACACGAACACATCTACACCGGGATCCGTTCCTAATCCACAGTCTGCTCCACAAACATTTGACTCAACTAATTTTCAAAATGCACCATTTCCAAACAGGTTGAGTCCTAATAAACTAAATACACAAGTGGAGAAGATTGTGGAGATATTTAAGCAGGTTAGCATAAATATACCTCTCTTGGATGCTATCCAACAAGTCCCTTCATACGCGAAAATCTTAAAGGGATTATGCACTTCAAAGAGAAAAGCATCTCAAGTACCCAAGAAAGTGCTAGTGGCTAGTGCAGTGAGCAATGCTATTAACCACCATCAAACCTTACCCCAAAAACGAAAGGACCCCGGCTGTCCTACGATTTCCATTACAATTGGGGATAAGAAAATTAATCGAGCACTTTTAGATCTTGGGTCTAGTGTTAACCTGATTCCTTACTCCGTACGAACAATTAGGGGTTGGAGAGTTGAAACCCACTCGTTGCACTCTCCAAATGGCTGATCAATCAATCACCTATCCAAGGGGTCAACTAGAGGATGTGTTGATCAAAGTCGGGGAATTCATATTCCCCGTTGATTTTATCGTTATGGATACACAACCTGTTGCTAACCCAAGAAACCAAATTCCGGTGATTCTCGGTCGACCATTTTTGGCCACTTCCAATGCCGTAATAAACTGTCGCAATGGCTCCATGACTCTATCCTTCGGGAAGAGGTCTAGTGAGTTCAATATTTATAAGATGGGAAGTCTGCCCCCCGTGCCAAAAACTAGTACACGAGAATTTTGCTCTGTTCACGAAATCACGCAGGAGGACTGCGAGCTTGAAAGATTTCTATTTGATGAAAACAGTTTTGACGCCACTAGTGCGTCCCTCCTTGAGCCTACTACCGTTGACACAACCGAAGTTGATTATGAATGTTTCACTTTTTCGGATGACGACGACTCACAGCCCGAATATGAGTCTTTTGAATTTTTGGATGAGTTAGTCGAACCATCCGAATCGGTTGTTTGCAGTGATTTCGAACCTGTGTTGGAGTCCTTTAAGTTCGAGGTAGATTCCGCAATGATTCTTTCGCCTCCGAAACTCGAACTAATGTCCTTACCGCCTCACCTTAAATATGCTTACATAGGTGAAAATGAGACTTTTCCCATTATCATATCAGCCTCTCTAGACTTCGAGCAAGAGAACGCTATTTTAAAAGTCTTACAAGATAGGCGGCAAGTTTTCGATTGGACTATGGCGGACATCGAGGAGATAAGTTCCCTCATAATTGAATATCATACACAATTGATGAATGATGCCATGTCAATAGAGGACCCACAGGAACATCTTGGGGGTATTGTGGTGAGTCAACTTCCTCCCTTAGAAGTTGAAATACCCCCATTTCTTTTAATAAGGTACGAGAATGCCAACACTCCACTGATTGCTGATCATTTACATTCTCGTTTCGATGCATCACCATCACCTGTATATTTACCTCCACACCTCCCATACCACTACTTCTATCTTCCCCAATTCTTTGCGGACCACCACAACTTATTTTTCCACCAACCAATATTCTTTACTGATAAATTTTTCAACTGGTTGGTGTTGACTTTTGGCCGATGCAAAGTTTGGCAGTAATGTCTAACATAGTTTAATTGAAGTTTGGGGGAGGGTCTTTTTGCATATATTTTTGTTTTTCTTAACTATAAAAAAAAACTATAAATAAATAAACAGGGGAGTATCAGTATTTTGACCCTCTTGGTTTAGCATGACAGTGAGGACACTGTCAAGTTCAAGTTTGGGGGTATGCTCGGTACGTCTTCTTCCTTCGCATTCATTTGTACATATTTTTGCATTTGCATATTTATTTGAAAACCCATAAAAATTTCAAAAATTATAAAAATAATTGTATTCAATTTTAGCTAATTGACTTGAGTTTGACTAATAGGTTAACTGGTTAGGAACAACTAGATCTTAGACTTAGTGAATTAAAAACCCTAAAAATAACCTTCCTTAAAGTTTAACAGTAGAAAGTATATGCCTTGTAGTTTAGAAATAGGCAAATTTTGGGTTCACTTCTTGGGTTAAATCAAAATAAAGGAAAAGTATTGATGTTCTTATTAAAGTATAAGTTTGAAAAATAGTTCCTAGCTTAAGTCTAGATTCTGAAAATGTATACCCTACAATTTGCACTATCACGCACCTTGAAACTTGGAATAGTAGAAGAGACTTTGAAATACTCTTGTCTAAAGTCCTTAGTACAATGAAAAAAAGAAAAAAAAAGTGAATAAAGAAAAAAATGGACACTGGTTTTTGTGGTTACTTAAGGCTGTAAAAATAGAAAAATATTTAGCGAGGGTGCTTCATCACCTAGTGCCTTAGACCAACTGGTTTGGGAGTCACTGCTAAAGCCTTGGGTGTTGCAAAGACTAGGAAGTACGCTTTAAAGTGCAAGCGCATTTTGTAATCGGTCGTTGGTACCTCAAGAAGTATTAACGGTCGCATGAAGGATGTGTAAGCAAATTTCATTCACCAACTAATTAGTACTTTGGACAACGGACGAGAGCATGATTGCTTGATTTGAATTTCCAAGTGTAGGGGTGATTTATACACACACGTGGGGGTATGTGATTGGAATTTAGATAAGAGAGAGGAATGAAGAATAGAACTTGTATCTTTAGTAGAGTTGATAGAAATTCCTAAGTGGAGATGGAACCCTAGAAGGAAAACTTAAGAGATGCCGAAAGCTAAGTAGGTCTACATAATATATATAATCTTAAGTTAAATAATGAGGAAGTGTAAAGAATGTGGGTGGATAATTTACAAGTATAAGATAATAGAATTCCTTGTTAGAAAACCTAATTGGTGAACAAAAGTCAATGGGCGGAGTTGATAGGATTTTGTGGGTGTAATCCGCTGAAAACCCTCAGGAGACAACACTCCTCCTACTAGGGACACCTAGAGGTTTAACGGCTTGTTGCACGTGCTCAGTGCAATCGCGTTTCCCTGCGAAAGTGTGGTTAGGATTTTAGTGAATAATTAATAAGTTTGCTCGAGGACGAGCAAAAGGTAAGTTTGGGGGTATTTGTTCAGACCATAATATCGCATTTTTCATTTCCCTATTCTTATCCTTTTTATAAATAAACAGGTACTCTTGACGCACGTTTGTTGCATATTACAGGATACAGGTTTCTGGAGCAAATACAGTGAAAAAGACACAAAACAGCAGAAAAGGGACTTTTGACTAACAATTAGACGGATCCTAGTCAAGCCCCAGTTCACATAGGTGCAAGGCAACGAATGTCAATGTGAAACGGTTAAAAAGCCCAATACAAGTCTACACTGAAGATCTGGAGAAGAGTGAGAAGCCAACAGAGAAAATACATATAAAAATACAGAGCCCCAGAACTCCTGAAGAAAGCCCAAAAGACTGGCGGCCCAAGATCACCAAAGGGCCGCGGATCCGCGGCCCAAGCCAGCATTTGCCGCGGATCCGCGGCCGTCTAATGCCCGGGTCGGTGGAGATTTCTTCTGTTGCCGCGACGTTGTGGGTGTTGGGATTTCCAGTGGGCAAATCAGTAATTGCGCATGTGCGAGACTCTGAAACCCTAATTCTCCTGTTTACTTATAAATTGTAATCTAGATCTGTAAAAATGTATGCCTCTTTTCAATAAATAAATTTCAGAATTTCTGGAAGTGACATTCAGATCTATTCTGTCTTCTACTTGGAGGGAGCCATCAAATCTGTAGGTAATTTATTTCCTTGCTTTTATTTTCTAGTATAATTTATCATCCCCTAATGAGCGAGTAGTCTCCTCGCTTGTTAGGGTTAGCCTTAGCGAAAGGGTTGAGAGATGAGATCTCTCACCCCTTTCAATGCCATCTTCACTTTAGAGTTAGAACTCCATGCATACGCACACATCCGCTCCCTACGGCACCCTACCCCTCGAGGTAACGGTGAACCGTAGTATAAAGGGCCGGTTGCGCGCGTTTTCCATGGGGGTTAGGGTAATTATCAACAAAGGAAGGATACAAATCTAGAGGAAGAAATATCTTCCCAAAAGATTCGTATCCACTTTATTGATAATTAACGTAACATCTAATAGATCTAAAAAAGAAGGCATTGAAAGCGGTGAAGGAAACATTAATCTCCAAAACTTCCCCTAAGCCTAATCCTAGCAAGACTTTCAATTAGATTAATTAGATCTAGTTTTTATAGATTTTCATAAACCAATCAAAACGACAAATAGAATCAACTCGTTAAAACACATAAAAGGAATTTACCTGTCTCTGTGGATCGACCCGTACTCACCGGCTAGCTGCGAAGCGACGCCGTTTCTGATTGCGGTAATTACAGTTTTTGACACTAATCAACGGGACCGCGTGGCGAATGCGAATGGCATAAGCGTACGTCATATTTTGGTTGTTTTCTGCAATGGTAGGATTAAATGATGGGACGCATTAAAAGAACTAATGCAAGAATATCACGCATTAAAAGAACTAATGCAAGATAATAAACCAAGTTAAAGTCGTTGGAACACTTTCGAAAAACCACTCGGTTCTTTTCAAAACTAACTTTTAAATGCGGAGCTTGAGCCACTCCTTCTAAAAGCTATCTCGTTCCATCGATTATATCAAGTTCACTACGTTCACGGTTTTACCAAAACCATTCGTAGCCCTCCGTCGTTTCGCATGAATAGGTAATAGTATTCAAGCTATGTATGTTGGCCAAAGTCAAGGCATAGTGATTGGTAGCTATTGGGTGTTCATGTGTAGCATAGATAGATGCGTTGATTTGGGACAATCGTACTGCCATTTTGGCCAAAGTCAAGGGTAGGTACGGGTGGATCCAAATTAACCTGGATAGTGACGGGTAGAACTTGACATGTGACTTATGATATTTTGGCCAAAGTCAAGGTCATAAGAGCATGGGGCAAAAATCCACATCGGGAGTTTCATAAGTACTGAAACTTGCTAGATTTGCATACCATTTGGAGTGTGATGATTCTGGTAGGATTCCTTCAGTTTCGTCACGCGATGATATTTGGATCCCGATCCTACTGTGAGTATATCCTACTCCTCGGGAAATTTCTCACTAAACGATCAATGCTATAAACCTAGTAGGTGCCTAGAAAGGTGTTAGCGGGGCTACGCCCCCAGGGAAAAGAGGTTCTTAAATTAAGGAACTTCGCGAAAGCGTTGGAAAACCTCCCTCGAAATACCGACACAGGCCTGGCTGAACGGTTAAGCAAGTATTGTGCGGTGGGATTGATCCCGACTGATTCTTCCTTTATGGTTTGAGGAGGGATTCGAGAGACAGTGGGAGCCATCCTGTTTAGACAAAATAAAAACCACTCTAAACTTGCAAGAGCATCATGCTAAAGTGTTTCTTCTCTCTCCCCCTTCAGCGACCAAATCGAAATGACTGGACTTAAGTTACTTCTAGATAAAAACATACTGACAGGGCCAAACTACAAAGATTGGCTCAGGAATGTCAAAATGGCAATCACTTACGACAAGCTGGGGTATCTTCTTACCACCAAAGCTCCCCCCGTCCCAGGTCCCACCTCCAGCGTCGCGGATAAGGAAATCCGTAAGACTTGGGAGATTGATTGCGCGAAGGCCAGCTGCCTCGTGCTTGCCTCTATGGACAACGAACATCAGAGGAGGCACGAGAATATGGACTTGGAATCCATATTTCTTCATACAAAAGAACTGTATGGAGAGCAGTCTCGTATCGCAAGATACGAAGTGTCGAAGAAGTTATTTTCGGCAAAGTTGGTCGTCGGATCATCGGTAGCGGACCACGTGCTTAAGATGATTGGCTACATTGAGGAGCTCGCGGAACCTGGGACCACGTTGGAAAGTGAACTTTATACGGATTTAGTTCTCCAGTCCCTTCCTTCCACTTACGCCCAGTTCATACTGAATTTCAACTTGCAAGAAAAGGAAGTTGAACTTTCAGAACTCCTCAACATGCTGAGGAGCGCAGAGGGCACCCTACAGAAAGGTAGGGAAACACCCGCTTTGTTTGTAGGAGGATCTTCTTCTTCTAGGTCCAAGGCGAAAGCCAAGGGAAAGAGGAAGAAAGCCCCCGCCAAACCAAGAGGCGGTGTTAGTAAAGTGGGTACGAAGGGAAAGGAAAAGGCAACAAAGATTGCGGGGAAGCTTGTGGGTAAAGAGGAATGCTTCTATTGTCACAAGAAAGGACACTGGAAGAAAGATTGCAGGGCTTGGAAAGCCAGGACACAGGAACTGAAGCAGGTTGCGGCTTCAGCTTCAGGTGTGTATGTTATTGAAAACTGTCTTTCGATAAACTCTACTTCCTGGGTATTGGATACCGGATCAGGATCTCATATCTGTAATTCTTTGCAGGCATTGAGAAACCGTAGGGTTTTGAAGGCAGGTGACATGACCCTCAGAGTTGCGAACGGAGCTAGCATGGATGCTAAAGCCGTGGGGGACTATCACCTGGGAATGTCAGATGGACATGTTTTGGTTTTGCGTAATTGCTTTTTTGTACCCAACGCAACTTGTAATATCATTTCTGTATCTTTGGTTTCTAAAGAAGGTTATGAATTTGCGTTTGTAAGTAATGTTGTAAACATTCACCTTAATCAAGTTCTGATTGGGTCAGGTACACTGAGCAATGGTATATACGTATTGAACCAACCACAGATTTTCAATGTCCAGAATACACACAAAAGAAAGTCTCCGGAAATCAATCAGACTTTCTTATGGCATTTTAGACTGGGTCACATCAATGAGAGAAGGTTGACTAAGTTACATACAGAAGGATATTTGGATCCGTTCGAATATCAATCGTATGCCACTTGTCAATCCTGTCTCAAAGGAAAGATGACAAAGACTCCATTCATTGGACACGGAGTAAGAGCGAGCGAGCTCTTGGGACTCGTACACAGCGACGTGTGCGGTCCAATGTCTACACATGCGCGAAGCGGTTATTCTTACTTCATTACTTTTACGGATGATTTTTCAAGGTACGGTTATGTCTTCTTAATGAAACATAAGTCCGAAGCCTTTGAAAAATTCCAGGAATATAAGAATGAAGTAGAAAAACAAACCGGCAAAAGTATCAAGATTCTAAGATCGGATCGAGGTGGAGAATACTTAAGTGCCGAGTTCCTGAATTACTTAAAAGAGAATGGGATTCTCTCTCAGCTTACTCCTCCATACACTCCGCAACATAACGGTGTATCGGAGAGACGGAACCGGACCCTATTGGATATGGTACGGTCCATGATGAGTAACGCTGAGTTACCGCGATCATTCTGGGGGTATGCGCTAGAATCAGCTGCGTACCTTTTGAACCGAGTTCCTACTAAGACTGTGCCTACTACACCATATGAGATGTGGTGTGGGAAGAGGCCCCATCTCAGTCACATTAAGACTTGGGGAAGTCCAGCTTTTGTTAAAAAGCAGCATGCGGACAAGCTCGAGGCGCGCTCAGTACTGTGTAAGTTTGCGGGATATCCAAAGAATTCTAAGGGATATCTCTTCTACTACGAGGAGGAACAAAAAGTTCTTGTTTCTCGTCATGCCCACTTTCTAGAACACCAGTTCTTAGAAAAAGAATTAAGTGGGAGCGCAGTAGAACTGGAAGAAATTCCAGAACCACAGACTATTACTGAAAGCTTAGTGGAACCAGAGGGTTCAAATGAACAGGACTACTCCTACGCCGCTCCGCAGGAGTAGTAGGCAGTCTCATCCGCCCGAGAGATACTACGGTTTTCTCATAGACGGGGATAGAGAGGATTGCATCATAGATTATGATGAGCCTACTAGCTTCCAGCAGGCCGTTCAGAGCGTTGACTCGGTAAAATGGCTGGATGCAATGCGGACCGAAATGGAGTCCATGTACACCAACAAAGTATGGACGTTGGACATTGCTCCAGACGGGGTAAAACCCGTAGGATGCAAGTGGATCTTCAAAAGGAAGATTGGTGTAGATGGACAGGTTGAGACCTATAAAGCTAGACTTGTAGCAAAGGGTTTCCGTCAAAGACCTGGCTTGGACTATGACGAAACCTTTTCTCCAGTGGCTATGCTGAAATCCATTCGGATCCTTCTTGCCATTGCTGCCTTCCACGATTATGAGATTTGGCAGATGGACGTAAAAACCGCTTTTCTAAATGGAAATTTAGAGGAGTGTGTCTATATTGATCAGCCAGAGGGTTTCATTCAGAGTGGGAGCAGCGGAAAGGTGTGCAAGTTGCTTAAGTCCATCTATGGACTAAAGCAGGCATCGCGGAGTTGGAACATCTGTTTTGATGAGACGGTCAAGGAATTTGGCTTTATCAAAAATCCAGATGAACCATGCATCTATAGTAGATTTGTAGCGAGAACTGTAGTATTCCTCGTTTTATACGTGGATGACATTCTCTTAATAGGAAATGACATTCCTATGCTACAATCTGTCAAGGGGTTCTTGTCACAAAGGTTCTCCATGAAAGACCTGGGTGATGCCTCGTACATCCTGGAGATCCGGATCCATCGTGATAGATCCAAGAGGATATTAGGACTTTCACAGTCCAGGTACATCGACACCGTACTGAAAAAATTCAGTATGGAAGATTCCAAGCGCGGTAACCTACCGGCTTGTCACGGGATCACCCTCTCTAAAGAGATGTCTCCTAAGACTGATTTGGAGAGGGATCGCATGTCTATTATACCCTACGCTTCTGCGGTAGGCTCTATAATGTATGCGATGTTGTGTACCAGACCGGATGTAGCCTATGCACTGAGTGTAGTAAGCCGGTATCAGTCAAACCCTGGGGAGAAACACTGGATAGCAGTAAAGAACATTCTCAAGTACCTGAGGAGGACTAAGGAGATGTTCTTGGTGTATGGCGGAAAAGACCTCCAGATCGAGGCCTTTGCTGACTCCAGCTTCCAGAGTGACAATGATGATTCCAAGTCCATGTCGGGTTTTGTCTTTACCCTCAATGGAGGGGCGGTGTGTTGGAGGAGTTCCAAACAGGAAACCGTTGCAGACTCGACGATGGAAGCGGAATACATCGCTGCATCTGATGCCGCAAAAGAAGCTGTCTGGATGAGGAAGTTCTTGAAAGAACTTCAGGTGGTTCCGTCCATTGTTGACCCAATACCTCTGTATTGCGACAACAACGGGGCTATAGGTTTAGCGAAGGAACCCAGGTCCCATCAGAGATCCAGGCACATCTTGAGGCGGTATCACCTGATCAGGGAGATCGTGGATCGCAAGGAGATCGAGGTTCGGAGGGTTGCTTCAGAAGAAAACACTGCAGATCCATTCACCAAGGCCCTACCCCAGACTCAGTTCGAGCGGCTGATCGAGATGATAGGTCTTCGATACGCCAGTACATGGCCTTAGTGCAAGTGGGAGATTGTTAGTGTATATGCCCTAGAGGCCATTACTGTATCATACTATTTTGTATATTACTTAATGGAAGCTTGGGATATTCACCTTGTATAAACAATCTTGCTCAATATAGTAGTATGCTACTTGGTTTGTTTCTACTTCAATGTGTACATGTGTTTATTTTGCGATATCACCTATACGCATTAGTGGAGCCCTTAGGATCTTTGCTTGATTACCAGCGTTGTGATGGCAGTCACACTAGTGGGGACTGGGTAATCTATAAGCACATCCTTATACAGGTCCCTAGTCGCAGGACTATCGAGACAGGGCATCGATACTCTGGAGTAGACTAGCGTATGCGCTTCTCATCCCAGTGTGGGAGATGGTCAGTCCCACAGCCATCAGTACGTCGTACTGGAGATAGTATACGGGTGCTCGTTGGGTTACGAGTACACTGGATAGGACTCGTCGGGAACTGACAGGTTGGTATTATATCTATCGTCAGTTATCAGTTCCCAGATGACATGAGTACAGCTTAGTCCGCTGACTTGACACTGGCACTTCGCCTCGAGTGTGTTCCCACTGCATTTTGATCACTACCCTACCACGGCTCAAAGGAGTCGTGCAAACAGGTAATGGTTGGGTGCAGTCCCGAAGCACTTGGAGGAAGTGACGGTTAGACAGGATTCGTCTCTCCCGGTATTGGGGGTTGACATCGCGCTGTGTCTAGGAGAGCCATTATATGAGTAGTCCCTGGCCAGGGCAAGCGAGATATACTGGTAGGCTTCCAGTGTTATCTCAGGGTGTTTTGGGCTTCACTCCGACACGACTTGTACGGCTTTTGGGGGACTGACGTTTACCGCCCCCTAGGCCCGACATGCGATGTATCAGACGAACAGACCGGACTGTACGAAGAATGTCACATTCAGACTCAGTAGGAGTTCAGATGGGTTTTTACCTCGTCAGTCTTCTTATCGGCATCTACCTGGGGACCGTTACGCACAGCTAGTGCCGCTTGCGGTCTGTGGTTAAACCCACTGCCAGCGTAGTGTCGGGTCTTTAGAGTCCCACACAGAGGGTATTCGCCTCTGGGCAAAACAGGGTAGAGGTCGCATGGTTTTGCGACAGGGTTCGTTCTCATCCGCGCACTTGTGCACGTTTGGAGTCCGGATGGATATTACTGGCTGGCTCTGGTTTGAGTCAGATACTGGTATATGTTTTGGGGTTGTGTAGCGTTTTGAAAATCGTTTCGGTGAAATTTCGGAAATATCGGTAAAATGAGGGGGTTTTCTGTAAAAAGTCAAAATACAAATATCTTATTATAAAAATTAAATATACATATTCTAGCTATGTAATTGCTATTATTTGGTGTTTATTTAGCCGCTGGTGAAATTTCAAATTTTCTGAAAAAATATTATTTTATTATTATTTAAGCCGTCACTAATACATTTAATTAGGGAAAATTACAAATTGGAATGAGTTGAAACAAATTTTGTGCATCATAAAACATTAAATAAAATTTTATCATGTGGGTTTTGGAACGAAATAATTTGCCAAAACGGTTTAGAAATTATTGAAGAAAAAAGGCTTTTTTTTAGCGTAAATGGATGTTTG
Source organism: Agapanthus africanus (assembly GCA_030015575.1). Classification (NCBI taxonomy): domain Eukaryota; kingdom Viridiplantae; phylum Streptophyta; class Magnoliopsida; order Asparagales; family Amaryllidaceae; genus Agapanthus; species Agapanthus africanus. Next base: position 73,422,363 of record CM057349.1, read on the forward strand.
GGGTATTGTATTTATCATTTTTCATCACCCCACACCCGTACCCACACCCACACACCCCCACTTACTCCTCCCCATGGCTGAATTCAGCAGCCACCCTAATTTTTCCCCACTTGATTTTCAAATGAAAGGAAATGAAAGAAAAGAATAGAAAATGGATAAGTAGTTAGACTTTTGACTTGGTTTGACCTTGACTTTTGCCCCACTTTCTCTACCTCCCTCTCTCTCCTCTCCCACTCACAATTCCAGCCGAAATTTCCCTCCCCTACTGCAGCAACAGCCCCCCCCCCCAATTTCCCTTCTCTTTTCTCTTCAAACTTCATGAAAAATTGCTTCTAAATCCATCAAAAAAATCCCAAAACCCAAATCCGACTCCTACCCATTTTAACTTAGCCCGTATAGCATGGATCCTTGTGAAAAGAGAGCATTTTGGGAGGCCATGGATGCTTGTGGACCTTCATATATTTTTGGGTATAATTCTAAAACTTTTTGCTTAAATTGTTACTTGTTTCTTAAAGCTAATTTAAATTAAGTGTTAACTTGGATATGTGAGTTTAATTGCAAGTTTTGGATTTCAAGTTAGGGTTTGTTGTGGAAATGAGTTGTGTTTGATTGTGCATGGTTTAGTGAAGTGGTTTAACATAATTAGTTTTGTAGAAAACTAATCTAGTTGTTAATTACAAGTTGTTACTTGAAAAATTGTGTTAATTTGCTAATTGCTTACTAGGTTTTTGAAATTTGTTAAATTCTTGGGATTAAAAATGTGATTAGGGTTTTCTTGGCTTCATTAACTTTATTAAGTGTGGTTTAATGCTTTGGATCATGCAAATCTAGGCTAGATTGTAGTTTGTGCATTTTTGCTTTGAAATTGTTAAAAAAGGGTATTTTTGTAAACTAGAATATTAGGATTTTTGGAATTTAATGAGATTAAATTCCGGAAATTGTTTATACGACTTATTTAAGATATTTAATAAGTATATTGGCCGCTACTTTCATTTAAACATCATGTTTTGTACAAAAACGGCGAATTGTGCTTGCTAGTTTTTCGGAAAAATGACTTTTTAAGTGAAAATGGGGTTTTTGTGAGTTTTAACCTAGTTTATATTAAAATTAGTGTTCGTGAATGTGCAAATGAGTGTGATTGGATTTTTCTCGATGGTTTGACGTTCGTACATCGACATCGAGGGTTGGTTTGACTATTCTTGCATGCGTGGGCGATAGGTTTGGACCTATGCGTGATACGCGTGCCGATTTGATTTTCGTATGCCGTTTCGATTTTGAATTTAGTTTTAATGCGATATGGTGCGTTATGATATGTAGGTACCCCCACGTGGACTTCGAGACGACAAGCAAGCGCGTGGCGACGTCGGCACCGGCGAGCGAGGACCAGGTGAGTAGATTTATATCTACGGGGAGAAGTCGGGTGGATGGCGTATAGCACCCCCGCAGTTCGTGGTGATGTATACGAATACGTATACACACATATATATATATTTTGACTATAATTTGTTTGATATTATCGATAATATAGATATTTGGTGTTCTTGGATGATTTAGTGTCGCGAAACCCTAGAGTAGTGGTCGCACCACACATGCACTCACACACCCATACTTGCATACTTTCTTCTTTCATTTGCGCTTATACGGGATTATATAGTTATGTGTTCACATGGGTATGGGACTATGTGTTCACATACGGATTGAGGATGATAGTACTTGGGATTTATGATGAGTCGATGAGATTTGATTTGAGGCCGTGAGATCGGTGATATAGCAGGGTTCGTATCTTAGATACGACATGACGTTGTAGCGGGTCCTTGACGTAGTGTTTCACACACGTCCATGCATACGTAGGCGGTATCAGTATGGTACTAGACGTAGATCAGTACCCCGATCATGATATTTGATAAAGAGGATACCAGGTGAATAGTATGATGAATGTGATATTGACCCGTACCCAAATTGGGATGCCGTACGACGGATTTACGTACGAGCTATATTGATGATTGATCCGCACTCTTGACTTGGGATGCCTGATTATAGATATGGTATCGGATATGATATTATTGAGGCGAGATCACCGACTATACATATACAGGTATGTATATGTATCGACTCAGATGATAGGCGGTTTCCTTACCTGTAGTTCAGCTTGTAGTTCAGCCGTATAGTTTAGTGTAGTTGTTAGATTAGATTAGACTTCTTACCTATTTCAAAAACTAACGAATCGTGGGCATTTTTAAAGACAGCTCAAGGGAATCTACGGATATTTCAAAAACGACGTATCTTTTCATAAAAAAAAACACTGTAGCCCCTATTTTCAAAACCCCATGATTCGTGTTATTTCAAAAGGCACCATTTGTAGGAATTATATTAGATTATTGCAGATTAGTTATCGTTGTGTCTAGTATTCAGCTCCCGCACATTATTGCTGTTCGCTCTGCCTCGCATATTTATTTTGCTGCATATTCCATTATTGATATTATGCTGTTAGGACACCAGCACCATTACCGATGATGCGTATGTACCACGTACACCTACTTGCCGGCTCACACACATCTTCATCGGTAATTGCCATGTCACGTACACTTTAGAGAATATAATTGCTTGACTTAGATTGTTAGCTAGTAGTGTTGACATGATATTAGTGTACTTCCCTTATATGCCATATTAGACATTGTAGTTATTACCTACCACCTCATGCATACTGTTATTCAGTTGTTCATGCCTAGTTCATTATCATTGACATATGCACTTGTGATGATTTCTTGAGATTTATGATATTTCTGGATTTCGGGGAAAGCCGCAAAATTTACAACTTATGATCTTTTAAAATATAAAATGTTGCGGTTTTCTAGTGATGTAAAGTGTCGTCCACCATGAGTTTGCTGTGGTTTTGGAGATCCGTGTCGAGGAGTGGAGGAACCGTCACGGGTACATGGTGGGCCCGGTATGGTACCCCGGGGAAAGAGGAATATGGTGTTGACGTTGAGCCTGGCTGGGGAGCACTACCTACCGGTGATATTACCCGACGCGTCGGATATCCGGAGGATACCGTCGTGGTCTTGAGATGGATGGTTGGGGCCGGTCTGGACTGACGGCGCCCTAGATATTGAGATTGAGACATTGATATTTCGAGACAGTGAGATTTATGTTTTGTGTCGATGCTAGACACTGTTGATACTGATTTTAATTATGATACCTCAGTTTAAAATACGAAGGAAATCTCACTAATTTGTGAAAACAGTTTCTTCATTTACATGTATTCTGTTTTCATGCATTCATACCTCATTCATATGATATATTGCTACCTGAGGCACTGACACGGGCACATGAGTTTACACTCGGGTTAGATATTTACCCTAGCCATTGTTATAGGCTGCATGTTATATATATTTGAGGATATATTATGTTCATTGACCTAGGATTGCGTTATTTATGCGATTTCTGTGCGTAGATGTTTTTCTATTCACGAGTTGGCAACTCACCCCCGTTGTGCCCCAGTTTCTTGCAGGTTGCCGTACAGGTTCATTACGGCTATGCGGGCATAGTTTCATTCGGGTGATTTGCTAGTAGGTGGGTTTACTTGTATCATACCCCCATTATTTATCTTGTATATCATTATTCTGTTGTATCTAGAATTCCATCAACCAAACATGTATTTATTGAGATAGAGACCAGTGTTGGTTATTCTTTCGACCTTAGAGTCGCTCGTTATTTTTCTGGTGGTTTTGAGTTTCCTTTTGAGTTTTGATCCTCACCGTTGGCGTTGTATAATATTTTTGTTTGTGTGGTTGTGACCGTCGATTGACGAAGAGCTAGCTCCCGCTTGGGGATGCCTTTTTCTTGATTTCGTATACTATTCATGTTGTATCCCGTTTGGGGGCCAGTATTTACAAGGGAGACTCTGCCGAAATTTTCAGTAAACTTTTGATGTTTTTAAAACCCGCATAATTCGGCTTATGCTATTGAAACTACTTGCTTTAATTTGATTTTTCCTGCACTCTACTACTTTTCTTGGTTTGGATTTCTAGGTTTTCGGTTTACTTAGATTACGTACGCCTCTAGACGTTCGTAGTTTAAGTGCCGGTCATATTCCGTACTTTCGGGTCGTGACAAAGTTGGTATCAGAGCGTTAGGTTTTAACCTTCGGAGCGTAGGATGACCCTTGGTTGATGGAATAGGTGACTAAAGTAGAGTGACGTACCGTTGGTATGTTCCGCGGCATATTTATGACACGCCACTCCACTTATGAAGCCTTAGGATGTACATTTCCTTGTTCAGTATTATATTCCTTCCTGATCTAGCTTCATCGGTACCAGTTTGGTTTTGCTGCTACGGTTACGGGCAGGGAGAGCTACGGCTAGAGTAGCGGTCAGCACAAGCTCGTCACGAACGAGGACTGACCAGGGCGAAATTCCGGCGACGCACGATTGCAGAGATGTATCTTTTTACCGAGTTTCCGCGCCACGAGTGTTTGGCGGATCGCCTTTATGAGGTTACTCGGAGGTGCTGATCGACACTAGAGAATTGAGCCGATGATGGAGGCCAGCCAGATTTTGATGACAGTTGGTGTGTTGCTTACTCCTGATGATTGAGGCACTGTTCAGCGTGCAGACGAGCGAGCCAGTTGTTGCTGCGAGCGATGAGATATCGCCCCATATGTTGGAGCTATTGCGGGGCGAGTTATACGAATAAATGATAGAAGGTCGCTAGTCACCCGATGATGAATGACTAGGACAGGTGGTTCGTTCGCCTACCCCGATGCGAGGTCATCAGATAGATTGATTCCAGCTAGAGACGACTTCACGCGGAGACGTTGGGAGTCGACAGAGACGATCGAATGTCAGAAACCTATTATTCCAAGTTTAAAGTAGTCGGAAAGACATGCAGGCAATTCTATGGTCCCTCTAGAAGAATGAAACCCTAACTCGACTTAATGACCGTGTGAAAGCCTTTGAACCTTCGGGTTTGCGGCAGTTCCACGGCGCCATTAGTGAGGCTTGGGTTTGCCCTTCTACGGCTGGACCACTGATGCTATGGTATGTACTCGATACTATTAAACTGTGCCCAAGAGGTTGAGCTCTTGGGGGATTATGAGGTTTTGACGAATCGATTGGATGGCTTGACTTAATTCGGATGCTAGGTGGTGAGATGCATTTCTTGGGAGATTCCAGATACGAGGATAGCCGTTGGAGCTCAGTCCATGCAGCCACGACGGGACGAGTCCGAAGCAGTCGACATTAGAGAAAAAGTGGAATAAGAGGTTCGTACATACCTTGATATGATGACGTTCCCCTCCGCCGACATCAGAGATGCGATGCGCATGCCGAGGCATTGTACTTGGATATACCTTCCAGAAGGAGTCGCGATGAGTATGCAGTCGTTCCAGAGCAAGATGCAGATATAGGAAAGGACAACGACTTCCGGACAGTTGGCAGAGACGAGACATGGAAGAGACCATGAGCAGGATTCCTTCCAGGACACTGCTGCAATGATACTTGCACCCAGGATCAGATGTGTCACGTACATTCAGAGAGCCAGAAGCCGACGCCAGTGATATGCTGTCTTACGAGTGGTCGCGATGATTGACCAAGAGATGACCAGAGAAGTGCCAGAATGGAATCGTCCCCGTTAGCACACCTGATAGGGCCGATGAGCCGATGGACCGAAAGATTGGTAATTCACAGTGAAGACCTTGACCCAGGAGTGGTCATGGTTATGCACACCAGCAGGACAGAGTTCATGATCATCGACGAGACGTCCCACTAGTGACCACGACAGTTGGCCGAGATTCTTAGAGGATGCACTTGAGCGGTACTATTCCGCCATTATGGATTACGATGTGTTGGGTGATTTATTCGTATGATTTGATTTTGATGATTGAGGATTTATGATCTTTGCACAGTGTTGCACTTGATGTCGTTTTCGTGCTTTAGTTTCACATGTTTGTGATTTTATGGTTTTAACCAGTTGAGTTGGTTTTGTGCGTATGCATGCACACGATTTCATTCCTGCACTCTGTATAGTTTATATATGCTTGCAGTGCAGTGATACGCCTTTTGTGCACTTAGATGCACTGAACTTCGATTTCGATTGTGATACTCGATATTTGTTTTGTGCACCTTGTGCACCTGATTGATTTTGCGTACGTTCGGCGCTTGATATTGGATTTCATGATTTCATGCACTGTGGATGCACCTGATTTGGATTTTCGCGCATGTTGGGCGCATGTTTTGAAGGGTGATTTTGGTGCACACCAGAGGCACTAAATCGAGATTTTTTTTCGTGCATGTCAGATGCACCTGATTTTGCTGTCAGGAACACATGTTGCCTACGACAGATGTTTCGTGCACACCCGATGCACTGAGATGTTGTTTCTGTGCGCATGTATGGCACATTCATGTATTTTGATTTCCGTGCGCACCAGACGCACGTAGCATTCATGTGCATATTTTGGGATTGATTTCATATAGAGCAGTACGTTTTTATGATATTGCTATGTGTTTTCGTACTGAGCAGGACTAGTCAGAGGACAGTACCTGAATATATTTTGCATGCATTGATAGTTATTGAAGGGATTTCCAAAAAGCGAGCTATAGCCTCAGTATTTACCTACGTGTCTGATATGACACGAAACGTTTAAAACAAGGAGACCCTTCTAAATTGTTTCCTAAACGGCGGAACGTACATTTCAAACAAAGGTATATATGTATATAGTTATTTCCTTATGTTAGACGTCCGCCACTGTGCAGTGTTATACGCGTGCACAGCGACATAAAGAGATTTGGCATGCATTTCCTTCAGATACTTACATATATAGATTCGATATTTACATGTATAGTTTCGAGTTATGTCATATTGGTTTTGATTTGGATTTGGCATTGATGTCTTCTCCATGACTCCGATGATTGCGGGATGCTTGACGGAGTTTTGATTTGAGTTATATGCTCATTTTTCAAGCGCATGCGCTGCGCTACGATTTGTTTTATGTATTTACAATTTCGGAGCCCCGACGACTTGATGGGTTTTCTTAGATGTTTTAGTATTTGGGGAAGTTTGAATTTAAATTCGGGGACCGAATTTCTTTAAGGGGGGAAGATTGTAGCGTTTTGAAAATCGTTTCGGTGAAATTTCGGAAATATCGGTAAAATGAGGGGGTTTTCTGTAAAAAGTCAAAATACAAATATCTTATTATAAAAATTAAATATACATATTCTAGCTATGTAATTGCTATTATTTGGTGTTTATTGAGCCGCTGGTGAAATTTCAAATTTTCTGAAAAAATATTATTTTATTATTATTTAAGCCGTCACTAATACATTTAATTAGGGAAAATTACAAATTGGAATGAGTTGAAACAAATTTTGTTCATCATAAAACATTAAATAAAATTTTATCATATGGGTTTTGGAACGAAATCATTTGCCAAAACGGTTTAGAAATTATTGAAGAAAAAAGGCTTTTTTCTAGCGTAAATGGATGTTTGGGGTATTGTATTTATCATTTTTCATCACCCCACACCCGTACCCACACCCACACACCCCCACTTACTCCTCCCCATGGCTGAATTCAGCAGCCACCCTAATTTTTCCCCACTTGATTTTCAAATGAAAGGAAATGAAAGAAAAGAATAGAAAATGGATAAGTAGTTAGACTTTTGACTTGGTTTGACCTTGACTTTTGCCCCACTTTCTCTACCTCCCTCTCTCTCCTCTCCCACTCACAATTCCAGCCGAAATTTCCCTCCCCTACTGCAGCAACAGCCCCCCCCAATTTCCCTTCTCTTTTCTCTTCAAACTTCATGAAAAATTGCTTCTAAATCCATCAAAAAAATCCCAAAACCCAAATCCGACTCCTACCCATTTTAACTTAGCCCGTATAGCATGGATCCTTGTGAAAAGAGAGCATTTTGGGAGGCCATGGATGCTTGTGGACCTTCATATATTTTTGGGTATAATTCTAAAACTTTTTGCTTAAATTGTTACTTGTTTCTTAAAGCTAATTTAAATTAAGTGTTAACTTGGATATGTGAGTTTAATTGCAAGTTTTGGATTTCAAGTTAGGGTTTGTTGTGGAAATGAGTTGTGTTTGATTGTGCATAGTTTAGTGAAGTGGTTTAACATAATTAATTTTGTAGAAAACTAATCTAGTTGTTAATTACAAGTTGTTACTTGAAAAATTGTGTTAATTTGCTAATTGCTTACTAGGTTTTTGAAATTTGTTAAATTCTTGGGATTAAAAATGTGATTAGGATTTTCTTGGCTTCATTAACTTTATTAAGTGTGGTTTAATGCTTTGGATCATGCAAATCTAGGCTAGATTGTAGTTTGTGCATTTTTGCTTTGAAATTGTTAAAAAAGGGTATTTTTGTAAACTAGAATATTAGGATTTTTGGAATTTAATGAGATTAAATTCCGGAAATTGTTTATACGACTTATTTAAGATATTTAATAAGTATATTGGCCGCTACTTTCATTTAAACATCATGTTTTGTACAAAAACGGCGAATTGTGCTTGCTAGTTTTTCGGAAAAATGACTTTTTAAGTGAAAATGGGGTTTTTGTGAGTTTTAACCTAGTTTATATTAAAATTAGTGTTCGTGAATGTGCAAATGAGTGTGATTGGATTTTTCTCGATGGTTTGACGTTCGTACATCGACATCGAGGGTTGGTTTGACTATTCTTGCATGCGTGGGCGATAGGTTTGGACCTATGCGTGATACGCGTGCCGATTTGATTTTCGTATGCCGTTTCGATTTCGAATTTAGTTTTAATGCGATATGGTGCGTTATGATATGTAGGTACCCCCACGTGGACTTCGAGACGACAAGCAAGCGCGTGGCGACGTCGGCACCGGCGAGCGAGGACCAGGTGAGTAGATTTATATCTACGGGGAGAAGTCGGGTGGATGGCGTATAGCACCCCCGCAGTTCGTGGTGATGTATACGAATACGTATACACACATATATATATATTTTGACTATAATTTGTTTGATATTATCGATAATATAGATATTTGGTGTTCTTGGATGATTTAGTGTCGCGAAACCCTAGAGTAGTGGTCGCACCACACATGCACTCACACACCCATACTTGCATACTTTCTTCTTTCATTTGCGCTTATACGGGATTATATAGTTATGTGTTCACATGGGTATGGGACTATGTGTTCACATACGGATTGAGGATGATAGTACTTGGGATTTATGATGAGTCGATGAGATTTGATTTGAGGCCGTGAGATCGGTGATATAGCAGGGTTCGTATCTTAGATACGACATGACGTTGTAGCGGGTCCTTGACGTAGTGTTTCACACACGTCCATGCATACGTAGGCGGTATCAGTATGGTACTAGACGTAGATCAGTACCCCGATCATGATATTTGATAAAGAGGATACCAGGTGAATAGTATGATGAATGTGATATTGACCCGTACCCAAATTGGGATGCCGTACGACGGATTTACGTACGAGCTATATTGATGATTGATCCGCACTCTTGACTTGGGATGCCTGATTATAGATATGGTATCGGATATGATATTATTGAGGCGAGATCACCGACTATACATATACAGGTATGTATATGTATCGACTCAGATGATAGGCGGTTTCCTTACCTGTAGTTCAGCTTGTAGTTCAGTCGTATAGTGTAGTGTAGCTGTTAGATTAGATTAGACTTCTTACCTATTTCAAAAACTAACGAATCGTGGGCATTTTTAAAGACAGCTCAAGGGAATCTACGGATATTTCAAAAACGACGTATCTTTTCATAAAAAAAAACACTGTAGCCCCTATTTTCAAAACCCCATGATTCGTGTTATTTCAAAAGGCACCATTTGTAGGACTTATATTAGATTATTGCAGATTAGTTATCGTTGTGTCTAGTATTCAGCTCCCGCACATTATTGCTGTTCGCTCTGCCTCGCATATTTATTTTGCTGCATATTCCATTATTGATATCATGCTGTTCGGACACCAGCACCATTACCGATGATGCATATGTACCACGTACACCTACTTGCCGGCTCACACACATCTTCATCGGTAATTGCCATGTCACGTACACTTTAGAGAATATAATTGCTTGACTTAGATTGTTAGCTAGTAGTGTTGACATGATATTAGTGTACTTCCCTTATATGCCATATTAGACATTATAGTTATTACCTACCACCTCATGCATACTGTTATTCAGTTGTTCATGCCTAGTTCATTATCATTGACATATGCACTTGTGATGATTTCTTGAGATTTATGATATTTCTGGATTTCGGGGAAAGCCGCAAAATTTACAACTTATGATCTTTTAAAATATAAAATGTTGCGGTTTTCTAGTGATGTAAAGTGTCGTCCACCATGAGTTTGCTGTGGTTTTGGAGATCCGTGTCGAGGAGTGGAGGAACCGTCACGGGTACATGGTGGGCCCGGTATGGTACCCCGGGGAAAGAGGAATGTGGTGTTGACGTTGAGCCTGGCTGGGGAGCACTACCTACCGGTGATATTACCCGACGCGTCGGATATCCGGAGGATACCGTCGTGGTCTTGAGATGGATGGTAAGGGCCGGTCTGGACTGACGGCGCCCTAGATATTGAGATTGAGACATTGATATTTCGAGACAGTGAGATTTATGTTTTGTGTCGATGCTAGATACTGTTGATACTGATTTTAATTATGATACCTCAGTTTAAAATACGAAGGAAATCTCACTAATTTGTGAAAACAGTTTCTTCATTTACATGTATTCTGTTTTCATGCATTCATACCTCATTCATATGATATATTGCTACCTGAGGCACTGACACGGGCACATGAGTTTACACTCGGGTTAGATATTTACCCTAGCCATTGTTATAGGCTGCATGTTATATATATTTGAGGATATATTATGTTCATTGACCTAGGATTGCGTTATTTATGCGATTTCTGTGCGTAGATGTTTTTCTATTCACGAGTTGGCAACTCACCCCCGTTGTGCCCCAGTTTCTTGCAGGTTGCCGTACAGGTTCATTACGGCTATGCGGGCATAGTTTCATTCGGGTGATTTGCTAGTAGGTGGGTTTACTTGTATCATACCCCCATTATTTATCTTGTATATCATTATTCTGTTGTATCTAGAATTCCATCAACCAAACATGTATTTATTGAGATAGAGACCAGTGTTGGTTATTCTTTCGACCTTAGAGTCACTCGTTATTTTTCTGGTGGTTTTGAGTTTCCTTTTGAGTTTTGATCCTCACCGTTGGCGTTGTATATTATTTTTGTTTGTGTGGTTGTGACCGTCGATTGACGAAGAGCTAGCTCCCGCTTGGGGATGCCTTTTTCTTGATTTCGTATACTATTCATATTGTATCCCGTTTGGGGGCCAGTATTTACAAGGGAGACTCTGCCGAAATTTTCAGTAAACTTTTGATGTTTTTAAAACCCGCATAATTCGGCTTATGCTATTGAAACTACTTGCTTTAATTTGGTTTTTCCTGCACTCTACTACTTTTCTTGGTTTGGATTTCTGGGTTTTCGGTTTACTTAGATTACGTACGCCTCTAGACTTTCGTAGTTTAAGTGCCGGTCATGTTCCGTACTTTCGGGTCGTGACAGGTTGCTTTTATCTCTCTGTATTCTTGTTCCTCGGAACGAGAATGCAGGTGTGTATGCACAGTTGTTTGAGGCGGAGGAAGAGGTTTTTCATTAGGGTTTCGGAACGGGTGCGTATGCACAGTTGACAGTCGTCTTTTTCCAAACCCTAATGGATTTATGAAATATCAATTAATAATAGTAATTAAATGAAATTGTGTCATGGTTGATTTTGTTGACTTGTTGACCATGGTTGACTTGTTGACCATGGTTGAATGTTTGACCATCATCATTGCTTTGCAAGGATACTCCTTGATTCTAGCTTACATTCATTTAATGAAGTGATGATAATGGTCATTCCAAATACAACCATCAACTATTTCATTTGAATTATTATTATTAATTAGATAATTCTTTTTCCTTTTGTTATGGTTGTAAGAGGAAAAAGAGCTCATTCTATCATATTCATTCTCTCTCCTCACTTCATCTTCTTCTTCCTCAAGCTCAAGGAGAATCCTTCTCATGTGTTGAGAATCCCTCTTCTTGAAAAGAAAACACCCCATAGATACTCTCTACTCTCTCTAGGGTTCAAGGTTTAGCAAGCCGGAGATCCTAGTTCACTCTAAGTTCAAGAAAGAGCCCGAAGGTTGAACCCTCAGGTGGATCCATCTTTGACGGAAGAAGGCGACGAGGAGAGAACCATCAACCTCTACTAGTTTTCAAGAAGAAGGAGTTCAAGTTAGGTATAACCACTTTGCCGAGTAGTTAACTCTCCTTTGCATGTTTGCTAGTTTAGTTTAGAAAAGATCCCGACTTTGTTTAGTCCATGTTGCCCCTTGCGCTAAAAATTTGATTTTTATACCGTTTCTGCCTCCCCGTAAGAACCGGGGGTCGCAACGTGGACTTACATTTAGAACATAATGAACTTGATATCGTTAAAAGAACGATGGCTTTGAAAAGGAGTGATTCAAGCTCCGCCTTTTAAACGAGTGTTTTTGAAAAGAACCGGGTGGTTTTTCAAAATGTTCCAACATCTTTTTAGGTTTCTTATCTTGCATTAATGAGGATTAATACGGTCCCATCAATTAATTCCTATCACACCAGAAAAAAACGAAAATAATATGTACGTATATTCCATCTGCATTCGCCATAGGGCCCCGTCATGCACCGTTAGGTTACTTAGCTAACGGCAGAGCGGGGCCAGGACTAGCACGGATGTAAAATATATACAACATCTACTAGTGTGTGTATATATATAACCATTCTTCCTAGGCATGATATAAGCAACATCACAGAAAAACGATAAGCAAATGGAATAGCGGATAATCTGGAAGCCCCGAGTTTCATTTGAACCATAAATGAAACTCGACGTTCCCGGTCATGTAGATAGCCCGTGCAATGAAGAACCTAGACCCCTACAAGTGCAGCAAGTTACCTACCAATCCCGAAAGCGAGGCAACCCTATCAACAAAGTGAATGGGCCACCCGGCACTTCATGGAATCCGGTAACTTGAGCACACCACCATGGGTCATCCAATACCCCCTACGAGTGTGACGAGTAGCTCGCTAATTCTAGAGTAAGGCACCCCAGTCTCAATACCATGAGATGGGCCCCGTTGCCCTCTAGAACCTGGCTACTCGAGCACTCCTCTGCGGGGTAATCATAGTACATAAAAGAAATATATATATATATACACACACACACACAATGGTGACATCGACCTCAACCCGGCCGTGCCCCAATAAAAGAATATACAAAGTAGCGGAAACAGCAGTCCACATGACGGACGCTCGCCCCGCAATAATGAATATACAAATGAATCTAAATAGTTCGACTATTATTACACTAGGGGATATCCAACACGAAAATCCGAATAAACCATCACAGATACAAACATCACAGCATCAAAATCAAGTATGTACAACCCCGTCTAAATGACATATAGCAAATAGACGACGTTGGAAAACACATACATAACATTACAGAGATTAACGATGCAAAAGTTTCAAGTTCTAAACTATTCAAGTTGCCCCAAAACAAAGATAACACTAAGTGAAATCTGGGACAAATCAAACAATACCAAAAATCCCAATTTTTAAATCCCAGGACACCGAATGAAAACGAGGAACAGAGGAGGCCAAAAAACCGCCGGCGGTGGAGAAAGGTGGGAAATGGGCAGTTTTTTCTTGGCCGGTCTCTCTCGTTTTCATTATGTGTCACTAACTCTACATGAGTGAGCCTCTGCACTTATTTTAAAAAATTTTAGAGACCATAAAAAATTCGAACAGAAAGTTGGTTTCTAAGATCGGGATTTTACGGTTTTGAAGCTAAAGCATCGTAAACAATTAGTTAAGGCTTATGGAGTGGCTCTGATACCAATGTAAATCTATGTAGCAAGATCTACAGTGTTTGTACAGAGGCGGAATTTTCAAAAAACAATTTTGAAGCATGCAACAAAGACAATAACCCAAGATCTACTATAAGCCCTAAATAGTAAAAACTACATAGGTGATTATTCTACTGTGTTAGAATGTTATACCTATGAGATTCGTGTCTTTCGGGTCTTGACTCCTCTTCTTAAGCTCTTTTTTTGGATCCTTGATCTAGCTTGGTTGTCGTCCTCCTCGATCCTAGATGATCCACCCGAAGGTTTTAGATTCAAACTTCTACTTTCAAAAGAAAGTAACTAACCTAGCTAGTTTGCTAATCTAATTAGTTTTGATTGTGTGGAGATGATTAGTGGTGATCTTTCTATCTCAAAGCCTCATGGCTCTCAACTCATGAGAATGTTTGGGGTTGAGGGTGAAGATAAGAACAAGAGAGGAGAGGGATTGACCATCCAAGAATTAGATGAAGAATGGCTTGGCTACTACATATTAAGCGTTTTCTTTTTCTTTTTTTTTTAAACTATCCACACTTCAATAAATGTTCAAATAAACGCCAAAACCATGCTTCATGCCATGCTTGAAGCCATATCATCTTTACACCTCATTTTCAATTTATTAATAAATAGAAATACACATTATGAGGTGTCACTTTCTAGAAGGTATTTTGTATAAATACAAAATACTTTCTACCATATATACATACCCGTATTCGTATCAAAATACGAACACCAAAGAGATAGAATAATACCACTAAAATAATTCTGGCATTAAATCAATATCTGATTTAATGAACCAGCTTAATCCTAAGCCCGCTAGTATTAAAATCCGTCCGATTAAATTCCGCGCAACTAGTACACGTAATCAATCGAAACCCTGTATGTATAAACATACAGCCTCCACATTGTTGCACCTGAACCAGAGAAACCATCTGCGTAGGCTTGTATTGTATAGGATGCAAGATATACTATATAACTGAGCAAGATTATCCTGTACATACATATCTCCAGCATCCGATACGATACATGCCTCTAGGGCATACATATCCAATATATACATATCCCTAGCATCCTATACAATACAAGCCTCCAGGGCATACATATCCCACACGTCTAAGAGTATCGCATATCAAGTCTAGGGGTAGATAAAATCAGACCCCTAATAATGCTATAATTCGTGTCGGAGTGAAGCCCGTCACCCACTGGGAAACTACTGATCCAAATCGGTTAATCTCGTCCATCTTAGCCAAGGATTTCTGGTGATGATCACCCGTGCACAGCGTGACATCTACCCCCAATATCGGGAAAGGCGAATCCCTGACAATCCTCTCACTGCCTACATATGGCTCGAGACTGTACCCAACTAAAACCTGTTTGCTTGACTCTTTTGAGCCATAGTACAGTAGTAATCAAAGCACGGTGGGAACTCACACAAGACAAATGACGATCTCAGGTCGACAGACTAACTTGTACTCATGTCACCTGAGAACTGCTATCTGACAATAGGTAAAATACCATCTAGAATATTTCCGGCGAGTCCATCCAGTGTACTCATCTCAGTGAGCACCTGTATACTATCTTAAGTGACCCGGCACCAATGGCTTGTGAGACCGGCCACCGCCCCTTGTTGGGGTCACGAAAAGTATACACTAGTCTACTCTGGAGTATCAATGCCCAATCTCGATACTCTCTCGACTAGCGACATTTAAGGATATATAGACTGTAAGTCCACGTTGCTCATCCCGGTTCTTACGGGGAGGCGGAAACGGCGAAAAACAATAATTTTGGCTCAAGGCAACATGGACTCAAAAGCAAGGATCTTGGCTAAACTAGAAACTAGTAAACTACTAGAGGTTTTAACTACTATGCTGTAGAAAGTATACCTCACGGAATCGGTCCTTCGGGTCTTCATTCCGCTGTCCCGCTCGTCCATCCAAGCTCCAAGCATCGATCCGGACCTTGGGCACCTCCGCGGCCTTTTTGAGTCAAAGACGATCCACCCGAGAGATGTACACCGAGCTCCACCTCGAGCCGAGGCAACTAGGGCAAAGAGATTGCTAATCAAGAAGCCCTAGGATGTGTAGAGGAGATGTATGGATGTGTTTGTCTTTGTGGGATCTTTTTCTCTCAACACATGAGATCAAAAGATGAGATCAAGAGGAGGAAGGAGAAGGAGAAACTTAGCAACCATGGAGCTTTTCTTTTTCTTCTCACTTCAAGAGAGAGAATGAGAGGAGAATAATGAAAAGATTAACCCTAATGAAATGAACCATGGTTGCAATAATACACTAAAATCATCATTACTAATCCTATCGTGATAAAGTTGATGGCACATTGAATTGACCATTATCATAACTCAAGAATTAAAAAGAAAATGAAAGAAGAGTGTAGATCTCTCTTGAAAGTCAATGGTCAACACGGTCAACGGGTCAACAAAGTCAAGAGAGGTCTAAGTGGTTAAATGGTCAATGCAATTAGCCATCACTAAACTATCACTAAAAGGATTAGTAAACAATGTCTCCGGCTCATAATGGTTCTGACCAAACGAATTATCAAAACCCTAATGAGTGTGCTACATTACGGTTTTGGCCGAACCAACTGCCAAAACCCTAATGGGGCACCTCCTCCTTCATCGCTCCTCAAAATTGTGCATACACACCCGCATCCGCTTTCCGTAGAATGCGAATGCACAGAAGACAAATCAAATCCATCCGCGCAATACTAGGATCTGGCTTAAACCAAAGCCCACTAGTATTGCCTGCCCGAACAGCATACGCACACAAGTGCGCGTAAGTGATCGTAGCCCTGCCGTAAAACCATACGTCTTCTACACGTTTCGCTCAGTGCAGGGAAACTCTCTGTGTGGGACTCTAAAGACTCGATACTATACTGGCAGTGGGTTTAACCACAGACCGCAAGCGACACTAACTGTACGTAACGGTCCCCAGGTAGATGTCGATAAGAAGGCCGATGAGGTAAACCCATCCGAACTCCTACTGAGCCTGTATGTGACAATCTCCGTACAGTCCGGTCTGTTCGTCTGATACATCGCATGGCGGGCCTAGGGGACGGTAAACGTCAGTCCCCTAATAGCGGTACAAGTCGTGTCAGAGTGAAGCCCAAAACACCCTGAGATAACACTGGAAACCTACCAGTATATCTCGCTTGCCCTGCCAGGGACTACTCGTGTAATGGTCTCCTAGACACAGCGCGATGTCAACCCCCAATACCGGGAGAGAAGAATCCTGTCTAACCGTCACTGCCTCCAAGTGCTTCGGGACTGCACCCAACTACTACCTGTTTGCACGACTCCTTTGAGCCGTGGTAGGGTAGTAATCTAAGTACAGTGGGAACACACTCGAGGCGAAGTGATAGTGTCAAGTCGGCGGACTAAGCTGTACTCATGTCACCTGGGAACTGATAACTGACGATAGGTATAATACCAACCAACAGTTCCCGACGAGTCCTGTCCAGTGTACTCATAACCTAACGAGCACCCGCATACTATTTCAAGTACGACGTACTGACGGCTGTGGGACAGATCGTCTCCCCCGCTGGGATGAGAAGCGCATACGCTAGTCTACTCCGGATTATCGATGCCCTGTCTCGATAGTCCTACGACTAGGGACCTGTATAAGGATGTACTTATGGATTACCCAGCCCCCACGAGTATGACTGCCATCACAACGCTGGTAATCAAGCAAAGATCCTAAGGGCTCTACTAATATGTATATAAGCGATATGCTAAAAGAAACACATGCACATATTGAAGTAGAGACAAACCAAGTAGCATACTACCATTTTGAGCAAGACTGTCAATACAACTGTGAATATCCCAAGCTTCCATTAAGTAATATACAAGCTAGTATGATACAGTAATGGCCTCTAGGGCATATACACTAACAATCTCCCACTTGCACTAAGGCCATGTACTGGCGTATCGAAGACCTATCATCTCGATCAGCCGATCGAACTGAGTCTGGGGTAGGGCCTTCGTGAGTGGATCTGCAGTGTTGTTCTTCGTATTTACTCTCTTTACTTCGATCTCCCGGCGATCTACGATCTCCCTGATCAGGTGGTACCGCCTCAAAATGTGCCTGGACTTCTGATGGGACCTGGGTTCCTTCGCTAAAGCTATAGCTCCGTTGTTGTCACAATACAGCGGTATTGGATCAACTAGGAACCACCTGAAGCTCCGTGAGGAACTTCTTCATCCAGACAGCTTCCTTTGCGGCATCGCAAGAAGCTATGTACTCCGCTTCCATAGTTAAGTCAGCAACAGTCTCCTGCTTGAAACTCTTCCAGCAAACCGCCCCTCCATTGAGGGTAAAGACATAACCCGACATGGACTTGGAGTCATCCTTGTCACTCTGGAAGCTGGAGTCAGCAAAGGCCTCGATCTGGAGGTCTTTTCCGCCATACACCAAGAACATCTCCTTAGTCCTTCTCAGGTACTTGAGAATGTTCTTTACCGCTATCCAGTGTTTCTCCCCTGGGTCCGACTGATACCGGCTTACAACGCTCAATGCGTATACTACATCTGGTCTGGTACATAACATCACATACATTATAGAGCCTACCGCAGAAGAGTAAGGTATAATTGACATGCGATCCATTTCCAAATCAGTCTTGGGAGACATCTCTTTGGAGAGGGTGATTCCGTGACAAGCCGGTAGATTACCGCGCTTTGAATCTTCCATACTGAATCTTTTCAGTATGGTGTCAATGTACCTGGACTGTGAAAGTCCCAACATCCTCTTAGATCTATCACGATAGATCTGGATCCCCAGAATGTAGTTGGCATCGCCCAGGTCCTTCATGGAGAACCTCTGCGACAAGAATCCTTTGACTGACTGTAACATAGGAATATCATTTCCTATTCGGAGAATGCCATCCACGTACAAGACAAGGAATACCACAATTCTCCCTACAATCTTACTGTAAATGCATGGTTCATCTGGGTTTTTGATAAAGTCGAATTCTTTGACAGTATCATCGAAGCAGATGTTCCAACTCCGTGATGCCTGCTTCAGTCCATAGATGGACTTTAGCAACTTGCACACTCTACCGCTACTCCCACTCTGAATGAATCCCTCCGGCTGATCCATATAGACGCACTCTTCTAAATTTCCATTTAGGAAAGCCGTCTTTACGTCCATCTGACAGATTTCATAATCGTGGAAAGCAGCAATAGCAAGAAGGATCCGAATGGATTTCAGCATAGCCACTGGAGAAAAAGTCTCGTCATAGTCCAAACCAGGTCTTTGACGAAAACCCTTTGCAACAAGTCTAGCTTTATAGGTTTCAACCTGCCCATCTACACCAATCTTCTTTCTGAAGATCCATTTGCATCCTACGGGTTTTACCCCTTCTGGAGCAAAGTCCAAAGTCCAAACTTTGTTGGTGTACATGGACTCCATCTCAGCCCGCATTGCATCCAGCCATTTTACTGAGTCGCCGCTCTGAATGGCTTGCTGGAAGGTAGTAGGCTCACCATAATCCATAGCGCAATCCTCTCTATCCCCGTCTATGAGAAAACCGTAGTATCTCTCGGGCGGATGAGATTGCCTACTACTCCTGCGGAGTGGCGCTGGGATGTCCGGTTCTCTTGAAACTTTTGGTTCCTTCAAGCTTTCAGTAATAGGTTTTGGTTCTGGAATTTCTTCCAGTTCTATTGTGCTCCCACTTATCTGATTTTCTAAAAATTCAGTTTCCAAGAAGTGGGCATGCTGAGAAACAAAAACCTTTTGTTCCTCTGTGGAATAGAAAAGATACCCCCTGAAATTCTTTGGGTATCCCACAAACTTACACAGTACTGAGCATGCCTCGAGCTTGTCCGCATGCTGCTTTTTTACAAAAGCTGGACATCCCCATGTCTTAAGGTACTTGAGACAGGGTTTCTTCCCACTCCACATCTGATATGGGGTGGTAGGCACAGTCTTGGTTGGAGCCTTGTTCAAGAGATATGCAGCTGTTTCTAGCGCATAACCCCAGAAAGATCGCGGTAACTCAGCCTTACTCATCATGGAATGAACCATATCCAATAGGGTTCGATTCCGCCTTTCCGATACACCGTTGTGTTGTGGTGTGTATGGAGGAGTAAGCTGAGAGAGAATTCCATTCTCTTTTAAGTAGCCCAGAAACTCGGCACTCAAGTATTCACCACCTCGATCAGATCTCAGTGTCTTGATACTTTTTCCTGTTTGCTTTTCAACTTCATTCTTGTATTCCCGAAATTTCTCAAAGGCCTCGGATTTGTGTTTCATCAAGAAGACATGCCCATACCTAGAGAAATCATCTGTGAAAGTAATGAAGTATGAATAACCACTTCGCGTATGTGTAGACATTGGACCACACACATCATTGTGTATGAGTCCCAAGAGCTCGCTCGCTCTTTCTCCGTGTCCAGTGAACGGAGTCTTTGTCATCTTTCCCATGAGACAAGATTCACAAGTGGCATAAAACTAATACTCGAACGGATTCAAGTATCCCTCTTTATGTAACTTTGTTAACCGTGTCTCATTAATGTGACCCAGTCTACAATGCCATAAGAAATCCTGATTTGTTTCCGGAGACTTTCTTTTAAGTGTGTTCTGGACACTGAAGATCTGAGCTTGATTCAATACGTATATTCCGTTTTGTAATGTACCTGACCCAATCAGAACTTGATTTAGGTGGATGTTGACTACATCGCTTACAAAAGTAAAATCATATCCTTCCTTAGAAATTAAGGATACAGATATGATATTACAAGTCGCACCTAGTACATAAAAACAGTTACGCAGAATCAATATCTGCCCAGTTGTCAGTCCTAGATGATATTCCCCTACGGATTCAGCATACATGCTCATTCCGTTAGCAACCCTGAGAGTCATATCACCTTTCCTAATAACCCTACGATTTCTCAGAGCCTGTAACGAATTACAGATATGAGATCCTGATCCGGTATCCAATACCCAGGAAGTAGGGTTAACTGACATAAAGTTTTCAATTACAAACACACCCGAAGCCGAAGCCACAACATGCTTCGAATTCTGGCTACTGGCTTTGCAAGCCCTGCAATCCTTATGCCCATGTTCATTCCCCTAACAATAGGAACTGTTTCCTGATTTAAAATCAGGAAAGCTTCTGGGAAAAGCTTCAAAAGAGGCCACGTGCTTACACGTGACAGCAGTCACGTGTTGACACGTGACCTATAAAATACAGAAAAAGCGCACTTTGATTCGCTGATCAAGTCAAGGAAAAGAGCTTCAGAAGAGGTCACGTGCTCCCACGTGACCAGGGTCACGTGTCGACACGTGACGTTCAAAGCAGCAAACTCGCTCTCCAATTGAACCAGAGAAAGAAGTGCCAGACAGGGGTCACGTGCTCACACGTGACCAGGGGTTACGTGGTAACACGTGATGGCTAAAACAGCAACCGGAAGATAGGGCAGAAAGAAAGAGGGTTCTTCATTCCAAAGAGGGTCACGTGTCTGCACGTGACCATGGGTCACGTGGTCACACGTGACCGACTTTCAAAGCCCATTTTTGACGACAGAATTAAATTCTGAAGGAAATTCGAATCTTTCCAAAGGAAAGTAATTATTTGGGACCAATCAAAT
This sequence comes from Agapanthus africanus, assembly GCA_030015575.1. Classification (NCBI taxonomy): domain Eukaryota; kingdom Viridiplantae; phylum Streptophyta; class Magnoliopsida; order Asparagales; family Amaryllidaceae; genus Agapanthus; species Agapanthus africanus. The sequence continues at coordinate 73,443,925 of CM057349.1, forward strand.
TAAAGATCCAGAGATGATTAAATATCATCTATTTATGGAAAATCTCGGGTGTGGAAAGATTTCCCCCTTAAATCTAACCAAAATAACAAAGGAGAATCTCTGGATTTAAGATCCAATGGTGAATAAAATTCACCTAATAATCCGAAGGCCCAAAATGAATGATGGACGCAAATCAAATCTCTCAATGAAGATTCACAAAAGACTGATTGATTCGGCTGCTTCTCCTATAAATAGGAGCCAAGGGACACAAAAAAGAGATATACATACGCAGAGAAGAAAAGAGAAAAGGAGAAGAGCTTTGATACTTGAAAAAGACTCAGATCTTCTGCAAAAAACCTAGGTAAGAAAGGGAAAGGCGTTTGAAAGAAGGAGAATTTAATTCTCAACAGAGTTTAACTCTGATAATATAAAAACAGAAGAACATATTTCTTCTCTCTTTGATAGAGGACCTGCAAAGTGCACATCTCCCCTTAAGGTTGAGAATTTAATTCTCAATGGGTCGAGATCCTGCCATGCAGATCCAAAACATAGAGAAGGAATGCAAGCATGAGAATTTAACTCTCATAGAACTATAGGAATTTAATTCCTCCAAAATAAAGTTAGGGTTCGACCCTGTATCATGGGAATTTAATTCCTTCAAAACAAAAAGAAACAGGGTTGAACCCTAATTAAGAACATAGTTCTGTCGAAACAGTGGGAATTTAATTCCTTTAATCATAATCCTCAGAAAAGGGGAGTTTAATTCCTTAAAAGCTTTTGTTAGGGTTTAACCCTATTCGGTTCTTCGCATAAACAAGGAATTTAATTCCCACAGAAAACTCAGATTTAAACTCTATTCCAGAATATAAGCCTTCAAAAGGAATTAGGAATTTAATTCCTCTGAAATTAAAAGTTCGAGGAATTTAATTCCTGAAAGAGGAGTAACAGATCCTCCAAAAAAAAAAAAAAAAAAAACAACATTGAGGCAGGGTCACGTGTCACCACGTGACCCCCCAAAAGCCCTACAGAAAGCCCCTTTGAGGCAGCACCCCACGTGACCCACGTGACTTTCAGCAGAAGCCTTAACACATAGGCATTTGAATGCCCGTCACGTGCTGACACGTGATGCTATCAAAGGCACAGTAATCTCGGCAGAATCATTGAAGGGAAGGCACTCCCACGTGGGGCCACGTGACCGTTCTTGCTGTAGTGTTTAACACTAAGTTAAAACCCTCGAATCCAATATTGAAATGCTATCGGGCCTTGTTGCTGGTGTTTAACACCAATTATTCTTCTAGTGTTAAACACTAACTTGTCAAACTCATTCCCAGTGTTCAACATTGATTGCTTTGAAGTGTTTAACACTAGTCTATAGCCCAATTGGCTAAAGGGATAGAGGCAAAGCTTCTCCCTCGATGGACTCACAAAGAGTCAATATTCCAGACATGATGGGACTTAGCCCAAGCTGGCCATAAGTCCTCAATTCGTGATTAATTGGGCCAATGGGCTCATAACATAATTAATCAGTCCTGACCTCAAATTGGGCCAGGGACTGCTCAAGCCACTCCGGTTCTAGGGTACATCTCTTCACTCCTTTGATACTTGGCATTGTAATCCCTCAATGTCTTCAAAGAGGTGACGGGTCCCGACGACCACCCATGATATGGACTGTGGGGTCCTTAAACTCATACAAATTCCTGGTCACGCGGAACGTGGATAACGTCACTCTTTGACCCCACGGAAAACGTCCAGAGCGGAGCCTGGTCCTCGCTAAGCACGGCAGTGAACCCGTGTGAAGCATCCAGAGCACATACTGGACTGTGGGGTCCTTAAACCCATGGACTACGACGTCCTTAACCTTGACCGAGATGTCTTAAAACTAACAACGGACCGCAATGTCCTTAAACTACCCACGGACCGCAATGTCCTTAAACTACCCACGGACCGCAATGTCCTTAAACTAGAACAATAGAGCCCTTTCATATGCTCTTTTGTTGGACCTAAACGGTCCCGTTTAAGTTGATCTTAGCCTCAAAGATGGCTAACGCGTCCTTAAACCCTCAAACATACTGGACTACGAATCCCCCAAATTAACTCCGGCTCAAGGGTACATCTCTGAACTCCTCTGACATCTGTCGTTGTAATCCTTCAACGTCGTCAGAGAGGTGATGGGTCCCGACAGCCATATAGACGATGGACCACTATGTCCCTAAACTGGAACATTAGAGTCCAAACACTCTTTTGTCGGATCTAAACGATCCCGTTAAGTTGATCTTAGTCACAAAGTTAGACTAACGTATCCTTAACAAACGTTTGAGTTGATCTTAGCCTCAAGTAGGGCTGACGTATCCTCAAACCAAACCCCCCCAAAACCCAAATCTAAGATAATACGGATTTGGACTAGTCCACGCCCTACGGGCGACGACATAACTCAGTCTCCGTAAACAATCAACGGGCAACAAAATACAAAACAGACACCCACGACACGAAGTGACCATCTGGAGAAGGAGAAAGTTGTTACCGCAATGCGGTAGCGTAATTAACTGCAGGGGCTTGCGCCTGCAGGGAAGAGCGTCCCCACAATCAAAAACCCCTCAAACGAGGGGGAATCTGACGAAGTCTGCTACATCGGACGCATCCGTCTAAACCTTCGATACGTGGTGCCATAAATCAACTTGGCATCTTCGAAGAGGTGGACGGATAGCACCTATTAGCATCTGCCCCGAATCACAGGCAAGACGCGGCGTCGCGCCGTCTTTCGGAGGGGAACAGATTCTGGCACGCCCGGTGGGACCTTTTCCTCTTTCTACTCCACACTTCGTGTGTCGTGATTCGCGAACCAATCGCGGTTCGCTAATAGTTGCCCTCGGGTTTCAAGGTACTGAGAATTGGCATCTCGCTTACTGCAGAAAGCAAAAGGATCGATGGCTTCCACCCCTGCGAAATCCTCCAACTGCTCAGACGGCAATTGCAGCCGACGCTCTGCCTCGCCAGGAGGTATAGCCTATGGACCCCAAGCTGCTTCGCTATTCACAATGCCAGTGGAACAGGTCACTCGCGCCACCACAGGATTGTTCTTTGGGACTATGATCCCGCCGACAAACTTTACCGCTCCAGTGCTGACGAAGAAAACTCTCGGGAAGTCGGTCTTTGATCGTCTTACCCCTGCCGCGGCTCCTCTCAACGAGTCGCCCAACGTCGATGCCTCGGTCTTCTCTAGATTGGGCCAGGAATCCTGCGAGCTCATTACGGGGCCTACAATCTCAGAGAAGGCTGCTTCCAAGAAAGTGGCTGCTCCTGCTCCCGAAATCGCCAAGGCGACCTCTCCAGCCAAAAGGTCAGTCTTTACAAGATTGACGGCTCCGGCCTTTGCTCCCGCTTCCCAGAGGACATCGGTCTTCGATAGGCTAACGCCAACAACAACCCCCCATCCACACAGGGGGCAAGAAGGAACCATTCTTACTGCTGACCCAACGCCGCCCGCTCGACGCGCTCGACGTCGCCATTGGCGCCGAGTAAGGAAGGCTGGGGGCAACTCTCCCTCCGGGTTGACTCCAGCGGCCCCGGTGGCAGAGGTCAATGCTGCTGTTCCAACTGGGAACAGCTTTGAAATGCTAAATAAGGTGCGAAGGAATTCCCCCACGGCAGTACTGAAGAGGTCTCCTCCCTCATTGAAAAAGGTTGTGGAAACAAAACCCGAACAGCCCCGATCTCCTCAACGGCTGTCTTCCAAAATCTATAAGGCTTGGCGGCAGGCCCGAGACTCGATCATCGATCCAAACTTCTCCCGCCAGCACAAGAAGCTGAAAATCCAACCTGAAGCCGGTCACCAGGCTAAACCCCAAAAAGCTGGTGATCAACTGACTCACAAAAGGAGGAGGCCAGAGAGGACCTCACAGCATGCAGCGACGACTGAAAGCACTAAGCCCAGGCGCCCTAAGTCTGGGGGCATGGTGGTGCACACTGTTTACATGGCCTTTGGGAAAGAGGAAAGCCGCACTTCTACGGGCCACCGACCCCTAACCCGATCCGTGACGAAAGCCCAGGAGCAGCAACAAAAGCTTCAAGAAATGATGAATGCTATGGCCGCGCTCACCGGACCAAAAGAAAACCCAGAAACGTCCTCAGACGCACGCCGGGAGGAAGAAACAGACGCTGAATTCCTTCGCCGAACACTGGAGAGAAGGGACAAAGAGGCTGCTGAACAAGCATCCAACATACAACGGATGGGCCTTCTCTTTCAAGACGTGATAGGAATGATGATCCAGCAGGACTCACCCGCCGAGGATCCCCCAATCGTTCTTGAAGACGACCGAGGAGAAACGTCAAATCCACCACCAGCCCTCTCAACGGCCAAGGAGGATGCAATCTCTAAGGCTGACTTGGCTGACTACATAGCCCAGCAAATCCGGGTTCACCACGCGACTGAGGCAGCTGGTCAAGTCGTGAAAACGGGGCGGCCGTATCCGAGCTGGTACGATCAAATCAAATACCCGCAAGGCTATACGATACCGAAATTCCACGTGTATAAGGGGACCGGCAATCCCCATCAACATGTTGCCCAGTTCCGGGCCCTCTGCGGTAACACCGGCGGTGACGATAAATTGTTGCTTCGCCAGTTCGTGGGCAGCTTATCAGAAACAGCGTTCGAATGGTATTCAGAACTCCCGAACGATTCCATCAAACGTTCGCTGAAATGGAGTTGTTGTTCACTCAGCGATTTGCAAGTGCCAGCGAACGCACTCCAATAACCGCACTTATTAACGCCAGGGTAAAACCGGGCGAAACCTGGGTCCAGTACGCTATACGCTGGCGGAACTTGTGGTCGAGATGTGAGCAACGCATCGAGGAAGCACCTGCGGTGGGCATGTTCGTGGGAACCTTAGACCCCCACGCAACTATCTCCCAGTTTATGATGTTCTTTAAGCCAACCACATTCCAGGCTTTAATCGACAAGTTGGCTCAGATGGACCAGATGGGTCATACACCACCTACACCGAAGTCGGAACCTCGGAATGACATGGGTAAAGGGAGGGCAACCTTTGTTGCGAATGCCCAACAGCAACCTAACGCCCCGAAACCGGCAGATCAACTGGAGGAAAGGCGTCGGTATTATAATGAGAAAATGAAGCGTCCCTACTCGTTCCCACGAGACAAGACGAAGCGGTTATTCGAGCTGGCGATACGCAACAGGCTTATAAACCTACCAAATCCAAGGCGACCGCCGCAACCCACCGAGGTGAATGACTCCAACTACTACCCTTACCATCAAACGGTAGGCCATCCGATTGAAGATTGCTTCGTCTTCAAAGGATGGATTGAAGACCAATACCTCCAGGGGAAGTTTGTACTATCCGAAAAGTGGAAAGTGAACCCACCACAGCCGCATGCTCCGAGGAAAGCGGATGCACCGGGGGCAACATGTTCTTTTATTGAAGAAGCTCCATGGGAGGTCGTGCTATCAACTAAAACCAAAAGAATGCTGAGAGACCTTCATGCGTGCCCTGCGATCGAATGGAAGGACCCTCTTGAACCTCAAATTATCAAAGGAATGTTGAAGCCCCGCCCAACTACGAAGACTCGCGATAATGGCCCAAATACTCACGCCCAATCGTCAAAATCTTCGAAGAAAAAGAAGAAGAAATCCAAGAGGTCCGTGAAGCCTGGAAAAGAGCACACGCACTTGCAGAAGCAAATCGACGCGTTGGAAGAGTACAACCAAAAGGCGCGAACTCCTGTCACACTGCAAGAGTTCCTCAACCACATCTTTCAAGAGGAAGATGATGGAAAGAGCTCGTCAGATGAATCCGAAGAATATGTGGCGAGTTGTAACGTGATCTCCCACTCGTTTACTGATGATGGGAAAACTCATGGCACTAAAAAGCTGGAGGCAGAGCCTGTACCAGAGCATGCATGGCCGACAGATGAAATGATCGACGCTTTTCTAGACGAGATTCGTCTAAAATGTAAAGCGGACCAGGAGCGTGAGATGGCCACCTCGGAAGGAGCCAAATGCGGGCAACCGAACGAAAGAGTTGAACTACCCCTGCCGGAACATAAGGCATCCGAAGCAGACAAGAAGATATTCAAGACGAAAAAAAGGTTTGCCAAAGCCATGTCACTGGGAATGAAGCTACCGCCCTCGGAAGGAAACACACACGATGGGGTAGAGACGCACCCTGACTATTGCACATATCATCGGAAAATCTCACATCCCACGGAGGAGTGCGACGCCTTTAAGATATGGTGGCAAGGATATGTTGCTCATCGGCAACATTTTAAGCGCACGAAACACAAGAGCCGTCGGGAGCGAAGAAGTACTGTCGGAGGGCACAACAAGACTACTGGCAGCTGTTACATGGCTGACGCCAGAGGGTCACAAGTTCTCACCTTCGGGAGCGACTCTGATGAAGAAATGGCTCTGGGCCCTCTCTTTACAGAATCCGTTCTAGGGAAAGAGGAGGAATCGGAGGCCTGCGAGAACATTCAGCTGCGCAATCGCACACTCCCAGAAAAGAATCTCGGGCCCGTCGGCCGAAAAGATAAGGGAAAGGAAAAGGTCATTGAAGATATCACTTTAGATGACCAGGTCACAAAAGAGTTAACTACCAAAGACCCTCCCAAAAAGGGTAAGGTGGACTATAACATCCTCGCGCACTTAAGGAAGCTACCCTCTCAGCTTAGCATTCTTGATGCCCTTCTATTATCAAAGGAAGCACGAGACTCACTAGTTAAGGCGTTGCAAGAGCCTGAACAATTCCAAGCCTTTCTCGCCACTGAAAGGATGAAGGATGAACTGGAGGAAGTGCACACGGCCGATGTCACTTTCGGTGATGAAGACCTCCTTCTCGGGACGTGCGACCACAACCGCCCCCTATATGTCTCTGGATACTGCCATGACATCAAGATAGGCAAGATCCTGGTGGATAATGGATCCTCCGTCAACCTCCTTAATGTTCGGGTGTTGAAGGAAATCTGCATGAGTGTGCAACACCTCGCTCGTGACAAAATTACTATCTCCGGTTTTGACTCTCAATCGTCACGGACTCTCGGATCTGTAATACTGACGTTACGCTTCGGACTTCTCGTCACAGACATCAAGTTCCATGTCATTGACGCCAAGACCTGCTACAACGCCTTGCTCGGTCGTCCTTGGCTACACGAGTACAACATCATCCCTTCTACGCAACATCAGTGTATGAAGTACTTCAAGGATGGTTTCGAGTACACCGTAACAGGTGAGTTGAACCCGTTTTCTGTAAACGAAGTTCGCAAATACGAAGACGCGAAATACTTTTTGCCAGATTTCGAAGATACAGAAAGGTGTCGCGACCCAGAGGACAAAGCCGCCGCCACCATTCCCGTTTTTGGGAGCGATACCGAAGAAGAGGAGGAAATAGTGTATACAGGGCCATCCCAATGCAACAACCTGGGGGCGCCCACCCCCATACCGGTCTTCGGGAGTGATTCGGAGGACGAGGTTAACGCCGTATTCTCCAGTCGGCTGTCAATACAGGCACCCCTTTGCGAGGACCATATTCTGCAAATCACCATGGTACCGCAAGAACACTATAAGGATCTCGACGCGCTTCAAGCTCACAGCGTGCAAGACCTGCAAACATTTTACGTCCCTCCCAGGCGAAGGGATGAGAAGGTGATCCTATTCTACCAATCCTCAGAGTCGAAGGTGGAGAAAGAGATCTGGCACGGCGCGGATGTTACACTTGACAGGCTCCAACCCATCCGTCTGCCTAGATACTATACAAATGGATTGAAGAAGTTATTGAAGCGCCAAGGAGTACCCTTAAAACAGACGGTGCGGCAGGCTCGGTTCTACAACAGGATTTGGGATGTCCCCGGGACTCAGCGCAAATTGCCCAATGGGAAAATGGAAACACTTGGGCTTGGGTACGCGAGAACCGGAAAACGGGAGCGAGCCCACGGCAGCTACGCCATATATACCTCTGATGAAGAAGAAGGCGCTCTGTCAGGAGAGGCCAATCCCTCATCAAAACTAAACCCCGCGATCGAAGCGCCAAGTCCGTCGTTTGAAGAACGAATGGGCAAGCCTATCAGGAAAGTGGATCAGAAAGTTCGGGAAGACCACAACCGCGAAATGGCCATCTATGAGAGGGCCAGGACGCAACGTCTATTCCAACAGGCTACAAAAGATAAAGATGTTCATCCTTGTCAACCCGTCACACGAAAGGCCCGAGGCGGAGACGGAAATAAGTCAAGAAGCGAAAAGAAGAGCCGACAACAACGACGCAGGATTAGAGGGCTACGGGTGCTGCACAGCTCGGATTCGTCCTTCATAGAAAAGATGAGCCGAGCGTACTCCTTCCCCCGAGACAAGACGGAAAGGTTACTCAAGCTCGCCCTAAAATATCAGATGATCACGCTTCCAGAGTCTAGACACCCTGAGCAAGCTAGCAAGGTCTCTCATCCGAGTTATTGCTCTTATCACCAAGCCATAGGACATCCTACCGGAGACTGCTTCACCTTCAAGAACTGGGTCGAGGACCAGTACCGACGGGGTAGATTCGCTTTATCCGACGGTTGGAAAGTAACGCCGCCGCAAAAGCACGAGCCCAAAACCACAAGAGCAGAACCGGATCCGCCTCAGTCTTGGGAGCGAGTTCACACCTGTTATATGATTACGATATTAAAAGAAGAGCCCGAGAACGAAGATGACCTTCCCCGGTGCTTCGAGAACAGCGATGATGAGTTGATCTCGGAATTCCCGCCCGCTCCGAAAGAACTGGAAGACGGTATACATACTACCGCAGATAACCTCAAGAAGATCGAGCTGGGATCGGCAGACGACCCGCGACCGACATTTGTCAGCGAGCTGTTATCCGAGGAAAAGGTGGCCGCGTTAAAGAACGTGCTCCTACGGCATAAAGACTGCTTCGCGTGGAACTACTCCGAGATGCCAGGATTGGATCCGGAGATTGCGGTGCATAGATTAGCAATATCCCCAGATATCAAGCCAGTCAAGCAGGCGCCAAGGAGGATGCGACTTGAGCTGGAGATGAGCATCAACGCCGAAGTCAAGAAGTTGATCGATTCCGGATTTATCCAGGAAGTCCAATATCCCGACTGGATTGCCAACATCGTCCCGGTAATGAAGAAGAATGGAACGGTGCGCATATGCGTGGATTTCAGGGATCTCAATGAAGCATGCCCAAAGGACGATTTCCCGGTGCCGGTAACCGAGCTAATGATAGATAACACATCCACTCACGAGGTCTTCTCCTTTATGGATGGTTCATCAGGATACAATCAGATAAAGATGCATCCCGAAGACCAGAAGCACACCGCTTTCCGGACTCCTTTGGGCATATTCTGCTACAGGGTTATGCCCTTTGGCCTAAAGAACGCTGGTGCCACCTATCAAAGGGCCATGACAAAAATCTTTGACGATCTCATACACGACATCGTCGAATGCTATATCGATGACCTCGTAGTGAAGAGCATGTCATACGAAGAGCATTTAAAGCATCTCGAAACCGTATTTCAACGCCTTCGGCAATACAATTTGAAAATGAATCCCCTCAAGTGCGCGTTTGGAGTCTCCTCGGGTAAATTCCTGGGATTCATCGTTCGACACCGAGGTATTGAAATAGATCCGTCAAAGATTAAAGCGATTATGGAAATGCCTCCGCCAAGAACCCTCAAGCAGTTGCGGTCTCTCCAAGGGAAGCTCGCATACATCCGGCGGTTTATCGCTAATCTTTCGGGCAAATGCCGTCCTTACAGCCACCTGATGAAAAAGGGAACCCCGTTCGTTTGGAATCACAAATGTCAAGGTGCACTAGACGAGATCAAACAATACTTGCAAAATCCTCCGGTGTTGGCTGCCCCAGTGAAAGGAAAGCCTCTCATTCTTTACACGGCCGCCCTTGAAGGTTCTTTGGGCGCATTATGGGCGCAGGAGAACGATCAGGGGAAAGAAAGAGCACTTTACTACTTAAGTCGAGTGCTGCTGGGGGCAGAAAGCAATTACTCGCCCATCGAAAAACATTGCTTGGCATTAATCTTTGCAATAACGAAGCTCAGGCACTATGCGTTGGCGCATGAAGTCCGTCTCATTTCGAAGGTGGACCCCCTTAAATACCTGATGTCAAAGGCTATACTGACGGGACGACTCGCTAAATGGGCCTTGCTCTTGATGGAGTTCTCGATAACATATCAACCCCTCAAGGCAGTGAAAGGCCAGGCCATTGCCGACTTCCTCGCTGAACACCCGATACCGGCCGACTCTCCTTTGAACTGTGATTTGCCGGACGAGCATACATTTGACGCAATTGGCGGTGGAAGCACACGATGGGAACTCTATTTCGATGGAGCGTCCTCCATAAAGAAGCAGAAACAGGGTAGCCCGATCATCAAATCGGGGATAGGCCTTATCTTTGCAACTCCACAAGGAGGGATAATGCGCTTCGCCTTCTCCTTAACAGAGTCAAGGACAAACAATGAAGCCGAATACGAAGCTCTGATAGCAGGCCTCGAAATCGCCATCAACATGGGAATTGAAGACCTCCTCATATACGGGGATTCTCAGCTGGTCGTTAGCCAAGTAAATGGTGACTACCAAACGTGCAAACCAGAATTGGTGAAGTACGGCGAAAAGGTGCAACAACTGTTGGCCCAGATCCCCTCCTATATTCTAGAGAACATACCGCGCGCAGAAAACAGCAAAGCAGACGCGTTGGCCAAACTCGCTAAGAACTGGCCGACGAGAACCTCGATGACGTCAGAATCATAGTACAAAGCCGTCGAGTGCTCGCCCCGGCAGAAATACCTCCGGAATTATATAAGGAAAAGAGAGCGATTGAGCAAGCGACCCTACAAATAAAAGACCGTGAGAAGGCTGAGGACTGGAAGGAAGTCTTCGTAGACTACTTCAAGTCCCACCGAATGCCCGAAGAAGCGTCCTCAAGACATCAGCTTATGAAACGAGCTCTATCCTTCGCTTTCGTCAACGATACCCTGTACAAGAGATCGTTTGATTTTCTATGGCTGAGATGCTTGGGACCTGACGAAGCAGAAAGAGTCGTTCAAGAAGTTCACGACGGGCTTTGCGGTTCTCATCAAGCGGGCCCAAAGATGAAGTTAAAAATTAAACGGATGGGTTACTACTGGCCCACGATGATCCAGGACTGCCTCGAGTATGCGAAGCAATGCCACTCATGCCAGATCCATGGAGACTTCATCCACCAACATCCGAATCCACTACACCCAACGGTGGCCAGCTGGCCATTCAAAATGTGGGGGACTGACATAGTCGGCCCCATTGAGCCAGCATCATCCCGGGGACACCGCTTTATCCTGGCGACAACTGATTACTTCTCCAAATGGGCAGAAGCAGTACCACTGAAGGAAGTGAAGACGGAGAATATCCTCTATTTCTTCAAGACGCACGTCATCTATCGGTTCGGAACTCCACGACGGATTATCTCTGATAATGGGCCGGCCTACCGAAGCCATAAGATTAGCCGCTTCGCACAGCAGCACAATATAGACTGGAGATATTCTTCAGTTTACAACCCACGAGCTAACGGTCTAGCCGAGGCTTTCAATAAGACCTTGACGAAGATCATAAAAAAGACCGTCTCCAGGAATAAGAGGGACTGGCACGAAAGACTGCAAGAAGCCCTTTGGGCTTATCGAACTACATTCAAGACGGCCACGAACACAACGCCGTACGCGTTGGTATTTGGGACGGAAGCAGTTCTCCCCCTCGAGATAAAGTTACCCTCTCTACGAGTAGCAGTCCACCACGAGCTGACGAACGAAGAAAATGCTCACCTTCGGCTTGAGGAGCTTGATGCCCTCGACGAAACCCGGCTCATAGCGCAACAACATCTAGAGGCCTACAAAGCAAAGATGACGCGCTCGTACGAAAGATTGACCAGGCCGAGGACATTCCGCCAAGGCGAACTCGTACTAGTGGTCAAAAGACCTATGATCCCCAATCGCGCCAAGCGAGGAAAATTTGAGCCAAACTATGAAGGCCCGTACATCATAGACAAGGTCTACCAGGGTGGAGCCTATCTACTCATGGACATGCACGGTGAAAGGCCTTTCAGGCCAGTAAACGGCCGCTTCTTGAAGAAATACCATGCTTAATAAGCTGCAGCCTAGGTCAATGATAGATGACGACGACTATGTCCGCTCGCTATCTTCCCAGGCTCAGACTTTACAAGCAGCAGCCGGCCTTCCTATAACGACGGACCGAAACGTCCTTAAACTAGCGACGGACCGAAACGTCCTTAAACTATCTACGGACCGAAACGTCCTTAAACTAATGCCGGACCGAAACGTCCTTAAACTAACGGCGGACCGAAACGTCCTTAAACTAACGACGGACCGAAACGTCCCTAAAACTACTACCGCAGCATCTTTAGGCTGACAAAAAAAAAATGAAAAAGAATAAAAAAAAACGGTATGTCCATAAACAAAATGGGCACGGATGGAAAACCCGAAAGGGCTCCGTGAGTAAAAACAGCAGGGCTGCCGGCAAGTGTTCGTGAAAACCCGAAAGGGCGCGACCTTATAAAAAAAAAAGTGAAAAAGAATAAAAAAAGAAACAAACGGTATGTCCATAAGCAAAATGGGCACGGATGAAAACCCGAAAGGGCTCCGTGAGTAAGAACAGCAGGACTACCGGCGAGTGTTTGTGAAAACCCGAAAGGGCGCAACCTCGTTAAAGGACACTTACAGAGTCCTCTCGACCTTATAAGGAGAAACCACCTGCGTGAGATCCTTACGACTCACAAAGGAGCAGCACACTTAGGGATCCTCACGATTCCTAAGGAGAAAATACACTTACGAGATCCTCACGACTCGTAAGGAGAATTCTCTTATGGGACCCTCCCGGCTCATAAGATTTGAAAGTCTTAAGTTACAGAAACCTGAACCTGTTCTTAAGCAAAATCCTCCACAACCTCCAATACTGCCCTACAAGCGGCTCCATACTGACCCTTGTATACAATCCACGGGCGCGAATAAACATTTCCCCAACAAAGTCTAACCCTTATAGGTCCTCTCGACCCATAATGAGAAAGTCCTCTTGTAGGATCCTTACGACTTACAGAGGAGCACACACTTAGGAATCCTCACGATCCCTAAGGAGAAAACACACCTACGAGATCCTCACGACTCGCGGGGAGAAATACCTTTGTGAGACCCTTACGGCTCATGAAGTCAAAAGCCTTGGTCGACAGGACCCTTAACCCTGTTTGCTGAGCCACCTTTGTTCGTCATCGACAAAAGCAAATGATGATTCGCTCCTGGCAACGTTCCAGTTGTAGCGGTGCTGATGCCAAAATCGATGCCTAAAACCCAGGCTTGTAACGGAAAGCTAGCAAGCCACACATGCCTACAAAATAGCCGAAATGATGGGGCAACTTGCAATAAAAAGCAGCAAGTAAAAATGAAGGCATGAAAAATAGCCGAAATGATGGGGCAACTCGCAATAAAAAGCAGCGAGCAGAAAATAAATAAATAGCCGAAATGATTGGGCACCGCGAAAAATAGCCGAAATGATTGGGCAATCGCGATTTTCGCGATATAAAAGCTGAAATGATAGAGCATCGCGGAAAAATAAATAAAATAAAAATAAAATTTATGCCCTACAGGTGATATTCCATCACACCCTGTACACAATCCAAGGGCGTAAACAAAAAAGGGATCATACTTCTCCCCCAGGTTTCATCAGAAAAAGAAGCCAGGTCTCGACGGGCCACAAGCGACCTAGAGATCATCCAAACACTCGTCTCGTAACAACGGACATGACTTCAAACAAAGCAGAGCAGCGGCAGCTCCCAGTTCCATGGCTCGGTGGTATACATATCGCCAACAGTCAAGCCTCCATCCCGCGAAATGCGGATACGATCGGTGCAAACTTCCTGGTCACGTGGAACGCGGATAACGTCACTCCTTGACCCCGTGGAAAACGTCCAGAGCGGATCCTGGTCCTCGCAGAGCATGGCAGTGAACCCGTGCGAAGCAACCAGAGCGGAGCCTAGTCCTCGCCTAACGCGGCAGTGAACCCGTGTGAAGCATCTAGTGCAAACTTCCTGGTCACGTGGAACGCGGATAACGTCACTCTTTGACCCCGTGGAAAACGTCCAGAGCGGATCCTGGTCCTCGCAGAGCATGGCAGTGAACCCGTGCGAAGCATCCAGAGCGGAGCCTAGTCCTCGCCTAACGCGGCAGTGAACCCGTGTGAAGCATCTAGTGCAAAATTCCTGGCTACGTGGAACGCGGATAACGTCACTATTTGACCCCGTGGAAAACATCTAGAGCGGATCCTGGTCCTCGCAGAGCATGGCAGTGAACCCGTGCGAAGCATCCAGAGCGGAGCCTAGTCCTCGCCTAACGCGGCAGTGAACCCGTGTGAAGCATCTAGTGCAAACTTCCTGGTCACGTGGAACGCGGATAACGTCACTCTTTGACCCCGTGGAAAACGTCCAGAGCGGATCCTGGTCCTCGCAGAGCATGGCAGTGAACCCGTGCGAAGCATCCAGAGCGGAGCCTAGTCCTCGCCTAACGCGGCAGTGAACCCGTGTGAAGCATCTAGTGCAAACTTCCTGGTCACGTGGAACGCGGATAACGTCACTCTTTGACCCCGTGGAAAACGTCCAGAGCGGATCCTGGTCCTCGCAGATCATGGCAGTGAACCCGTGCGAAGCATCCAGAGCGGAGCCTAGTCCTCGCCTAACGCGGTAGTGAACCCATGTGAAGCATCTAGTGCAAACTTCCTGGTCACGTGGAACGCGGATAACGTCACTCCTTGACCCCGTAGAAAACATCCAGAGCGGATCCTGGTCCTCGCAGAGCATGGCAGTGAACCCGTGCGAAGCATCCAGAGCGGAGCCTAGTCCTCGCCTAACGCGGCAGTGAACCCGTGTGAAGCATCTAGTGCAAACTTCCTGGTTACGTGGAACGCGGCTAACGTCACTCTTTGACCCCGTGGAAAACATCCAGAGCGGAGCCTGGTCCTCGCCAAGCACGGCAGTGAACCCGTGTGAAGCATCCAGAGCACATACCGGACTGTAGAGTCCTTAAAATCCACGGACTATGACGTCCTTAACCTCGACCGTGATGTCTTAAAACTAACGATCAACCCCCCCGATTCCCTACGGATTTCGCCTTGGTTTAAGGGTACATCTCTTCACTCCTTTGATACCTGGCGTTGTAATTCCTCAACGTCTTCAAAGAGGTGGCGGGTCCCTGCAACCAAACACCGGACTGTGGAGTCCCTAAATCCACGGACTATGAGGTCCTTAACCTTGACCGTGATGTCTTAAAACTAACATCGGACTGTGGAGTCCTTAAATCCACGGACTATGAGGTCCTTAACCTTGACCGCGACGTCTTTAAACTACGATACCTTGAGAGATCCCTAACCCCGTGAAACACGGAAAAAGGTGATCACACCCGGCACTTGCAGGCCCTCGCCACCTGTAAGGAAGAAAAACTCTCTTGTGAGATCCTTACGACTCTCAAGGGAAAACCCGCTTAAGGATCCTCACGATCTTTAAGAAGAACTCACACCTATGGGATCCTCTCGACCTATAGGGAGAAAGACTCTTTATGAGACCCTCGTGGCTCATAAGATGCAAAGGCCTCAGGAAACAGATCCTAACCCTGAATCCTAAGCCACGGCCGTCCTGCAAGAAGATTAAGATAGAATATCCGCAGAATGCATTCAATGAAAAGGGGACACATCACCGAGAGGAAAATTGTATCTTTTATTCATAAACCAAAATGGATGCAAAATACAATTCAAAACAAAAAAAGGGCAGATACTCTTATTCATGAGTATGTACAAAAAAAAAAGGGGTTCTACACTAACGAAAAAGATCACCAAACACAGGATCAACGGCACAGGGGTTGATGAAGCAAAGGACAAGATTCTCCATCTCTCTCTCCGCTTTCTCCAGCACATCGAAGCGACGATTCTCGCGAGGAGTCGCTCCCCATCGGTTGGTGCCGTGTTCGTCCGCGAAAGCAAACATAATGGCTTGCCGGGCCCTTATCTCGCTCAACAGACGAATTGAGCAGGCCTTCAAGGCCTGGGTAATCAGGCACGCTTCATGAAAGCCCTCGAGCTTTTCTTCCGCCGCATCAAGCATTGCTAGGGTCATCTCCGCTGGGTGAGGAGGAATGTCGGCAAGCACGATCGTGAGAATCATCCGGAGCCAAAAGGAACCCATCGGGAGGGGAGATCCCCTACGGATCGAGAGTTCATGCACGGCTGAGTCGCATTCGTCGTCAGTAAGGAGTGGATCCACTAGCCGAGCGGCAAAGCGGGGGATCATCTCCTCGATGGGCACTTCCCATGGCTGCCGACGAGCGTGTGGACGGTTGCAGGCCATAACGCTCAGATACTCCTCAAATTAAATCACGTCGATATGGGAATGAATTTCTCTGTGAGGAGAAAATAGGCTATGGCCTCAAGAATATAAAGAGGTGCATTAAGTGCCATGCGCGAAAAATCTTGCATGCGAAAGATGTTTCCAAGGCCCAAAAAGGAAAGGCATCGAAAATCAAGGAGAAATAACTATTTCCAAGGCTCTTTTTTATGCATCTGATACTGCGCGCTAAAAATGCGGCATGGAAAATTTTGTGAACAGTCCCATCAAATGGTCCCACGTGCGGAACGTGTGAGACCCAAATTTGACGTGCACTAGAAAATAGAATAGCACCATGCATATTAAAGGCATCAGCAACAACAATAGTGAAATGATAAAATTCTAGGAAAAAGGCGTGCAAACATGGGAGAACATAATAAAACTCGCCGCTCATACTTCAAGAAATTCATACAAAATATAGAGGACACATTTACAATGGAAACACTTCAGATGCGGGGCATGGGTTGAGAAACTCAAAATTAACTTTATTCAAAACCTTCCAAACGCTGCGAACCTCCCGAGTATGCTTTCGCTCACGGTCACAAGCATCGGGATCCCCGCGGATGTCCTCTACCCTCCGATAGGCGCCCAGTATGGCTGATTGTTGAAAAAGCTGATGAAGGAGATCAATGAGATCATCCCGCCTCCTCTTTGAGATCAAGCCCATAAGGTACACCGAATGCACCTTATCCTCGGCAGCGTCTAAGTCCCCGAGTGGTATGCCGGCGCAAAAGAGAGGAAGGGCCTCCCGGATCGCCAGCACGATCAGCCTCAGAAGAGAAGAGCGACGGGGAAGTAGTCGATGGTTGTACTCATCAAAGCGGCTCATGATCTCGGCGCACTGAGCATCGGTGAACTCCTGGTTCTGACTGCGGCCCAGCGCACGAATGTTCCCATAGGAAATGATCTCGTCAAGACGATACAGATGGGCGTCCATGATACCTAAAATAAAGTCACTAGCATCATTATAAAATCCCCATCGCATTAATTACAGAAGAACAGCCTCGGGCCAAGAGACCCCAAGGAGCCTCTGTGTGAAGAGATTGAGTTCTTCATAGGAATTAAATTCCTTACTAGAAAAAAGGGAATTAAATTCCCAGAAATAATTTTGATGGAATTAAAGTCCATGGAGTTGAAATGTTGTCATCATCTCCCCAAGGGTCACCTAAAACCTAAGAGATCTACAGTTCGAAGGCTCCCTGTTCTTATGGAGAAACGTGAAGAAAAATGGGTTCTTTGCGAAACCCTTAATATAGATTTGAAATCCAAAGAGTTCTTTTAAAGACGAAGGCTCTTTGGCCGTTCAACATTCTTACCTGAGGGAAAGGATTCGTCAACAGAGTTAAACTCTGGGAAATGATCAAGACAGAGAACTAAGCTCTGAAAGTGAGAATTAAATTCTCAAAGGGGAAATTCTCGGAGGAAGAGGATGAATGAGCAAAGTGAAGGCTCCTATGAAGAGACAGCAGTATTTATAGAAAACAATGGAAACGTTTCATCTCCCCAGATCCCTAAAGGAATCCAATGGTCGCGAGAGATGACAGCGTTGCACTCACGTGCTGACACGTGAGAACAACGCTGTGGGGGCATTTGTTTCCTGATTTAAAATCAGGAAAGCTTCTGGGAAAAGCTTCAAAAGAGGCCACGTGCTTACACGTGACAGCAGTCACGTGTTGACACGTGACCTATAAAATACAGAAAAAGCGCACTTTGATTCGCTGATCAAGTCAAGGAAAAGAGCTTCAGAAGAGGTCACGTGCTCCCACGTGACCAGGGTCACGTGTCGACACGTGACGTTCAAAGCAGCAAACTCGCTCTCCAATTGAACCAGAGAAAGAAGTGCCAGACAGGGGTCACGTGCTCACACGTGACCAGGGGTCACGTGGTAACACGTGATGGCTAAAACAGCAACCGGAAGATAGCGCAGAAAGAAAGAGGGTTCTTCATTCCAAAGAGGGTCACGTGTCTGCACGTGACCATGGGTCACGTGGTCACACGTGACCGACTTTCAAAGCCCATTTTTGACGACAGAATTAAATTCTGAAGGAAATTCGAATCTTTCCAAAGGAAAGTAATTATTTGGGACCAATCAAATTAAAGATCCAGAGATGATTAAATATCATCTATTTATGGAAAATCTCGGGTGTGGAAAGATTTCCCCCTTAAATCTAACCAAAATAACAAAGGAGAATCTCTGGATTTAAGATCCAATGGTGAATAAAATTCACCTAATAATCCGAAGGCCCAAAATGAATGATGGACGCAAATCAAATCTCTCAATGAAGATTCACAAAAGACTGATTGATTCGGCTGCTTCTCCTATAAATAGGAGCCAAGGGACACAAAAAAGAGATATACATACGCAGAGAAGAAAAGAGAAAAGGAGAAGAGCTTTGATACTTGAAAAAGACTCAGATCTTCTGCAAAAAACCTAGGTAAGAAAGGGAAAGGCGTTTGAAAGAAGGAGAATTTAATTCTCAACAGAGTTTAACTCTGATAATATAAAAACAGAAGAACATATTTCTTCTCTCTTTGATAGAGGACCTGCAAAGTGCACATCTCCCCTTAAGGTTGAGAATTTAATTCTCAATGGGTCGAGATCCTGCCATGCAAATCCAAAACATAGAGAAGGAATGCAAGCATGAGAATTTAACTCTCATAGAACTATAGGAATTTAATTCCTCCAAAATAAAGTTAGGGTTCGACCCTGTATCATGGGAATTTAATTCCTTCAAAACAAAAAGAAACAGGGTTGAACCCTAATTAAGAACATAGTTCTGTCGAAACAGTGGGAATTTAATTCATTTAATCATAATCCTCAGAAAAGGGGAGTTTAATTCCTTAAAAGCTTTTGTTAGGGTTTAACCCTATTCGGTTCTTCGCATAAACAAGGAATTTAATTCCCACAGAAAACTCAGATTTAAACTCTATTCCAGAATATAAGCCTTCAAAAGGAATTAGGAATTTAATTCCTCTGAAATTAAAAGTTCGAGGAATTTAATTCCTGAAAGAGGAGTAACAGATCCTCCAAAAAAAAAAAAAAAAAAAAAAAACAATGTTGAGGCAGGGTCACGTGTCACCACGTGACCCCCCAAAAGCCCTACAGAAAGCCCCTTTGAGGCAGCACCCCACGTGACCCACGTGACTTTCAGCAGAAGCCTTAACACATAGGCATTTGAATGCCCGTCACGTGCTGACACGTGATGCTATCAAAGGCACAGTAATCTCGGCAGAATCATTGAAGGGAAGGCACTCCCACGTGGGGCCACGTGACCGTTCTTGCTGTAGTGTTTAACACTAAGTTAAAACCCTCGAATCCAATATTGAAATGCTATCGGGCCTTGTTGCTGGTGTTTAACACCAATTATTCTTCTAGTGTTAAACACTAACTTGTCAAACTCATTCCCAGTGTTCAACATTGATTGCTTTGAAGTGTTTAACACTAGTCTATAGCCCAATTGGCTAAAGGGATAGAGCCAAAGCTTCTCCCTCGATGGACTCACAAAGAGTCAATATTCCAGACATGATGGGACTTAGCCCAAGCTGGCCATAAGTCCTCAATTCGTGATTAATTGGGCCAATGGGCTCATAACATAATTAATCAGTCCTGACCTCAAATTGGGCCAGGGACTGCTCAAGCCACTCCGGTTCTAGGGTACATCTCTTCACTCCTTTGATACTTGGCATTGTAATCCCTCAATGTCTTCAAAGAGGTGACGGGTCCCGACGACCACCCATGATATGGACTGTGGGGTCCTTAAACTCATACAAATTCCTGGTCACGCGGAACGTGGATAACGTCACTCTTTGACCCCACGGAAAACGTCCAGAGCGGAGCCTGGTCCTCGCTAAGCACGGCAGTGAACCCGTGTGAAGCATCCAGAGCACATACTGGACTGTGGGGTCCTTAAACCCATGGACTACGACGTCCTTAACCTTGACCGAGATGTCTTAAAACTAACAACGGACCGCAATGTCCTTAAACTACCCACGGACCGCAATGTCCTTAAACTACCCACGGACCGCAATGTCCTTAAACTACCCATGGACCGCAACGTCCCTAAACTAGAACAATAGAGCCCTTTCATATGCTCTTTTGTTGGACCTAAACGGTCCCGTTTAAATTGATCTTAGCCTCAAAGATGGCTAACGCGTCCTTAAACCCTCAAACATACTGGACTACGAATCCCCCAAATTAACTCCGGCTCAAGGGTACATCTCTGAACTCCTCTGACATCTGTCGTTGTAATCCTTCAACGTCGTCAGAGAGGTGATGGGTCCCGACAGCCATACAGACGATGGACCACTATGTCCCTAAACTGGAACATTAGAGTCCAAACACTCTTTTGTCGGATCTAAACGATCCCGTTAAGTTGATCTTAGTCACAAAGTTAGACTAACGTATCCTTAACAAACGTTTGAGTTGATCTTAGCCTCAAGTAGGGCTGACGTATCCTCAAACCAAACCCCCCCAAAACCCAAATCTAAGATAATACGGATTTGGACTAGTCCACGCCCTACGGGCGACGACATAACTCAGTCTCCGTAAACAATCAACGGGAAACAAAATACAAAACAGACACCCACGACACGAAGTGACCATCTGGAGAAGGAGAAAGTTGTTACCGCAATGCGGTAGCGTAATTAACTGCAGGGGCTTGCGCCTGCAGGGAAGAGCGTCCCCACAATCAAAAACCCCTCAAACGAGGGGGAATCTGACGAAGTCTGCTACATCGGACGCATCCGTCTAAACCTTCGATACGTGGTGCCATAAATCAACTTGGCATCTTCGAAGAGGTGGACGGATAGCACCTATTAGCATCTGCCCCGAATCACAGGCAAGACGCGGCGTCGCGCCGTCTTTCGGAGGGGAACAGGAACGTCCTGCTTTTACTACATCCAGTCTCGAAACTTCTGCCCTTCCCTTTCTTTCTACTTCCATGGTTTCCTTCAGGGTAGTAGGTAGAGACTGTTGAACTAAGTCAGCATCTGACCCGTTCTTCAACGTGGTCTTCAGGTCTGTGAGCTCAAAAGAGCTGGTCTCTGTAAGGACGTTGCCCCCTATAGATGACCCGATAGCCAACCTCGCTGGAAGCAATTCGTTCGAGGTCTCATATCTTGCGATACGAGATTGCTCTCCATATAAATCTTTGTTATGGAGGAAGATAGAAACTGAGTCCATCTTCTCGTGCTGTCTCTGGTATGCACCATCATCTGAGGCTAACACGAGGCACTTGGCTTTCGCACAGTCTTTTTCCTATGTCCTATGGATATGAATATCCATGACAGGGGAAGCTGGACCTGAGACGGCAGGGGTTGGATTAGTTAAGGGCTGTCCCAGCTTGTCATGGGCAATGGACATCTGGGCAGACCTTTGCCAGTAATAACAGTCAGATTCAGTCATTTTATTATCTAGATGTAACCTAGGTGTGGTCACTGGGTCGCTGAAATTAAGAGAGAGAGAAGAAAACACTTAGCATGATACTCTTGCAAGTTTAGATTGGTTTTTAATTTATCTAAACAGGATGGCTCCCACCGTCTCTCGAATCCCTCCTCAAACCATAAAGGAAGAATTAGCCGGGATCAATCTCACCGTACAATACTTGCTTAACCGTTCAGCCAGGCCAGTGTCGGTACTTCGAGGGAGGTTTTCCAACGCTTTCTTATGGGGAGGCGGAAACGGCGAAAAACAAGAATTTTGGCTCAAGGCAACATGGACTCAAAAGCAAGGATCTTGGCTAAACTAGAAACTAGTAAACTACTAGAGGTTTTAACTACTATGCTGTAGAAAGTATACCTCACGGAATCGGTCCTTCGGGTCTTCATTCCGCTGTCCCGCTCGTCTATCCAAGCTCCAAGCGTCGATCCGGACCTTGGGCACCTCCACGGCCTTCTTGAGTCGAAGACGATCCACCCGAGAGATGTACACCGAGCTCCACCTCGAGCTGAGGCAACTAGGGCAAAGAGATTGCTAATCAAGAAGCCCTAGGATGTGTAGAGGAGATGTATGGATGTGTTTGTCTTTGTGGGATCTTTTTCTCTCAACACATGAGATCAAAAGATGAGATCAAGAGGAGGAAGGAGGAAGGAGAAGGAGAAACTTAGCAATCATGGAGCTTTTCTTTTTCTTCTCACTTCAAGAGAGAGAATGAGAGGAGAATAATGAAAAGATTAACCCTAATGAAATGAACCATGGTTGCAATAATACACTAAAATCATCATTACTAATCCTATCATGATAAAGTTGATGGCACATTGAATTGACCATTATCATAACTCAAGAATTAAAAAGAAAATGAAAGAAGAGTGTAGATCTCTCTTGAAAGTTAATGGTCAACACGGTCAATGAGTCAACAAAGTCAAGAGAGGTCTAAGTGGTCAAATGGTCAATGCAATTAGCCATCACTAAACTATCACTAAAAGGATTAGTAAACAATGTCTCCGGCTCATAATGGTTCTGACCAAACGAATTGTCAAAACCCTAATGAGTATGCCACATTACGGTTTTGGCCGAACCAACTGCCAAAACCCTAATGGGGCACCTCCTCCTTCATCGCTCCTCAAAACTGTGAATACACACCCGCATCCGCTTTCCGTAGAATGCGAATGCACAGAAGACAAATCAAATCCATCCGCGCAATACTAGGATCTGGCTTAAACCAAAGCCCACTAGTATTGCCTGCCCGAACAGCATACGCACACAAGTGCGCGTAAGTGATCGTAGCCCTGCCGTAAAACCATACGTCCTCTACACGTTTCGCTCAGTGCAGGGAAACTCTCTGTGTGGGACTCTAAATACTCGACACTATGCTGGCAGTGGGTTTAACCACAGACCGCAAGCGGCACTAGCTGTACGTAACGGTCCCCAGGTAGATGTCGATTAGAAGGTCGATGAGGTAAACCCATCCGAACTCCTACTGAGCCTGTATGTGACAATCTCCGTACAGTCCGGTCTGTTCGTCTGATACATCGCATGGCGGGCCTAGGGGGCGGTAAACGTCAGTCCCCTAATAGCGGTACAAGTCGTGTCGGAGTGAAGCCCAGAACACCCTGAGATAACACTGGAAACCTACCAGTATATCTCGCTTGCCCTGGCCAGGGACTACTCGTGTAATGGCTCTCCTAGACACAGCGCGATGTCAACCCCCAATACCGGGAGAGACGAATCCTGTCTAACCGTCACTGCCTCCAAGTGCTTCGGGACTGCACCCAACTACTACCTGTTTGCACGACTCCTTTGAGCCGTGGTAGGGTAGTAATCTAAGTACAGTGTGAACACACTCGAGGCGAAGTGACAGTGTCAAGTCGGCGGACTAAGCTGTACTCATGTCACTTGGGAACTGATAACTGACGATAGGTATAATACCAACCAACAGTTCCCGACGAGTCCTGTCCAGTGTACTCGTAACCTAACGAGCACCCGCATACTATCTCAAGTACGACGTACTGACGGCTGTGGGACAGACCGTCTCCCCCGCTGGGATGAGAAGCGCATACGCTAGTCTACTCCGGAGTATCGATGCCCTGTCTCGATAGTCCTACGACTAGGGACCTGTATAAGGATGTGCTTATGGATTACCCATCCCCCATGAGTATGACTGCCATCACAATGCTGGTAATCAAGCAAAGATCCTAAGAGCTCGACTAATATGTATATAAGCGATATGCTAAAAGAAACACATGCACATATTGAAGTAGAGACAAACCAAGTAGCATACTACCATTTTGAGCAAGACTGTCAATACAACTGTGAATATCCCAAGCTTCCATTAAATAATATACAAGCTGGTATGATACAGTAATGGCCTCTGGGGCATATACACTAACATAGACTACCCAGCTCCCACGTATATGATCGCTATCATAATACTGGTAGTTAAGCAAGAACCATATGGGCTCTATCGACATATAACAGTGATCTGTAATACCACATAATACATGTACATGATGATAAAGTCAAATTAGATAGTATACTATCATCTCAAGTAAGATTGTTCTACTCGTATAAGTCCTCCCTCGATTATCATAATCGCCTGCCTACGATTACAATAATTGCCTTGAGGGCACTATAACCAACACCGGCTTCATACAACAAAAGCTGTAATGCTTTATTTTTGAATATTCTTGCGAAATTAGCTATTATATGCTTCAAACAATAGAGATGATAATCGGGCATACGCCAGCCTTGAGCTAGTGCTCTTGGAAGTCCCTTCATCCGATCAGACAACCAAGTAATCGTGAGATGGCTTATACTGGGCATATATATATATATATATATATATATATATATATATATATATATATGAATACATACCAAGAACCATTCCCAATTTGCTTGAGTTTCACCGCCTAAAACCATAAATTCCAAAGGATACAAAGCTCCATCTGCATCCACCCCGGTAGCGACAAGCAAAGTCCCCTGATATTTACCATATAGGTGTGTGCCATCAATGCTCAGAACTGGATGGGAGTATACAAATCCCTCAATTGATGGTCCAAATACCCAAACACGCCGGTAAACGGGACTGCGGTTGGAGTCAGAATCTCGTAGGTGATCTTGTAGATTGTGCCAGAATTGCTCTTTATGATTGCCTCCAAGTACCGTGGCAGAGTTTAATATGATTTCTACCAATCCCCAAATATCATGCACAAAGCCTTCCTTCTTGCTTCCCATTCTTTGAAATAAGAAACGTCAATATGATATTCCCCTTTCATTTGATCTTGAATCGCAGCTGGTGTCATATCAAGCCGCCTCTTCAGCAAAGGAAAGATGCATTGGCGTATAAATGTTTATGTGGCATGTTTGTGCCCCCACATCCCCAGAAGTATTTCGGAACCGATTCTCCGAACTATATTCCTTTATAGTCAAGTGTGTCGAAAACTCCCACCGTTCTGAAATTATTGCATGAAGTTTCCAAGGGCACTGTCCAGGTCCTATACCTGGATTGTTAGCACACACTACAGTGTACGTTGATTTGGTACTCCTGGCTTTTTTTAGTGGCACACACCATTTAATGGACCATACACTGAGTTCTTGAATCAAATTTTCCTTCATCGCAAACATCTGTCCCGCTTGAAATGCGACATTATCGTCGGTTCCCGTTCCCTAACGAGTGTCATCGATGATCATATCCTTAATAGTATATGCTTGTACCACGACATCATCGATCGCCTCATTAGGATGTGACTCTTCGAACTCAACATATTCGTTGTTAGCATGCTTAATACACCCACTGATTGTCTAATTTGTCTTTGAATGCCTACTGTATACTATCTTCTTGTATACCACCACCTCCTTCAAGATCGGTATCTTCATCATCACCATCTTCCTCGTTTTCGGGGTCATCTCTTTCTTCAACGTGATGTGAGGAAGATGGTCCCGCATAAGGTGTTGCACCTAAACATTCGTAGAGTGGCAAGTCATGAACTACATAAGGTGTTCCACCACCTAAAGATGCATCAGCACCAAACTCCCATTGCATTGAACTTTGTGTTCGCATATGCTCCGGTACAAAAAATAAAGACCTGCACGACATATAAATTTAAAAATAACACGTCAATTAACCATGATTAAGAGCATCATCAATTTTATTTAATATAGTATGTTACCTATTTCCTCCAGCCATCCTCATTGTGCAATCTATATTATACGGGTTTGACATTGTCTAACCATGCAAATCCCAACCACAGTTATACATATTTGCGTCAACCTGCATGTCATGGAATGGAACTTGCATGGATTTGAATCCTTCATCAGGCACATTCGACTCTCCGGGACTGCGCATCGCCGTATCGAGCAAGCGTGTAAATTTCCCTTTATGGTTCATAAGCTTGATACGATTATACTGCTTCTTTCACCACCAACACCTGTATCAATGAATTTTCAAGATACAGGCTAAGAATCACGCTTGTATCCTCTGTTGGATATAGGTGCCCTCAAGGAAATTAATGTAATTAAAGGAGGACCTATACGAGAGAAAAATCTTACTCGAGATGATAGTATGCTATCTGGTTTGTCTTTATCATTCATGGGTATACGTTTTACTCGTTATCACGTATCGCTAATACATAATTATAAAGCTCGTAGGATCTTTTCTTGATGTTCAGTTGATAAAACTGCACATTTAATATGACATTTTTCCTACTATTTCTATATAAAGAAAGGTGTTTATTATAATATATGATACATATGAGGGTTTATCTGTAAAAATACTATTTTCATGTGTTTATATATTATAATTAACATTTGGTAGGAAAATGTAAGCATATAATATCCATGTAACATTTGGCCCATTTAAAATATGCTTACTTTATTAAATACCTTTGACCAAGTATTATTGGTTAAGTTAACTCTACTAATATTATTTGTAGAGTTATTGTGCAGAATTTCCAGGGCTGAAATCAAGGAAATCAAAGTTGTTAAAACAAACCTGCCTAATTAAGAAAGTAAACTAAAGAAATCAATTCCGGCAGTGACGTAGAAAAGATTTTCAGTTTCCAGAGATTCAAAAGATCACCACGTATCACCAGAAGAAGCCACAAGAAGAATGAGCCCAAGATTCCCCTACTTGGCCGCGGATCCGCAGCCAAACCTACCTATTGGCCGCGGATCCGCCGCGCTTTTGATGAGTTGGGAGTTGGGAATTTTGTGGTTAGGATCTTAACCTCTAGCTTCCAAATTAGGCAGCTAGGGTTCTGGCTTTGGGACTATAAATAAGGACCGAGAGCCTCTTGGAAAAATCATCAAGCTGAAGAGATCACGAAGTCCAAGACAACTCACGCATCCAGGCTGATCATCAACGGTTCATCTACCTCCTTAGAAGAGATCGAGAAGCAAACTAGTATTTTGTAATCATTTTCTAAAGGAACAAAGTGTAAATGAATTTTGTTGATTAATAAAAGTAGTTGTTTTCTTATTCTATCTCTTTGTAGTTTTAATATGATTTCTCTCTCCATCTCTTCTTCTCCCAACATGCGCGAGTAATTCTTCGCTTGTCAGGGTTCATGTGATTAGGGTAGGTTAATGGATGATGAAGATCCTTAAACTCTTTTTAAGTCCTATAAAGTTTATAAACTTTACCAAAAGAATCATTAACATCCTAATCGGGCGCGCTACCAATTTATTGTTAGTCTCGACCACGATTAGAGATTAGATTAATGATTGTTTTGGTAAAGGCTAGACATGAACAGAGTTCCATGTCGAGATAGGGGTTAAGAGTGGGAACCCTTTTCGCTCCAGAAACCCTAATCTACATGCATCACTGCCGTTCTAGTTTTAAATCTATTAAAGGATAAAAAGAGTAATCTTTAATTAATCATCCAAGACTACTAAATCTTAATGAACCCTACAAGCCCCCTTCTATTATAAAACCTACATCCGTAGTTAATCTACATCTATATTTTGCATCCGTGTTTAACGTAGATCTAAATCCTACAACCATTCTTCACCATTCTTTATTCCTCCTCCTTTCTTTCTCAACACGCCTAAAGTAAGAATAAAATATTCCACGTTTCCCAAAGGACGACCCGTACTCATCTCAGTCTAGCTACACGCGACACCGTTATTGATTGCGGTTAACTAAACTACAAACACATAAATCTAGATCAATCAAATGGCACCGTTGCCGGGGATACGTGCGTAATTTTTTATTCTTACTATTTGTGCTGAATTCTTATTCGATCAATATCATAATTAAAACAAAACTGCAAATTGTATATTTAACGAATTGTGTGAATTTTGCAAGGAGATCTGGAGTCACAGACTTGAGGAAACAGAAAGACAGAGACATTCATCGAAATCCAGAGGAGTACAGGAGGACACGTAACAAACTTCATCAATTGATCCTTCCTTCGTGCGGCGGATCCGTGGCAAATAAGCCACAATCGCGGCGGGATTGAGGATCTAGGGTTCCAAACTTCTCTGGTAAAATTCTCAACTCTTTCTCTCTCCTCTGAAATCCAATAAAATATCTTTTCTTCAGGATTCTTTGCAAAATATTGCCGCTCAAAAATCTTTTTGCAAAGTTTTGTTATTGGTTTGTTGTTGCATATTTTAATACGGTCTTTAAGGGGCAAGACCACAAATCAGATTAGGTGGGGATTTCATCACCCTTCCTAAGCCCCACAGATCACAAACCGAGCATCTGCATCAACCCTACATTAATTTAAAAAATATCTAGATAAGACTCTAAGGACTGTCGCGCTCAATAAGGACATAGGAAGGTCGTGGGTAATCTATCACTTATCCGCATTACTTTTGTGGTGTCTAGGCAAGTTTGTCTAAGGCAAGTGGTTACTTAATTAAGCCCACTACTTACGTAGTGGATACCTCCCACTTACCTGGCACTTACCTGGCCACAAGAGTAGTAAAAAGGCGGTAGAGGATTGATCATGCAGCTTATCCTTTGGAAGTCTAGGAGCGGTCTAGAGACTTGACCTAGGTAACCTTAGTTCTAAGGTTGTTTGTGCATTTTTGTGTGATTTGTCTTAAGTCCAACTTTTTCAAAACAAACCATTTTTAAAAGTACACATGCTTCCACTTGCGCTAAACCCGCTTAGTGCATGCTTGGCTGGACACGGGATACTAGTGCCCGTCTTGTCCGCGTTCCATCTATCGACTCCGAAGTCGGTGCTTCTTCATCTTCTTTTCCCCCACCACACACCACATCAACCGAGATGGACGGTACTCCATCCGATTATAACACCACGCTTCCACCGCCCGTAGGTGCGCAGAATCCACCGCGCATCTCTCTCCAAGAGAGATGCTATCCTATCCGTGGTCCACTTCCCACTTGTCAATCTATTCCACCAGCTAACGGGTATAATTTTGAAATTAAACCCCACTACATCAATCTGTTGCCCAAATTTCAAGGACTTGAGTCTGAAGATGCGTACGTTTTCATCACTAAATTCGAAAACGTATGCGCAATGATGGGTACGTCACAAATGTCTGTGGATGCTATGCGCTTGCGTCTTCTCCCATTCACTTTGTGCGACTTGGCAGAAAAATGGCTTTATAATACTCCCGCACACTCTATTGCCAATTGGGATGAATTTATGATAGCATTCCTTAAGAAATTTTACCCAAATCATAAGACCGCCCATGTTAGGAGCGAGATCAACCAGTTCACCCAGATTCCCAATGAACCATTTTGGAAGTGCTTTGAACATTTCAGGATCTGCTTGTCCAATGTCCTCATCATGGAATACAAAGATGGGATTTGTGCTGAATTATATATGAGGGCGTTAATCCAGCAACAAAGCAGATGCTTGAAACAATGTGTCAATGCAATTTCATGTCTAAAGATGATGGTGAAGCTTTGAAATATCTGGAAGACCTCACTGAAAACACTTTGCAGTGGGAAAGCATAAGACCACCTTCATCTAGGGGAGGTATTCATCAGCTCGATGTTTCCATCACAGTAAAAGCCGAAATGGCAGCGATGCAGAAGAAACTCGACGCTATTGAGAACAAATTCTCATCAGTCTCCCTAAATCAGGTAACGCTTCCCAAGACCCTGTGTGGTTGCGGTTCAGATCCTTCACACTTGACGGAAAAATATCCTATGAATGCATCGTTTCAAGGTCACGAGCAAACTAATGCTGCTTCTCAGCAGCGACCGAGAAACGATCCTTATTCTTCCACGTACAATCAAGGATAGAGGAATCATCCTAACTTTTCTTGGAACCAAAACCAACCCCAAAATCAAAACCAGTTCCAAAGCAATTATCAAAGACCTCCTCCACAGCAACCACAACCACAAAGTCAGCACCCCTTTCAGTCATAAAATTTTCAAAATCCGGCCAACACTTCTACACCGCAATTGGCCGGTACTGATAATTCTTCACTCGCACAAACTTTGGATTTGTTTATGAAACATACCATTCAAATGTCAGCTGATATGAAGTCTTCTATTGATACCATAAAGAAAGACTCCGCCTCCCACAGTGAGAGTATTAAATCAAAAGAAAACCAAATTGCACAATTGAACGCCGCAATGAGTGCAAGAGAGAAAGGAAAACTCCCATCTCAACCCCTACCGAATCCTGGCTACTCACAAAGTAATAATGTGAGTGCTGTTACTACGTTGAGATCGGGAAGAGTGCTGGATAACCAAGTAGATGAACAAGTTGATGATGTTAGTGATACCAATGATACCCCGGCTTCAACTTCTTCCCCTAATTCGTGTAGGGTTCCAAGGCACTCTTGTGGGGGTTCATAAGGCATCAACCATGCCCGAATAAAATTTTAGACGTGCCGAACAACCCAAAGCCGGGATCTTTGCTAGATTATTAGGGTTTAACATGCAAGTAAACATCTTTACTACTAAGTGTGAGGGATTACAACCTTTGTAGTCCGCTCCTTCGCTTCATAAGCTCCGAGTAGAAGTCCCTTCACCGCGATCCACGATCTCCCGGACTCAAAAGAGGCTCCATGACTCGAACGATCCATGATAGCTTGTCGTATTCCTTTTTTCCGATGATCTACGTCGAAGTTGCAATAACTCAAGCTCTCTCACTCTAATGAGGTGAACACCCTAATCTAATGGGCTAAATAAGATGAGGATGATGGAGTAGTATTTATGCTTTCTTTTTATATCATTTTCTCACAAGAAATCATCACAAAATGAATAACTAGTAAGCTTTCTCAAAGCTAAAGAGAGAAGAAGATGATGAATAATGAGATAATCCTTTTGTGATGAATAATGAAATGAGTATATGAATAATAATGCAACCATGGTTAATGATGACAAGGATAACCCTTGTAGAGAGTTAACTAACGCTAGGGTTTGGTTCGGTTAAGAAATGAGTCATAAGAAAATATCTATCATAATATCTTCTTCATGACAAAAGAAGAACTTCTAGAAGGTGCAAGAAGAAACTAACCCAATTAAACCCTAACCTTGTTTAATCACCACTAAACATGTTTCATTATTAATCATATCATGTTACTACAATATATATCACACATATATTATATATTTGTAACAAAAGAAATAATACCTTTAATATATATCGCATATATATCAATGTATTAACCGGTGAGAAAATAAAATAATAAAGCGAGCCAATATTAGATAATGTAATACAATATATCATATATATTATTATACATTAAATCATCGAATCAACACTTGATCCGACAATCCGGCTATATCGAATATAACCGACTAATATATCATGTACCGATTCATCGAATCAACACTTGATCCGATGACCCGGTTCATATCTAAATATTGCGAGAATATAATACGGTATCTCATATCGCATTATCCTCGGTCCTGCACATATCACATATGTGCCTCTACTCCGTTTTGCCTGAGCCAAGAAACCTCTGTATAGGACTCTAAAGAATCGTCAATACGCCGGTAGCAGGTGATGATCATATCAAACACCCACAAGCTGCAAGCGGTCAGCTAAACGTAATAGCCACCCAGGTATTGAGCGATCAGAAGATCAACAAGCTAGCCTGTCCGTTCTCCTGTGAATCCAATCAGTAACACTCATATACAGTCCGGTCTCTTCGTCTGATATGTCGCATATCAAGTCTAGGGGTGGTATACGTCAGACCCCAGTAACCGATAAGTCGTGTCGATGTGAGGCTCATAACGGGTCGAGAAACTACTGGTAACACTTACCAGTAAATCTTTATATCAGCCCTGGCCAGGGACTTCCAGTTATAGCCAATCGAACACAGCACAACATCAACTCCCTATACCGGGAGAGACGAATCCCCTCCTATAGCTCATTGCCTCTATATGATTCGGGACTGCACCCAAAAGCCACCGTTTTGCACGCCCTCTTGGACGTGGTAAGGTGAAAATCAAAGCACAGTGGGAATCACATAAGACTTTATGACGATCTCGGGTCTACAGACTACCCTGTACCAGTATCACCGAAGAACTGCCATCTGACGTGTGGTATATCACCATCTGGGAGTTCTCGGCGAGTCCGTCCAGTGTACCCAGTCTCCACTGAGCACCCGCATACCATCCTTGATGTCCAACACCGATGGATATAGGATCATCCATCGCCCATCATATGGGTCAAGATGCGTATACGCTATCTACTCTGGTGTATCGATGCCCTGTCTCGATATACCCTCGACTAGGAACAGTTATAGGATGTACTCATCGACTACCATGGCCCCACTAGTATGATCTCATCATAGTCCCAGTAGTCGAGTACTGATCCTAAGGGCTTTATCAACATGTGAGAGAAAGACAGTAAACCAATACAAGTCAACATGTTAAGATAAAGGAAAACCAAATAGCATACTATCATGACGAGCAAGAAAGTCCTCTCTATATATATCCAAGCATCCATTATAATATACATCATATGTACAACAATGGCCTCTAGGGCATATACATAACTAACAATCTCCCACTTGCACTAAGGCCAGCTGCTGTAGTATCTCATACCTAGCATCCCGAATAATCTCTCAAACTGTATCTGGGGAATGGCCTTTGTGAATGGATCCGCAGTGTTGTCCTTCGTATCTACTCTCCTGACCTCGATCTCCCGGCGATCAACTATCTCTCTGATCAGGTGATACCACCTCAGAATATGTCTGGACTTTTGATGGGACCTGGGTTCCTTGGCCAAAACCACAGCTCCATTGTTATCGCAATACAGAGGTATTGGATGTTCAATGGATGGAACCACACAAAGTTCACTAATGAACTTTGTTCAGTTGATAAAACTGCACATTTGTTATTACATTTTTCCTACCATTTTCATATTAAAAAGGACTTTATTATAATATATCATACATATGAGGGTTTATGTGTAAAAATACTATTTTCCATGTGTTGATATATTATAATTAGTATTTGGTAGGAAAATATATGCAAATAAATCTATTGACCAAATCTTAGTAGAACCAAGTCTACTAAATATTATTTGATATTATTGTGCAGAATTTTCCAAGTTGTTGTGCAGAATTTATCAAGCAAATCAAGTTGTTGAAGAAGACTTGCCAAATTAAGAAGCAAAACTTGGAGACCAAGTCTGGAAGCAACCGAGAGAAGATTTCTGAATTCTGAAGGTACCTAGGATTGCCACATGTCACAATTACAAAGCCCAAGAAAAATGATGAAGAGATGTGATTAAATGGCCGCGGATCCGCGGCCAAACCCCCCTGTTGTCCGCGGATCCGCGGCATTCTAGAGAGATCAATTGACAAAAATTTGGGAGCTGAATCTATGCTATATTTTACCAAGTTTTCAACCTAAATATTCTGGCTTTGCACTATAAAAGGGCACCGAGAGCCTCTTGGAAAAGTTATCAAGCCGACGAGATCACGAAGTCCAAGACGGCTCACGCATCCAGGCTGATCATCAACGGTTCATCTACCTCCTTAGAAGAGATCGAGAAGCAAACTAGTCTTTGTAATCATTTTCTAAGGAATCAAAGTGTAGATTGTTCAAGTTGATTAATAAAGGTAGTTGTTTTATTTAATTCTTTTGCATTTTACATTATGTTTTCCCTCTCTGTCTTTCCATCTTCTTCTCCCAACATGCGCGAATAATTCTCCGCTTGTTAGGGTTCATAGGATTAGGGTAGGCTAATGGATGATGAACATTTCTAAACCCTTTTTAAGTCCTATAAAGTTTATGAACTTTATCGAAAGAATCATTAACATCCTAATCGGGCGCGCTAGCAATTCTTTGCTAGTTCCGACCGCGATTAGAGATTAGATTAATGATTGTTTTGGTAAAGGCTAGATATGAACGGAGTTCCGTGTCGAGATAAGGGTTAAGAGTGGGATTCCTTTTTCCTCCAGAAACCCTAATCTACACGCATCACCGTCGTTCTAGTTCTAAATCTATTATTGGATAAAAAGGGTAACTTTTAATTAATCGTCCATAACTACTAAATCCTAACGAACCCTACAAGCCCCCTTATTATATTAACTACATCCCTAAAATAATCTAGATCTATATTTTGCATTAGTGTTTAACGTAGATCTAGAAACCATTCAACAAATTCTTTCTTCCTCCTCTCTTTTTCAACACATCTAAAGTAAGATTAAAAAGTTCAACGTTTCCCTGAGGACGACCCGTACTCATCTCGGTCTAGCTACACGCGACACCGTTATTGATTGCGGTTACAAACAAACACACTTTTTACACATCAATCAAATGGCGCTGTTGCCGGGGATACGTGCATAATTTTTTATTTTTACTATTTGCGTTGAATTCTTAAGACGAGTCATATCATTATTAAAACAAAACTGCAAATTGCATATTTAACGATTTGTGCGTGAATTTTTGCAAGGAGATCTGGAGTCACAGAATTGAGGGAAACAGGAAACAGAAACATTTTTAGAGATCCAGAGGAGCAAAGGAGACCACAGAAAAATTTTCATCAACTGATCCTTCTACCACTCGGCGGAACCGGGGCATAAAGGCGCTTTTTGCGGC
Organism: Agapanthus africanus; assembly: GCA_030015575.1. Lineage (NCBI taxonomy): Eukaryota > Viridiplantae > Streptophyta > Magnoliopsida > Asparagales > Amaryllidaceae > Agapanthus > Agapanthus africanus. The sequence goes on from CM057349.1 coordinate 73,478,759, forward strand.
GGAATCGCGGCAGGATAGAAGAGTTAGGGCCACATAATTTTCTGGTATCTTTCTTAACTCCTTCTCTCTCTCCTCAAATCCAATAAAATCTATTTTCTGCAAGATTCTTTGCAAGATTGCGCCGCTCAAAAAAAAATCTTTTTGCAAAAGTTTTGTGATTGGTTTTGTTTTGCGTATTTAATACGGACTTTAAGGGGCAAAGACCAAATCAAGATTATGTGGGGATTTCATCACCCTTCCTAAGCCCCACAAATTACAAACCGAGCATATAGATCAACCCTTCATTAATTTAAAAAATATCTAGACCAGACTCTAAGGACTGTCGCGCTCAATAAGGACAGAGGAAGGTCGTGGGTAATCTATCGTTTATCCGCATTACTTTTGTAGTGCCTAGGCAATTGTGACAAAGGCTAGTGGTTTTTAATTAGGCCCACGACGTGGTTCCTTCCCACTTACCTGGCATTTACCTGGCTACAAGGGTAGTACGGAGGCGGTAGAGGATTGATCCCGCGGCTTGTCCTTTGGAAGTCTAGGAGCGGTCTAGAGACTGGACCTAGGTGACCTTAGTTCTAGGGTTGCTTGTGCATCTTAGGGTGATTTGTCTTGAGTCCCGCTTTTTCAAAACAAGCCAATTTTAAATCACACACACGCTGCCACTTGCACTAAACCCGCTTAGTGCATGCTCGGCTGGACACGGGATCCTAGTGCCCATCTTGTCCGCGTTCCTGCTATCGACGCCGAAGTCGGTACTTCTTCATCTTCTTTTCCCCCACCACACACCACATCGACCGTGATGGACGGCACTCCATCTAATTATAACACCACGCTGCCACCGCCCGTAGGTGAGCAGAATCCACCGCGCATCTCTCTCCAGGACAGATACTATCCTATTCGTGGTCCCCTTCCTACTTGTCTATCTCTTCCACCACCTAACGGGGATAATTTTGAAATTAAACCCCACTACATCAACCTGCTGCCCAAATTTCACGGGCTTGAGTCGGAAGACGCGTACGCTTTTATCAGCAAATTTGAAAATGTATGCGCAATGATGGGTACTTCACAATTGACTTTAGATGCTATGCGCTTACGTCTTCTCCCATTCACACTGTGCGACTTGGCAGAAAAATAGCTTTATAATACTGCCGCACACTCTATCACTAGTTGGGATGAATTCGTAATAGCATTTCTTAAGAAGTTTTACCCAAACCATAAGACTGCCCGTGTTAGGAGCGAGATCAACCAGTTCACCCAGCTTTCCAATGAACCATTTTGGAAGTGCTTTTGTCCAATGTCCTCATCATGGAATCAATAGATGGGATTTATGCCGAATTATATATGAGGGCATTAATCCAGCGACAAAGCAGATGCTTGAAACAATGTGTCAATGCAATTTCATGTCTAAAGATGACGGTGAAGCGTGGAAATATCTGGAAGACCTTACTGAACACACGTTGCAGTGGGAAAGCGTAAGACCGCCTTCAACTAAGGGAGGTATTCACCAGCTCGATGTTTCTATCGCAGTAAAAGCCGAAATGGCAGCGATACAGAAGAAACTCGACGCTATTGAAAACAAGTTCTCATCATTCTCCCTAAATCAGGTCACGCTTCCTAAGACCATCTGTGGTTGCTGTTCGGATCCTTCACACTTAACGGAAGAATGTCCTATGAATGCATCGTTTCAAGCTAATGCTTCTTTTCAGCAGCGACCTAGAAACGACCCTTATTCTTCCACGTACAATCAAGGATGGAGGAATCATCCTAACTTTGCTTGGAATCAAAACCAACAAAGCAATTATCAAATACCTCCTCCACAGCAACCACAACCACAGAATCAGCCCCCCTTTCAGTCACAGAATTTCCAAAATCCGGCCAGCATTTCTACACCATAAGTGGCCGGTACTGACAACTCACTTGCACAAACTTTGGATATGTTCATGAAACAATCCATGCAAATTTCGGCTGAGATGAGGTCTTCTATTGATACCATAACGAAAAACTCCGCCTCCCATGGTGAGAGTATTAAATCATTAGAAAACCAAATCGCACAGTTAAACGCCGCAATGAGTGCGAGAGAGAAAGGGAAACTCCCATCTCAACCCATACCTAATCCTGGCCACTCACAAAGTTATAATGTGAGTGCTGTTACCACGTTGAGATCGGGAAAAGTGCTGAATAACCGAGTGGGTGAGCAATGTGATGATAGTGACACCAATGATACCCCAGCTTCTTCTTCTTCTTCCCCTAATTCGTCTAGTCTCCCACCTTCACCCGAGGCTATTCTCCGTTTTCCCCAAGGCTCGAACCCTTCGCCCATTTTGCCAAATCTATCTATGTCGATTCCCACTCCAGTTTTTGGATCGAATCCGTCCCCACAATCCTCTCCAATGTTGGACCAAACCCTTATTGATAAAGCACCTTATCCAAACAGGTTAAGGGGCAACAAACCAAGTCCACAAATGGAGAAGATTATGGAAATTTTTAAGCAAGTTAACATAAACATTCCTCTCCTAGATGCTATTCAACAAGTTCCGTCATATGCGAAAATCCTAAAGGACTTGTGCACTAGGAAGAGAAAAGTTCAAGTACCCAAAAAAGTTTTCCTTGCGAGTAATGTGAGCACTGCTTTTACACAACAACTACCCAAGAAACGAAAGGACCCCGGAAGTCCTACAATTTCAATTTCTATTGGGAGTAAAAATATCAATCGTCCTCTACTCGATCTAGGTGCTAGTGTTAACTTGCTTCCGTATTCTGTTTATGAGCAATTAGGGATCGGAGAGTTAAAACCTGCGCATTGCACTCTTCAGATGGCCGATCGATCTATCACCCAACCTAGGGGTGAGCTAGAGGATGTGTTAATCAAAGTCGGGGAATTCATATTCCCTGTGTACTTTATCGTTATAGATATACAACCTGTAGCGAACCCACGCAATCAAATCCCGGTGATACTCGGTCGACCCTTTTTGGCCACTTCCAACGCAGTAATCAATTGTAGAAACGGCTCTATGACCCTATCCTTTGGAAAGAAGTCAATTGAGCTTAACATTTATAAGTTGGGAAGTGAACCCTCCGAACCCTATGCTCATGTGTGTTCTGTCGAATTAATGGATGTTGACAGCAGCGAATTTGATCAACCTCATGATACTGACTCTTTTCATATGTTGTTGCTTGACACGGACTCTTCCACCGAGTTGTCCGGGTCAACATCTAACGCTGATGAGGAACATTTTATAGAGTCGGACGATCACCCCATTTTTTCTGATGACATTATTTTTCGGGGTATCGATGAAAGCTTTGAGGAAATTTTTGCTGATGAACTCGCATTTTTACAAGACACGGGTGTTGAGATGAATCAACTCCAAGATCAAGAAATTGGACCTCCACCCCTTCTTTTGGATAATCATGATAATGCGAGTAATCCATCGTTACTATCACTGTGTCGTCTCTCCAAATTGAGACGCAATCATTTTCCATTACACCTCTTATCACCTCCCCACTTCTTCACGTCGAAAGGTGACATGTTCTTCCACCAACCTTGGTGCTTCATCGATAAAATTTTTGAATGGTTGGTGTTGATCTTCGGTCTTTGCAAAGCTTGGCATTGACCAATAACCTTGACCCCCTCGTATGATTTTAAAAGATTAAAATTGTTTAACTCAAGTTTGGGGGGTGTGGTATATTTTGGCTCTTGAAAAGAAAATGATTTTTACAAATTTGTGAGCCTAAAATAAGTTTGGGGGAGGATTTTCGCTTTCATATATTCTTGCCCCCATTAATAATTTCCTCCCAAGTCTACAGGTTTTTGAGCTTAACGGATGACATCAGTGAGGACACTGCTGTAAACAGGTTTGGGGGAGGTTTGTGCTTATTTACACATCAATTTGCATCATATTTTGCATAAGCACGATATTTTCAAAAATTTCAAAAATTTTCTTTTATAACAAAAAAGTAGAAAGTGAAAAATTATATCCAAAAGATAAGAATAGTTTAAGAAAACCAAGAAAATTATAAGTTTTCTTAAACGAACTGGTAATAAGTAGTTATGAGCTGTTGTCCCAAGGGTTAGTAAGATGAAGGAAGTCACTAATCTGAGGATAAAAATAAGTCTGAAAAATAGTTTCTATTCTGGAAGCCAAACATTTGAATGTTGATACCCTACTATATGCACTTACACACGTCTTGAAACTCGGGATAGTAGAGGATACCTTAAAATACTCTTGTCTAAAAGCCAAAGTATGAAGGAAATGAAAAAAAATGAAGAAAATATAAAAATGGTGAAAGAAAAAAAAATGAACACTGGTTTTGTATCGCCAAGGCAGCAATAAAAAAATATAGCGAGGGTGCCTCTTCACCTAGTGCCTAAGGCCAACTGGTCTGGGAGTCACTGCTAAGCCTTAGGTGGTGCAAGACGGGGAAAATATTATCACCTAATCAGCAAGCACATAAGTAATCGATCGTTTAGTACCTCAAGAAGTATTAACGGTCGCATGAAAATGTGTGAGAAAATCTAAATATTCATCAAGTTAAAAAGTACTGAGGTAGATGGACAAGAGTATGATAGCTTGAATTGAATTCTCCGAGTGTAGGGATGTCCATTACACACACGTAGGGGTATATGATCGATGTTTGGATAAAAGGTAGAAATGAAGAATAAAGACGATGTTTTATTGAGGGATGATGTGATTTCTAACATTTTTTCATGACTATTAAGATAGGGCTCATGACAACTGAAAAGCTAGTGTAGTTGGAAACTCTTATTTTCATAGTCTTTCTTTTATGGTTCTTATCTTTATATGTAAATTTCACCATCTCTCTTTTGTTATAGGATTTTGTGGGTATAATCCGCTGAAAACCCTCAGGAGACAACACTCCTCCTACTAGGGACACCTAGAGGTTTAACGACTTGTTGCACGTGCTCAGTACAATCGTGTCTGCCTACGAAAGTGTGCTTAGTTTTCTCCTTCCTTTTTCTCCTCTTAAATAAACTAGTTTGATCGGGACGATCAAAGATAAGTTTGGGGGTATTAGTTCAGTTGATAAAACTGCACATTTGTTATTACATTTTTCCTACCATTTTCATATTAAAAAGGACTTTATTATAATATATCATACATATGAGGGTTTATGTGTAAAAATACTATTTTCCATGTGTTGATATATTATAATTAGTATTTGGTAGGAAAATGTATGCAAATAAATCTATTGACCAAATCCTAGTAGAACTAAGTCTACTAAATATTATTTGAGATTATTGTGCAGAATTTTCCAAGTTGTTGTGCAGAATTTATCAACCAAATCAAGTTGTTGAAGAAGACTTGCCAAATTAAGAAGCAAAACTTGGAGACCAAGTCTGGAAGCAACCGAGAGAAGATTTCTGAATTCTAAAGGTGCCTAGGATTGCCACATGTCACAATTACAAAGCCCAAGAAAAATGATGAAGAGATGTGATTAAATGGTCGCGGATCCACGGCCAAACCCTCCTGTTGTCCGCGGATCCGCGGCATTCTAGAGAGATCAATTGACAAAAATTTGGGAGGTGAATCTATGCTATATTTTACCAAGTTTTCAACCTAAAGATTCTGGTTTTGCACTATAAAAGGACACCGAGAGCCTCTTAGAAAAGTTATCAAGCCGACGAGATCACGAAGTCCAAGACGGCTCACGCATCCTGGCTGATCATCAACGGTTCATCTACCTTCTTGGAAGAGATCGAGAAGCAAACTAGTCTTTGTAATCATTTTCTAAGGAATCAAAGTGTATATTGTTCAAGTTGATTAATAAAGGTAGTTGTTTTATTTAATTCTTTTGCATTTTACATTATGTTTTCCCTCTCTGTCTTTCCATCTTCTTCTCCCAACATGCGCGAATAATTCTCCGCTTGTTAGGGTTCGTAGGATTAGGGTAGGCTAATGGATGATGAACATTTCTAAACCCTTTTTAAGTCCTATAAAGTTTATGAACTTTATCGAAAGAATCATTAACATCCTAATCGGGCGCGCTAGCAATTCTTTGCTAGTTCCGACCGCGATTAGAGATTAGATTAATGATTGTTTTGGTAAAGGCTAGATATGAACGGAGTTCCGTGTCGAGATAAGGGTTAAGAGTGGGATTCCTTTTTCCTCCAGAAACCCTTATCTACACGCATCACCGTCGTTCTAGTTCTAAATCTATTAATGGATAAAAAGGGTAACTTTTAATTAATCGTCCATAACTACTAAATCCTAACGAATCCTACAAACCCCCTTATTATATTAACTACATCCCTAAAATAATCTAGATCTATATTTTGCATTAGTGTTTAACGTAGATCTAGAAACCATTCAACAAATTCTTTCTTCCTCCTCTCTTTTTCAACACATCTAAAGTAAGATTAAAAAGTTCAACGTTTCCCTGAGGACGACCCGTACTCATCTCGGTCTAGCTACACGCGACACCGTTATTGATTGCGGTTACAAACAAACACACTTTTTACACATCAATCAAACTTCTTTATCCAGACATCCTCTTTGGCAGCATCGTTGGCAGCGATGTATTCAGCCTCCATCGTCGAGTCTGCAACGGTATCCTGTTTGGAACTCTTCCAACATACCACCCCTCCATTGAGGGTAAAGACAAATCCCGAGTGCGACTTAGAGTCGTCCTTATCACTTTGAAAGCTGGAATCGGTAAAGGACTCCACCTGGAGTTCTCCGTTACCATACACCAAGAACATCTCTTTAGTCCTTCGTAAGTACTTGAGAATGTTCTTCACAGCTGTCCAGTGACTCTCTCTAGGATCTGCTTGATACCGACTCACTACACTTAGTGAGTATGCTACATCGGGTCTTGTACATAGCATCGCATACATGATAGAGCCTACTGCCGAAGCATAGGGTATCCCTTGCATGCGAGCTCTCTCCAAATCAGTCTTGAGAGACATCTCGTTGGAGAGAGTGAGTCCAGAGATCGTGGGTTGGTTCCCACGCTTGGATTCTTCCATACTAAACCTCTTTAGTATGGTGTCAATGTACCTGGATTGGGACAATCCCAGTATCCGTTTAGATCTATCTCTATAGATCATGATTCCCAATATGCAGGAGGCATCACCTAGATCTTTCATTGAGAATCTTTGTGATAAGAAGAGCTTGACTGATTGCACCATAGGAATATCATTTCCTATCAAGAGTATGTCATCCATATACAATACGAGGAAGACAACCTTACTCTCTGCTACCTTTTTATAGATACAAGGTTCATCTATATTTTTGATGAAATCAAACTCTTTGACTACAACATCGAAACAGATGTTCCAACTCCGCGATGCTTGGTTTAACCCATAAATAGATTTAAGCAGCTTGCACACCTTTCCGCTGCTCCCACTATCTACGAAGCCCTCTGGCTGAGTCATGTACACGCACTCTTCTAAATCACCGTTTAGAAAGGTGGTCTTAACATCCATTTGCCAGATTTCGTAGTCATGGTATGCAGTAATGGCAAGTAAGATCCGGATGGACTTAAGCATAGCCACTGGAGAAAAGGTTTCGTCATAATCCACACCTGGTCGTTGACGAAAACCCTTTGCTACAAGTCTAGCTTTGAAAGTCTCAACCTTTCCATCTACACCAAATTTCTTTTTAAAGATCCACTTGCTCCCAATGGGTTTTACCCCTTCAGGAGTAATTTCCAAAGTCCATACTTTGTTGGTGTACATGGATTCCATCTCAGATCGCATTGCATCCAGCCATTTCACAGAGTCACCACTCGTGATGGCCTGCTCGAAACTAGTCGGGTCATCATCTACCATGATGCAATCCTCGCTTCCACCATCAATGAGAAAACCGTAGTATCTCTCAGGTGGAAGAGAAACCCTGCTAGATCGGCGGAAAGGCTGGGGTTCGTCGGGTACTACCGAATCCTCTGGTTCCAATAAATCATCAGTTGCAGTTTGTGTTGCTGGAACCTCTTCCAGCTCTACCTCATCGCCACTAATTTCTTTTGCAAGAAATTCCTTTTCTAAAAAGGTGGCATGTTGAGCAACAAACACCTTTTGTTGCTCAATGTGATAGAATAGATATCCATACGAATTGCTTGGATATCCTACAAACTTACAAAGAACTGATCGTGCCTCGAGCTTGTCCGGATTTTGCTTTTTAACATAGGCCGGACAACCCCATATCTTAACTCTTTTAAGAGATGGTTTCTTCTCATTCCATATCTCATATGGAGTGGTAGGAACAAATTTAGTTGGAACTCTATTCAATAGGTATATGGCTGTCTCCAGCGCATACCCCCAGAAGGAAATAGGTAACTCTGCTGTACTCATCATAGAGCGCACCATATCTAATAGGGTGTGATTCCTCCACTCCGATACACCGTTGTGCTGTGGTGTATAAGGAGGAGTAAGCTGAGAGAGAATCCCATTCTCTTTTAGATAATCTAAGAACTCATTGATTAAGTATTCTCCTCCTCGATCAGATCGAAAGATCTTAATACTTTTGCCCGTTTGGTTCTCTACTTCGTGCTTATATTCTCTGAATTTCTCAAAAGCTTCAGACTTGTGTTTCATCAGGAACACATATCCGAATCTTGAGAGATCGTCAGCGAATGTAATAAAGTAGGAAGAACCATTCCTGGCATGCGTAGACATAGGACCACATACATCATATGTACCAGTCCTAAGAGTTCGGTAACTCTTTCTCCGTGTCCACTAAACGGAGCTTTGGTCATTTTTCCTTTGAGACTTGAATGGCAAGTATCATAAGATGATAATTCGAACGGATTCAAATATCCATCCTTATGTAACTTAGCTAGTCGTGTCGCATTGATATGACCAAGTCTACAATGCCACAAGAAGGATTCGTTTATTTCTGAACTTTTCCTCTTGTGTGTGTTTTGTATATTGAGGACTGTATTTTGATTGAGAATGAATATGCCATTATGTAACGAGCCTGATGCAATCAACTTTTGATTTAGGAAGATGTTCATAACATTATCCTGTACTACAAAATTATATCCTTCTTTACTTAATAAAGAAACTGATATAATGTTGCACATCATGTTCGGTATATAATAGCACTAATTCAGAATCGGTGTATTACGACTTGGTAATACTATGTGATATTCACCAACTGCTTTGGCTGCAAGATTTACACAATTCCCTACTTGAACGGAATGATCACCTTTTCCCAGTTCTCTACCTTTCCGTAGCCCATGTAACAATTTACATATGTGGGATCCTGATCCGGTATCTAATACCCAGGACGTAGGATGAACTGAGAAACAGTTCTCAATAACTAACACACCCGAAGAAGGTGCATCAACATGCATGTTCTCCGTTTGGGCGGCGTGAGAATCCAGATATTCCCCTATTCCCTGTTCAGTCTTATAACTCTTATAAGAAAGAACGGGACCAACGTTCCCTTGCTCAGTATAATAATCGGGTTCAGTCAATACATCCATATTATTATCTTGATTATGGCCTGACATGATCGCTACCTGGAGAGAGAGAGAAGAAAACACTTTAGTGTATGCTCTTGCAAGATTAGATTGGTTATTATCTTATCCAATCAGGATGTCTCCCACTGTTTTTATCAAATCTTCCTTCAAACCCTAAAAGGTGAGATTAGCCGGGATTAATTACACCCTATAATTTCGTCAATCTTTCAGTCAGATCAGTGTCGGTGTAAGGTTTTCCTAGCACCCTATGAAGATTTTCAAGCATCACATGTCTCAAAGTATGTATTTTTAAGGTGCTAAACAAACACGCAAAGGAATCGATCCTAGAAAATTAGGGTTACAAAACTTTAAGCTAATAAAAATAAGGGTTTGAAGGCTACAACCTTTGTAGCTCCCCTTTTGCTTGACTCCTTAGTCTCTAGGGTGTTGGAAGAAGGTCAACTTGTAGTCCTCTTTCGTCCACGACGATCCACCCGGAGTTTCCCGTCCAAGGTTGCAACTTTGGAAAAACAAAGAGAACACTCTAATCAAGTTGGCTAAACTTGAGTAGAATGATGTTGTGGCTTAGGATCTCACTTCAAAAACCTTTCTTTAATTGTGTTTAACTCACTAGAAAAACCTAGAGAGGAAATGGTGAAGGAGGATGAAGATGGTGGCTATTTTTAACAAGAGGTGATGAAAAATAACCCTTAGTTAAAAAGAAAATGAAATATATATCACTATATATATTTATTTCCTTCTTGCATTCAACCATGATTAAATGATGGAGAGTTAATTTAACTTGGGTTTTAAATGATAAAGAGAAGGATAACCCTAGGTTAGTGGTAGTTGAGCTTGGTTAGGTTAGAAGAAGAATGTAGAAACTAGAATGATTATCCTTTTCTTTTCATTTTGTTTTTAAAACCAAAATTAAATAATAATCCATAATTTAATCCATGGTGTGAGTCTTATATTGCCACCATTTCCATATGCTAACAACCATGATGGATGGGTGTATGTATGTATGCATGTATGCACATCCACATGTGCATGAAACTAGAATGAAAGAAAGAAACACATGCATGCATGCATACATCCATCAAACCCTAGAAAGGTTTCAAGTGAGAAAACTAATGGTTAGATGATAAATCAACACTTAACTTATCAATCCGGTCATATCTCATATGACCCCACCAAAAGCAGGCCACCCGATCAATGTTCGGTATCATATACGCACATTTTAATCGGGTGCATGCGCATATCGCATACACGCACCACAACGTTTCGCCTGGACCGGGTAACTCCTTTGTGGGACTCTAAGACTCGTCAATACGCCGACAGAGGGTAATGATCATATCAAGTCCCCCAAGCCGCAAGCGGTCAGCTAAACGTAACGGCTACCCGGGTATTGAGCGATCGGAAGAAAACAAGCGAACCTGCTACAACTCCCGTCCAGCCAACCGGCAACACTACCATACAGTCCGGTCTCTTCGTCAAATATGCTGCATATCGAGCCTAGGGATGGTCACGTCGACCCTAATAACTCAATAAGTCGTGCTGGTGAATGGTCTATAACAGATCGAGAAACTACCGATAACACTTATCAGCAAATCTCAGTAGCCCTGGCCAGGGACTTACTGATATAACCAGTCGGGCACAGCACAGCATCAACTCCCAATACCGGGAGAGACGAAACCCTTCCTATCGCTCATTGCCTTCGTGTGTCTCGGGACTGTACCCAACGGCCACCTGTTTGCACGACTCAGTAGAGCCGTGGTAGGGTGGCAATCAAAGTACAGTGGGAGAACACACAAGACTCTATGACGATCTCGGGTCTACAGACTAACCTGTACCAGTGTCACCTGAGAACTGCTATTCGACGATAGATATAATTCCATATAGGAGTTCTCGGTGAGTCCGTCTAGTGTACCCAGTCAGCACTGAGCACCCGTATATGATCTTGATGTCAAACATCGATGAATGTGGGAACATCCATCGCCCATCGCATGGGTCTAGCATCATATACGCTAGTCTACTCTGGTATATCAATGCCCCGTCTCGATATACCTACGACTAGGGACTTTCCAGGATATGCTTATAGACTACAGATGTCCCACTAGTATGATCTCCATCATAATCAGAGCAGTCAAGACAATATCCTCAGGGCTTAATCAGCATGTATGAGTGAATAATAAGCATGATCAAATCAACATGTCAGATAAAGAAGAACCAGATCGCATACTATCATGTCGAGCAAGAATGCATACTGAATATATATATACATGTATAGATACATCCACTATCATATAATGGCCTCTAGGACATACATATATCCAACAATCTCCCACTTGCACTAAGGCCAGTTATTTGCGTATCTCATACCCAACATCTCAAAAAGTCGCTCATGCTGCGGCTGAGGGAGGGCCTTGGTGAATGGATCCGCGGAGTTATTGTTTGTGTCTACCCTCCTAATCTCGATCTCGCGGCGATCAACAATCTCCCGGATCAAATGAAAACGCCTCAGGATGTGTCTGGACCGCTGATGGGATCTGGGCTCCTTGGCTAACGCCATAGCCCCATTATTGTCACAATACAAAGGTATTAGATCAATAATGGTTAGAACTACTCCTAGCTCCGAGACGAACTTCTTCATCCAGACGGCTTCCTTGGCGGCATCATTTGCAGCAATGTACTCAGCTTCCATCGTAGAGTCTGCAACGGTATCTTGTTTGGAACTCTTCCAACTCACCGCCCCTCCATTGAGGGTAAATACAAACCAAGAGATAGATTTGCTGTCGTCCTTATCGCTCTGGAAGCTCGAATCGGTAAAGGCCTCCATTTGGAGATCTCCATTACCATACACCAAGAACAATTCTTTAGTCCTTCGCAAGTACTTAAGAATGTTCTTCACAGCTGTCCAGTGATTCTCCCCTGGGTTGGATTGATACCTGCTTACAACACTAAGTGCATAAGCTACATCTGGGCGTGTACATAACATCGCATACATTATAGATCCTACTGCCGAAGCATAGGGTATAATACTCATGCGAGCTCTCTTTTCATCGGTCCTTGGACAAGAATCCTTGGAGAGAGTGACCCCATGGCAAGCGGGTAAGGCACCCCGCTTGGAGTCTTCCATACTAAACCTTTTTAGGATGGTGTCAATGTACCTGGTTTGGGACAATCCCAATAACCTTTTGGATCTATCCCTAAAGATCCTTATACCCAGAATGTATGTGGCATCACCCAGATCCTTCATGGAGAACCTTAGTGATAAGAAAAATTTGACCGACTGTAGCATAGGAATATCATTTCCTATCAGAAGAATGTCGTCTACGTACAATACGAGGAATGTGACAGCTCTCCCTACAGCCTTCTTATAAACACAAGGTTCATCTGGATTTTTGATGAAATCAAACTCTTTGATGACATCATCGAAACAGATGTTCCAACTCCGTGATGCCTGCTTTAACCCATATATGGATTTAAGCAATTTACATGCTTTCCCGCTGCTCCCACTATCAATGAAGCCCTCTGGCTGATCCATATAAACGCATTCTTCCAAATTTCCATTTAGAAACGCAGTTTTAACGTCCATCTGCCAGATTTCATAGTCGTAGTGAGCAGCAATAGCAAGTAGGATCCGAATGGATTTAAGCATGGCTACGGGAGAAAAAGTCTCGTCATAGTCCAAACCTGGTCTTTGACGAAAACCCTTCGCCACAAGTCTTGCCTTATAGGTCTCCACCTGCCCATCTACACCAATCTTTCTTTTAAAGATCCATTTGCACCCTACAGGTTTTACCCCAGGGGGTACAACGTCCAAAGTCCACACTTTGTTGGTGTACATAGATTCCATTTTGGATCTCATGGCATCCAGCCACTTCACAGAGTCTTTACTCGTGATAGCTTGCTGAAAACTGGTAGGATCATCATCATCCATGATGCAATCTTCTCCGTTACCATCAATGGGGAAATCGTAGTACCTCTCCGGTAGGCGAGAATTCCTACCAGACCTACGGAGTGGCCGAGGTTCTTCAGTTTCTGCTGCAACAGCCGGTTCAACCAAATCGTCATTTGTAGTTTGTGTCTCTAGAACCTCTTCTAGATCCACCACCTTGCCATCATCTTTATCTGTGAAAAACTCTTTTTCCAAGAATGTGGCATACTGAGAAACAAACACTTTTTGTTCCTCTTTGTGGTAGAATAGATATCCATAAGAATTCTTTGGATATCCCACAAAGTTACACATGACCGACCGTGTCTCGAGTTTGTTCGGATTCTGCTTTTTAACATAGGCCGGGCAACCCCAAATCTTAATTCTCTTAAGAGATGGTTTCTTCCCATGCCATATCTCATATGGTGTGGTGGACACGGCTTTGGTTGGAACCATGTTCAGTAGAAACGCTGCAGTCTCCAATGCATGCCCCCAAAACGAGACGGGTAACTCAGCGTCACTCATCATGGACCGGACCATATCTAATAGGGTCCTATTCCTTCGTTCTGACACACCGTTGTGCTGTGGTGTGTAAGGAGGAGTGAGCTGAGAGAGAATCCCATTCTCTTTCAAGAAGTTTGCAAATTCTGCACTGAGATACTCACCACCTCGATCTGATCGAAGCATCTTGATACTCAAGCCGGTTTGTTTTTCTACTTCTTGTTTATATTCAATGAATTTCTCAAAAGCTTCGGACTTGTGTTTTAATAAAAATACATGACCAAATCTTGAGAAATCATCAGTGAATGTAATGAAGTATGAAAAACCGCCTCTAGCCTGTGTAGACATAGGCCCACATACATCACTATGTATGAGGCCCAGGAGCTGAGTAGCTCTTTCTCCGTGTCCGGTAAACGGAGTTTTGGTCATTTTACCCTTGATACAAGACTGGCAAGTCGCATAAGATTTATATTCGAAAGAATTTAAATATGCATCTTTGTGTAACTTGTTTAGTCTTGTTTCGTTAATATGACCAAGTCTACAGTGCCAAAGAAAAGCTTCATTTAACTCTGAAAGTTTTCTTTTATTAGTGTGTTGTATACTGAAAACTGTGTGTTGATTTAGGACATATATTCCGTTGTTAAGCGTACCATACCCAACCAACATTTGATTCAGGTTAATGTTCATAACATTGTTCAGCAATACAAAATTATACCCTTCATTGTCCAACAAAGAAACGGATATTATATTACATAGCATACTTGGTACAAAATAACATGGATTTAAAACCAAAATACATCCAGACGGCAACCCCAAGTGATACTCTCCCACTGCGACTGTATGTACATTGGAACCATTTCCAACGCGGAGAGTATGGTCACCTGTCTTCAAAACCTTGCTATTTCTCAGCCCCTGCATAGAATTGCAAATGTGAGAACCTGAACCGGTATCCAATACCCAGGAAGCAGAGTTTATAGAAAAACAGTTTTCAGTCACAAACGCACCTGAAGCAGAAGCATCACCATGCTTCTTCTTGAGACTTAAGTACTCCGTGCAATTGCGTTTCCAATGTCATGTCTTGTGGCAGTGAAAACATTCGCCCTTCCCCGAGTCTCCAGCCTTGGACTTTCCCTTTTTCCCTTCACCTTTTTAACTCCGCCCTAAGGATTAGTGGGTTTCTTCTTTTTCTTTCCCTTGGCCTTGGCTTTCGGGCGAGAAGAGGAAGACTATCCAATAGTCATAACGGGAGTTTTTGCTAACTTCATAGTGCTCTCTGCACTCCTTAACATATTAAGGAGTTCAGGGAGGTCCTTCTCCATGCCATGCATGTTGAAGTTCACTATGAACTGAGCAAAGGTGGAGGGGAGGGACTGCAGAATAATATCTATATATTGTTCATTGTCCATCGTCCATCCAAGGTCCCCAAGCTCTTCTATAAGAGCCATCATCTTCAGAACATGGTCTCCTACTGGTGTGCCAGGGGCCATTCGCATCTGAAACAATTTCTTTGATGCTTCGTATCATAATACGCGGGATTGCTCCCCATACAACTCTTTTGTATGGAGCAATATACCGTGAATGTCCATGTCCTCGTGCTGCTTTTGATGTGTGTTATCCATCGATGCAAGCGCGAGGCATGTGGCCGTGGCACAGTCAGCGTCCCATGTCTTGCGGACTTCAATGTCCGCAACTGAGGATTTTGGACCAGGGACGGGCGGGGCTGAAGCCGTGAGGACATATGATACTTTTATCATAAGTCAAGGCGATTTTCAGATTCCTCAGCCAGTCTTTATAGTTGGTCCCATTCAGTTTGTTTTTATCTAGTAAAAGCTTGAGTCCTGTCATGGGTATCTGCCATTAAGAGAGAGAAAAGAATACACTCAGTGAAAGCTCTTGCATAGATTAGATTGGTTATTATCTTGTCTAATCGATGTTTCCCACTGCTTTTATCGAGTCTTTCTTTCAAACCTTAAAAAGAAAAACTAGCCAGGATTAATTACAGTCTACAACTTCGCTAACCGTTCAGCCAGGCCAGTGTCGGTACTTAAGGGAGGTTCCCCGTGCTTTCGCACGGACCTAATTAGAGTAAACCTCGTTTTCCCAGAGGCGGAGCCCCGTTAACACCTTTCTAGACACCTAATGAGTTAGCTAATTGTAAACTGCAAAACTCTCCTAGGAGCAACTATTGCCCACAGTGGGATCGGGATCCAACCATCACATGGAAGGTATGCAATCTCATTGCAAATTTCAACTATTGAAATTCCCGATGTGGTTTTTACCCCTGGCACTTATGACCTTAACTAAGGTCAACAAATCATAAGTACCAGTCAAGTTCTACCCGTCATTTCTTGATTAATTAGACCCACTCATATGACCCTTAACTAAGGTCAACAAAGTCATAAGAATATCCTAATTAATCTGCATCATATGCAATGTAGGAAGACATCACTTAGCTACCGTACACTACGTCTTAACTATAGTCAACAAACGTAGCACGAATACTAAGTACTCTACTTCCTAAAATGACGGAGGGTTGCGGATGATTTTTAAGAAAATCTTTAACGCTTTGAACTTGATATCGTTGTAGAATCAAATGGTTTCCAAAAGGAGTGGCTTAATCTCCGCAGTTTTGAAATATAGCTTTTTCATAAATAGCCGAGTAGTTTTCAAATCCGATTCTACGGCATCTTTTTAGGTTTATTTTCTTTACATTAATCACATTAATGTAATCCCATCATTTAAGTCCTTAAGCCAATCACAGAAAAGAAACGAAAATAACACGTACGCTTATGCCATCCGCATTCACCGCAATGTTCCGTTATGCACCGTTAGGTTACTTAATTAACGGCATACCGGGACGGGACTAGCGCGGGTGTAAAACATAAGCAACGTATACTATATATCATATATATAATATGTCATACGTCTCAGATATCTCAGAACACAGGCAGCAGAAATATAGATATAACGTGGGATATACTAGGACGTCCGTATTTAGTATTTAGCCAGAATAGAAAATACGGATTCCACAGTCGCGATGAATAGCCAAGCCCACACCCTGGACCCCTACGAGAGCGGCAAGTGACCCTACCAATCCTGGAGTTTAGGAGACCCGGTCTCGACTCCTCGAGATGGCCTCCCACTGAACCCCAGAACCCGGTCACCTGTGCTCCCCTCCTTGGGTCCATCCTAATGCGGAAAAGTAAATAATATACAACACAGGTGGCAGCAACCTCAACCCGGAAGTGCCCCAAATAAAAGAATATTACATTACATATGAATTTACATGAATGAAAATATAAAAACTCTCATCTCACATAAAAAAAAACCGGCTATTCAATCGCGACAATCCTGCACATCATATCTCAGCAACACATAATATCTCATATCATCAACGTAAGTAAGTATGCATACCCCAATTGTCGTTGATGTATAGCAACGAAACCGGCGATATCGTACATACTACACTTACGGTCACAGAAAAGAAAGTGTAAAACTACAATATTTGGAATCCACATTCTCTTTAGACATCATAAATGCGAAATATCACATATTTCGTATTTCATGCCTAAACTATACGAATTCCATATATTGTATCACATTCCGGATAAACAGACAGTATTGAAGTTTTCGAACGAATGATCAAATACCCAGGATTCACTAAAGCCCAACACTTGAGCAGAGTTCAAACACTTGGAGTGTGACACAGTAGTAGCGGTCCAGCCGTAGAAGGGTCAAGCCAACGCCTCACATATGGCACGCCGTACTGCCCCAAACCCTAAGGTTCAAAGGGCAGTTCAAGACGGTCACATAATCGAGTTAAGGTTTGTTGTCTTCTAGAGGGACCACCACAAAAAGACTTGCACGTATTTCCAAAACATTTAAACCCCGTGAATAGTGAGCAAATGATACTCGTTCAAACACTTCAATACTTTCTTATTTACCCGGAAAAGCTACGAAATGAAAATTCCGATCGAATCGACGAGTCCAAAATCATCTCCAGAATTTTTCAAAACTAAATACAGATTAAAAATAACCAAAAATTTATACAAGCAGATTCAAAAATTACAGTAAAAAAATTATCCAATAATTCATATATACGGCCGCGGAACCGCGGCCTAAGCAAGCTTAGGCCGCGTTTCCGCGGCAACAATCACTATTCAATGGAAAATTTTTGTACCGTAATCCTTAGATTTATCTGCTGATATTTTGAGATATTTTTAATTCTGA
The DNA here is from genome assembly GCA_030015575.1 of Agapanthus africanus. Taxonomy (NCBI): domain Eukaryota; kingdom Viridiplantae; phylum Streptophyta; class Magnoliopsida; order Asparagales; family Amaryllidaceae; genus Agapanthus; species Agapanthus africanus. Next base: position 73,496,841 of record CM057349.1, read on the forward strand.
AAAATGTCAAATTTTAGAAAATTTCCAGAGAGCACCCTAAAATACCGTATTTCGGTTCGATCGGAGTTTTAACTTCGTAAAAAGGTCGCCTAATGTTCTAGGTCGGCTCTGATACCAATGTAAGGTTTGCCTAGCACCCTATGAAGAGTTTTCAAGCATCACATGTCTCAAAGTATGTATTTTTAAGGTGCTAAACAAACACGCAAAGGAATCGATCCTAGAAAATTAGGGTTACAAAACTTTAAGCTAATAAAAATAAGGGTTTGAAGGCTACAACCTTTGTAGCTCCCCTTTTGCTTGACTCCTTAGTCTCTAGGGTGTTGGAAGAAGGTCAACTTGTAGTCCTCTTTCGTCCACGACGATCCACCCGGAGTTTCCCGTCCAAGGTTGCAACTTTGGAAAAACAAAGAGAATACTCTAATCAAGTTGGCTAAACTTGAGTAGAATGATGTTGTGGCTTAGGATCTCACTTCAAAAACCTTTCTTTAATTGTGTTTAACTCACTAGAAAAACCTAGAGAGGAAATGGTGAAGGAGGATGAAGATGGTGGCTATTTTTAACAAGAGGTGATGAAAAATAACCCTTAGTTAAAAAGAAAATGAAATATATATCACTATATATATTTATTTCCTTCTTGCATTCAACCATGATTAAATGATGGAGAGTTAATTTAACTTGGGTTTTAAATGATAAAGAGAAGGATAACCCTAGGTTAGTGGTAGTTGAGCTTGGTTGGTTAGAAGAAGAATGTAGAAGCTAGAATGATTATCCTTTTCTTTTCATTTTGTTTTTAAAATAAAAATTAAATAATAATCCATAATTTAATCCATGGTGTGAGTCTTATATTGCCACCATTTCCATATGCTAACAACCATGATGGATGGGTGTATGTATGTATGCATGTATGCACATCCACATATGCATGAAACTAGAATGAAAGAAAGAAACATATGCATGCATGCATACATCCATCAAACCCTAGAAAGGTTTCAAGTGAGAAAACTAATGGTTAGATGATAAATCAACACTTAACTTATCAATCCGGTCATATCTCATATGACCCCACCAAAAGCAGGCCACCCGATCAATGTTCGGTATCATATACGCACATTTTAATCGGGTGCATGCGCATATCGCATACGCGCACCACAACGTTTCGCCTGGACTGGGTAACTCCTTTGTGGGACTCTAAGACTCGTCAATACGCCGGCAGAGGGTAATGATCATATCAAGTCCCCCAAGCCGCAAGCGGTCAGCTAAACGTAACGGCTACCCGGGTATTGAGCGATCAGAAGAAAACAAGCGAACCTGCTACAACTCCCGTCGAGCCAACCGGCAACACTACCGTACAGTCCGTTCTCTTCGTCAGATATGCTGCATATCGAGCCTAGGGATGGTCACGTCGACCCTAATAACTCAATAAGTCGTGCCGGTGAATGGTCTATAACAGATCGAGAAACTACCGATAACACTTATCAGCAAATCTCAGTAGCCCTGGCCAGGGACTTACTGATATAACCAGTCGGGCACAGCACAGCATCAACTCCTAATACCGGGAGAGACGAAACCCCTCCTATCGCTCATTTCCTTCGTGTGTCTCGGGACTGTACCCAACGGCCACCTGTTTGCACGACTCAGTAGAGCCGTGGTAGGGTGGCAATCAAAGTACAGTGGGAGAACACACAAGACTCTATGACGATCTCGGGTCTACAGACTAACCTGTACCAGTGTCACCTGAGAACTGCTATTCGATGATAGATATAATTCCATATAGGAGTTCTCGGTGAGTCCGTCCAGTGTACCCAGTCAGCACTGAGCACCCGTATATGATCTTGATGTCAAACATCGATGAATGTGGGAACATCCATCGCCCATCGCATGGGTCTAGCATCATATACGCTACTCTACTCTGGTATATCAATGCCCCGTCTCGATATACCTACGACTAGGGACTTTCCAGGATATGCTTATAGACTACAGATTCCCACTAGTATGATCTCCATCATAATCAGAGCAGTCAAGCCAATATCCTCAGGGCTTAATCAGCATGTATGAGTGAATAATAAGCATGATCAAATCAACATGTCAGATAAAGAAGAACCAGATAGCATACTATCATGTCGAGCAAGAATGCATAATGAATATATATATACATGTATAGATACATCCACTATCATATAATGGCCTCTAGGGCATACATATATCCAACAGTCGGTACTTGAGGGAGGTTCCCCGTGCTTTCGCACGGACCTAATTAAAGTAAACCTCGTTTTCCCAGAGGCGTAACCCCGTTAACACTTTTCTAGACACCTACTTGATCGGCTAATTGTCCTGTGTAAAACACTCCCAGGAGTAACTCTTACTCGCAGTGGGTATCGGGATCCAACTATCTCATAGGAGGTATGCAATCTCATTGCAAATTTCAACACTTGAAATTCCCGATAATATTTTTACCCCTAGTATCTTATGACCTTGGATAAGGTCAACAAATCATAAGTGCTAGCCAAGTTCAACCCGTCATTTCCCGATTGAATTAAACCCACCCGTACGACCCTTGGCTAAAGTCAACAAAGTCGTACGACTACCCTAACTCAATCACATCTCATGTTTTAGCAGATAAATACTAATTAGCTACCATACACCATGCCTTGGCTAAGGTCAACAAACGCAGCACGAATACTAACTAGTCATTATCTGAAATGACGGAGGGCTACGCAGGTTTTTCAGAAAACCTTGAGCGTAACGAACTTGATATCGTCGTAGAATCTAGTAGTTTTTTTTTTTGAAAAAGGAGTGTTTTTGAGGGTTTTCTAGTTTCACTAAAGAGGTCACTCCCGGTGAATGGATCTCGGCTCTTTCCCCATCGAATAGGGTGCAGGATATATCGCATATATCACTGTGCAAAGCAAGAACTATATAAGCTGTCAAAAACCAAACCACGAGTTTGTAGCATCTGCCAGTTTCGCTAAGGAGGTCACTCCCGGTGAAGGGATCTAGGCTCTTTCCTCATCGAATAAGGTGCAGGGTATATCATATATACCGCTATGCAAAGCAAATCTGTAGCTACCCTTTTTATAAAGTTTTGATTCTACAACATCTTTTAGGTTTCTTATCTTTTTATTAATCTCATTAATAAAATCCCATCAGCTTATGCTTCCTAAGCATCACAGAAGAAACGAAAGCAGTAATATTTATATATCAGCATATATATATATAGTATAAGCATTCGTCTCAGGCAGTAATATGATCTCATCACAGAACATTGCAGCAGAAGAACATATATGAAATATTGGATATACTAGGATGTCCGTGTTTTCAATACGAGCCGATATAAAACACGGATTCCACGGTCGCGATGAATAGCCAAACCCATATCCCTAGACCCCTACGAGAGCGGCAAGTAACACTGCCAATTCTAGGGTTAGGAGACCCGGTCTCGACTCCTCGATATGGCCTCCTACTGGACCCTAGAACCCAGTTACTTGTGCTCCCCTCCTTGGGTCTACCTAATGCGGAAAAGTAAATAATATACACTGGTGACATCAACCTCATCCCGGAAGTGCCCCAATAAAAGAATATTACATACAAATGAATTTTACATGAATGAAAATAAAAACCCTCATCTCACATAAAACCCCTAGCTATTCAGAACACGACGATCCGATATAACATATCACAGCAACACATAATATCACATATCATCAACGTAAGTAAGTATGCATACACCGATCGTCGTTGACATATAGCAACGAAAACCGGCAATACAACTACATACTACACTTACGGTCACAGAAAAGAAATTGTAAAACTACAATATTTGGAATCCACAATCACTTTAGACATCGTAAATCTGAAATATCACATACTTCGCATTTCATGCCTAACTATATGAATTCCACATATTGTATCACATTCCAGATAAATAGACAGTATTAAACTTTCCGACCGGATAATCAAATACCCAAGATTTCCTAAATAGCTCAACACTTGAGCGGAGTTCAAATAATCCCAGAATATGTCACAGTACCGATGATCCAACCGTAGAAGGGTCAAGCCAACGCCTCACATGTGGCACGCCATACTGCCCCAAACCCTAAGATTTAGAGGCAGTTCAGACGGTCACATAATCAAGTTAAGGTTTGTGTTCTTCTAGAGAGACCGCCGCGTTACTTGCACGTTTTTCCGAAAGATTTAAACCCGATAAAAATTCAACACTTGAAAGTTTTTTGTGCCGGGAATAAGTGAGTTTAATGATATCCGTTCGAACATTTTAACAGTTTCTAAATATCTGGAAATAATAACGAATTTAAATTTTCTGATCGAATCAACGATTACAAAATAAACCCCAGAACACTCAACACTTGAGTCAGATTAAAAATACCCAGAAAATATAAAATACAGATACGGATATTACTGTTGAAAACCTAAGACCCAATTCTACAGTACCACCGCGGATCCGCGGCCCAAGCGAGGTACGGTCGCGGTTCCGCGATGGTATGTACGGATTACTGACACGTTTTTCACAGTAATTTTTATATTTCCCTGCTGGTATATTTAAGAATTTTTAATTCTGAAAAATCATAGTTTTTAAAAAATATCTAGAGAGGGGTTCAAAACGTCGTTTCGGGGTTCGATCGGAGTTTTAACTTCGTATACACGTCACCTAATGCTCTAGCTAGGCTCTGATATCACTGTAGGGTTCCTAGGCACTCTTGTGAGGGTTCATAAGGTATCAACCATGCCCGAATAAAATTTTAGACGTGCCGAACAACCCAAAACCGGGATCTTTGCTAGATTATTAGGGTTTAACATGCAAGTAAACATCTTTACTACTAAGTGTGAGGGATCACAACCTTTGTAGTCCTCTCCTTCGCTTCATAAGCTCCGAGTAGAAGTCCCTTCGCCGCGATCCACAATCTCCCGGACTCAAGAGAGGCTCCATGACTCGAACAATCCATGATAGCTTTTCGTATTCCTTTTCTCCGATGATCTACGTCGAAGTTGCAATAACTCAAGCTCTCTCACTCTAATGAGGTGAATACCCTAATCTAATGGGCTAGATAAGATGAGAATGATGGAGTAGTATTTATGCTTTCTTTTTATATCATTTTCTCACAAGAAATCATCACAAAATGAATAACTAGTAAGCTTTCTCAAAGCTAAAGAGAGAAGAAGATGATGCATAATGAGATAATCCTTTTGTGATGAATAATGAAATGAGTATATGAATAATAATGCAACTATGGTTAATGATGACAAGGATAACCCTTGTAGAGAGTTAACTAAGGCTAGGGTTTGGTTGGGTTAAGAAATGAGTCATAAGAAAATATCTATCATAATATCTTCTTCATGACAAAAGAAGAACTTCAAGAAGGTGCAAGAAGAAACTAACCCAATTAAACCCTAACCTTGTTTAATCACCACTAAACATGTTTCATTATTAATCATATCATGTTACTATAATATATATCACATATATATTATATATTTGTAACAAAAGAAATAATACCTTTAATATATATCGCATATATATCAATGTATTAACCGGTGAGAAAATAAAATAATAAAGCGAGCCAATATTAGCTAATGTAATACAATATATCATATATATTATTATACATTAAATTATCGAATCAACACTTGATCCGACAATCCGGCTATATCGAATATAACCGACTAATATATCATGTACCGATTCATCGAATCAACACTTGATCCGATGACCCGGTTCATATCTAAATATCGCGAGAATATAATACGGTATCTCATATCGCATTATCCTCGGTCCTGCACATATCACATATGTACCTCTACTCCATTTTGCCTGAGCCAAGAAACCTCTGTGTAGGACTCTAAAGAATCGTCAATACGCCGGTAGCAGGTGATGATCATATCAAACACCCACAAGCTGCAAGCGGTCAGCTAAACGTAACAGCCACCCAGGTATTGAGCGATCAGAAGATCAACAAGCTAGTCTGTCCGTTCTCCTATGAATCCAATCAATAACACTCCCGTACAGTCCGGTCTCTTTGTATGATATGTCGCATATCAAGTCTAGGGGTGGTATACGTCAGACCCCAGTAACCGATAAGTCGTGTCGATGTAAGGCTCATAACGGGTCGAGAAACTACTGGTAACACTTACCAGTAAATCTTTATATTAGCCCTGGCCAGGGACTTCCAGTTATAGCCAATCGAATACAGCACAACATCTACTCCTTATACCGAGAGAGACGAATCCCCTCGTATCGCTCATTGCCTCCATGTGATTCGGGACTGCACCCAAAAGCCACCGTTTTGCACGCCCTCTTGGAAGTGGTAAGGTGGAAATCAAAGCACAGTGGGAATCACATAAGACTCTATGACGATCTCGGGTCTACAGACTACCCTGTTCCAGTGTCACCGAAGAACTGCCATCTGACGTGTTGTATATCACCATCTGCGAGTTCTCGGCAAGTCCGTCCAGTGTACCCAGTCTCCACTGAGCACCCGCATACCATCCTTGATGTCCAACACCGATGGATATGGGATCATCCATCGCCCATCATATGGGTCAAGATGCGTATACGCTAGTCTACTCTGGTGTATCGATGCCCTGTCTCGATATACCCTCGATTAGGAACAGTTATAGGATGTACTCATCGACTACCATGGCCCCACTAGTATGATCTCATCATAGTCTCAGTAGTCGAGTACTGATCCTAAGGTCTTTATCAACATGTGAGAGAAAGACAGTAAACCAATACAAGTCAACATGTTAAGATAAAGGAAAACCAAATAGCATACTCTCATGACGAGCAAGAAAGCCCTCTCTATATATATCCAAGCATCCATTATAATATACATCATATGTACAACAATGGCCTCTAGGGCATATACATAACTAACAATTCGTCTAGTCTCCCACCTACTTCCGAGCCTATTCTACGCTTCCCACAAGGCTCGAATCTTCAGCCCACTTCCACAAATCTATCTAAAATGATCCCCACTCCAATTCTGGGATCCATTCCATCCCCACAATCCTCTCCAATGTTGGACCCAACCCTTACTGATAAAGCACCTTATCCAAACAGGTTAAGGGGCAACAGACCAAGTCCACAAATGGAGAAGATTGTGGAAATTTTTAAGCAAGTTAACATAAACATTCCTCTCCTAGATGCTATTCAATACGTTCCGTATTATGCGAAAATCCTAAAGGACTTGTGCACTAGGAAGAGAAAAGTTCAAGTACCTAAAAAAGTTTTCCTTGCTAGTAATGTGAGCACTGCTTTTACACAACAACTATCCAAGAAACAAAAGGACCCCGGAAGTCCTACAATTTCTATTTCTATTGACGGTAAAAATATCAATCGTGCTCTACTCGATTTAGATGCTAGTGTTAACTTGCTTCCGTATTCTGTTTATGAGCAATTAGGGATCGGAGAGTTAAAACCGGCGCATTGCACTCTTCAGATGGCTGATCGATCTATCACCCAACCTAGGGGTGAGCTAGAGGATGTGTTAATCAAAGTCGGGGAATTTATATTTCCTGTGGACTTTATCGTTATAGATACACAACCTGTAGCGAACCCACGAAACCAAATTCCGGTGATTTTAGGTCGACCTTTTCTTGCAACTTCTGTAGAAACGGCTCTATGAACCTATCCTTCGGGAAGATGTCAACTGAGCTTAACATTTACAAGTTGGGAAGTGAACCCTCCGAACCCTATACTCATGTGTGTTCTGTCGAAACAATAGATTCCGACAGCAGCGAAGTTGAAGAGCTTCACGATACTGATCTCGACTCCTCTATTACGTTGTTGTCCTGGTCAACATCTAACGCGGAATATGAACCTTTTATGGAGTCCGAGTATCATCCTGTTCTTTCCGATGAGATTATTATTCGGGATATCGATGAAAGCTTTGAAGAATTTTTTGCTGAAGAACTCGCATTCTTAGAAAATACGAGTGGTGTGATGAATCAACCTCAATACAAAGAAGTTGAACTATCACCACTTCTTCTTATCGATAACAAGAATGCGAGTAATCCATCATCATTGTTTCGTCTCTACAAACCGAGACGTAAACCTTTTTCCATTACACCTCTTATCTCCTCCCCACTTCTTCACATCAATAGGCGACATGTTCTTCCACCAACCTTGGTGCTTCATCGATAAAATTTTTGAATAGTTGGTGTTGACTTTTGGTCTTTGCAAGGCTTTAGTTTGACCAATAATTTTAACCCCCCCTAAATAATTTTAAATGCTTAATTCTATTTTACTTAAGTTTAGGGGGGAATATTTTGGCTCTTGAAAGAATTTTTTTATAAGATTGTGAGCCAAAAATAAGTTTGGGGGAGGATTTCACTTTCATTATTTCGTTTCCCCTTTTTCCTCCCAAGTCTACAGGTTTTTGAGCTTAACGGATGACATCAGTGAGGACACTGCTGTAAACAGGTTTGGGGGAGGTTTTTGCTTATTTACGCATTACTTTGCATTACACTTTGCATAAGCACAAAAAAATTTTGATAATAAAAGTTTGAAAGTGAAAATTTACATATGAAAGATAGAAATAGTTTGAGAAAACCAAGAAAATTAGAAGTTTTCTTAAACGAAACTAGTAATAAGTAAGTTATGAGCTGTTGTCCCAAAGGATAGTAAGATGAAGGAAATCACTAATCTGAGGATAAAAATAAGTCTGAAAAATAGTTCCTATTCCGGAAGCCAAACATTTAAACGTTGATACCCTACTATACGCACTTACACACGTCTTGAAACTCGGGATAGTAGAGGATACCTTGAAATGCTCTTGTCTAAAAGCCAAAGTATGAAGGAAGTAAAAAATGAATAAAAGATAAAATGGTGGAGAAAAATGAACACTGGTTTTGTTATCACCAAGGCAGCAATAAAAAAATATAGCGAGGGTGCTTCATCACCTAGTGCCTTAGACCAACTGGTCTGGAAGTCACTGCTAAGCCTTAGGTGGTGCAAGACGAGGAAAATACTAATACACCTATTCAGCAAGCACATGAGTAATTAGTCAGTTAGTACCTCAAGAAGTATTAACGGTCGCATGAAAAATGTGTAAGCATATTCCATATAAATATCGATTAAAAAGTACTAAGGCTGATGGAAAAGAGTATGATAGCTTGAATCGAATTCTCCAAGTGTAGGGATGTCTTTTACACACATGTAGGGGTATATAATCGATATTTGGATGAAAGGTAGGAATGAAGAATAAAGACGATATTTTATTGAGGGATGATGTGATTTTTAACATCTTTTCACGACTATTAAGATAGGACTCATAGCAACTGAAAAACTAGTGTAGTTGGAAACTCTAATTTTCAAAGTCTTTCTTTTATAATTCTTATCTTTATATATAACTTTCACCATCTCTATTTTATTATAGAATTTTGTGGGTGTAATCCGCTGAAAACCCTTAGGAGACAACACACTTCCTACTAGGGACACCTAGAGGTTTAACGGCTTGTTGCACGTGCTCAGTGCAATCGTGTTGCCACGAAAGTGTGCTTAGTTTTCTCCTTTCTTTTTCTCCTTCCCTTGAATAAACTAGTTTGCTCGGGACGATCAAAGATAAGTTTGGGGGTATTTGTTCAGTTGATAAAACTGCACATTTAATATGACATTTTTCCTACTATTTCTATATAAAGAAAGGTGTTTATTATAATATATGATACATATGAGGGTTTATCTGTAAAAATACTATTTTCATGTGTTTATATATTATAATTAACATTTGGTAGGAAAATGTAAACATATAATATCCATGTAACATTTGGCCTATTTAAAATATCCTTATTTTATTAAATACCTTTGACCAAGCATTAATGGTTAAGTTAACTCTACTAATATTATTTGTTGAGTTATTGTACAGAATTTGCAGGGCTGAAATCAAGGCAATCAAAGTTGTTAAAACAAACCTGCCTAATTAAGAAAGTAAACTAAAGAAATCAATTCCGGCAGTGACGTAGAAAAGATTTTCAGTTTCCAGAGATTCAAAAGATCACTACGTGTCACCAGAAGAAGCCACAAGAAGAATGAGCCCAAGATTCCCCTACTTGGCTACGGATCCACGGCCAAACCCACCTATTGGCCGCGGATCCGCCGCGTTTTTGATGAGTTGGGAGTTGGGATTTTAGTGGTTAGGATCTTAACCTCTCTAGCTTCCAAATTAGGCAGCTAGGGTTCTAGCTTTGGGACTATAAATAAGGACCGAGAGCCTCTTGGAAAAATCATCAAGCTGAAGAGATCACGAAGTCCAAGACGGCTCACACATCCAGGCTGATCATCAACGGTTCATCTACCTCCTTAGAAGAGATCGAGAAGCAAACTAGCATTTTGTAATCATTTTCTAAAGAAACAAAGTGTAAATGAATTTTGTTGATTAATAAAGGTAGTTGTTTTCTTATTCTATCTCTTTGTAGTTTTAATATGATTTCTCTCTCCATCTCTTCTTCTCCCAACATGCGCGAGTAATTCTTCGCTTGTTAGGGTTCATGTGATTAGGATAGGTTAATGGATGATGAAGATCCTTAAACTCTTTTTAAGTCCTATAAAGTTTATAAACTTTACCAAAAGAATCATTAAAATCCTAATCGGGCGTGCTACTAATTTATTGTTAGTCTCGTCCACGATTAGATATTAGATTAATGATTGTTTTGGTAAAGGCTAGACATGAAAAGAGTTCCATGTCGAGATAGGGGTTAAGAGTGGGAACCCTTTTCCCTCCAGAAACCCTAATCTACATGCATCACTGTCGTTCTAGTTTTAAATCAATTAGAGGATAAAAAGAGTAATCTTTTATTAATCATCCATGACTACTAAATCTTAATGAACCCTACAAGCCCCCTTCTACTATAAAACCTACATCCGTAGTGAATCTAGATCTATATTTTGCATCCGTGTTTAACGTAGATTTAGATCCTAACCATTATTTATTCCTCCTCCTTTCTTTCTCAACACGCCTAAAGTAAGAATAAAATATTCCATGTTTCCCAGAGGACGACCCGTACTCATCTCGGTCTAGCTACACGCAACACCGTTATTGATTGCGGTTAACTAAACTACAAACACATAAATCTAGATCAATCACTTGACTACCAGGATTATAATAGGGATCATACTGGTGAGGCCTGGGTAGTCCATAAGCATATCCATAAATGTCCCTAGTTATAGGAGTATCAAGACTGGGCATCAGTACTCCAGTTTAGACTAGTGTATACGTTTCTTAACCCTGTATGGGGTGATGGTTGATCCCATAGCCATTGGTGTTTGACACCGGAGATTGTATACAAGTGCTCATTAGGTTATGAGTTACTCTGGACTAGCTCACTGAGAACTCTTAGATGGTATTATACCTATCGTCAAATAGCAGTTCTCTGGTGACATAAGTACAGGATAGTCTGTAGACCTAAGATCGTTATAGTGTCTTTTCTGGTTCCTATTGTGCTTTGATTACTACCCTACCACGGCTTTAAAAAGCCTTGCAAACAGGTTTTAGTTGGGTACAGTCCTGAGCCAGATAGAGGCAGTGAGCGATCGAAAAGGATTCGTCTCTCCCGGTATAGGGAGTCGATGTCCCGCAGTGCATGATTGACTATAACCATAAGTCCCTGGTCAGGGCGGATGATATTTAGTGCTAAGTGTTATCGGTAGTTTCTCGAATGGTTATGAGCTTGACATCGACATGACTTATCGGGTTATTGGGAGTCTGACGGTTTCCACCTTCTAGACCTGGTATGCGACACTTTTAGATGAAGAGACCGTACTACACGGTGACTGTCACTGATAGGCTCTGCATGGTATGGACGAGCTTGCTTGTCAACCTTACTTTCATTTACTACATGGGTAACCGTTACGTGCAGTTAGTACCGCTGACGTGCTTGTAGGTTAACCCGGTGGGGGATTGATCTAAAAGTTTTTTCAAATCAATCGGATATAATCCTAATCTACTGCCAGCGTATTTCGAGTTTTTTGAGTCCCACATAGAGGTTTCCCGGCTCAGGCGCAACGATGTAGTGTGCGTATGGCGATACGTACGGGAGCTCGATTAAATACGTGTTTTTGATACACTTACTTTAATCGGACGTTTTGTTAATACTATCAGGTTTGAAAGATAGTCGTATTATCATATATATATGATATATGAGCTAGTATTATATAACTCATTTTATCTCTTTCGATATTTATATTTTGATAAGAATACGGGTATTTGTATGAATACGGGTATTTGTATCTTGATACGAATACGTGTATTTATATTTAGATATGAATACGGGTGTATGTGTATTTGGTACATGTGTGTGTGTGTGTGTGTGTGTATTCATACATAGATTTTTCTTCTCTTCTTGGAAGCAAGGTGAAGAGTGTGGACTTGTGACTCACTTGGGTGAGCCATAAATCCATTCACTCTCTTCACCAGAGATAAGAGCAATAGGTAAAAAGGATAAGCTAAGTTTTGATATGGATACCCTCTTCTCTCCTTTCTTATTCTCTCATGTTATCTTCCACTTTGAAAAGAAATGGAAAAGAGAAAGAAAGAGAGAAAATGAGATAGTTTCTTCACTACATCTCTAGAATTATAATCCTAACAAGTTTGTAGTTCTAGTTGCTTCACAAAGATTACATCAAAGTGAAGCTAGATCTTGAGCTCGATTCCCTCACGTGGATCATCTTCGGCAAGGTCGATTGGCGACCAAGCTCATTTCCGAAGGACTTAGAGCCTAGAAGGGGTCTTCCACAATTGGGTGGACACGCTACAAAGGTTATAGCAAGAATTACCCTCTCTAGTTTTTCATTTGCTCTTTTTAGGTTGCTTGATTTAGTGTTTTGGCATGATCTTGTGGTTGAGGATGTTTGTGCTTGTAGGAAAAATTTTGTTGTGCATATTTATCACTTCCGCCTAGCCTACTAGAGAGCACAACCATCCCTGCAGTGGTATCAGAGCCGACCCAAGCACTAAAACTAGTTGATGATGTTTTAGTTTCGAGACCGAAATTTAACTGAATCAAGTTTTACATTTCAAGTTTTTTCTCGGATTTTAAAAGACACCTGAAAAATATTTGATTTGTTCCAGTGAGCTTTCTTGCTACAAGTGTGTACCAGGTGAAACGGGAGTCTAGAACTTCATGTTCTAACCAACCAGGTCAGCCAGATCATTGAGTTCTGCCTCCATGTTTCTACAGTAGCTTGACATTGGTAAAACTTGATTTCTAGAGTATACCTTTTTTGCCCAGATTTGGATTTTCACTTGGTGTTTTCGGTCAACTCGGAAAAAATTTCGGTCGAAACTTTAGCAGCGTTAATTATTCGCATATGTTGATATTTGATGGTTAACGTCGACAAATTGATGAGTGATCAATTCGAAGGGGTTACACATAGTGAGTCTGCTATATTGGTTATTGGTTTAGTCAGATTGTCGCGAACGAATAGCCGCGTGTATCAATGGATGTAACATTTGTGTTGTACTCGTATTCTTGTACATGCCAAATGTATTTTATTTTTTGGGACGAGCGGCCATATTGTGGACATCGTTGTCGGTATTTGTATTATTATTTGTCAGGACACTGCCTGGATAAGGTTGTTGTTGTTGTTGTTGTATATATTACATGTCTTACCCCACGGAGAAGCGCTCGAGCCACCGAGTTCTAGAATGTAGTAGGTGGCCATCTCAAGGAGTTGAGACTCGGGCCGCCTCATTCTATAATTGGCGGGTTGCTTGCTGAGCTTGTAGGGGGTATAGGATAGACCCGCAATGGAGTACTCGAGCCGCCAGATTCTAGAAAGCGTCGGATGACCCCTCATGGAGTTGAGGCTGGATTGCCTCATTTCTAGGTTTGGCGGGTGGCTCGCCGTGCTCGTAGGAGTCTTGGTTTGGTTGTGTATAGGCTATTCATACGAACAGGGAATGTCACATTTCGTTTGTGGCTCAATCGAAATGCGGGATTCCTAGGAAATCCGGCTATTCCATTTCTGTGATGTGTACCACATGCTTGTAATATGATTACCTGCCTGCGATGATGTTTACCGCATGCCTGTAATGTGATTATTTGCATGTGATGATATATATATATATATATATATATATATATATATATAAATGCTACTGCACATTTTGCATCCACGCTAGCCCTGCGTCCGCCCTGCCGTAATTTAAGTAACCTTACGGTGAAGACCCGATGCCCCGTGGCAAATGCGGATAGCGTATAAATGCATTCTATTTTTTTTATATCATACTTTTCTGTAATGGTGTGGGAAGATGCCAGATAATATGTGATACTGTCTAAATGATGGGATTGGGTTGATTGGATTAATGCAAAGGAAAACATACCTAAAATACGTTGTTGGAACCAATCTATTTTTTCAAATGAAACTATAGCCGTTTGCTTTTTCTTTGCATAGTGATATTCAGTTAGGAATATCTTGCACCTCATTTGATGAGTAAAGACCCATGATCCCTTCACGGGGAGTTCTCTCTTGGGCAAAAGTTTACGTTATTATAAGCTTGCAAAACCACTCGGTTCCTTCAATGATATCAAGTTCATTACGTTCAGGGTTTTCTTCAAAACCAGCCATAGCCCTCTGTCATTTCAGGAAGTATTACTTAGTATTTTTGTTTTGTTTGTTGGAATCCTTCAAGGCGTAGTGTACTGTAGCTAAGTGGTGCTTCCTACTTTTTTAGTGATGCGATTAGCCGGGACAGTCACATAGCTTTGTTGGCATCCGTCAAGGGCTAGTGCGGGTGGATTCTAGTTAATCATGAAATGACGGGTTGAACTTGACTAGCGGCCTATGGTTTGTTGGCATCCATCAAGGTCATAGGTCGTTAGGGATAAAAACCATTATCAAGAGTTTCAAAAGTTGAAACATACAATGTGATTGCATACCATTCTATTTGATAGTTTGGGTCTCGATTCCCACTATGAGTAATTGTTACTCTCGGGCGATTTTCACTTCACAATTAGCTAACCTACTAGGTGTCTAGAAAGGTGCTAACGGGGTTATGTTTCTACGGAAATGAGGTTATTTAATTGGGTCCATGCGAAAGCAGGACCTCCCTCGAAGTACCAACATTGGCCTGGCTGAACGGTTAGCGAACTTGTGAGTGTACATGATCTCGGCTATTTCTCTTTTTAGGGTTTGATGGAGCATTCGACGAAATAGTGGGAGCCATCCTGATTAGATAAATTAAAAAACCAATCTAATCTTGATAGAGTGCACACTAAGTGTTTCTTTTCTCTCTCTGGAAGCGACCATCACTGACCTTAAACTAAAACTCGTAAACCAAATTAACCGAACCTTTTTACAATCATTTGCCTTTGGAATGTCATGATTGCCCTAATTCATAACAAATTCGCATATGTCCTTTCCCCTCCTACTTCCACTTTGTTTTTACAGAGCCCTCTGTATCACATACAGAGATCCATATTGTTTGAAAATTCCATCTCGTATAATTAGATACGAACTCAAAGAAATTGTTTCAGTCCGAGAATGGCCACTGGTTCTGGAGAAAGTGAGTTGTTTATTTGTCTCTCCCCTCCAACTTATCTCAAGTTTGAGAGCTCCTTAAATAAGGAGTACAAACCAGTTACGCTTGTTGGACAACCTTCTTTTAATCCCAAGGCTGGAGCTGAAAGAAGGGAAAGAAGAAAACCAGCTAGCATAAGTTCAATATACATAAGGTAAGATGGAGAGACATCAAAAGGGTTTGAAGTGAGGGAAAGGAAATTGCAACTACTGTCGTGAGCCTGGGCAGTGAAAGAAGCATTATTAGGAATACCCGGCCACCCCCTTGAAACATTTTTATGTTTCAGTGTTCCTGTGTGGTTGTAATTAAAGAATGTTTCACAATTAATTCTGATTCCTGAGTATATGGATACTGGATTAGAATCCCACATCTGTAGGGCATTATAGATACTGAGAAGGAGTAGAGAATGGGAAAAAGGTGGTTTGATCCTTAATATTGAAAATCGAAGCAATTGTTGCTATTGGAAAAATCACCTGATTTTTCCTAGCAGCAAATTTTTGGTTTTGAATATCCGTTGTTTTGCACCAACTTTTAAAAATGATATATCTGTCTCTTTATTTAATAAAGTGGGATATAAATTTTTAAAATTATGTTCTGAACATTTACCTTTATCATTTGATGATTAGGTAAGGTACATTGTACAAAGGTATAGACATTCTTAACCAAAATACAGTTTTTAAATTATAACACATGGAGTATGAGTTGGTGAACTCATAAGGACTTATACATGGTGATGTATGTTGTTCGATGTCCACACGAACAATAGGTTGGTACTCAAACTTTATTCCGTTTTCCTATAAGTTCTCTGGTTTTAGACATGCATTCTTGTTGAAATACAAAGTCCAAAAATTTTGAGAAGTTCATAGGATATAAGGATAAAGTAGAGAACCAAACGTTAGAAGTATCATGATTCTTCGAAGTGGTCGAAGATGTGGATAGTTATACTCGGTTTTCCGTATTGAGAATTTGATTCTCTCTCAGATTACTCCTCCGAGGGTGAGCTCCATGATGAGTAATGTTGAGTGGCCTTTTTCATTTAGGGATATGCACTGGAAACAGCTACCCCTGAGAAACCTTAGCCATCCCACGGATTTAGTAGGTGGCCTCAGCCACTCGAGAAATACTTCGGTTTCCTCATAGACGGTGATAAGGATGTTTGCATCATAGTGACGATGACCCTACTAGTTATCAGCAAACCATAGGAAGTGGTGATTTTTGACTAATGGTCGGATGCCAAGTTATCCAAATTGGACTCAATGCACTGCAACAAAGTATGGACTTTGTTGGGTGCTTCTGAAGCGGTAAAACTCATTAGGAGCAAATAGATCTTTCGAGATCAGTACAGATGGAAAGGTAGTAACCTAATAAGGATAGACTTGTAGTAAAAGGTTTTCATCAAATACCCGGTGAGGATTGTGATGAAACTTTTACTTTAGTTTCTGTGCTAAAATCTATATGGATATAACTTGTTAGTGTTGTTTTTCATGACTATAATATCTGGCACGTAGATGACTATAACGTCTTTCTAAATGGAAATTTAGAAGTGTACATGTATATGACTCCGCTAGAGAGTTATCGTAGTCAGTGGGAGCAGCAATAAGTATGCAAATTGCTTAGGTTTATTTATAGACTAAAGCAGGCATAGCAGAGGTGGATCATCTGTTTTGATATTATGGTCAAAGTGTTTGACTTCATCAAAATGATAGATTAATCTGGTATTTGTAAGAAAGATGTAGAGAGTACTGTCATGATTTATGGATGACATACTCCGGATAGGAAGTGATATTCGTATGTTACAATCGGTCAACTATGGCTGTTACAAATGTTTCTCCATATAGGATTTGGGCAATATATATCAATAGATCAGGGGATTAGATCTATATAAATAGATTTAGATGGATTCAGGGAGTGTCTCAATCTGGGTACTATGATACCATTCTAAAGGGGTTTAGAATGGAAGACTCATGGCGGGTAGTGTACCCATAGGTGATGAAGTCACCTCTCTAAAGAGATGTCTTCTAGACTGATGAGGAGAAGGACTCGCACATATGACAGTAACGTCAATCGTGCGATATTAAGTACCAGACCAGATGTGGCTTATACAGTAGATGTAATAAGCAGAAATTAGTCCAATCCTGGAAAAACATAGGAAAGTAATGAAGAACATATCAGGATGTTCTTGGTGTATGGTAATGGCAGACTCTTTCTGGAGGCGGTTACCGATTCCAGCTTTCAAGATGACATAGATGACAATGAGTCGGTGACGGGTTATAAGTTTACCCTCTTCTGAGGAGCAGCATATTGGAAAGAGTTCCAAGCAGGCTACTGAGGTATACATGGCACTAGATACTGATTATAACTCAGTAGAGGATACAACTTAAGAAGTTGTTGGATAAAATTGTTCATTTATAAACTTGGTCCCATCATCTAACCAGACAAATTGTGAAGCGGGTATTACTTGATTCGGAAGATAGTTGATCTCCACGAGATTGAGATTTAGACAGATAAAGTTAGAAATATTGTAGCGGATCCACTCACTGAGACCGTTTCTCGAACACAGTTTATGAAACTATTAGTAGAGAAGTTGGGTATGCGATACCACAATAATTGGCCTTAAGTGCAAGTAGGAGATTGTTTGATATAGGTGACCTAAAGAAAATTAGTGTAATTGAAGGAGGACCTATACAGGAGAACAATCTTACTTGAGATGATAGTATGCTTGTTGGGATCAAAAATTACACCCCGGTTGACAAAGTCAAAGTCAAAGTCAACCCCAAGTATGCGGGTCCAAGTCCAGATCAAGTAGGCCCATGCCCGAGTCGAGCCCCGCGGCCGGCCTGCCCCATGCCAAAATGAAAATTATGTAATAAATAATTTTGATGTATATTTTATGAATAAATGTAAGGAAAATGGGTATAAAGCCAAATTTTTGTAAAGTCCATAGCTCGTGTGCAAAAAATATATATACGCACATGAGGCATGGGATAGGCAAAATGCCATTTTGTAAAGCCTAAAGGGCTATATGTAAACTTGTAAACCTATATAAGGCAACATGATGATGAAATAAAAACAAGAATTGATTCCCCTCAAAAATTAGGGTTTCTGTGCCTCCTTCTCCTTCCTCAAGATTTTAATGTTTCTTCTCTTTTCTGAATTAAATCAAGAGTTTAACTCTTCTTTTCCCAAAAAGAAAAAGGTTTTCACCATAAAACCCTTGTAGGGGAACTCAGATCTCTGATCAAATCTCTAAAAGGGGAGATTTTTAAGTCTCACCCTCCTTTCCTCCAAGATCTATCCAACAGAGAGGAGGAAGAAGGAGACTCTTCTCCAAAAATCCCACTTTGGAAAAATCTAAGGCTCAAGAGAATATCTGAGACTCAAGGGAGAAGAAAGGGGTCCCCTTTGATCAACTCCGAAGATCTTCGAGGAGTTCAACTCCAAGATCCAAATTCTCAAAAGAGTTTAACTCCACATCCAGACCCTTTAAGAGTTTTACTCCAAATCCAAGCCTTTTAGGAGTTTAACATCATATCCACATCCAATTTATTACATAGGAGTTTAAATCTAAATCCAAATCTTTTGGGAGTTTAACTCCAAATTTATACCTAATTCCTGTTTGAGAGTTCAACTCCAAAGCCCCTAGGGAGTGCAACTCCTAGTTCAGGGGCTAAGCCCCTTTTTCTGCTGGTGTTTCCAGCGGTCGCGTGCCGCGCACGTGACCCGCTGGCGCCCAGCGGTCGAGTGCCGCGCATGTGACCCGCTGGCGCCCAGTGGTCGCGTGCAGGGCACATGAGCCAATAGCGCCCAGCGCCTACGCATAGGGTACATGACCCGTGGGTGCCCAACGCCCACGTGCCACTAATGTGACCCGCGGGCACCCAACACTCATATGCAGGGCACGTAACCCACGGGCGTCCAGCGCCCACACGCCACTCACATGCCCCGCGGGCGCCGGGCCCCGCGTGCCTGGCATGTGACCCGCGGGCGCCCAACGCCCATACATAACCCGCGGGCGTCCAACACTCACGCGCCTCGCACGTGGCCCGCAGGCACCCAGCGGTCACGCGCCACGCACACGTCCTTAGGATGCTCCTTGCCCCTCTTTTTCCATGCACTCCACACTAAAAATACCTCCCCCATTAGAAAAAATTTCTAACAGGGCGCTGCCCCGCACCCCGCAAAGGGGTTGCTAGCCCCCTTGACCCCAGCCCGCTATCCGGGTAGCGGGACCTACGTAAACTCTACGTGCCCCCCGATACATCCAAGTCCCCTCCAAAACACAACACACGCACACGACACATTGAGTTCGCATGACCAGTTTGACCCGTCAATCGAAGGTTCCCTCGCTCCAAAACCAAGGGGTAATTAACGGCAGCTTAGTCCGCGAGTGCCGGAGATTCGGATCCCCACAATCAATAAACCCCAGCCTACCCCAGAAAGGGGGAATCTATATACACCTAACAAGCGCACGCATTCCCATCTCTATGGGGTGACGAAAAACACCTTATTAGTCTAAAATATTACACATTTGAATGAACATTTTCCCTATTATTGTTAAGTACTAAAAGGTGTTTATTGTAATTATAGAATATATGAGGGTTTATTTATAAAAAGTTTATCATCATATGTTTCTACATTATAATTAACATAATGAGGGAAAATACATGCATATAACATTTATATGAAATATTGTAATTAAAATATGCATATCATATCAAATATTTCTAATCAATATTCTTAACATATAATATCATATAAAATGGTTAGGATAATATCTCAAAAATACCAAATACTATTAACACTATGACTTGAGATATTGTGCAGATATTAGTTCAGGTCTGGAATCCAGGAGATCCGAATTAAATCGGGATGTCGGAATCAAATCTGCCAGAATATGGAAGCAAATCGAGAGATCTAGGAACGACAGAGACTCGGAGCATTATTTTCAGAATCTAGACATCGAGATGATCTCCAAAAATCAAAATAAAATATCACAAAAAAATCTAGAAACTGAAGACACCAAACCGCGGCGGAACAAACCTATATGCGGCAGTTCTAGGCCCATATGATGTGATATTTTGGTGTTTTATTGTAACAGCATATATTCACAGATAGTATCTAGGGTTTCTAGTTTCTGTGACTATATATAGGACCGAGAGCTTCACATCAAAAATCATCATCGAAGAGATCAAGAAGTCCAAGCGATCCACGCATCCGAGTGATCATCAGCTAGTCATCTACTTCCAATAAGATAGAGATCTGGAGCAACTAGAGTTCTTGTACTCTACTTTCAAAACTTGTATGCAATAGTTGATTAATAAAGATAGTGTTTTTATCGTTCTTTTTGCAATTAATTTCCGCACTTACTTTCTGCACTTACTTTCTGCTTCTTAATCATATTTTCATTCTTCAACCTTTCTTCTAAATCTCAAATCATGAGTGGGTAATTCCTAACTTGCTAGGGTTCGTAGGATAGGATAGAACAATGAATGATAAAATCTTTTAAAACTCTTTTATACATTTTAAAGTCTATAAACTTTAGCAAAATAAATGTTAACATCCTTATCGGGCACGCTGCCAATTTATTGCTAGTCACGACCACGATTTGAGATTGGTTTAACACTTGTTTTGTTAAGGGCTAGACATGAATAGAGATCAATGCAAGAACAAGGGTTAGTAGTGGGGAAACCCTAGTTTCTTCCAAGAACCTTAATCTACATTCATCACTATCGATCTAGTTTTAAACTATTAAAAGATAAAATGAGTCAATTTTAATTATTCATCCATTACTACTAAGTCCTATGAACCCTACGAGCCTTTCCTTTATAAATCTTATATCCATAACGACAAACAATCACCCTTCTTTAATCAACTCGTCTAAAGTAAGAAAAAAGTTCGTGTTTCCCTACGGACGACCCGTACTCATCGTGGCTAGCTACTAGAGACACCGTCTTGATTGCGATTACTTTACGAACACACATTTACAGCATAAGATCAATCAAATGGCGTCGTTGCCAGGGAAATGGCTGTAATTTTTTTTCTTGTAATTCGGGTTGATTTCTATAAAATCCAGCAAACATATTATAAAAGAGAACCAAAACTGCATTTTGTGTATTTAACGATTATTGTGCGAGTTTTGCAAGGGAATCTAGAGTAACTGGAGCAAGAAAATAGAGATTCGGAGACTTTCAATGTAGCCCAGAGAAACAGAGGGGAGCACTGAAGAAAATTTGGCAACCGATCCTACCACCTTGCGGCAGAACCACGGTGGAAGTGAGGGTTTGGCCGTGGAACCGCGGTGGATTGGGTGAATTGCAGCCCCAAAATCTTCTGGTATTTTTATCAAATCATTCTCTCTCCTCAAAGCTCCAATAATCTGATTTTTCTGCAGGATATTTTGCAAATATCGCCGCTCAAAAATCTTTTGCATGTTTTGATATCGGTTTGTTTGTGCATATCTAAACCGAACATTAAGGGGCAATAACCCAAATCCAGATTGGGTGGGGATTTCATCACCCTTCCTAGGCCCCACAAATCACAAAACGAGCAGAATATCACCCTACATTAATTAAAAAATATTTAGACCAAGCCTCTAAGGACCGTCGCGCTCAATTAGGATAGAAGAGGGTCGTTGGTAATCCATCGCTTATCCGCATTTCTCTTGTGGTGTCTAGGCAATTGTGACTAAGGAAAATGGTTACTTAATTAGGCCCGCTATTTCGGTGATTCGTATAGCGGATACCTCCCACTTACCTGACACATACCTAGCTACAAGAGTGATAAAGAGGTGGTAGAGAATTGATCCTACGACTTGTCCTTTGGAAGTCTAGAAGCGGTCTGGTGACTTGACCTAGGTGATCTTAGTTCTAGGGTTTGATTGTGCATTTTGTGATTTGTTGAGTCAAACCTCACGTCCGACACTTTTTCAAAACAAACCTTCTAAAAATCATTCTCACACACGCTGCCATGTGCGCTAAACCAGCTTAGTGCATGATCGGCTGGACACGGGATTCTGGTGCCCATCTTGTCCGCGTTTTTGCTATCGACTCCGAAGTCGGTATTTCTTCATCTTCTATTTCCCCTCCACCCACCATATCTCCCGAAATGGACGGATCTCCATCAAGATTTAACGATACCATCCTGCCACCACCCGTAAGTGCGCAGAATCCACCGCGCATCTCTCTCCAAGAAAGATACTACCCCATACGTGGACCCCTTCCTACTTGTTTATCTCTTCCACCGGCCAATGGGGGTAATTTCAAAATTAAACCCCACTTCATCAACTTTTTGCCTAAATTCCACGGGCTTGAATCCGAAGACGCATACGTTTTTATAACCAAATTCGAAAATGTATTTGCAATGATGAGCACAACCCAACTTTCAGAGGATGCTGTGCGATTACTTCTTCTTCCTTTTACCTTGTGCAACCTAACAGAAAATGGCTTTACAGCACTGCTGCACATTCTATCGCCAAATGGGATGAATTCGTGATAGCATTCTTTAAGAAATTTTATCCTCATCACAAAACCGCCCAGAGATTAACCAGTTTACCCAACTTCCCAACGAACCATTTTAGAAATGCTTTGAACGGTTTAAAGATCTTCTTGTCCAATGCCCTCATCACGGAATCGATAGATGGCAACTTTACCGAATTATATATAAGGGTATTAATCGAGCCACTAAACAAATGCTTGAAACCATTTGTCAATGCCATTTCATATCAAAAGACGATGGCGAAGCTTGGCAATTTCTGGAAGATCTCGCCAAACAAACATTACAGTGGGAAAGCGTTAGACCAACTTCGTCTTCATCTAGGATAGGTATCCATCAGCTCGACGTTTCTATCGCAATGAAAGCTGAAATGGCCGGGATGCAAAAGAAACTCGAAACTATCGAAAATAAGGTCTTATCAACCTCCCTAAACTAAGTTACGCTCCCCAAAACCGTGTGTGGTTGTTGTTTGACCCATCAAATTTAACGGAAGAATGTCCTTTGAATCCTCCGTTTCAAGGTCATGAATAAACCAATGCTGCTTTTCAGCAACAACCTAGAAATGACCCTTATTAATCAACATATAATCAGAGGTGGAGGAATCATCCTAATTTTGCTTGGAAGCAAAATCAATCTCAAAATCAAAATCAGTTCCCAAGCCAAAATAACCATCAAAGGCATCCTCCATAGCAAAAACCACCACACCAAATTCAGCACCCCTTTCAACCGCAGTCTCTTCAAAACCCGAACAACAACTTTGCACCTTATAATAATTCTTTCCCAACGGCCGATACCGATAAAACCTCTGCACTCGAACGAAACTTAGAAACGTTCATTAAACTATCTACACAAACGAAGGATAATTTAACGTCTTCTATCCAAATGTTAATGCAACAAACTGCACCCCACGGTGAAAACATAAAATCGATAGAAGCACAACTTGCACAGTTAAATGCCGCAATGAGTAAGAGAAAGAAAGGGAGACTTCCATCTCAACCTCTACCAAATCCCAGCTACTCACAAAGCGCGAATCTTATCCTTCAAAATCATAATGTGAGTGTTGTAACCACGTTGAGATCGAGAAGAGTGCTGAAAAATAATGTTGGTAAACAAGTTGATGATGATGAATCAGATGAAACCCTGGCTACTACTTCTACTCCTACTTCGTCTAATCCAACATCTTCTTCCAAGCCTATTCTCCGTTTTCCACTAGGCTCGAACCCTCAGCCTATTTCCTTGAAGGAATTACCATCTACGACCATCCCAAATCCAATTTTGGGATCCAATGCATCCCCACAAACTTCTCCTCAAAAGTTGGACCCAACCCTTATTGATAAAGCTCCTTTTCCACACAGGTTGAAGGCCAACAGACCAAGTCCCCAAACGGAGAAGATTGTGGAAATTTTTAAACAAGTTAACATAAATATTCCTCTCCTAGATGCTATCAAACAAGTTCCTTCCTATGCGAAAATTTTAAATGACTTGCGCACTAGGAAAAGAAAAACTCAAGTGCCTAAAAAAGTTTTCTTAGCGAGTAATATGAGCAATTCTCTTACCCAATTGATGCCCATGAAACGTAAGGACCCCGGTTGTCCTACAATATCTATAACTATTGGGTATAAAAATATCGATCGTGCTCTACTCGATTTAGGTGCTAGTGTTAACTTGCTTCCGTATTCTGTTTATGAGCAATTAGGCATAGGAGAGTTGAAACCTACGCATAGTACTCTCCAGATGGCCGATCGATCTATCACCCAACCTCGGGGTGAGCTAGAGGACGTGTTAATCAAAGTCGGGGAATTTATATTCCCTTTGGACTTTATAATCATAGATACACAGCCTGTGGCAAACCCACGGAACCAAATTCCGATGATTCTAGGTCGACCTTCCCTAGCAACTTCAAACACGATAATCAATTATCGTAACGGTTCTATGAACCTATCCTTCGAGAAGATGACAATTGAGCTTAATATCTATAAGCTAGGAAGTCAACCCTCCGAACCCTATGCTCAGATAGTTGATGTATGTTCTGTCGAAAAGATAGCTTCGGACCGTTGCGAATTTGAGGAGCTTCACGATACTGATCTCGACGGCACTTGTGCGTTATTGTTTGATCGTACTATTTATTATACACGTGAAGACCCTTATGTCGACAAGTCCACACCTAAGTCCAAACCCTTTGACTTGTCGAATGATTTAGCCGAACTATCCGAGTATCATAACTTCCTTTCCGATGAGATTATCATTCGGAATATTGATGAAAGTTTTAAAGAATTTTTGCCGAAGAACTCGCATTCCTAGAATACATGGAGTTGTGATGAATCAACCCCCACCCAAAGAAGCTGAACCGCTGTCTCTTCTTCTTATCAAGAATGAGAATGCGAGTAGTGCACCATTACTGTTTCATCTCTACAAACAGAGACGTAAACCCGATCGATTACGCCTCTTATCTCCCCACTTCTTCACATCTATGATCTTCCACCAACTATGTTATTACATCGATAAAATATTCGAATGGTTGGTGATGACTTTTGGTCTTTGTAAAGCTTTGCATAGACCAATAACCTTACCCCCTCTTATAATTTTAAATGCTTAATATTGTTTCACTCAAGTTTGGGGGGGAGAAAAATATTTTGGCTCTTGAAAGAAAAACAAAATTTTTAAAATTGTAAGCCAAAAATAAGTTTGGGGGAGGATTTCACCATCATTGATTCTTGTCCCCTTTACTAATTTTCCTCCCAAGTCTACAGATTTTAAACTTAACAGATGACATCAGTGAGGACACTGTTGCAAATAGATTTGGGGGAGGTTTGTACTTATTCACGCATCATTTTGCATTATACTAAATAAAAGCACACAAAAATTTGATAATGAAAGATAGAAAGTGAAAAATACATATGAAAGATAGGAAGAGGCTTAAGAAAAGAGAAAATTAGATGTTTTATAACAAAGCTAGTAATAGGTAGTCATGACCTGTTGTCCTAAGGGTTAGTAAGATGAAGGGAATCCCTAATCTGAGAATAGAAATAAGTCTGAAAAATAGTCTTTATTCTTGAGTCAAAACATCTGAACGTTGATACCCTACTATACGCACTTACACACATCTTGAAACTTGGGATAGCAGAGGATACCTTGAAATGCTCTTGTCTAAAAGCTTTAGTATGAAGGGAAAAAATATACAAACAAAAATATAAATGACATAAAAAATGGTGAAGAAAAATGAACACTGGTTTTGTAATTACTAATGGCAGCATAAAAAAATATAGAGAGGGTGCCTTATCACCTAGTGCCTTAGACCAACTGGTTTAGGAGCCACTGCTAAGCCTTAGGTGTTGCAAGAGTAGGATATTGCTAATTACGCCTACATGAGTAAGCACATTTGGTAATCGATTGGTTAATACCTCAAGAAGTATTAATGGTCGCATGAAGAATGTGTGAGCAATTCCATCTAAAATATTCACCGACTAAAAAGTACTAAGCAAGATGGACAAGAGTATGATAGTTTGAATTGAATTCTCTAAGTATAGTGATGTCTTTTATACACACGTAGGGGTATATGATCGATGTTTGGAAGAAAGGTAGGGAGGAAGACTAAAGACGATATTTTATTGAGGGATGATATGATTTCTGACATCTTTTCATGACCATTAAGATAGGGTTCATGTTAGTTATATGTATGCCCTAGAGGCCATTACTGTACATAGGATGTATATTGTAGTGGATGCTGGGACATATATAGGGAGGACTTTCCTGCTCGACATGATAGTATGCTATCTGGTTGCTCTTTACCTTAACGTGTATACTGATTGTCTCTCTGTTACATGTTGGTAAAGCCCTTAGGATGTGTACTTGACTACCTGGACTATGATGCGGATCATACCAGTGGGGACATGGTAGTCCATAAGTACATCCTTCAAAGTCCCTAGTCGAGGGTGTATCGAGACGGGGCATCGATATACCAGAGTAGACTAGCGTGTACCTTCTTGACCCATACAAATGGGCGATGGATGATCTCATATCCATTGGTGTTTGACATCAGAGATGATATACGGGTGCTCAGTAGAGACTGAGTACACTGGACGGACTCGCCGAGAACTCCCAGATGGTATTATACCTCACGTCAGATGGCAGTTCTCTGGTGACACTGGTACAGAGTAGTCTGTTGACCCGAGATCGTCATAGAGTCTTGTGTGGTTCCCACTAAGCTTTGATTTCCATCTTACCACGTCCAAGAGGTCGTGCAAAACGGTGGTTTTTGGGTACAGTCCCGAGCCACATGGAGGCAATGAGCGATAGGAGGGGATTCGTCTCTCCCGGTATAGGGGGTTGATGTTGCGCTGTGTTCGATTGGCTATAACAGGAAATCCCTGGCCAGGGTTGCTGAGATTTACTGGTAAGTGTTACCAGTAGTTTCTCGAATTGTTATAGACCTCATATCGACACGACTTATCGAGCTATTGGGGTCTGACGTTTACCACCCCTAGGCGAGATATGCGACATATCAGACGATCAGACCGGACTGTACGGTAGTGTTACTGGTTGGATTCAATGGAGTGTGAGCGGGCTTGCTCGTCGATCTTCAGATCGCTCAATACCCGGGTGGCCGTTACGTTTGGCAGTCCGCTTGCGGCTTGTGGGTGTTTGATATGATCATCACCTGCTGCCGGCGTATTGACGAGTCTTTAGAGTCCTACACAGAGGTTTCCTGGCTCAAGCGAAACGAAATAGGAGCGCATATGAGATATGTGCGGGACCGAGAATAATGCGTGTATGTGATACCGTATTTCATTCTCGCGATGAATGTATCGATTAGGTTATATGCGATATACCCTAGTTATCGAATCAAGGGTTGATTCGATAAACCGATGCATTGCATACTAGTCGGTTATATACGATATGACCGGATCGTTAAATCAAGTGTTGATTTAATGATTTGATGCATAATTATATATTTGATATATTACTTTGCATTATCTAGTATCGGTTCACTTTAAATGGATTTTCTCACTCGGATGTGCCCATTACATATGCGATATGATTTTGTGCACTTGTTTGTATCATGTTTGATGATACATATCTTTTTGGTTAAGTGTAAAGATTTAAACCATGGTTAAGTGGATAATTAGGGTTTTACTTATTCATTTATTAATCCTTTTATTTTTGGAAAAAGGAAAAGAAATGAAAGAAAAATGTTGGCTTATTTTGTTTGCAACATGAAGCTTCATGAAGCATTCATTAAGTGACCATTTTTGTCTCATCTCCTTAACCCTAACCATTCTTTAACCTTGGTCAATTCTCTACACTTAACTTAGGTTAATATTATGATAAGGATAAATTTATTATTCTTTTGATAATAGATTATCATATCATTCCTTCTTCTTCTTCCTTGAACTCAAGAAGAAAACCTTGAGGTCATCAATGGTGATTGATGATAAAGAGTGAGAAATCCAATTCTAAATTGAACCCACTTCCTATTTCTTTATCCTCTACCTCTTGCCAAGTAGTAGAGTGTGTTTCCTTCACAAGTTTTCATGACTTGGTGAAGTTTGGAGCTTGATCTTGCGATGCCTCGACGTAGATCATCTTCGGCATGGACATCGACGACCTAGTTTGCCCATTCTCCGACGAAGCCGACGCTAGAGCCCGGATTCCTTTTGGACAGCAAAGGACTTCGTTGCGGAGCTATGGAGGTGGAGCACCGGATCTACAAAAGTTGTATTTCCGTTAAACTTTTAGTTAAGTGTTAACTAGATTTCTTTTTCGCCTAGAATTCTAGCCAACGATCCGTAACTAGGGTTTCTCGGCACCGTAATTTTTAAATTGGCATGGTTGATGCCTTGTGAGACCTCTAGTGAGTGCCTAGGAACCCTACAGTGGTATCAGAGCCTAGCTAGAGCCTTAGGCGAAGTCTAGACGGAGTTTGAAGTCCGAACGAACCCGAAAACCCATTTCAAAATTGCTCTCTGTCCTTTTTTCAAAAACTGGGATTTTTCCAAATTAAAAATTGCTAAAAAATTCAGCAGGGAAAAATAAGAATTACGATGCAAAAATTGTTCGATGAACAGTATTTATTGCGGCGGAACCGCGGCAGAAGCCTAGGTTCTGCGGCGTTTCCTCGGCTATCTGGTGACGTCAGCCCTCAATCTTTGCACAGTAATTACTGATAAATTATGCTGAGTTTTCTGGGAATTTTTAAAATTTATTCAAGAGTTGAATTTTCTGGGATTGTTTTGGGGATTCGATGTTTCGATCGGAGTATCAGATTTTGCCTGTGTGGCTTTCCGGATAAATTTTAGAATATGTTAAAAAGTTCGACCGGATATAAATACCCAATTTTTCCCCTGTCGGGAAATTTCCAAGTGTTGGATTTTTCCGTGGTTTAAAGACGTTCTAAGTAGTGCAAGTAACGCGATGGTCCCTCTAGAAGACAACAAACCTTAACTCGATTATGTGACCGTCTTGAACTGCCCTTTGAACCTTCGGGTTTAGGGCAGTACGGCGTGCCACATGTGAGGCGTTGGCTTGACCCTTCTACGGCTGGACCGTTGGTACTGAGGCACGAACTGAATGTTTTTAGACTTATTTCAAGAGTTGATCTGTATCGGGAAAACTTGGGTGTTTGACTGTTCGATCGAAAAGTTTAACATTTTCTGTTTATCTGGAATGGGATACAATAATTGGAATTCACAAAGAGTTATGAGATAACTGAATGAATGTTATAAACATAGCAGTTTAGTCTCACTTGATCGGTTGCCACGGAGTTTTGATGTGATCAAAAGTCCGTCGCAATCACGTAGCGTACGCGGATACTCGCCGGGTAAACTTAATAGACAGCCTCACTCCATAGCCCCGACCAAGTGACTGTAGGAGAACCCCGTCGCCGAAAGCATCCGTTCGGGTGCTCGCGGTAGCGGTGTTCCGCCTTGGTGCACTTCGTCGACGGTATCGGGGGTGAAGCCGCCTACTAAAGTTTGCAACGAGCATTCGATCAGGATGTCGGGAATCTTGTTGAATTACCCGACTTTAATATTGAAAAGTGTTTTCGATAATGAGACTAAAATGCGGGGTTTATAATTGTTAGGCATGCGATGTCTAAGGAATTCATTTGGTCAGGCATGCGATGTCTGAGGTGGTTGCGGATTCCAACTGTTGTAGTTTTACACTTTCTTTTCTGTGACCGTAAGTGTAATATGTGATATCGCCGGTTTCGTTGCTATATGTCAACGACAATTGGGATACGCATGTTTACTTACGTTGATGACATGTGATGTTATGTGTTGCTGGATATGTTATATTGGATCGTCGTGTTTGAATAGCCGGGGGTTTTTATGTGAGATGAGTGTTTTTCATTTTCATTCATGTAAAAACTTGTATGTAATATTCTTTTATTTGGGGCGCTTCCAGGTTGCGGAAGTTGTCACCGTTGATGTATATTATTTACTTTTCCGCACTAGGATAGACCCAAGGAGGAGGGCACAAGTAACCGGGTTCTGGAGTCCAGTGGGAGACCAACTCGAGGAGTCGAGTACGGGGCTCCTAACTCTAGAATTGGTAGGGTTGCTTGCCGCTCTCGTAGGGGTCTAGGGGTGTGGGTTTGGCTATTCATCACGACCGTGGAATCCGTGTTTTATACTGGCTCGTATTGAAAACACGGACGTCCTAGTATATCCAATATTTCATATGATTCTTCTGCTGCCTTATCTGTGATGTGATCATGTGATGTTCTGTGATAGATACAGTATATAGTATATATGATATATTATATAGACGTTACTTATGTTTTACACCCGCGCTAGCCCTGCCCCGCTCTGCCGTTAGTTACCTAACCTAACGGTGTACGAGGGGACATCGAGGCGAATGCGGATGGCATAAGTGTACGTCGTATTTATCTGTGATGTTTAGGTGACTTAAATGATGGGACTTCATTAATGTGATTAATGAAATAAAAGAAACCTAAGATATTGTAGAATCGAATTTCAAAATAAAACAGGTAGCTACAGTTCTTGCTTTGCACAGCGGTATATGTGATATATCCTGCACCTTATTCGATGAGGAAAGGACCGAGATCCCTTCACCGGGAGTGACTCCTTTAGCAATAACTGGCAGATGCTACACACTCGGTTTGTCTTTTGATTGCTTTTAAGTGTTTTTGCTTTGCACAGTGGTATATATGATATATCCCGCACCTCATTCGATGAGGAAAGGACCGACGATCCCTTCACCGGGAGTGACTCCTTTAGCAAAACTAGAAAAGCCTCAAAAACACTCCATTTCAAAATTCATTCGATCCTACAACGATATCAAGTTCATTACGCAATAGGTTTTTAGAAAAACCTGTCGTAGCCCTCCGTCATTTCAGATATGTACTGGTTAGTATTCGTGCTACGTTTGTTGACCTCTGTCAAGGCGTAGTGTGCGGTAGCTGATTAGTGATTATCTGTATAAGCATATGATGTGATTGATTTAGGGTAGTCGTGCGACCTTGTTGACCTCTGTCAAGGGTCGTGCGGGTGGGTTTACTTCAATCAGGAAATGACAGGTTGAACTTGACTAGCAGCCTATGGTTTGTTGACCTCTGTCAAGGTCATAGGACGCTAGGGGCAAAATATTATCGGGAATTTCAAGTGTTGAAATTTGCAATGAGATTGCATACCTTCTATGAGATAGTTGGATCCCGATACCCGCTGTGAGTAAGAGTTACTCCTGGGAGAGTTTTACACATTGCAATTAGCTGATCAAGTAGGTGTCTAGAAAGGTGTCAACGGGGTTACGCCTCTGGGAAAACGAGGTTTACATTAATTAGGTTCGTGCGAAAGCACGGGGGACCTCCCTCAAAGTACCGACACTAGCCTGGCTGAAAGATTGGCGAACTTGTAGTGTGTAATTAATCCCGGCTAGTCTTTCCTTTTACGGTTTGAAGGAAGATTTGATAAAAAGCAGTGGGAGCCATCCTGATTAGATAAAATAATAACCAATCTATTCTTGCAAGAGCGCACGCTGAGTGTTTTCTTCTATCTCTCTCCTGGTAGCGACCATATCACGCCTTAATCAAGATAATAATACGGATTATTGACCGAACCCGCTTGTTATACTGAGCTGGGGAACGTTGGTCCCGCTCCAACTTATAATTGTTATAAGACAGAGCAGGAAATTGGGGATTACCAGAATTCCCGTGCCGCCCAAACGAGGAGAGTGCATGATGATGCATCATCTTCGGGTGTGTTCATTACAGAGAACTGTTTCTCAGTGTCCTTTACGTCCTGGGTATATGATACCGGATCAGGATCCCGCATATGTAATATGTTACATGGGCTACATAAAGGTAAAGAACTGAGAACGGGTGATAAGTTTCATGAGGCAGAAAACGGGGCAAGAGTTGCAGCCAAGTCTGTTGGTCACTGTCACCCTGTATTACCAATACATTGATTCTGAACGAATGTTATTAGATACCGAACCTGATATACAAAATCATATCAGTCTCTTTATTAGTAAAGAAAGGATATAATTCTGTATTGTTGGATAATGTTTTGAACATTTCCTATATCAAAAGTTGATCGGTTCAGGCACGTTATCTAAAAGCGTTGATGTTCTAAATCAAACTACAGTTCTTAGTATATGGAACACACATAAGAGGGAGAGTTCAGAAATGAACGGATCCTTCTTAAGGTATTGTAGACTAGGTCAGATCAATGTGACCCGACTAGCTGAAGTTACATGTAGATGCATATTTAAATCAGTTTGAATCTACATCTTGTGAAACTTGCCAGTCATGTCACGAAGATATAATGACACTAGCTCTGTTTATTGGAAACAGAGAAAGAGTTAGTGAACTCTTGGGATGATACATGTTGATGTATGTAGGTCCCCTGTCTACACATGCCAAGACCGGTTCTTTGTACTTCATTACATTCTCTGATAATCTCTCAAGATTCAGACATATGTTCCTGTTGAAACACAAGTCCGAACCTTTTGAGATATTCATAGAATATAAGTTAGAAGTAGAGAACCAATAAGGGTATAAGTATTATGTCCTTTGATGTGATCGAGGAGGAGAATACTTGAGCACGGAAATCTTGGACTTTTCTAAACGAGAATGAGATTCTCTCTCAGCATTACTCCTCCGCATACACCATAGCACGATGGTATATCGGGGTGGAGCAATTACACCCTATGTGATAAGGTGTGCTCTATGATGAGTAATACTGAGCTACCTATTTCCTTATTGGGTGTTATGCACTTGAGAAGCTGCATACCTATTGAATAGGGTTCTAATCAAATCAGTTGCCTACCGCTTCATATGTGATATGGAATGGGAAGAACCCATGTCTTAAGTTAGTTAAGATTTGGAGTTGTCCGGCCTATGTCTGAAAGCAAATCCGGACAAGCTCGAGGCAAGGTCTGTAATGTAGAACTGGAAAGGTTCCAGCTATACAAACTGCAGCTGATGATTTGAAAGAACCAAAGGATTCGATAGATACCAACGAACCTCAGCCTCTCCGCCGATCTAGTAGGGTTCCTCACCCACCTGAGAGATACTTCAGTTTCTCTATGACAGTGGGAGCGAGGATTGCATCATGAGATGATGACCCAACTAGTTTCGAGCTGGCCATCTGGAGTAGGACTCTGTAAGAATGGCTGGATGCTTAGCGATCTGAGATGGAATCCATGTACACCAACAAAGTATGGACTTTGGTTGCTATATCTGAAGGGTTAAATCCCCATCAGAAGCAAGTATATCTTGAGAAGATTACTTGGTGTAGATGGAAAAGTTGAGACTTTCAAAGCTAGACTTGTTAAAGGTTTTCGTCATCAACCAGGCGTGGATAATGATGAAACCTTTTCTAAGGAGCTATGCTTAAGTCCATCCAGATCCTACTTGCCACGGCTACATACCATGACTACGATATCTGGTGGTTGGGTGTCATGACTGCTTTTCTAAATGATATTTTGGAAGATAGCGTCTATAAGTACACAGCCAGAGGGCTTCGTAGATAGTGGGAGCAGCGGAAACGTGTGCAAGATGTTTTATGTGATAAAGCAGGCATCGCGGAGTTGGAACATCTGTTTTGATGAATTAGTCAAAGAGTTTGACATCATCAAAATGGTAGATGAACCTTGTATAAACAAAAAGGTAGTAGGGAGTATGGTGACGATCCTCGTAGAGTACGTGGATGACATACTCTTGATGGGGAAGGAGTTTCCTATGCTACGCTCGGTCAATCTCCGTGGGAAGGAGTTCATCACCATAATTCTCCATATAGGATCAAAGTGATACCTCCTAAATCCTGAGTTTGGATCTATGAGATAGATCTAATTGGATGTTAGGATTCTCACTAGTTGTAGTGAGATGGTATCAATCGATCCTGGGAAGAATCACTGGAAGGGTTCCAGAGTGATAAGGACGACTGAATGTCAGTCACAGGCATTGTCTTTACCCTCAGTAAAGGGACGGTATGTTGGAAGAGTTCCAAGCTAGATACCGTGGCATACTAGACGATAAAGGCTGGATACATCGCTACTTAAGATGCTACCAAAGAGGCTGTTTGGGTGTATATTGGTTCATGAGATGAACTATGTTCCTCCCATTGTGTGACAATGGAGTTGTGGCTTATGCCAAGGAACGCCGGTCCCATCAGTGATCCAGACATATTCTAAGGCAGTATCACTTGATCATGGAGATGGTTGATCTCCAGGGAGATCGAGGCAAGGAGAGTAGACTCAGAGGACAACACAGCGGATCCACTCACAAAGGCATGTTCCCAGAGAGAGACTTTTATGGGATGGTTGAGTATGAGATACTACAACCACTGCTACAGATGGCCCTAGTGCAAGTGGGAGATTGTTAGTTATATGTATGCCCTAGAGGCCATTACTGTACATAGGATGTATATTGTAGTGGATGCTGGGACATATATAGGGAGGACTTTCTTGCTCGACATGATAGTATGCTATCTGGTTGCTCTTTACCTTAACGTGTATACTGATTGTCTCTCTGTTACATGTTGGTAAAGCCCTAGGATGTGTACTTGACTACCTGGACTATGATGCGGATCATACCAGTGGGGACATGGTAGTCCATACGTACATCCTTCAAAGTCCCTAGTCGAGGGTGTATCGAGACGGGGCATCGATATACCAGAGTAGACTAGCGTGTACCTTCTCGACCCATACAGATGGGCGATGGATGATCCCATATCCATTGGTGTTTGACATCAGAGATGATATACGGGTGCTCAGTAGAGACTGGGTACACTGGACGGACTCGCCGAGAACTCCCAGATGGTATTATACCTCACGTCAGATGGCAGTTCTCTGGTGACACTGGTACAGAGTAGTCTGTTGACCCGAGATCGTCATAGAGTCTTGTGTGGTTCCCACTGTGCTTTGATTTCCATCTTACCACGTCCAAGAGGGCGTGCAAAACGGTGGTTTTTGGGTACAGTCCCGAGTCACATGGAGACAATGAGCGATAGGAGGGGATTCGTCTCTCCCGGTATAGGGGGTTGATGTTGCGCTGTGTTCGATTGGCTATAACAGGAAATCCCTGGCCAGGGTTGCTGAGATTTACTGGTAAGTGTTACCAGTAGTTTCTCGAATTGTTATAGACCTCATATCGACACGACTTATCGAGCTATTGGGGTCTGACGTTTACCACCCCTAGGCGAGATATGCGACATATCAGACGATCAGACTGGACTGTACGGTAGTGTTACTGGTTGGATTCACTGGAGTGTGAGCGGGCTTGCTCGTCGATCTTCAGATCTCTCAATACCCGGGTGGCCGTTACGTTTGGAAGACCGCTTGCGGCTTGTGGGTGTTTGATATGATCATCACCTGCTGCCGGCGTATTGACGAGTCTTTAGAGTCCTACACAGAGGTTTCCTGGCTCAAGCGAAACGAAATAGGAGCGCATATGAGATATGTGCGGGACCGAGAATAATGCGTGTATGTGATACCGTATTTCATTCTCGCGATGAATGTATGGATTAGGTTATATGCGATATACCCTAGTTATCGAATCAAGGGTTGATTCGATAAACCGATGCATTGCATACTAGTCGGTTATATACGATATGACCGGATCGTTAAATCAAGTGTTGATTTAATGATTTGATGCATAATTATATATTTGATATATTACTTTGCATTAACTAGTATCGGTTCACTTTAAATGGATTTTCTCGCTCGGATGTGCGCATTACATATGCGATATGATTTTGTGCACTTGTTTGTATCATGTTTGATGATACATATCTTTTTGGTTAAGTGTAAAGATTTAAACCATGGTTAAGTGGATAATTAGGGTTTTACTTATTCATTTATTAATCCTTTTATTTTTGGAAAAAGGAAAAGAAATGAGAGAAAAATGGTGGCTTATTTTGTTTGCAACATGAAGCTTCATGAAGCATTCATTAAGTGACCATTTTTGTCTCATCTCCTTAACCCTAACCATTCTTTAACCTTGGTCAATTCTCTACACTTAACTTAGGTTAATATTATGATAAGGATAAATTTATTATTCTTTTGATAATAGATTATCATATCATTCCTTCTTCTTCTTCCTTGAACTCAAGAAGAAAACCTTGAGGTCATCAATGGTGATTGATGATAAAGAGTGAGAAATCCAATTCTAAATTGAACCCACTTCCTATTTCTTCATCCTCTACCTCTTGCCAAGTAGTAGAGTGTGTTTCCTTCACAAGTTTTCATGACTTGGTGAAGTTTGGAGCTTGATCTTGCGATGCCTCGACGTAGATCATCTTCGGCATGGACATCGACGACCTAGTTTGCCCATTCTCCGACGAAGCCGACGCTAGAGCCCGGATTCCTTTTGGACAGCAAAGGACTTCGTTGCGGAGCTATGGAGGTGGAGCACCGGATCTACAAAGGTTGTATTTCCGTTAAACTTTTAGTTAAGTGTTAACTAGATTTCTTTTTCGCCTAGAATTCTAGCCAACGATCCGTACACTAGGGTTTCTCGGCACCGTAATTTTTAAATTGGCATGGTTGATGCCTTGTGAGACCTCTAGTGAGTGCCTAGGAACCCTACAGTTCATGGCTACTAAAAAGCAATTGTAGTTTGAAACTCTTATTTTCAAGTTCTTTCTTTTATATGTTATTTATCTTTGTATGTAACTTTCATTATCTTTCTTTTATTATGGGATTTTGTGGGTGCAATCCGTTGAAAACCCTCAGGAGACAACACTCCTCCTACTAGGGACACCTAGAGGTTTAAAGGCTTGTTGCACGTCCTCAGTGCAATCGTGTTGCCTATGAAAGTGTGCTAGATTTTTCTTTTTCTTTTTTAATACCTAGTTTGCTTTGGACAATGAAAGTTAAGTTTGTGGGCATTTGATTAGTCTAAAATATTGCACATTTGAATGAACATTTTCCCTATTATTGTTAAGTACTAAAAGGTGTTTATTGTAATTATAGAACATATGAGGGTTTATTTGTAAAAATTTTATTATCATATGTTTATACATTATAATTAACATAATGAGGGAAAATACATGCATATAATATTTATATGAAATGTTGTAATTAAAATATGCATATCATATCAAATATTTCTAATCAATATTCTTAACATATAATATCATATAAAATGGTTAGGATAATATCTCAAAAATACCAAATACTACTAACACTATGACTTGGGATATTGTGCAGATATTAGCTCAGGTCTAGAATCCAGGAAATCTGAATTAAATTGGGATGTCGGAATCAAATCTACCAGAATATGGAAGCAAATCGAGAGATCTAGCAACGGCAGAGTCTCGGAGCATTATTTTCAGAATCTAGACATCGAGATGATCTCCAAAAATCAAGATAAAATATCACAAATAATTCCAGAAACTGAAGCCACCAAACCACGGCGGAACCGTGGCCAAACAGGCCTATATGCGGCGGTTCCGCGGCAGTTCTAGGCCCATATGATATGATATTTTGGTGATTTTATTGTAACAGCATATATTCACAGATGGTATCTAGGGTTTCTAGTTTCTGTGACTATATATAGGACCGAGAGCTTCACATCAAAAATCATCACCGAAGAGATCTAGAGGTCCAAGCGATCCACGCATCCGAGTGATCATCAGCTAGTCATCTACTTCCAATAAGACAGAGATCTAGAGCAACTAAGGTTCTTGTACTCTACTTTCAAAAGTTGTATACAATAGTTGATTAATAAAGATAGTGCTTTTATCGTTCTTTTTTCAATTAATTTCCGCACTCACTTTCTGTACTTACTTTCTACATCTTAATCTTATCGGGTGCGGTACCAATTTATTGCTAGTCACGACCGCGATTTGAGATTGGTTTAACACTTATTTTGTTAAGGGCTAGACATGAATAGAGATCAATGCGAGGACAAGGGTTAGTAGTGGGGAAACCCTAGTTTCTTCCAAGAACCCTAATCTACATTCATCACTATCGATCTAGTTTTAAACTATTAAAAGATAAAAGAAGTCAATTTTAATTATTCATCCATTACTACTAAGTCCTATGAACCCTATGAGCCTTTCCTTTATAAATCTTATATCCGTAACAACAAACAATCACCCTTCTTTAATCAACTCGCTAAAGCAAGAAAAGAGTTCACGTTTCCCTACAGACGACCCGTACTCATCGCGGCTAGCTACTAGGGACACCGTCTTGATTGCGGTTACTTTACGAACATACTTTTTTAGCAGATCAATCAACACCCTACAGAGTCTGGCATGCCCAGTAGGATCTATCTTTCCTCCCATATTTCGGGTTAAACGTTCATGCGAACTCAATCAACATATATATCGATTGCCTGTACTAAAATCACACTTCTTTGTGCAGGTTAACATTTTCCAATTGCAATCTTCGGAAGCAAGAAAATGTCTCCAAGGACAAGCTCGGCTCTCAACACGGCTCCCATCTCCTACACGATGAAGATGGACGTTAGGACGGTCCTCCCGGCCAGTCTTGGGCGACAGTGGAAGGAGACGCTGCTACCATTTGGCTCTATTCTCTTTGTGCCAGCTAACGCCATCCCTACTCCTCAAGCTCCGATAATAGACAGACCGACCTCGAAAGGCAGGAGGCCAAATGTGGCGATCTCGAGGGCACCACTACCCAAACGTAAGTCGGTGTTTGAACGACTTTCCATGGCCCTAGCTGGGGGCAAGGCCATCAACACCAACAAAGCAATAAGGTAACTCAGACAAGCTTCTGCGGTGCCCCTGACAACTGCTCAATCGGGTATATTCTCTAAGCTCCCCGTCAATCGACTCACGATGGCTTCCCGGATGACAGATGCCCGTCAAGCCCTCAAAATCGAGAAGTTAAGACAGAAAAGGCTCAGATACAGAGCCAACAAAAAGGCTAGGGCTCCTGCTAGGCTGAACTTCATGGGGTTCCAGGAACGAGGTTACCCCGCAACAATAGCGGAATCGGATGTAAGGCTTCTAACTGTTTCGAACTGCTGAAATTGGTTCAAAAGAACGCCATGACCGCAAGAGTCAAGAAAACTGTGATCCAGTCCGTGCTATCTAAGGACCCAGTCAGACCAACTATCTTCAGTCGCATGTCTTTTCCAGAAAAGGAAGGGCCACGACGATGGTCCGAAAAATCAGCCGCCAAAGATAAAGAGATGGCTGAACATGTGGTCCACATTGTCTGCATGGTGGGCACGTGCAGCAAGAGCAAGGACGGGGCCACCACATCTCAAATCCAATCTGGTGTGAATGTGGCTATCACTTCCCAAGACCAGCCTCCTCTGGAAGGTAATGAAAACCCTTCCAGTGAGGCTGATAAGCAGAGAGATCCCTCAGTTCATGAGGAGTCGGGCTCGGAAAGCGAAGAGGAGCCAATCTTCCGTCCTAAAACCGCAGAGCAGCAACTTCTCCAAGAGCTCCAAAAGCAACTCAGAAACAAAGACTAGGAGATGGCTAAGCTCTACTCAAAGATTGAAGACTTGGCAAACGTCGTCTTACAGCTCACGGCCCAACTTGCCTCTCAGCCGCCCAATCAAGCACAGAAATTTGCTCATGAACCGGGAAACAGTGTCCCGAGGCAACCGACACCTATTCCTTCAAATCTAAAGGTGGGCAAGCCACTTAAAAGTCGGCCGCATCCTATCTCGAGAAATATCTTGACTACTGATGACAGCAACCTGCTAACGCAAGATCAATCATGGATTTGGTCGCCAACAAAGTCAAAACATTAGTAGCCGAAGCGCAAAAAGATATCAGCAGTAGTGGGAGACCATATCCTGCTCGGTATGATCTGGTAGAGTTTCTTAGCGGCTATGTCATGCCTAAATTCGGAAGATTTGATAGGACGGAAATGTGAATCGGAACATCGTCCGCTTTAAAGCCTCATGCGGGAATACTGGGGGAAATGATGCGCTTCTCCTTCACCAGTTCGTTAATAGCTTAACCGATGTCGCTTTCGACTGGTACGCTAGTATACCGGATGGCTCCGTTACTATATTCGTCCAAATGGAATCTCTGTTTCAACAAAGGTTCATGAGTGTCAGTGATAAGATCACCATTGCCGACCTCGTAAGGACCAAGCCAAAGAACAATGAAAGCAGCACGGATTTTATAACCCGATGGCGCAATCTCTCCGTCAAATGTGAGCCACCGTTGGAACAAAACCAATCTGTCAATCTCCTCATCGAAAATCTCGGTACCTGTATGAATCCTTTTCTTTGCACCGCAGGTCTCAGACGTTCCAAGAGCTGACCAGGAAAGTTCAAATGTTGGAGTTCTCAAAGAAGGAATCTTCCTCGGATTCCCAAAATAGCAATAAATTCTGGAGGAACCGAAAGGACGATAACCTCAAAGGCGGAAATTCCGACGATACTGAATTTTTTAACATTTCGGCTGACCGAAATAGGCAAGGGACAAGTGGGCCCAATGTCAACCAACCTCGAAAGCCATTGTTGGGAAGGGGAGGAGAATCGCCTTTGAAAGAGAAGATGGATAAGGTTTATTCCTTCAAAAGGGATAAAGTCTGTAAAATATTCAAAGATGCCCTAAGAAACGGTCTATAATTGCCAAAATCAAAGAGACCACAAGAAGCGAATAAGACCGACGACCCCAAATATTGCCCCTATCATGGAGTGATAGATCATACCATTGAGGATTGCTTCGTATTCAAAGATTGGGTCAAAAAGCAATACAAGACAGGAGAGATAGAACTGTTTAAAGGCGTGTTAACAAACAGTCAAGCTGCGACCGCCAATATCATACAAATGGAGACCGAAGCCCTTCGGGAATCTGCTGCTCTCAGACATCTGACTTTCTCTAAAAAGAGCGGACCAAGGCAACAAGCTAAAAGTCAAACGAGCAACATTGCCAATGAAGAAGCGATGGACGATTACACAACACATACGGTCTACATGATGGAGCCTAGAGGAAAAATTCCTCTAACGCCTTATAGCTATGACGATGATGTGGTTGTTGCCATCCAACACCAGCTCGGTCTAGATGACGAAGAACCCACTTATTCAATTAAGCCAAAGGAGCCCGTGGTTCCTATAAAATCGAACCCAGGCTCCAACAGTTGACCACCACATCGTCAAACTGGGGACAGTGGACCACCATGTCGTTAAACTGGGAACAGTCGACCACCACGTCGTTAAACTGGGGACAGTGGACCACCACGTCGTTAAACTAGAAGCGGTCGACCACCATGTCGTTAAACTGGAAACAGTCGATCACCACGTCGTTAAACTGGGAACAGTCGGCCACCACCTCGTTAAACTGGGAACATTCGACCACCACCTCGTTAAACTGGGAACAGTCGACCACCACCTCGTTAAATTGGGAACAGTCGACTCCTAAGTCGTTAAATTGGGGATGTAAAAAAATATGTAAATAAATAAATAAATTTTAAAAAAAGCCGAAATGATGGGACGACTCGCAATAAAAATTAGTGAGTAAAATAAAAACGAAAAAAAGCCGAAATGATGGGGCAACTCGCAATAAAAATCAATGAGCAAAATAAAAATGAAAATAAACAGCTAAAATGATGAGGCGACCGCGAATAAATAGCCGAAATGATAGGGCGATCGCGACCTTCACGATAAGAAAAGCTGAAATGATAGAGCAATCGCGGTAAAAAAAACCTCCAAACGGCGAATGATGAGTCGCTCCTGGTACCATATTCCGGTGCAGCAATATAGACACCAACCAAAATCCAAATTCCCAAATGGCGAATGATGATTTACTCCTAGTACTATATTCCAGTGCAGCGATGCAGACGCCAATCAAAATCCAAATCCCTAAATGGCGAATGATGAGTCGCTCCTGGTACCATATTCCAGTGCAGCGATGCAGACGCCAACCAAAATTCTCCCAGTCCTACGGTCGGTCCCTAAATTGACTACCATATACAATCCATGGGTTCAAATAATCCTCATCACGTCCATGCCTCACCGCAATCACCAGTCCCGCGGCCGGTCTCTGCCCTTAGAATTATGCTTCATTTGGGAAGACTCACTCATGTGTCCTCATGATACATGAGGAGAAAAAAACTTACGAGATCCTCTCGACTCGTAAGAAAACACCTTTGTAGGATTCTTACGACTAATAAGGAGAAAACACACTCGGGGGTCCTCACGACTCCTAAGGAGAAAATGCACCTACGAGATCCTCTCGACTCGTAGGGAGAAAATGCTTTTATGAGACCCTTACGGCTCATAAAATTGAAAAGTCTTAGGTGATAGGGACCTAAACCTGTCTCCTAAGCCATCACTCCCCAACATGTAAAGGCAAATAATGAATTGCTCCTGGCACCAGTGCTCCAGTGTTAGCAGTGCTGATGCCTACCCCAACCCTAAAATTCCAAACTTCCGATCCAATAAACCCCTAAGTCGTTAAACTGGGAACGAGGGAAATCTCCTCATGGAAAATGATGATTCGCTCCTGGTACCATATTCCAGTGTAGCAATGTCGATGCCAAACCAAAACCAAAATTCTCAAATCCTCTCATGGCAAATGATGATTCGCTCTTGATACCATATTCCAGTGTAGCGATGATGATGTCAACACAGATCCCATATTCCCTATGGAAAATGATGATTCGCTCCTGGTACCATATTCCAGTGTAATGATGCCGATGCCGAACAAAAACCCAAATTC
Source organism: Agapanthus africanus (assembly GCA_030015575.1). Taxonomy (NCBI): domain Eukaryota; kingdom Viridiplantae; phylum Streptophyta; class Magnoliopsida; order Asparagales; family Amaryllidaceae; genus Agapanthus; species Agapanthus africanus. The sequence goes on from CM057349.1 coordinate 73,539,982, forward strand.
CAAGTTCCAGGCTCAAAAGCCCCGCTGGACGGATAAGAAACCCCCAAATCAAATCAAAAACTCTGCGTCAGAATCATGTTTCATCTCAGAATGTATCCCGTGTCAAAATCATGCTTCGCCTCGAAGTATCTACCTTCCCTGTCGGAATTATGCTCCATCTTGGAATCAAGTCAACCAACGACCTCCCCGTCGGAATCAAGCTCCGCCTCGAAATCAAGTCAACCAACGACCTCCCCGTCGGAATTATGGTCAGCCTCAGAATCAAGTCAACCAACGACCTACGTGTCGCAATTATGCTTCGTCTCGAAATCAATTCAACCAACAATCTCTGAGTCGGAATCACATTTCATCTCAGAATGTACCCCGTGTCAAAATCATGCTTCGCCTCGGAGTATCTGCCTTCCCTGTCAGAATTATGCTCCGCCTCACAATCAATTCAACCAGCAATCTCTATGCCGGAATTAAGCTTCGTCCCTGGATACACCTGTCCTGTGTCGAAATTATGCTTCGCCCCCAGAACCCTACGTCGAAACTATGCTTCGTCTCAGAATATATCCTCCGACTGTAGAATTATGCTCCTCACCTCGGAATGATGCTCCGACCCCCGGAATTATGCTCCGCTCTTCGGAAAGACGCTCCAACCCTAGAATTATGCTTCGCAAATCGTAATTATGCTCTGACCCACGGAATCATGCTCCTGGAAGGATGCTCCGCCCTCCGAATGATGATCCACCTCAAAGTCCAACATCTGCGGAACAAGATCCATCAATTTCATGCACACAACTCATATACGCGGTGTGCATTTATTGATGGGGGCACTTTGTTGGGATCAAAAATTACACCCTGATTGACTAAGTCAAAGTCAAAGTCAACCCTAAGTAAGCGAGCCCAAGCCAGGTCAAGTAGGCCCATGCCCGAGTCGAGCCCCGCTGCCGGCCTGCCCCATGCCAAAATGAAAATTATGTAATAATAATTTTGATGTAAGATTTATGAATAAATGTAAGGAAAATGGGCATAAAGCCAATTTTTGTAAAACCCATGGCTCATGTGCAAAAAAAATATAAGCACGTAAGGTATGGGATGGGCAAAATGCTATTTTGTAAAGCCCAAGGGGCTATATGTAAACTTGTAAGTCTATATAAGGCAACATGATGATGAAATGAAAACAAGAATTGATTCCCCTCAAAAATTAGGGTTTCTATGCCTCCTTCTCCTTCCACAAGGTTTTAAAGCTTTTTCTCTTTTCTAAATTAAATCAAGAGTTTAACCCTTTCTTTCTCAAAAAGAAATAGTTTTTCACTATAAAACCCTTGAAGGGGAACTCAAATCTCCGATCAAATCACTAAAAGGGGAGATTTTTAAGTCTTACCCCCCTTTCCTCCAAGATCCAGCCAACAGAGAGGAGGAAGAAGGAGTCTCATCTCCAAAAATCCCACTTTGGGAAAAATCCAAGGCTCGAGAGAAGATCCAGGGCTCAAGGGAGAAGAAAAGGGTCCCTTTTGATCACCTCTGAAGATCTTCGAGGAGTTCAACTCCAAGATCCAAATTCTCAAAGGAGTTTAACTCCACATCCAGACTTTTCAGGAGTTTAACTCTAAATCCAAGCCTTTTAGGAGTTTAACTCCAGATCCACATCCAATTTATTACATAGGAGTTTAACTCCAAATCCAAATCTTTTTGGAGTTTAACTCCAAATTTATACCTAATTCCTATTTAGGAGTTCAACTCCAAAGCCCCTAGTGAGTTCAACTCCTAGCTCAGGGGCTAAGCCCCTTTCTCTGCTGGTGTTTCCAGCAGTCGTGTGCCGCACACGTGACCCACTGGCGTCCAGCGCCCACGAGCAGGGCATGTGACCCATGGGTGCCCAGCACCCACGCGCCACTCACATGACCCGTGGGCGCCCGGCGCCCGTGTGCCTGGCACGTGACCCACGGGCGTCCGGCGCCCACACGCCTCGCACGTGGCCCGCGGGCGCCCAACGCTCACATGCCACACACGCGTCCTTAGGACGCTCCTCGCCTCTCTTTTACCATGCAGTCCACATTAAAAATACCCCCGTAAACTCTGCATATCCCCCGATACATCCAAGTCCACTCCAAAACACAACACATGCACACGACACATTGAGTTCGCATAACCAGTTTGACCCGTCAATCGGAGGTTCCCTCGCTCCAAAAGCGAGGGGTAATTAATGGCAGCTTATGTAAGTCTACGGTAGCGCCCCGGTTGTCTTTCAGACGCCAAAATGCGGAACAAAAACTTTTATAACTGGCGCTATCGCAAACTATAACCCGGATCTGCCATTATTGCTAAACTAACAAACTGTAAAGAGTGTACAAAAGTTATACCGAACGATCCGAGTCCTTCGTTCTTTAACCATCATCCCACGTTCCGTTGCGGCTGCTCCGATCTCCTCGATCTCCGATCTCCTCGTCCAGGTAGCACCACGTCATCGGATCTTTAAACGGGCTCCCGCCTCTGACTCGAAACAACTCGGTCGTCAAGTTTGCTAAAAGAGACGACCAAGAATGATGTAGAGAATGAATAGAAGACTTTGTCTCGCTTCGTCCAAAGCCATGGACGAACGGTTAATGAAGTTGCCAATTAAGTCAGGTGATGGAATGAAATGAGCTATGAAATTTCCATACACCCAAAACTATCATAATTTATCCAAATGAATCATCAAGTGAAGTGTGTGAGAGAGGGGAGGGGCCGGCCACTATATGAGGAGGTGGGGGGTGAGTGTAGGAGGGAAGTGGTGACCACAAGGATAAAGATCAAGAGAAAATATCTTTAGGTAAACAAGAAACATTAAAGCTAAAGCATGAGTTACTAATACACCTCATCTCACAATAAATGCTAACAATGAATCACTAACTTAGTCACCTTCCAAGAAGCTTCCTCTCATCATCTAGAATCTTCTAGAACCATGACTCACCCAAGAAAAGATAAATCTGCATATAACCGAATGTTAAATACGGCTGATAGAAAACTAGAAACTGGCAACTTCCAAAAGTGATCCTGAAATGAATTTCAGGATAACCCCGAAACTGTATAAAAATACCCGCATTTGTATTACGACCGAATACAAATGCAACTGAAACAAAAATATTATATCTACTCTGTATAATACATGGATCCGGCTTAAACCAAAGCCCACCAGTATTATCTGCCCGAAAAATAACACGTGCGTAAACGCACGTGCATTTTCCGAACCCTGCCATAAAACCATACGGCCTCTACAACGTTTCGCCCGAACTTGGGAAACTATCTGTGGGGGACTCTAATGACTCGTCAGTACCCTGGCAGTGGGTTTAACCACAAGCCGTCAGCGGCACTAGCTGTGCATAACGGCTGCCCATGGACTGACCTCAAGGGAGGCTGATGAGCGAACTCATCCAGAAACCCTACTGAGCCTAACAGTGACCATGTATATACAGTCCGGTCCGTTCGTCTATGAGTATCGCATATCCTTCCTAGGGGGCTGGTAACGTCAGACCCCCAATAGCTGTATAAGTCATATCGGAGAGAAGCCCTAAACACCCTGAGACACTACTGGAGTACCTACCAGTAAATCTCACCTGCCTTGGCCAAGGACTTGGTGTAATGGCTTTCCTAGACACAGCACGATCTCAACCCCCAATACCGGGAGAGACGAATCCCCTGCCGATCCGCTCACGTGCCTCCATGTGGCTCGGGACTGTACCCAAAAACTACCTGTTTGCACGACTCCTTTGAGCCGTGGTAGGGTAAAAATCAAAGCACAGTGGGAACTCACACGAGACAAAATGACGACCTCAGGTCGATGAACTAACCTGTACACATGTCACCAGGAAACTGCTATCTGACGATAGGTATAATACCAACTAGCAGATTCCCGGCGAGTCCTGTCCGGTGTACTCATAACCTAATGAGCACCTATATACATCTTAGGTGATCCAACTGACACCAGTGGCTTGTGAGACCGGCCACCGCCCCTCGTCGGGGTCTCGACTGTATACACTAGTCTACTCCGGAGTATCGATGCCCTGTCTCGAAACTCCCACGACTAGGGACCACTATTAAGGATGTGCTTATGGACTACTGTCACGACCCGATAATTTGGCCCGTGACCGGCACTTAGCCACATAACGTCTACAGGCGTAACGCGACTAAGTAAGCCGAAACCCAGAAATCAAAACCAATAAATATAGAGTGATTAAAATATTTTTGTCAAAACAGTTATACATGTCTAGGAAACTTTAGTTAATTTAGTAGAAATCCTTTTTTAAGTTCAAGAGTTATATTTTAATAATTTTGGCAACATTTCCTTTATAAACATTTGTCCCGCAAGTCGGGTAAAGGCAAGGTGTAGTAGAAATAACATGCGAAATGAATAGAGCATCACAATATGATATACGACGCCGTAGCGAGAATAAGCAGTAAGGCAAAGACAAATATCATAAAAAGTAAGACTGCATAAAATAAAGTCGGCTCACATGCGAGCTCGACACCAGAGTACAAAATCATATACATCGTCCTCACAACTGTCTCTAAGTCAATACGGGAAGGTAGATGGAGAATACTAGATACATCAATATACAACTGAAGGATAAACAGATACCGTACAAAACCCACCTAATAGCAAAAGGGCTAACACGCCTCAGAAATGGTATCTGTACCAAAAGATGCGGTAAACAGCCAGCCGCGACTACTCCAAAGGGCAACCTGCAAGCACTGTGGCACAACGGGGGTGAGTTGCCAACTCGTGAATAGTAAATAACATATAAAGGTAATAGCGAGTATGCACGTGCTGCGATACTCTAACCTATGCCAACTAATAAACATCTATATGATGAACTGGATGCTCAATATCATGCAACAAGTGCTATCTAATAATCATCTCTATGTGATGAGCAAGATATGTGATAATCAGGCATGGCGATGCAATCTAACAACCCTATATAGATAATGAGCAGGGTACGCAATAATATGCAAGCATGTGTACTCTATCAGGTATTCTAGCTACAGGATGAGATGTCAAGTACTGAATGCTGAGTATGGAAAGGAATAATATCTACACGGAATATCAATGTGGAAAATAACTGGTGTCTATCAATACACCAAAACCCAGTACAACTCAAGCGTCGTTATCCACATCGGTCCTCAAATCCTGTAGTCTCATAAAATCGGGAGTGCTCATCACCGGCACTCAAAATATCATGAAATCAGCCGTGTCCAGCATCGACACGCAAATCCTCCAATATGGGGCGTCCGTCCATCGGATCTGCCCACGGGCTCCGTCTGCGGAATCGGCCCTCGGCCCCGGCAGTACGCGTCGTCCCGTATCCATCAAGCTACTCTGGTCAGTATCCTCCGGATAACCGCCAGGTCCAACCAATAACCGGTAGGTAGTAGTCCCTCCGCCGGGCTCACCGTCTAACAATACGAGTCTTCTCGCCCCGGGGTACCATACCGAGTCCACCATGTACCCGCAATCGGTGCCTACCTCTCCTCGAATCGGGTATACTCACACAAGCTCTCTGGAACCAAGAAAACTCATGGTGGACGCACTAAATATCATATCAAGGGAAACCGGGTTTTCAAACAGTGCGTATTTTCTTAAAATAGTACTCCGGTTCCCAAATCCAGAAATCACAGAAATCAAATCCAATGCGTAGATCCATGCAATGTGTCGTATGACACTACGAGTAAAAGAAAGGGAGAACCGCTCTTTTTAAAAGATCCAGTTTTGAAAATATCATTTACGGTCCCTTAGTTTTAAATCAAGTCAATATCATCCATGTATGCAATATATGAACGTGGTAAAGGTATGGATGTGCGAATGGATAAGTACGCAAAGTGAATTTAGCAATGTACATGTGCACTAATGTAGACATATGATGTATATGCGCCCGAGTATGAATATATGTAAGGTATATGGCACAAGTATGAATATGTGAGGTATATGTCACAAGTATGAATACGTGAGGTATATGTCACAAGTATGAATATATGAGGTATATGTCACAAGTATGAATATGTGTGATGTATGCGGCAAATCATGTCAACGTCAAATAAGCAGAATCAATATAATATGCGGTTTATAGCAATCCTACATTGTGAGTGGCATGGCAATCACTAACGGTGTGAGTGTAGCATATAAATCGTGCTCGTGCAACTTGGACCGTTAGTGACAATGCAGTGTTCTATACTACCAGTATATCTATATGGACACTCATGACTACAAATCCTATTACGCCCTGACGCTTAACGCCATACGGGCGATTTCCCCGTAGATGTTAAATCTACTCACCTGGTCGCGTGCTAAGTATAGCCGACCACTTGCTTCCCTTTCCTGGCGACGTCTGACGTGCCCGCCTGTGAACCTGGAATTACACAAGGAATCCAATTATATAAGCAAGAATCTCGCAAAACGCGATATCGAAACAAAACGAGAAACTCGCGTCGCGAATCAACGCGCGTGTGTGCGATACGCTGAAACGTGTGTGCACGCGTCTACGACTCAGCCCGACACGCCGCGATACGCTGAATCACAAAACCCACTCGCGTATCGCGCGTATCACGCAAACTAAAAACACTAGAAAACGATATATCGTCCCAGATTCTACCCAGGTTACAATATTACAAAACTATATACACCAAGGACCTACATAATATAGCAGATACCCACCCTAAAAACCCTGGCTCCTATCTCCCTGCTCTGGCCGCAATTTGCGGCCAGAATGATTTTTCCGGCGGCCTAAGGTTGGGCTGGTGAGGTCGGGCTCTAGTGGTGGGGTCAGGGTGTCACTAGTAGGCTATGGTCCACTCAATTTTATTCTGGACTCACTGGGGTAACAGCAGATATCAAAAAGCTAAGTTTTGCTTAAAAAGTCACATTTTGCACAATCATGAAAAATCAGGGTATTTTGGTGTAATCTGGGGTTACCTAGGTTTACTTGGCTTCAATAGTACCTAACTAACTTAGTCTAACCAAAACTAACCTTACTTAAGCAAAGATCACACTAATCACCACAAATATCGCTAAAAACACCAAATCTAGCGATAACAACTACCAATTTACACTAATTTAACTAAACCAACGCACAAGTCTAGCATACATGCAAGTGGAGCTCAGAGGTTATACCTCACTTGACCCTACGACGCTGGGTCAGGAGAAGAAGAGGAGAAGGAGGAGCTGCTACAGAGGTTGTTTCTGTTCCAGAAGCTGTTGCTGTTGCTACTGCTACTGCTGATGCTGATGCTTGTTGTTGCTGTTGATGTTGTTATTGTTGCTGATGGTGTTGGTGCTGGGCTGCTCGGCTGCTGCTACATGTGCTGGGGTTGCTGGGGCTGAGCTGCTGCTGCTGGAATTGCTGATGTAGCTGCTGTTGTTGTTCTGTTGCTGCTGTTTGATGCTGCTGCTGCAACTTCTGCTGTGGGTGAAGCTGAGAGTGTGTGTGTGTGTGTGAGAGAGTGAATGAGTGAGGGAATGGGAGTGTGTTGAAACCACAAGCAAATGATAACACAAAAGAGTCAAGCCCCCATTCTCTCTCTCTCCCTTCACATTAAATGCAAGCATGGGCTTGCCATGATGCACTCTCTCTCTCTCTCTCTCTCATTTAATGCAAGCATGGCTTAGCCATGATGCACTCACAAGTCAACCAATTTAAAATTTTAAATCCCCTTTCATTTACAAAAAATACCCTAAATATAAAAAAATCATTTTAACTTAATAATAAGGAGGTTTAATCCACCATGGTTGTTAAACATGGTTAAACCCAAATTTTAACCCTAGTTTACATGCACAAGTTTGTGCAAGCTTGGGAAAAATTTAGAAAAATATTTATTAAATTTGAAAAATTATTTGAAAATCAATTTGGTAAACTTTTTATTAAAATTCACATATTAAAATATAATTAGCCACTAAACACATCCTAGGGTGTTACAACTACCCAACTCTCACGTATATGATCGCCCTCATACTGTTGGTAGTCAAGCAAGATCCTAAGGGCTGTATCATCGTGTAATCGTGATCAGTCACCTGAACCTACACACGACGGATAAAGGAAAACCAGATAGCATACTATCATCTCGAGTAAGACTGTCCTACCGGTATAGGTCATCCTCAATCATTGCAATCACGTACCTGCGATCCAATAATTGACTTTGAGGGCACTATATCCAACAGCTTAGTCCGCGGCTGCCTGAGATTCGGATCCCCACAATCAATAAACCTCTGCCTACCCCCTCAGGCAGGGGGAATCTATATACGCCTGACAATCATGCGTATTCCCATCTCAATGGGGTGACGAAAAACACCTTACAATACTATCTGGTTTTTCTTTATTATTCATGTGTATACGTTTTACTCGTTATCACGTATCGTTAATTCATAATGATAAAGCCCATAGGATCTTTGCTTGACTATCAGTATTATGATAGGGATCATACTAATGGGACATGGGTAGTCCATAAGCACATCATTAAATGTCCTTAGTCGTAATAGTATCGAGACAGGGCATCAGTACTTCAGTTTAGATTAGTGTATACGTTTCTTGACCCTGTATGGGGCGATGGTTGATCCTATAGCCATTGGTGTTTGACACCGGAGATTGTATACAGGTGCTCATTAGGTTATGAATTACACTAGACGGGCTCACCGAGAACTTCTAGATGGTATTATACCTATCGTCGGATAGCAGTTCTCTGGTAACATGAGTACAGGGCAGTCTATAGACCTAATATCGTCATAGTGTCTTGTCTAGTTTCAACTGTTCTTTGATTACTACCCTACCACGGCTTTAAAGAGCCGTGCAAACAGGTTTGAGTTGGGTACAGTCCTAAGCCAGATGGAGGCAGTGAGCGATCGGAAGGTATTCGTCTCTCCCGGTATAGGGAGTTAATGTCCCGTAGTGCATAATTGGTTATAACCATAAGTCCCTGACCAGGGCAGATGAGATGTACTTATAAGTGTTATCGGTAGGTTATGAGCTTGACATCGGAAGAACTTATCGGGTTATTGGGAGTCTGACAGTTTCTACCTCCTAGACCCGTTTTGCAACACTCTTAGACGAAGAGACCGGACTGTACAGTGACTTTCACTGATATGCTCTGCAAGGTACGGACGAGCTTGCTTGTCGATCTTACTTTCGTTCAATACCTAGGTATCCGTTATGTGCAGCTGGTACTGCTGACGTGCTTGTAGGTTAACCCGGTGAAGAATTGATCTGAAAGTGTTTCAGGTCAATCGGATATGATCCTAATCTACTTCTAGCGTATTTTTGAGTCTTTAGAGTCCCATACAGATGTTTTCCTGGCTCAGGCAAAACGATGTAATGTGCATATGGCGATACGTATGGGAGTTCAATTAAATACGTGTTTTTGATACACTTACTTTAATCGGACGTTTTGTTAACACCAGCGGGTTTGAAAGATAGCTAGATTATCACATATATATATATGATATGTGAGCTAGTATTATATATCTCATTTTATCTCTTTCGGTATTCGTATTTTGATACGAATGCTGGTATTTGTATCTTGATACGAATATAGGTATTTGTATTTTGATACGAATGCGGGTGTATGTGTATTTGGTACATATACGTGTGTGTGTGTGTGTGTGTGTGTGTGTTTCATACATAGATTTTACTTCTCTTCTTAGAAGCAAGGTGAAGAGTGTGGGCTTGTGACTCACTTGGGTAAGTCACAAATCCACTCACTCTCTTCACTAAAGATAAAGAGTAAAAGAGAAAAAGGATAGCCCAAGTTTTGATATGGATTGTTAGTTATATGTATGCCCTAGAGGCCATTATTGTACTTGATTGTATATTATAGTAGATGCTTGGACATATAGAGAGAGGACTTTCTTGCTCGACATGATAGTATGCTATCTGGTTGCTCTTTATCTTAACATGTATACCTGTATTGTTATACTGTCTCTCTGATATATGTTGATAAATCCCTTAGGATGGTACTTGACTACCAGGACTATAATGCAGATCATACTAGTGGGACCAGGGTAGTCCACAAGTACATCCTTTAATTTCTCCTAGTCGAGGGAGTATCGAAACAGGGCATCGATATTCCAGAGTAGACTAGTGTGTACGCTTCTTGACCCTGTATGGGGTGATGGTTGATCCCACAGCCATTGGTATTTGACATCAGAGATTGTACACAGGTGCTCATTGGAGAATGGGTACACAGATCAAGACTCGCCGAGAACTCCTAGATGGTATTATACCTATCGTCGGATAGCAGTTCTCCGGTGACACTGGTACAGGTTAGTCTGTAGACCCGAGATCGTCATAGAGTCTTGTGTCGTTCTCACTGTGTTTTAATTTCCTCCCTACCACAGCTCAAAGGATTCGTGCAAACAGGTGGATTTTAGGTACAGTCCCGAGTCATATAGAGGAAATGAGCGACAGGAGAGGTTTCAGCTCTCCCAGTATTGGGAGTTGATGTTGTGCTTTGCTCGATTGGCTATAATAGGAAGTCCATGGCCTGGGCTGATGATGAGATTTACTGGGAAGTGTTATCAGTAGTTTCTCGACCCTTTATGAGCCTCATATCGGCATAACTTATCAAGTTATTGGGGTCTGACATTTACCACCCCCAGACTCGATATGCAACATATCAGACGAAGAGATCGGACTGTACGGTAATGTTACTTACAGGATTCACGAGAGTTTGGATAAGCTTGCTTGTTGATCTTCTGATCGCTCAATACCTGGGTAGCCGTTACGTCCAGCTAGTACCACTGACGGCTTATGGGTGACTAATGTGATATCACATATTGCTGATGTATTGATGAGTCTTTAGAGTCCTACACAGAGGTTTTCTAGCTCAAACGAAACGAAGTAGAGCACATATATGATATGTGCGGGACCAAGATTAATACGTGTATGTGATACAGTATTCTAATCTCGCGATATAGGTTATATGTGATATAACCGGATTATTGAATCAAATGTTGATTCAATAATTTTTTATATGTATATTTGATATACATATAAATGATATTAGTCGGTTATATATGATATAGCCGGATTATTAAATCAAATGTTGATTTAATAATTTTATATATAATTATATATTTGATATATTAATATATATATTAACTAATATTAGCTCACTTAAGAATTTCTTTTCTACAAATACATTTAAATATATATGAGATATATATTAATGTATTTACTATTGTGTTATGCTAGATGATACATTGGACATGGGTGTATGAGACTCACACCAAAATAAAGATAATTTGGGTGATTTAATTATTAAGGGATAAACCAAAATTAGGTGGAAAATGCCATGGCTTAAGATACTTGTGGAAGCATGGAGAAGCCTTGACTTAATCCACTAATTTTTTTTACTCTAGATATTTATTAACCCAACCATTATCTTTAGACATGGTTAACTCTCTACTAATATCTCTTGAGATATTTTCTCAACCATGGTTCACGTTAGTAGATTTTCTTCATCTCCTTCTTTGTTCTCTAGTTTTGAGTGAGGTAAGTAAGAAAAAGAGAAAAATAATTCTAAAGTGAGAAATTCCTACTTCATCAATCTATACAAAACTAGCCATTTAGTATAGCTTGTTTACTTCACTAATTCCTCAATTAGTGAAGAGGTGACTTGAGTTAGAGATTCCTCAAGGTAGATCATCTTCGGCCTCGAAGATCCTTAAGCAAGCTTATTCTTTTCACCAAGTGGAACCTAAGAAGAGTTTGGGGGACCACTACTTGAAGCTAAGGGACTACTACTTGGAGCTTTAGAAGTGAAGGACCGGTCTACAAAGGTTGCATTCCTATTCACTTAGTGCAAAGTTTGTTTACATGCAATGAAACCTTAATTCTCTAGTTCGATTCTAGGATAGCATGCAATAGCACACTAGATTTATTTTAAATTGTATACTTGATACTTCTAAAAACCTAGTAGTCATACTAAGGCATACTTTCATGGTATCAGAGCCAAGCTAGAGCATTAGGAGTGATCTAGGCGAAGTTAAAGTGTTCGATCGACTTTTCGAAACCTAAGTTTCATAGTTTTTGGAAATTTTTCCAAAAGTTGGAATTTTTAAGATTAAAAATTCTCAGAAAATCATGCAGGTTATTTGATGGAGCCCTAACAAATTCAGGGACTCAACTCCCCCAAGCTGCCGCGGAACCGCCGCCAAACGCATGGTTTGGTCGCGGTTCCGCCGCAGTATTGAGGAGTTGTTGGCTCTTTTTTCTTGTGCTGCTCCATCTTGTTATTGACCACTCTCTGGGAATTTTTAGTGAGTCTCAAGTGTTGAGATCTCTGTGATTTATAGGTGTTTGAGATATCGATCGAAATGTTTAACATTGTCTAGATATATTTGATATGTGATACAATATTTGGAATCCACAATAATTAGTTTTGTGAAAACTAGTTAGTGTTTTGTAAATCTACCAATTTAGTCTCTTTTGATAGATTGCCATGGAGTTTCGATTCGGATCAAAACTCCGTCGCAATCTCGTATAGTACGCGAAAACTCGCCGAGTAACACTACAAGATAGCCACGCCCCATAGCCTCGACCAAGTGACTGTAGGAGAACCCCATTGCCAAAAGCATCCATAAGGGTGCTCGTGGCCGCTGTGTTCCACCTAAGTGCGCTTCGTCGAAGGCATCGGGGTGCGGTCGTCTACTAATGTTTCCGACGAGCATTCGATCATTTGTTGGGAATCTTGTTGAATTGCCCGACTGGTTATTGAAAAATGTTTTCAATTTGAGACTAAAATGCCGGGTTTATAGTATTAGGCATGAAATCCATAGTATAAGATATTCCGGGTTTATGATGTCTGTTAGTGTATATGCCCTAGAGGCCATTACTGTATCATACTAGTATGTATATTACTTGATGGAAGCTTGGGATATTCACAGTTGTATATACAATCTTGCTCGAAATGGTAGTATGCTACTTGGTTTGTCTCTACTTTAATATGTGCATGTGTTTCTTTTAGCATGTCGCTGATATACATATTAGTAGAGCCCTTAGGATCTTTGCTTGATTACCAGCGTGGTGATGGCGCTCACACTCGTGGGAGCTGGGTGATCTATAAGCACATCCTTATACAGGTCCCTAGTCGTTGGACTATCGAGACAGGGCATCGATACTCCGGAGTAGACTAGCGTATGCGCTTCTCATCCCAGCGTGGGAGACGGTCTGTCCCACAGCCGTCAGTACGTCGTACTTGAGATAGTATGCGGGTGCTCGTTAGGTTACGAGTACACTGGACAGGACTCGTCGGGGACTGTTGGTTGGTATTATACCTATCGTCAGTTATCAGTTCCCAGGTGACATGAGTACAGCTTAGTCCGCTGACTTGACACTGTCACTTCGCCTCGAGTGTGTTCCTACTGTACTTTGATTACTACCCTACCACGGCTCAAAGGAGTCGTGCAAACAGGTAGTAGTTAGGTGCAGTCCCGAAGCACTTGGAGGCAGTGACGGTTAGACAGGATTCGTCTCTCCCGGTATTGGGGGTTGACATCGCGCTGTGTCTAGGAGAGCCATTACACGAGTAGTCCCTGGCCAGGGCGAGCGAGATATACTGGTAGGTTTCCAGTGTTATCTCAGGGTGTTCTGGGCTACACTCCGACACGACTTGTACCGCTATTAGGGGACTGACGTTTACCGCCCCCTAGGCCCGCCATGCGATGTATCGGACGAACAGACCGGACTGTACGGAGACTGTCACATTCAGGCTCAGTAGGAGTTCCGATGGGGTTCACCTCGTCAGTCTTCTTATCGGCATCTACCTGGGGACCGTTACGTACAGCTAGTGCCGCTTGCGGTCTGTGGTTGAACCCACTGCCAGTGTAGTGTCGAGTCTTTAAAGTCCCACACAGAGGGCTATTCGCCTTTGGGCAAAACAGAGTAGAGGTCGCATGGTTTTGCGACAGGGTTCGTTCTCATCCGCGCACTTGTGCACGTTTGGAGTCCGGACGGATATTACTAGCGGGCTCTGGTTTGAGCTAGATACTGGTATATGTTTTGGGGTTGATTTTATCTCATAGTATTCATGTTCCTCGGAACAAGAATGCGGGTGTGTATGCACAGTTGATTGGGGCGGAGGAAGAGGATTTTCATTAGGGTTTCGGAACGGGTGCGCATGCACAGTTGACAGTCGTATTTTTCCAAACCCTAATGAATTTATGATATATCAATTAATAATATTAATTAAATGAAATTGTGTCATGGTTGGGTTTGTTGACTAGTTGACCAAGGTTGACTAGTTGACCATGGTTGAAACTTTGACTATCATCATTACATATCAAAGATGCTCTTTAATTCTAGCAAAACCATTTAATGTGTGTAATGATAATTGTCATTTCAAACCATCCATCAACTATTTCATTTTGATTACTATTATTATTTTGATAATTCATTTGATATTATGTTATGGTTGTAAAAAGCTTTTCATTCTATCATAACACTTCTCTCTCCTCTCTTCTTCTTCTTCCTCCTCCTCTAGTTCAAGGAGACTCACTCTCATGTGTTGAGAAACCTCCTCCTTGAGATAAAATCACCCCAAAACCACTCTCTACTCTCTCTAGGGTTAGAGGTCTAGCAAGCCAAAAACCTTAGTTCTCTCAAAGTTCGAGAAAGGAGCCCGAAGGTTGAACCTTCAGGTGGATCCATCTTTGACGGAAGAAGGCGACGAGGAAAGCACCATTCAAGCTCTACAAAGGTTTCAAGAAGAAGGAGTTCAAGTTAGGTATAACCTCTTTTCCGAGTAGCTAACTCTCTTTAGCTTAGAAGCTAGTTTAGTTTAGAAAAGATCCGACTTTTGTTAGTCCATGTTGCCTAATGCGCTAAAAATTTGTTTTTTATACCGTTTCCGCCTCCCCGTAAGAACCGGGGTTGGCAACGTGGACTTACAGTGGCATCAGAGCCTAACTAAACTTAAACTAGCTTAGTAGTAAAGTGTATGGAAGTTCGATCGGAAAAATCGCAAAAACCTAAACATCAAAACCCTAACTTTCTGTTGAAATTTTTTGTGCTCTAAAAATAAAAAGTTTTACTCCAAAAATCGGCTCAGGGTTTTGTGAAGACAGCCACCAAAAACGGTCGCCTGAATCCTTCAAACCGCCGCGGTTCCGCGGCAATGGGTATACATTTGCCGCGGAACCGCCGCCGTTTAGGCTCTTCTCGTGACCGGGTTTGGTGCAGTGTTCTTCTGGTAGGGTTTTGGGATTTTTAAGATGGTTTATTTGTGCCCAGGTTTTCTAGAAAAGAAATTTGTTTTTGGGGGCCTATAAATCCGTATTTTTGATCGAACTTCACTATACTTTGACTAATCGGTTATATCTGTGATGTTTATATGTATTGAACGTCGGCTAATCGCTATATGTCGATTAGTCGGGATTATACATATCTGTGATCTGTGTTTGATGATGGTATGTGTATATGAATGCGTTGGATTGTCGCGGGTGAATAGCCGGGGTGGATGTGAGATGAGTGTTTCTTTTTCTTTCATTCATGTAATATGTAAATTGATGTAATATTATTTGTATGGCCGCACAACCGGGTCGGGGTTGTAGCCGTCATTGTATAATTTCTTTTTACTATTTTTGCTCCTAGGATAGACCCATGGAGGGGGTGCACAAACTACCGGGTATCTCGAAGTGCCGAGTGGCCTACTCACGGCGTTGAGGGAGGTTGCTCCACTTCGGGTACTTGACGGGTAGTTTGCCGCACCCGTAGGGGTCTTGGGTGGGGTTTTGGCTATTCACCGCGACCGTGTAATCCGCTTTTCGTTGCAGGCTCGAACGGATTGCGGATTCCTAGTATATCCAATGTATTCATCTGTGATCTGTAATGTCTATCATTGCTATATATTTATAACTATTTAGGCGTTGCTTATGTTTTACAGCCGCGCTAGCCCAGCCCCCGCTCTGTCGTTAGTTAAGTAACCTAACGGGTGATGACGGGGCCCCGTGGCGAATGCGAATGGCATAAGCGTACGTCATATTTTGGTTGTTTTCTGCAATGATAGGATTAAATGATGGGACGCATTAAAAGAACTAATGCAAGAATATCACGCATTAAAAGAACTAATGTAAGATAATAAACCAAGAAAAAGTCGTTGGAACACTTTCGAAAAACCACTCGGTTCTTTTCAAAACTAACTTTTAAATGCGGAGCTTGAGCCACTCCTTTTAAAAGCTATCTCGTTCCATCGATCATATCAAGTTCACTACGTTCACGGTTTAGCCAAAACCATTCGTAGCCCTCCATCATTTCAATTAAATATTCGGTAGTATTCAAGCTATGTATTTTGACCTCACGCCAAGGCATAGTGATTGGTAGCTACCGGATATTTATCTGTTGCATAGATAGAATGCGTTGGTTTTAGACAGTCGTACTGCCATTTTGTCCTACGTCAAGGGTAGATACGGGTGGGTTCAAATTAACCGGGATAATGATGGGAAGAACTTGACATGTGACTTATGACATTTTGACCTCACGCCAAGGTCATAAGAGCATGGGGCAAAAATCCATATCGGGGGTTTCATAAGTACTGAAACTTGCTAGCGCTGCATACCATTTAGAGTGTGATGATTCTGGTAGGATTCCTTCGGTTTTATCACACAATGATATTTGGATCCCGATCCTACTGTGAGTATATGCTACTCCTCGGGAAAGCTCTCACTTAACGATCAATGCTATAAACCTGTAGGTGTCTAGAAAGGTGTTAGCGGGGCAACGCCCACAGGGAAAAGAGGTTACTTAATTAAGGAACTTCGCGAAAGCGTTGGAAAACCTCTCTCGAAGTACCGACACTGGCTTGGCTGAACGGTTAAGCAAGTATTGTACGGTGAGATTGATCCTGACTAATCCTTTCTTTACGGTTTGAGAAGGGATTCGAGAGACAGTGGGAGCCATCCTGTTTAGACAAACTAAAAACCACTCTAAACTTGCAAGAGCATCATGCTAAAGTGTTTCTTTTCTCTCTCCTAATTGCAGCGACCATTCAACATGACCGGACTTAAGTTATTACTAGATAAAAACATACTGACAGGGCCAAACTACAAAGATTGGCTCAGGAATGTCAAGATGGAAATCACTTACGACAAGTTGGGGTATCTCCTTACCACCAAAGCTCCCCCTGTCCCAGGTCCCAAAACCAGGGTCGCGGATAGGGAAATTCGTAAGACCTGGGAAATAGATTGCGCGAAGGCCAAATGCCTCGTACTTGCCTCGATGGACAACGAACATCAGAGGAGGCACGAGAATATGGACCTAGATTCCATATTTCTTCATACAAAAGAACTGTATGGAAAGCAGTCTCGTATCGCCAGATACGAAGTGTCGAAGAAGTTGTTTTCGGCAAGGTTGGCCGTCGGATCATCGGTAGCGGAACACGTGCTTAAGATGATTGGCTACATAGAGGAGCTCGCAGAACTTGGGACCACGTTGGAGAATAAGCTCTATACGGACTTGATTCTTCAGTCCCTTCCTTCCACTTACGCCCAGTTCATCCTGAATTTCAACTTGCAAGAAAAGGAAGTTGAACTTTCAGAGCTCCTCAACATGCTGAGGAGTGCAGAAGGCACCCTACAGAAAGGTAGGGAGACATCCACTTTGTTTGTAGGAGGATCTTCCTCTTCTAGGTCCAGGGCGAAAGCCAAGGGCAAGAAGAAGAAAGCCCCCGCCAAACCAAGAGGCGGTGTCAGTAAAGTGGATACGAAGGGAAAAGGAAAGGCAAAAGCAACAAAGGTAGCGGGGAAGCTTGTGGGGAAAGAAAAGTGCTTTTACTGTCACAAAAGTGGACACTGGAAACAGGATTGCAAGGCTTGGAAGGCCAGAACCCATGATCTGAAGCAAGTTGCGGCTTCAGCTTCAGGTGTGTATGTTATTGAAAACTGTCTATCAATAAACTCTACATCCTGGGTATTGGATACCGGATCAGGATCTCATATCTGTAATTCTTTGCAGGCGTTGAGAAAGCGTAGAGTTTTGAAGGCAGGTGACATGACCCTCAGAGTTGCAAACGGTGCTAGCATGGATGCTGAGGCCGTGGGGGACTATCACCTGGGATTGTCGGATGGACACTTTTTGGTTTTGCGTAGTTGTTATTATGTACCAAATGCAACCTGTAATATCATTTCTGTATCTTTATTATCTAAAGAAGGTTATGAATTTGCATTTGTAAGTAATGTAGTGAACATTCACCTTAATCAAGTTTTGATTGGGTCGGGTACATTGAACAACGGTATATACGTATTAAACCAACCACAGATTTTCAATGTCCAGAATACACACAAAAGAAAGTCTCCAGAAATCAATAAAACTTTCTTATGGCATTGTAGACTGGGTCACATCAATGAGAGAAGGTTGACTAAGTTACATACAGAAGGATATTTGGATCCGTTCGAATATCAATCGTATGCAACTTGTCAATCCTGTCTCAAAGGAAAGATGACAAAGACTCCGTTCACTGGACACGGAGTAAGAGCGAGCGAGCTCTTGGGACTCGTACACAGCGATGTGTGCGGTCCAATGTCTACACATGCGTGAAGCGGTTATTCTTACTTCATTACTTTTACGGATGATTTCTCAAGGTTCGGGCATATCTTCTTGATGAAGCATAAATCCGAAGCTTTTGAAAAATTCCAGGAATATAAGAATGAAGTAGAAAAACAAACAGGCAAAAGTATCAAGGCACTGAGATCTGATCGAGGTGGTGAATACTTGAGTGCCGAGTTCCTGGGTTACTTAAAAGAGAATGGAATTCTCTCTCAGCTTACTCCTCCATACACTCCGCAACATAACGGTGTATCGGAGAGACGGAACCGAACCCTATTGGATATGGTACGGTCCATGATGAGTAACGCTGAGTTGCCGCGATCATTCTGGGGATATGCGCTAGAAACAGCTGCATACCTTTTGAACCGAGTTCCCACTAAGACTGTGCCTACCACACCATATGAGTTATGGAGTGGGAAGAAACCCTATCTTCAATACTTGAAGATTTGGGGATATCCAGCTTATGTCAAAAAGCAGCATGCGGACAAACTCGAGGCACGCTCAGTACTGTGCAAGTTTGTGGGATACCCAAAGAACTCCAGGGGGTATCTTTTCTATTACGCAGAGGAACAAAAAGTCCTTGTTTCTCGTAATGCCCATTTTCTGGAACATCAGTTCTTAGAAAAAGAAATAAGTGGGAGCGCAATAGAACTGGAAGAAATTCCAGAACCACAGGCTATTACTGAAAGCTTAGTAGAACCAGAGGGTTCGAAAGATCAGGACATTCCCACGCCACTTCGAAGGAGTAGTAGGCAGAGAGGATAGAGAGATACTACGGTTTTCTCATTGACGGGGATAGAGAGGATTGCATCATAGATTGTGATGAGCCTACTAACTTCCAGCAAGCCATTCAGAGCGTCGACTCGGTAAAATGGATGGATGCAATGCGGACCGAAATGGAGTCCATGTACACCAACAAAGTATGGACGTTGGACATTGCTCCAGATGGGGTAAAACCCGTAGGATGCAAGTGGATCTTCAAAAGGAAGATTGGTGTAGATGGACAGGTTGAGACCTATAAAGCTAGACTGGTTGCAAAGGGTTTTCGTCAGCGACCTGGTTTGGACTATGATGAAACCTTTTCTCCAGTAGCTATGCTGAAATCCATTCGGATCCTTCTTGCCATTGCTGCCTTCCACGATTATGAGATTTGGCAGATGGATGTAAAGACAGCTTTTCTAAATGGGCATTTAGAGGAGTGTGTCTATATGGAACAGCCAGAGAGTTTCATTCAGAGTGGGAGCAGCGGAAAGGTGTGCAAGTTGCTTAAGTCCATTTATGGACTGAAGCAGGCATCGCGGAGTTGGAACATCTGTTTTGATGAGACGGTCAAGGAATTTGGCTTTATCAAAAATCCAGATGAACCATGCATCTATTGTAGATTTGTAGCGAGAACTGTAGTATTCCTCGTTTTATATGTGGATGACATTCTCTTAATAGGAAATGACATTCCTATGCTACAATCTGTCAAGGGGTTCTTGTCACACAGGTTCTCCATAAAAGACCTGGGTGATGCCTCATACATTCTGGGTATCCGGATCTACCGTGACAGATCCAAGAGGATATTAGGACTTTCGCAGTCCAGGTACATCGACACCATACTGAAGAGATTCAGTATGGAAGATTCCAAGCGCGGTAATTTACCGGCTTGTCACGGGATCACCCTCTCCAAAGAGATGTCTCCCAAGACTGATTTGGAGAGGGATCACACGTCTATTATACCCTACGCTTCTGCGGTAGGCTCTATAATGTATGCGATGTTATGTACCAGACCAGATGTAGCTTATACACTGAGTGTGGTACGCAGGTATCAGTCAAACCCTGGTGAGAAACATTGGATAGCGGTAAAGAACATTCTCAAGTACCTGAGAAGGACTAAGGAGATGTTCTTGGTGTATGGCGGAAAAGACCTCCAGATTGAGGCCTTTGCTGACTCCAGCTTCCAGAGTGACAAGGATGATTCCAAGTCCATGTCGGGTTTTGTCTTTACCCTCAATGGAGGGGCGGTGTGTTGGAAGAGCTCCAAACAGGAAACCGTTGCTGACTCGACTATGGAAGCGGAATACATCGCTGCATCTGATGCCGCAAAAGAAGCTGTCTGGATGAGGAAGTTCTTGAAAGAACTTCAGGTGGTTCCGTCCATTGTTGACCCAATACCTCTGTATTGCGACAACAACGGGGCTATATCTTTAGCGAAGGAACCCAGGTCCCATCAGAAATCCAGACACATCTTAAGGCGGTATCACCGGATCAGGAAGATCGTAGATCGCCACGAGATCGAGGTTCGGAGGGTTGCTTCAGAAGATAACACAGCAGATCCATTCACCAAGGCCTTGCCCCAGACTCAGTTCGAGCGGCTGATCGAGATGATAGGTCTTCGATACGCCAGTACATGGCCTTAGTGCAAGTAGGAGATTGTTAGTGTATATGCCCTAGAGGCCATTACTGTATCATACTAGTATGTATTTACTTGATGGAAGCTTGGGATATTCACAGTTGTATATACAATCTTGCTCGAAATGGTAGTATGCTACTTGGTTTGTCTCTACTTTAATATGTGCATGTGTTTCTTTTAGCATATCGATGATATACATATTAGTAGAGCCCTTAGGATCTTTGCTTGATTACCAGCGTGGTGATGGCGCTCACACTCGTGGGAGCTGGGTGATCTATAAGCACATCCTTATACAGGTCCCTAGTCGTTGGACTATCGACACAGGGCATCGATACTCCGGAGTAGACTAGCGTATGCGCTTCTCATCCCAGCGTGGGAGACGGTCTGTCCCACAGCCGTCAGTACGTCGTACTTGAGATAGTATGCGGGTGATCGTTAGGTTACGAGTACACTGGACAGGACTCGTCGGGGACTGTTGGTTGGTATTATACCTATCGTCAGTTATCAGTTCCCAGGTGACATGAGTACAGCTTAGTCCGCTGACTTGACACTGTCACTTCGCCTCGAGTGTGTTCCCACTGTACTTTGATTACTACCCTACCACGGCTCAAAAGAGTCGTGCAAACAGGTAGTAGTTGGGTGTAGTCCCGAAGCACTTGGAGGCAGTGACGGTTAGACAGGATTCTTCTCTCCCGGTATTGGGGGTTGACATCGCGCTGTGTCTAGGAGAGCCATTACACGAGTAGTCCCTGGCCAGGGCGAGCGAGATATACTGGTAGGTTTCCAGTGTTATCTCAGGGTGTTCTGGACTACACTCCGACACGACTTGTACCGCTATTAGGGGACTGACGTTTACCGCCCCCTAGGCCCGCCATGAGATGTATCAGACGAACAGACCGGACTGTACGGAGACTGTCACATTCAGGCTCAGTAGGAGTTCCGATGGGGTTCACCTCGTCAGTCTTCTTATCGGCATCTACCTGGGACCGTTACGTACAGCTAGTGCCGCTTGCGGTCTGTAGTTGAACCCACTGCCAGCGTAGTGTCGAGTCTTTAGAGTCCCACACAGAGGGCTATTCGCCTTTGGGCAAAACAGAGTAGAGGTCACATGGTTTTGCGACAGGGTTCGTTCTCATCCGCGCACTTGTGCACGTTTGGAGTCCGGACGGATATTACTAGCGGGCTCTGGTTTGAGCCAGATACTGGTATATGTTTTGGGGTTGATTTTATCTCATAGTATTCATGTTCCTCGGAACAAGAATGCGGGTGTGTATGCACAGTTGATTGGGGCGGAGGAAGAGGATTTTCATTAGGGTTTCGGAACGGGTGCGCATGCACAGTTGACAGTCGTCTTTTTCCAAACCCTAATGAATTTATGATATATCAATTAATAATATTAATTAAATGAAATTGTGTCATGGTTGGGTTTGTTGACTAGTTGATCAAGGTTGACTAGTTGACCATGGTTGAAACTTTGACTATCATCATTACATATCAAAGATGCTCTTTGATTCTAGCAAAACCATTTAATGTGTGTAATGATAATTGTCATTTCAAACCATCCATCAACTATTTCATTTTGATTATTATTATTATTTTGATAATTCATTTGATATTATGTTATGGTTGTAAAAAGCTTTTCATTCTATCATAACACTTCTCTCTCCTCTCTTCTTCTTCCTCCTCCTCTAGTTCAAGGAGACTCACTCTCATGTGTTGAGAAACCTCCTCCTTGAGATAAAAAACACCCCAAAACCACTCTCTACTCTCTCTAGGGTTAGAGGTCTAGCAAGCCAAAAACCTTAGTTCTCTCAAAGTTCGAGAAAGGAGCCCGAAGGTTGAACCCTCAGGTGGATCCATCTTTGACGGAAGAAGGCAACGAGGAAAGCACCATTCAAGCTCTACAAAGGTTTCAAGAAGAAGGAGTTCAAGTTAGGTATAACCTCTTTTCCGAGTAGCTAACTCTCTTTAGCTTAGAAGCTAGTTTAGTTTAGAAAAGATCCGACTTTTGTTAGTCCATGTTGCCTAATGCGCTAAAAATTTGTTTTTTATACCGTTTCCGCCTCCCCGTAAGAACCGGGGTTGGCAACGTGGACTTACAATGTCTAAGGTGGTTGCGGATTCTAATTATTGTAGTTTTTATTTCTTTTCTGCAACCGTAAGTGTAATATGTGGGGTATCGCTGGTTTCTGTGCTATACGTCAACGACAATTGGGATACGCATATTTACTTACGTTGATGACATGTGATGTTATGTGTTGCTGTGATATGTTATATTAGATCGTCGGGATTGAATAGCCGGGGTTTTTTGCATGAGATGGGAGTTTTTCATTTTCATTCAAGTAAAAATTTGTATGTAATATTCATTTATTGGTACACTTCCGGGTTGAGGATGATGTCACCATTGATATATATTATTTACTTTTCCGCATTAGGATAGACCCAAGGTGGGGAGCACAAGTAACCGGGTTCTAGAGTCCAGTGGGAGACCATCTCGAGGAGTCGAGACCGAGTCTCCTAACTCTAGAATTGGCGGGGTTGCTTGCCGCTCTCGTAGGGGTCTGGTGATGTGGGTTTGGATATTCATCACGACCGTGGAATCTATGTTTTTTACTGGCTTGATTTAAAACACGGACCTCCTACTATATCCTATATTTCATATGTTGACTTCTGCTACAATGTTCTGTGATGAGATCATATAACTGCGTGAGACGAATCTTTTATTATATATATGATATATAATAAACGTTGCTTATGTTTTACATCCGTGCTAGCCCTGCCCCCGCTCTGCCGTTAGTTAAGTAACCTAACGATGCATTGCGGGACCCCGTGGCGAATGCGGATGGCATAAGCATACGTTCTATTTTCATTTCTTCTGTGATATTTAGGAAACATAAATGATGGAACTTCATTAATGAGATTAATGAAAAGAAAGAAACCTAAAGATGTTGTACAATTAAATTTTCAAAAAGGTAGCTCTAGTCCTTCCTTTGCATATAGGTATTCTTTATGAATATCCAGCACCTCATTCGATGAGGAAAGAGCCGAGATCCCTTCACTTGGAATGACCTCTTTAGCAAAAGCTAGCAGATGCTACAACCCACTCGGTTTATTTTGAAAAAACTCGATTTTAAAAATGGAGCTTAAACCACTCCTTTTCAAATCACTCGATTCTACAACGATATCAAGTTCATTACACAAAACATTTTCTTAAAAACCTGTTGTAGCCCTCCGTCATTTTAGATAAGGACTATTTAGTATTCGTGCTGCGTTTGTTGACTTGTCAAGGCATAGTGTACGGTAGTTAATTAGTGCTTATCTGCCGCATATGATGGGATTGGATTAGGGTAGTCGTACGGTTTTGTTGACCTTGTTAAGGGTCGTACGGATGGGTTTAATTCAATCACGAAATGACGGGTTGAACTTGACTAGCGCTTATGATTTGTTGAACTTGTTAAGGTCATAAGTTGCTAGGGGTAAAAACAAATATCAGGAATTTCAAGTGTTGAAATTTGCAATGATATTGCATACCTTCTATGAGATAGTTGGATCCTGATACCCACTGCGAGTAAGAGTTACTCCTGAGAGAGTTTTCCACTTTACAATTAGCTAATAAAGTAGGTGTCTAAGAAAGGTGTTAACAGGGCGCCTGCGGAAATGAGGATATTTAATTAGTTCCATGCGAAAGCATTGGGAGACTCCCTCGGAGTACCAATACCTGCCTGGCTGAACGATTGGCGAACTTATAGGGTGTAATTAATCCCGGCTAGTCTTACCTTTTAGGGTTTGAAGGAAGATTTGATAAGAACAGTGGAAGCCATCTTGATTAGATAAAATAATAACCAATCTAATCTTGTAAGAGAATACACTAAAGTGTTTTCTTCTCTCTTTCTCCAGGTAGCGACCATGACAAGCCTTAATCAAGATAATAATATGGATGTATTGACCGAACCCGCTTATTATACTGAGCTGGGGAACGTTGGTTCCGCTCTACCTTATAATTGTTATAAGCCTGAGCAGGAAATAGGGGAATACCCTGTTTCCCATGCGACCCGAACTAGGAATGAGCATGTTGATGTATCTTCTTCGAGTGTGTTCGTTACTGAGAATTGTTTCTCAGTTTGTTCTATGTCCTGGGTATTAGATACCGGATCAGGATCCCATATTTTTAATATGTTACATGGGCTAAAGAAAGATAGAGAACTGGGAATAGGTGATCATTCTCTCCGAGTAGGGAATGGTGCAATGGTTGCAGCCAAAGCAGTTGGCACATATCACCTAGTATTACCTAATGGTAAAACATTGATTCTAAACGACTATTATTACGTACCAGAAATAATGTGCAATATTATATCAGTATCTATATTACATAAAGATGGATATAATTTTGTGCTGGAGGATAATGTTATGAACATTTTCCTAAATCAAGTGTTGATTGGTTTTGGCACGTTATGTAACGGTATATACATTCTGAATCAAAATACAGTTCTTAACATACAAAACACACACAAGAGGAAAAGTTCAAAAATGAACGAATCCTTCTTATGGTATTGTAGACTAGGTCATATCAATGCAACACGACTAGCTAAATTACATAAGGATGGATATTTGAATCCGTTCGAATTTACATCTTATGAAACTTGCCAGTCATGTCTCAAAGGCAAAATGACCAAAACTCCGTTTACTGGATACGGAGAAAGAGCTACTGAACTCTTAGGACCGATACATAATGATGTATGTGGTCCTATGTCTACACATACCAAGAATGGTTCATCGTACTTTATTACATTCACTGATGAAGGATGTACTTACCGACTACCCTGTCTCCACTAGTATGATCTGCATCATAATCCTGGTAGTCAAGTACTCATCCTAAAGGCTTTATCAACATGTAATAGAGAGACAATAAGTGTACATGTTAAGATAAAGAGCAACCAGATAGCATACTATCATGTCGAGAAAGAAAGTCCTCCCTATATATGTCCAAGCATCCACTACAATATACATCACATGTACAGTAATGACCTCTAAGATATACATATAACTAACAATCTCCCACTTGCACTAAGGCCATCTGTTGTAGTATCCCATACCCAACAATTTAGCAGTGGTTGTAGTATCCCATACTCAACCATCCTATAGAAGTCTCTCTAGGGGTAAGGCCTTTGTGAGTGGATCCACTGTGTTATCCTTCGTTTCTACTCTCCTGACCTCGATCCCTTGGAGATCAACCATCTCCCTGTTCAGGTGATACTTGCCTCAGAATATGTCTGGAACGCTGATGGGACCGGTGTTCCTAGGCCAAAGCCACAACTCCATTGTTGTCACAATAACAGTTATTAGACGCTCAATGGTAGGAACCATGTTCATCTCATGAACAAGAAATGCCCAGACAGCCACTTTGGAAGTATCATTGGTAGCAATGTATTCAGCTTTTATCGTCTAGTATGTCACGGTATCTAGCTTGGAACTCTTCCAACATACCGTCCCTCCACTGAGGGTAAATACAATGCCTGTGACTGACTCTCAGTCGAACTTATCACTCTGGAAGCTGGAACCAAGAACTTTCTTTTAGTTCTTCTCAAGTACTTAAGAATGTCCTACATGGCTCTCCAGTGATTCTCTCAAGATCCGATTGATTCCTCATCACTACACCTAGTGAGTCATCCATCCGGTCTGGTATATAACATCGCATACTCTAATAGAGCCTACTACCGAAGCATAGGATATCCCTTGTACGAGAGCTCTCTCCAAATCAGTCTTGGAAGACATCTTTTTGGAGAGAGTGATTCCTGAGTAAGTGGACGAACCACCACGCTTAGAATCATCCATACTAAACCCTTTAGTATGGTATTAATGTAGCTGGATTTGGGACACTCCCAATATCCACTTAGATCTATCACCATAGATCATAATCCACAAGATGTAGCAGGTATCATCTAGATCTTCTATTGAGAATTCTTGTGATAAGAGGAGCTTGACCGAGTGTAGCATAGAAAACCGTTTCCTATCAAGAGTATGTCATCTACGTACCATACGAGGAAGACAGCCTTACTCTCTACAACCTTCTTTTATATACAAGGTTCATCTACCTTTTTGATGAAATCAAACTCTTTGACTACCACATCAAAATAGATGTTCCAACTCCGCGATGCTTGCATTGATCCTGATGGACTTAAGCATAGCTTTGAAAGTCTCAACTTTTCCATTTACACCAAGAATCTTCTCAAGATCCATTTGCTCCCAATGGGTTTTACCCCTTCAGGTGCAACATTCAAAGTCACACTTTGTTGGTGTACATGGATTCCATCTTTGATCACATAGCATCCATCCATTCCACAAAGTCTCCACTTATGATGGCCTGCCTAAACCTAGTTGGGTCATAATCTACCATGATGCAATCCTCGCTCCTACTGTCACCGAGAAGACCGTAGTATCTCTTAAGTGGATGAGGAACCCTACCAGATTCACGGAGAGGCTGAGATTCGTTGGAGACTATTGAATCCTTTGGTTTCACCAAATCATCAGCTATTAGTTTGTCTAGCTGGAACTCCTTCCAGTTCTACCTCATGACCACAAATTTCTTCACAAGAAATTCCTTTTCTAGAAAGGTGGCATGCTGAGAAACAAAACACCTTTTGCTCCTCAGAATGGTAGAAGATATTCCCTCACAAATGTTTAGGATATCCTAAAAAACATATACAGAACTGACCTTTCCTCGAGCTTGTCCGGATTATGCCTTTCAACATAGGTCGGACAACCCCATATCTTAACTCGTTTAAGACATGGTCTCTTCCCACACCATATCTCATATGTAGTAGTAGGCCCTGATTTGGACGGAACCCCATTCAATAGGTATGCAGCTTCTCAAGTGCATAACCCCAAAAGAAAAACAGGTAACTCAGCAATACTCATCATAGAGCGCGCCATATCTCATAGGATGCAATACCTCCGCCCCGATACACCGTTATGTTGTGGTGTACTCGAAAGAGTAAGCTGAGAGAGAATCACATTCTCCTTTTAGAAACTCTAGGAACTTGTTCATATCAGAATTATGCATTATTATATCGCCCATTCTTAATCACATTACATATAAATAGGTGCTTTTGATCCATGTCTGCTAAATAGTTGCAGGTTACAGGTTCTCAGATCGTTACAGTGAAATTCATGAAAAGTCGCTACAAATGTGAGACTATGACCAACAATAGATGAATCCGTATGATGCCGCCTACCAGTTCAAGGAACAAATGGAAAATCATTAGACAGTTCAATGCACAAAGCACAAGGGCAGCACAAGATTCAAGACATTAACGCGAAACTCAAGGCAAAAGTCCACATCATTCTTAACTGTTGGAAATGTGGAAGGAAATAGAAGAGATTCTGAGAAACCAAGTAAAGAAAATAGAAGATAAAAGCAACACAGAGAAACCCTAAAGAGATGGCCCAAGAACCCACCAAATGGCCGCGGAACCGCGGCCAAACAGGCCTTTTTGCCGCGGAACCGTGGTCATACTCTGCACATGTCGGTGGGGTGTCGGTGCTTTGACTCGGTCTTTGGGGTTGTTTTGTAATTTCATGTATGGATCTGAATGTAAACCTAGGGTTTTTCCTATCTATAAATAGGAGGGCGCAAAGCCAAATAAAGCATGCCTCTTTCAGGGTGCCTCTTTTAGGGCATGCCTCTTTTAATTTCTAGATTAAATTTTCATTCTATTGTAATCGTCAAGAGGTGTCAATAAAAGTAAGTTTTTTTTATCTTGCAATTCTCCATTTGAATTTAATTTCTGCAATTTTTTATCTGTCTTTATTTATCTGCAAGTTAATTAGGTTATTAAAACAAAAATTATAAAAATGAATCTCATCGTAATTTCCCTAATGAGTGAGTAATTCTCACTTGTTAGGGTTAGGATTGGGTAGATTTGAGAGATGAAAATCTCTCACTCCTTTCTTGCCCTTATAACATTTTAAATTAGGACTCTATGTGAATCAAACACACACCGCTCACTACGGCACCCTATCCTACGAGATAGCAGTGATTCCCTAGTTAGACCGGTTGTGGTTGATTTACATAGAGGTTAGGGCTAAGAGTTAAGAAAGGACGGACTAGGACCAAAAGGAAGAAACGAAGTTTCTTCCTAGTCGTGCTAATCTCCTTTGTTGACTATTACCGTAACACCTATGTTCTTAATTAGGGCAAAGGAAGCAGTGAGTAGAGTTATTTTTTGCAAACTAACCTAATCCTAACCGTAGCAAGGCTTCAAATCAAATTAAATTCAATCTTATATTTTATAAAAATCAAAACCTACCAAAAATAGGACTTAACTCGTAAGAACATAAAGAAAAGAACATGTTTTCCCTGTGGACCGACCCGTACTCAACCGGCTAGCTAGCAAGTGACACCGTTATTGATTGCAGTATATTCTTAATTTTGATTTTAAAACGCACGCACGCAAAAACAACCAATCAAATAGCGCCGTTGCCGGGGAAAACGGTAGTTATTTTCTTTTTGTAATTTCGGGTTAATTGAAATTGAAAAAAAATTTATAAAAATTGAAAATATAAAAACTGAAAAAATTCATCTTGTTCTTATTGAAGGGTTTTGTGTGAATTGCGCAGGAAAAGAAGACGGACTGATTCAGATCTGGAGCAAGCCCAGTGAACAAATCAAGAAACAGAGGATCTGAACAGACAGAGGAGAACCACAACAGAAAACAGAAAAGTTTTGACGGCCTGATCCAACTGAACCACCGCGGAACCGCGGCTAAAAGAAGCATTCTGCCGCGGAACCGCGGCTATTTGCTGACGTCAGCACTTCAAAAAGTCACTGTAAGTATTTTTGTCTTCTCTCCTACCCTGATCTCCACTAAAAAAAAATTCCTGAAGGGTTCTTTGCGCAAAATTTTTCTCTCTCTCCAATAAATTGTTTTTGTGCAGGATTCTTTACGCTGCAAAATAAAAAAAAAATTGAAAGTGTTTTAGATTTTTGGTGTGTTAACTGCTTTGCATAATTAATACGGACTTTTAAGGGGCTATAACACCAATCAAGATTGGGTGGGGATTTCATTACCCTTCCTAAGACTCCAGAAATCACAAAAAGCATATGCACCACCCTCGAGTTAATTTAAAAATATCTAGATTCATCCAATTAAGGACTGTCACGCTCATTAGGACAGAGGAAGGTTGTGGGCATTCAGTCGTTTATCTAAACCTGACTTTGTGGTGCCTAGGCTAGACAAGTGAGAAAGGTAATTTTAAAAGGCCCGTCTCACGGTGATTCGTGAGCGGATCCCTCCTTTCTTCACTTGTGCTTACCTGGCCACAATTGGCAGTGAAGAGGCGATTTGAGGGATATCTCATAACTTGTCGCTTTGGACCAGTTAGGAGCAGTCTAGTTGACTTAGGAGACCCTAGCTCTGGGCTTGATTGTGCATACTTAAATTATGATTGTGCCGTATTTCCGTACAAATTTTTGCAAAACTCTTTCTAAAAAAACACTTTCAAAAATTTCAAAACTCCAAAATCAAACAAATTTTTTTTAAAAAAAATAAAAATAAAAATAAAACACTTTCTCTCATCACATCATGGGTACCCCACCTCGCAAAACTCTTGCCGAACTTTGGTACCCTCAACCAGACATTACTTCCTACGCTTCTTGTTTTGGTCGAATTTCGAACGACCCCTCCATGCCCAAAATTTCTTTGAAAGATCGAATAGACGCGTCTAGGACAACCAGTTGGACTCCGCAATCCACATTATATCAACCATTTCAACCTTCACCACCTTCTTACGTTGATACTCCTTTTTCGAGTCCTGTTGTAACTCCGAAACCCATATCTATTGCTGAACATATTGAACAATCTCGTAACCGATTTTTCACTCCTTTCACCACTGCAAATTCTTTGGATCAACAATTCCATTCACCTTCTTATCCAAATATTGATCCTACTCCTGTCTAACCATTCAATTCCTACCAGTTCTACCCAACTTTTGCATCTTCCCTAGACATTGCTTCTACACAGCCATTTGGGAGTTTCACGTATCCAAACAACTTTGAATCTTTTACTGAAACCCCGTCACAACCCATGTCTGGTCTGGAACAGTCGTTGGAAGACTTTATGGTAGTGCCATGCCAACAGATGAGGGATTTGAATGCGTCCATGGCCGCCCTTATACAACCTAATGACCCGGTAGCTAGTTTCCAACTAGCTCCAAATTTTCCAATGTATGATGAGGCGGTTGGACAGATTGAGAATTTGAGTGATGAGAGTGAGCTGTACACCCTTCCAAATCAAACCTACTCATCCCCTATTGAATCCCACAACTCCGGTTTTGAATATCTATCAAGTGTTCCAAATGATTCACCAGTTGAAGATAGAACGATTAATGAGTTGTGCGACTTTGTAGTGTTTGATTTACCTAATTGTGAAGGGTCCCTTTCGAGTGAAACCATCACCAATCCTTTTGACCTCTACACCTCCACTCTAGAACCTGAATTGATTAATATTCATGCTTTTGATGAGATGTCTAAGAAAATTGATTTTCACTTGATTGAGAATATCGACGCTGGGAATATTTTGGATGATGAACCCGCAGATTTGACTGAATTTTTCTCTCCAATTCATCATCCCGAGTCATTAAATGTTTCTCCCGAACTTCATATGCGTATTTATTTTGATGAGAATTTCATGGATAAGCTAAATTTTGAGGGGAGTATTGAGAAAATTATTGAGGATGAAGTAGTTTTACTTGAGGAGTCGGATTTTCCAATTCATTCTATCCCTTTCATTGACTGTGCACACCCTCCTGAATCTTTACCCGATACCCTTCCTCAATCACTTTCCTCCATCCTCGTTCCGACCTTGCAAGAAACCGTTACACTTTCATTTTCAATGTCTGGTTTACCAAGTTCGACGTACCCATGTTTTCTCACGAATCTTGAGGGATTTGACCCCTTTTCTCGACGGGTTGATAGATTAGCACAATCGCTTTTTACACATCGGTCATCACAAGTTGTGCTAATTTTTTCACTCAATTTACACCCTCAAGTTCGTACTACACTTCTTTCTCTCTTCCGCCATTCTTCTCCTAATATACCGAGACCATATTCCACCTTCCTTTCCATACGGTCTCGCGTATTCTCCAATTCCTTCCTCTCCGCATTCTTTCACCAACCAACACACTACAGAGATAGAATTTTTGAATGGTTGGTGCTCACTTTTGGCCTGTGTAAGGCCTTGTACAGATTGATAATGTTCTCTTTTCCCCCACTAATCCTGAACTTCACCACATAAACAGTGGAAACACTGTTTCAAATAAGTTTGGGGGTATGTATCACTTGTAATTATATAAAAACAAAATAAAAAATAAAAATAAAAAAAAATCCAATTCTTGGGGTATTTTTGTAAATTTCCAGTTTTAATAAAAAAATAATAAAATAAAAAATTTATTTACAAATAATTTCCTCTTTTTAAGAGGGGCTTTTTGCAAATAACCAAAACATACCCCCTATAAATAGAACCCGACCCCTCTCTGTTTTTATCAAACCCTAAAAGAATTCCACTCAGAAAACCCTAGCCGCCGCAGCAGCCAGAAGAAGGAGATCGCCCTATCACGCCGCCCTTCCGCCGCACGAAGCCCTCTTCAGTCGCGCTTCCGCCGCAACCTGGTGTCTACTCCCTCTGAAATCTTCAGAGGAGGTTTGCTTTCTCCAATCTTCTCTGTTAAAATTAAATTTTTCCAATTCTTTCTCTGTAATGGCACCAACCCTACAATTTAAGAGAGATTTCTCACAAATATTTGCACACACAATCTACGGTAGCTATTTCGGTGAAGTGATCCGGAGGCGAGGGTGGAATTTCTTACTTTTTAATCATCCAAACTCCTTCGCTCTTCCAGATCTTGTCACACGCTTTTATGAATGCATGGAAGACGGATGCCTTTCATAACACGGATATATTAGGCTTATTTAGGGTGATAGGGAAATCATTATCGATAGGGACTTCATCCATGAAGTCACCTTAATACCTAGACTACCTACCCATGACCAACCCTTCCAATTCAAGGATTATCTACCCTTGATGGGTACTGACTGTTCGAGGGAGCCACGTAAGGGCATCCAAGCTAGAACCCTCTTTGTGAATGTACTCACTGTATACCGTTGGGCACAAAATAACATTTTTGGTAATTCGCACAATACTACATTTTTCACACCATCCCTTCATATCGTGCACACCTTAATGACTAGGAGCCCCGGATATGATATGTGCACGGTATTGCTTAATTCAATTGGTGCTGGCAAAAGGGCTGCCAATTACCCATGCCCTATGTTAGTGACACAACTGTGTCGCTATTTCCTCCCTGTGGAGGAATTTGAGTTTTACATGCATAGAGGTATCCCCATTAGACCTCTTATTGAGGGCGTATCCATGTCCTATACTCGCTTAAATGATGTATGGTCGCAAACTGAGTTGGCCGAGCATGTACCCGCCATGGCACCCAGCTCCAGCTCGACCGTGAGCGAGGAAGAGCTTACCCCTGCAGCACATGCACATCTACTTAGGAAAGCCACTAGGGAGATTGACAGATTGATTGGGATGGTGACTAACCTGGATCACCGTGTGACAGAGATTGAGTACGGCGTGTCCACACTGCTAGCGAGAGAGGAACGTTCCCGTTCACGTTCGAGGGGACAGCGAGGACATGAGCAGTGAGGGCACTGCTTTTGGTAAGTTTGAGGGAGGAGGTGGTTTGTAAATAGTTATCATTGCATTGCATATTTTAATTTTTGTATATATTTTTTTCTTTTCTTTCTTTGCATGTTTAATTCTGCATTGCATCTTTATAAAAAAATGAAAATAAAAAAAATATAAAAGTAAAATCAAATTGAAAAATTGAAAAACTAAAAAGATAAAAAAAAATTTAAAAAATTAAAAAATGAAAATAAAAAAAAATTCAATTTTGGCCATATTTGACTTAAGTTTGACAAGACGGTTAACTAGCTAGGAAAAACTAGATCCTAAACTTAGTAAATTAAAAACCCTAAAAATAACCTTTCTTAAACTTTAACGGTAGAAAATATATGTCCTTATAGTTTATTTAAAAATAGTCAAATTTTGAGTTCAGTTCTTGGGTTAAGTCAAAATAAGGGAAGAGTATTGAAATTTTTATTGAAGTATAAGACTGAAAAATAGTTCCGAACCTTTAGTCTAAATTCTGAAAATATATACCCTACAACTCGCATATACACGCACCTTGAAACTTGGGATAGTAGAGGATACCTTGAAATGCTCTTGTCTAAAATCCTTAGTATG
Organism: Agapanthus africanus; assembly: GCA_030015575.1. Lineage (NCBI taxonomy): Eukaryota > Viridiplantae > Streptophyta > Magnoliopsida > Asparagales > Amaryllidaceae > Agapanthus > Agapanthus africanus. The sequence continues at coordinate 73,574,232 of CM057349.1, forward strand.
AGAAAAAAATTAAATAAAAGTATAAGTGTGAAATAAGAGATATAAAAAAATGAACACTGGTTTTGTAATTACTTAAGGCTGCGTAAAATAAAAAATATATAGCGAGGGTGCTTTATCACCTAGTGCCTTAGAACAACTGGTTTGGAAGTCAATGCTAAAAGCCTTAGGTATTACAAGATGAGGAATTACGCCTAAAACGCCCAAACACATTTTGTAATCGGTCGTTGGTACCTCAAGAAGTATTAACGGTCGCATGAAAGATGTGTGAGCAATTTCATCTAAAATTCACCAACTAACAGTACTTTGGACGATGGACAAGAGTATGATAGCTTGAATTGAATTTCCAAGTGTAGGGGTGATACATACACACACGTAGGGGTATATGATTGGGGTTTGGATGAAAGATAGGAATAAAAGATAGGGCTTATATTTTCAGTAGAGATGATAAAAATTCCTAAGTGGAGATGGAACCTTGGAAGGAAAATTCAAAAGATACTGAAAGCTTAATCAATTTGCAAAACATATATGATTTTAAGTTAAATGATAAGTGAGTGTGAAAAATATGGGTTAATGATTTCTAAGTTAAAGATAATAGAAATTCTTGCTAGAACACCAAATTGAAGAATGAAAGACAACAAGGCCAAATTGATCGGATTTTGTGGGTAGTATCCGCTGAAAACCCTCAGGAGACAACACTCCTCCTACTAGGGACACCTAGAGGTTTAACGGCTTGTTGCACGATCTCAGTGCAATCGCGATTCCCTGCGAAAGTGAGGTTAGGTTTTTTCGAGAATAAAAATAGTTTTGCTCGGGAAAGCAAAAGATAAGTTTGGGGGTATTTGTTCATATCAGAATTTTGCATTATTATATCGCCCATTCTTAATCACATTACATATAAATAGGTGCTTTTGATCCATGTCTGCTAAATAGTTGCAGGTTACCGGTTCTCAGATCATTACAGTGAAATTCATGAAAAGTCGCTACAAATATGAGACTACGACCAACAATAGATGAATCCGTATGATGCCTCCTACCAGTTCAAGGAACAAATGGAAAATCATTAGACAGTTCAATACACAAAGCACAAGGGCAGCACAAGATTCAAGACTTTAACGTGAAACTCAAGGCAAAAGTCCACATCATTCTTCACTGATGGAAATCTGGAAGGAAATAGAAGAGATTCTGAGAAACCAAGTAAAGAAAACAAAAGATAAAAGCAACACAGAGAAACCCTGAAGAGATGGGCCCAAGAACCCACCAAATAGCCGCGGAACCGCGGCCAAACAGGCCTTTTTGCTGCGGAACCGTGGCCATACTCTGCACGTGTTGGTGGGGTGTCGGTACTTTGACTCGGTCTTTGGGCTATAGCTATAAGAAAGCAGGCCAGTAGCTGAAAGATTAATTTCATGTATGGATCAGAATGTAAACCTCGGATTTTTCCTATCTATAAATAAGAGGGCTCAAAGCCAAATAAAGCATGCCTCTTTCAGGGTGCCTCTTTTGGGGCATGACTCTTTTAATTTCTAGATTAAATTTTCATTCCATTGTAATCGTCAATAGGTGTCAATAAAAGTAAGTTTTTTTTATCTTGTAATTCTCCATTTAAATTTAATTTCTGCAATTTTTTTATCTGTCTTTATTTATCTGCAAGTTAATTAGGTTATTAAAACAAAAATTATAAAAATGAATCTCATCGTAATTTCCCTAATGAGTGAGTAATTCCTCACTTGTTAGGGTTAAGATTGGGTAGGTTTGAGAGATGGAAATCTCTCACTCCTTTCTTGCCCTTATAACATTTTAAATTAGGACTCTATGTAAATCAAACACACACCGCTCACTACGGCATCCTATCCTACGAGATAGTGGTGATTTCCTAGTTAGACCGGTTGTGGTTGATTTACATAGAGGTTAGGGCTAAGAGTTAAGAAAGGAAGGATAAGGACCAAAAGGAAGAAACGAAGTTTCTTCCTAGTCGTGCTAATCCCCTTTGTTGACTATTATCCTAACACCTATGTTCTTAATTAGGGCAAAGGAAGCAGTGAGTAGAGTTATTTTTTCCAAACTAACCTAATCCTAACCCTAGCAAGGCTTCAAATCAAATTAAATTCAATCTTAGTTTTTTATAAAAATCAAAACCTACCAAAAATAGGACTTAACTCGTAAGAACATAAAGAAAAGAACACGTTTTCCCTGTGGACCGACCCGTACTCAACCGGCTAGCTACCAAGCGACACCGTTATTGATTGCGGTATATTCTTAATTTTGATTTTAAAACGCACGCACGCAAAAACAAAACAATCAGAACTCGATATGCAAGTATTCTCCTCCTCGATCATATCGAAGGACTTAATACTTTTACCCATCTGATTCTTTAACTTCAAGCTTATATTCCTTGAATTTCTCAAAAGTTTCAGACTCGTGTTTCAACAGGAACAATTTTCGAATCTTGAGAGATAGTCGATGAATGTAATGAAGTATCAAGAACCAACCTTGGCATTTGTAGACATAGGACCGTATACATCATCATGTATCTAGCCCAAGAGTTCACTAACTCTTTCTCTGTTTCCAGTAAATGGAGTATTGGTTATTTTATCATTGAGACAAGACTGGCAAGTATCATAAGATGAAAATTCGACCAGATTCTCATATTCATCCTTATGTAACTTAGCTGTTCGTGTCGTATTGATATAACCTAGTCTACAATGCAGCAAGAAGGATTCGTTTATTTCTGAACTACTCCTCTTGCGTGTGTTCTATATACTTTGAACTGTGGTTTGATTTAGAACTTATATGCTATTACATAACGTGCCTGATCCAATCAACTCTTGATTCAGGAAAATGTTCACAACATTATCCTCCAATACAGAATTATATCCTTCTTTAACTCATTAAAGAAACCGATGTAATGTTGTATATCAGGTTCGGTATGTAATAACATTCGTTCAGAATCAATGTATTAATATAAGGTGATATTTGCCAACTGATTTGGCTGCAACACTTGCACCATTCTCTACACTTAGAGACATATCACCCATTCCCAGTTCTCTACCTATCTGTAGCCCATGTAACATATTACATATGGGGGATCCTGATCCGGTATCACATACCCAGGACGTAGAGGATACTGAGAAACGGTTCTTGGCAATCAAACACACCCGAAGAAGATGCATCAACATGCACATTCTTCGATTGGGTGGCATGGGAATCCGGATATTCCCCTATTTCCTGCTCGGACTTATAACAATTATAAGATAGAGCGAAACCAACGTTTCCTAGCTTAGTATAATAAGCAGGTTCGGTCAATGCATCCATATTATTATCTTGATTAAGGTGTGACATGGTCGCTACCAGGAGAGAGAGAGAAGAAAACACTCTGCGTGCGCTCTTGCAAGATCAGATTGGTTATTATTTTATCTAATCAGGGTGGCTCCCACTATTTTTATCAAATCTTCCTTCAAACCCTAAAAGGTAAGTGTAACGCTTCGAAAATCGTTTAGGCAGTTATTCGGTAATCGGCTGAATTAGCAGCTTTTTCCGTAAAAAGTCAAAATAGGTTTTTTTTTCATTATAGACCTAATTATACAAAATTTAGATAAGATATTATTATAAATTGGTCACTAAAATGTTACTTAAAATTTTCTAGTTAATTAAAAAAAAATCCTTAATTAATTATTTTTAATATGATTTTAAGCTTTTAAAAATACATTGAATTAGTGATAAATACAAATTTAATTAGGTAAATTACACACTTAGGAACCATTATAAACTAAAACATAGTAGTAACAAAAATTTTACCAAAACTTTCCAAGAATTGTGGTTTTATGGTGTAAAAAATGCATTAAAATGGGTTTTTTTGTAAAAAGTTGATGTAACATTCATTAATTGATATTTGAAGAACTTTTTGTGTTGAATTTTCCACAAAATTCTCTCTCACTCTCCTCCTCCACCTCCAGGTCATGCAACCTGCAGCAAACCCCCTCCCATTTCCCCCATTTTGTTTAGCTCAAAATTCTTGCAAAAATCCTCTGAAATCCACAAAAATTCACACTTTTCTTCACTAATTCAAACCTAAACCCTATTCCATCCCTTCTCAAGCCCAAATTGGTCTAAGACAAGGAGAAAATAGGCATCTTTAGAGGCTAATTGCAAGAGGATCATAACTTGGGAGGTATAAATCCTAAACTAGTTGTTAAATTTGTAGTTTAAATAAGCTAGATTAGTATTTTAAAGTGTTAATTTCATTGTAATGGTTGGTTTTTGAAAATTCAAGAGAGGTAGAGATGCCCTAATTAGGGTTTGTTGTAGGATAAGTGGGTTTAAGTTAGGGTAGTGGTTATCTAGTTGGTTAGAATGGATGGTTGTGCGATGTAGCGATCGCTACACCGTTAAATCGCGATAATTTCATCGATATTTCTATGCTAATAGCTTGCTAGTTTTCTAAAATTTTAGGAGGTGATCTAATTGTGTTATTTTGGCGATATAATTAGCATCTTATACGACTATTAGGGTGTGTGAATGCGGAGTTTTGTCTAGTCGGGTTTTAGTTTTGACGATTGCCCCGAAACGGCGATTTTAGTTAAGGTTTTAGCGATTTTCGTGTATTTTCCGCGTACCGAGTGCATGTTGTGATTAATTCGATAGTGTCAATATTTTCATATTATGAGTTGCGTCATTTCATGAATCTGTAATCTTATATTGTATGTTATGCAATTATAGGATCGGTCGCGGAAATATCGGACGCGGCGCGCAAAGGCAAGGCGGTGGTCGGATCGGATTAGCGAGACTTTCAGGTGAGTAGATGTATTCATCTATGGGGGAATCGTCTGGATGGCGCGAGGCGCCCCGTAGTTAGGATTACTTTATTTATTGCAAGATTTTCATTGTTAGCTAACTCCCCTCATTCACGTTGCATACCCTTATAACTAATCGTCTGTTAGATTGCTTAGATATTCATATACACATGTGCGATATCACTTCGTAGGACACGAACACCATTAACATTGGCTCCTGTTGCACGTGCACTATTCATGTGACACACACGCCTTTGATAATTGCCATGCCACGAGCACCATAGAACCTGTTTAGCCTAGTATCATCACTTGCATCATACATGATATATGAAATCGCATAGCATGTATATACCTCGCATCATCATCATACTTACATAGATTTTTAGACATAAATCACATCGCATACCTTGATATCATAGACATTTATCATATACAACATGTTGGGTATTATGATTTTCTTGAAGATTTCAGTATTGCTGCGATTTCTGGATTTTGGGGAAAACCGCAAGAATTTAACAAAAGCTTATATTTATCATCTTTAAAACAAAGTTACGGTTTTCTCGTGATGTATGTGTCGTCCACCATGAGTTTTCATATTTTCTGTTGGATTTCGAGACCCGATTCGAGGAGTGGATGAACCGTCTCGGGTACATGGTGGGCCCGGTATGGTACCCCGGGGCAAGAAGATCGAGTTGTAGACGATGAGCCTGGCAGGGGAAGACTACCTACCGGTGATGTCTGGCGCGGCGGATATCCGGAGGATACCGACCGTTGTCGTGAGATTTGATGATATGGGCCGATCCGGACTGACGGAGCCCGATGTATTGAGACATTGATACAGTGAGACATTGAGATAGATGTGTTTTCATATTTGGTGTCGATGCTTGACACGGGTTTCAGATGATTTCTTGATGATATTTAACTATTATATAGTTATTCTTTTTCTAAAGTTAAGAATGCAGAATCATAGCATTTAAAAACACTTAAAGATTTAGTATTGACATTGCATACATGCGCATGCATACTAGAGGTATTACATCACATCTGGACATACATGCTGTGACCCATTTGCGTGCATTCTTACGTTTGCCTTACTAGATGTTATATTCTACTCATGAGCTGGAAACTCACCCCCGTTGTGCCACAGTGTCTTGCAGGTCGGACTCATGAGCCTAGTAGCGGCGGCTTATCTTGTTAGTGACTTCTTTTGATTAGACTCGCGACATTGCTCGTAGGTGGGTTGCGAGAGCACTTTTATCTCTTTTTGTACTATTTTGTATCTAGTATTCTCCATCTACCACTTCTTATGTGTATATGCGACCTAGTGATGAGACTGAAAGATTTGTGCATATGTGGTTTCTTTTGGGTCGAGCTCACTTGAGCCGACGTTGTGTTTTCTTACACTTTGCATTTCTTTATGCTCTTTTCTGGATATTGCATATATATATTGCGTGTGGTTGTGATCCGCCTTGGGCGAAGAGCTAGCTCCCGCTTGGGGATGCCATTTTTGTGATTACAGGTTATATATCTTGTTGTACCCATTTTGGGGGATAGAATTTACAAGGGAGACTCTGCCGAAATTTTCGGAAATTTTTGATGTTTTGTTTTTTTAAAAGGGATTCAATGCAACTTAATTGATTTAAAAATCGTTTTCATCTAAGGTTTTCCTTCACTCTCTTTTGATTTTGGTTTAGGTTTTTCTGGGCTTTGGCTGACTTAGGTTACGGTACGCCTTTAGACGTCTCGTAATCTAAGTGCCAGTCACGTTCCGTACTGTCGGGTCGTGACAGTAAGACTAGCCGGGATTAATTCCACCCTACAAGTTCGCCAATCTTTCGGCCAGGCCAGTGTCGGTACTTTGAGGGAGGTTCCCCATGCTATCGCACGGACCTAATTAAAATAAACCTCGTTTTCCCATAGGCATAACCCCGTTAACACCTTTCTAGACACCTACTTGATCGGCTAATTGTGTATGTAAAGCACTCTCAGGAGTAACTCTTACTCGCAGTGGGTATCGGGATCCAACTATCTCATAGAAGGTATGCAATCTCATTGCAAATTTCAACACTTGAAATTCCCGATAATATTTTGCCCCTAGCAACTTATGACCTTAACAAGGTCAACAAATTATAAGCTCTAGCCAAGTTCAACCCGTCATTTCCCGATTGAATTAAACCCACCCGCACGACCCTTAACAAGGTCAACAAAGTCGTACGACTACCCTAATCCAATCGCATCATATGCTTATGCAGATAAGCACCAATAAGCTACCGCACACTACGCCTTAACATAGTCAACAAACGTAGCACGAATACTAAGTAGTACTTATCTGAAATGACGGAGGGCTACGACAGGTTTTTAAGAAAACCCTTTGCGTAATGAACTTGATATCGTTGTAGAATCGAGTGAATTTTAAAAGGAGTATTTTTTAGGCTTTTACTAATTTTGCTAAAGAGGTCACTCCCGGTGAAGGGATCTCGGCTCTTTCCTTATCGAATAAGGTGCAGGATATTTCATAAATACCACTATGCAAAGCAAAAATAATAAAAGCAATCAAAAGACAAACCGAGTTTGTAGCATCTGCTAGTTTCACTAAAGAGGTCACTCCCGATGAAGGGATCTCGGCTCTTTCCTTATCGAATAAGGTGCTGGATATTCTACACGGAATACCGCTATGCAAAGCAAGAACTAGAGCTACCAGTTTTTAAACAAGTTTCTACAACATCTTTTAGGTTTCTTTTATTTCTTTCATTAATCTCATTAATGAAGTCCCATCATTATATGCTTCCTAAGCATCACATATGAAACAAAAGTAGCAATATTAATTATATCTCGTATATATAATATAGGCATTCGTCTGAACATATCACAGTGATCACATCACAGAGCAGCAGAAGATAACATATGAAATATTGGATATACTAGGATTTCCGTGTTTTAAATTAAGCCAGTATAAAACACGGATTCCACGGACGCGATGAATAGCCAAACCCACATCCTTAAACACCTACGAGAGCGGCAAGCAACCCTACCAATTCTAGAGTTAGGAAACCCGGTCTCGACTCCTCAAGATGGTCTCCCATTAGACTCTAGAACCCGGTCATTTGTGCTCCCCGCCTTGGTTCTATCCTAATGCGTAAAAGTAAATAATATACATCAATGGTGACATCAACCTCAACCCGGAAGTGCCCCAATAAAAGAATATTACATACAAGGTTTTACATGAATGAAAATGAAAAAATCTAATCTCACATAAAAACCCCGGCTATTCAGAACATGACAATCCAATATAACATATCACAGCAACACATAATATCACATGTCATCAACGTAAGTAAATATACGTATCCCAGTTGTTGTTGACATATAGCACCGAAACCGGCGATACACCACATATTACACTTACGGTCACAGAAAAGAAAGTAAAAAACTACAACAGTTGGAATCCGCAACCACCTTAGACATCATAAACCCAATATATCACATACATTGGATTTCATGCCTAACCAAATGAATTCCTTAGACATCGCATGCCTAACAATTATAAACCCCGCATTTTAGTCTCGATATTGAAAACACTTTCCAATAACATGTCGAGTAATTCAACAAGATTCCTGATAACCTGATCAAATGCACGTCAGAAACTTTAGTAGACGGCCGCACCCCCCGATGCCTTCGACGAAGTGCACTAAGGCGGAACACCGCTGCCGCGAGCACTCGAACGGATGCTTTTGGCGACGGGGTTCTCCTACAGTCACTTGGTCGGGGCTATGGGGCATGGCTATCTAGTAAGGTTATCCGGCGAGTATCCGCGTACACTACGTAATTGCGACGGACTTTTGATCAACATCAAAATCTCGTGGCAACAGATCAAATGAGACTAAACTGCTAGATTTATAAAATTCAAACTAGTTATCTCATAACTATTTGTGGATTCCAAATATTGTATCACAATCACAAATAGCTAGACAAAGTTAAACTTTTCGATCAAATAAACAAACACCCAAAATTTCCCGTGAAGCTCAACACTTGAGCGGAGTCTAAAAAAGCACCCAGAACATGCCACAGCACCTATGAACCAACCGTAAAAGGGTCAACCAATGCCTCACCTATGGCACCGCTGAACTTCCATAAACCCTAGGGTTTGATGGCAGTTCTGACGGTCACAGAATCGAGTTAAGGTTTCATTCTTCTAGAGGGTCCACAGAATATCTTGCATGATTTTCTGAATATTTTAAACTCGGAAAAAATCCAACTCTTGAAAAATTTCCAGCGGGGGAAAAATTGGGTTATTGATATCCGTTCGAACTTTTTAACATCATCTAGATAACCCGATATTTGCTAGGATTACGAAACCGAAACTACTCTGAAACACCCGATACGAAAACTTGGTTTCTATCGAATTTAAAAAGTCTTCAAAAATTTTTTTAAACAACTGCAGAATGTTGTATGAGATGCAATATGAACACAGGAAAAATTTGAACCTAATTGCTCGGAATTTGGCCAAGCACATCAGTGGAAAAACCGAGCAGGCCAGCCCCATGTTGGTTTCTGGGCTTCATTGGGGAAGAAGAAGATGTGATGAAGAAAATGAATGAGAGAGTGAGGTTAGAATTGCAACCATGGGTGAGTTAGTGTCATGCCTAAGTCATGTAGAGAATAAACCATAGCTATGAGTTAAGAGTTGGGTTAAGAAATATCTTAAGCTAGACAAACAAGTGGACTAAGTCAATGTTAACTACAAGCTTCTACAAGCTTTGCCATGACTCATTATCCAAGTTGTTTGAATTACTTAAAACAAATAAAACCCTAACTTAACCCTAGCATGGTGTGAGTCTCATACATACATGTTGCAAGTGTAATCTTGCATGACACAACAATATATATCACATATATATTTTGTGTACAAAAAGAAAACAATATATTTAACATATATCACATATAGATCAATATATCATAAGTGAGAAAAAGTAATACTTAAGTGAGCTAATATTAGTTAATGTAATGTAATATATCAAATATATAATCATACATTAAATTATTAAATCAACACATGATTTAATAATCCGGTTATATTACATATAACCGACTAATATCAAGTGTTATCGAATCAACACTTGATCCGATAACTTGGCTATATCACATATAACCGACGAATGTCACATATCGCGAGCATAGAATGCGGTATCGCATACTCGCATTAATCTCGGTCCCGCACATATCACATATATGCTCCTACTCCGTTTTGCATGAACCAGGAAACCTCTGTGTAGGACTCTAAAGACTCGTCAATACGCCGGCAGTAGGTGATGATCATATCAAACACCCACAAGCCGCAAGCGGTCTGCTAAACGTAACGGCCACCCGATTATTGAGCGATCAGAAGAACATCAAGCAAGCCTGCTCGTACTCCTGCAAATCCAATCAGTAACACTACCGTACAGTCCGGTCTCTTCGTCTGATATGTCGCATATCACAGCCTGGGGGTGGTATAACGTCAAACCCTAATAGCCTGATAATTCATGCCGATGCAAGGTCCATAACGGTTCGAGAAACTACTGGTAACGCTTACTAGTAAATCTCAGCAACCCTGGCCAGAGATTTCCTGTTATAGACAATCAAGCATAGCGCAACATCAACTCCCAATACCGGGAGAGACGAAACCCCTCGTATCGCTCATTGCCTCCATGTGACTCGGGACTGTACCCAAAAACCACCTTTTTGCACGATCTCTTGACCGTGGTATGGTGGAAATCAAAGCACAGTGGGAATCACACAAGTCTCTATGACGATCTCGGGTCTACAGACTAACCTATACCAGTGTCACCAGAGAACTGCTATCCGACGATAGGTATAATACCATCTAGGAGTTCTCGGCGAGTCCGTCCAGTATACCCAGTCTCCACTGAGCACCCGTATACCTTCTCTGATGTCAAAACCAATGGATAGGGGATCATCCATCGCCCATCATATGGGTCGAGAAGCGTATACACTAGTCTACTGTGGAGTATCGATGCCCTGTCTCTGTAAGTCGACATTACTCACCCCATGAGTTTGCGGGGAGGCGGAATAGGTAAAAAATGATTTTTGCAAACATGGTAACATCGACTATGCATAAGGATCTTTGTTAAACCCTAACTAACAATTTAACTAAGAGTTGTATCTACTAGGTAAGATGATTATACCTCAAGCTACAAGTCCTTCTTCTCCTCTTTGATGTAAGCTCCTTGAAGTGATGATGGATGCGCCTCCTCGTCGGCTTCTCGAAGTCGAAGAAGATCCACCCGAAAGTTCCAACCTTGGGCTAAACCTCCAAGATGAGGCAACTAGATCACTTGAGGTGCTAGACTAAGTGACCTAGAATGAGTAGAGTGTGATTATGAGTAGCTTATCTCAATAAACCCTTGATTCTCAACTCATGAGACACTAGGCTTAGAGAGGAAGAAGAAGAGAGTAAGCTTAGGAGAGAGAATGTGTTTTTGATAATGAAAATAAACTATTGTAATGGCTAGCTTATATATGACCATTTGTCATGGCAAGAAAATATCTCATGAAAATATCTAGGCCAAAAATATCTCATCAAAATATCAATAGTCAACAAGTCAAGCCAAGTCAAATGGTCAACCAAGTAGCCATGACAAAAAAAAAGATTATCATTTATCAAAATAACAAATACTTTTCCTTTTCTCATATTTTCTTTGACCAAGTCAATGGTCAAAACTCTAATGAAATGTCTCCTTCTTCACCCCCTCTCATCCGTATATACATACCCGCATCCGTGTTCCGAGAAACACGAATACAATGAGACAAAGCTAATCCAATAATCAAATATTAGGATCCGTCTTAAACCAAAGCCCACTAGTATTGTCCGCTCGAACACCACACGCGCACAAGTACACGTATGTGCTCAGACCCTATCGTAAAACCATACGACCTCTACTCGTTTCGCCCGAAGCTGGGAAACTCTCTGTGTGGGACTCTAAAGACTCGATACTACGCTGGCAGTGGGTTTAACCACAGGCCGCAAGCGGTACTAGCTGTACGTAACAGTCCCCAGGTAGATGTCGATAAGAAAGCCGATGAGGAAACCCATCCGAACTCCTACTGAGCCTGAATGTGACAATCTCCATACAATCCGGTCTATTCGTCTACGAGTATCGCATATCGGGCCTAGGGGATGGTAAACGTCAGACCCCTAATAGCGGTATAAGTCATGTCGGAGTGTAGCCCATTACACCCTGAGAAACTACTGGCGTACCAACCAGTAAATCTCGCTTGCCCTGGCCAGGGACTTTGCTTAATGGCTCTCCAAACATAGCGCGATATCAACCCCCAATACCGGGAGAGACGAATCCTATCTAACCGCCACTGCTTCCAAGTGCTTCGGGACTGCACCCAACTACTACCTGTTTACACGACTCAGAGCTGTGGTAAGGTAGTAATCAAAGTACAGTGAGAACACACTCAAGGCGAAGTGGCAGTGTCAAGTCAACGGACTAAGCTGTACTCATGTCACCTGGGAAATGCTACCTGACGATAGGTATAGTACCAACCAGCAGTTCCCGATGAGTCATGTTCGGTGTACTCGTAACCTAACGAGCACCTGCATACTATCTCCAGTATGACGTACTAATGGCTGTAGGACAGACCATCTCTCCTGCTGGGATGAGAAGCGTATACACTAGTCTACTCTAGAGTATCGATGCCCCATCTCGATAATCCTACGACTAGGGACCTGTATAAGGATGTGCTTGTAGATTACCCAGCCCTACTAGTGTGACTGCCATCACAACGCTGGTAATGAAGCAAAGATCCTAAGGGCTCTACTAATATGTATAAGCGATATGTTAAAAGAAACACATGCACATATTGAAGTAGAAACAAACTAAGTAGCATACTACCATTTTGAGCAAGACTGTCAATACTACTATGAATATCCCAAGCTTCCATTAAGTAATATACAATCCAGTATGATACAATAATGGCCTCTAGAGCATATACACTAACAATCTCCCACTTGCACTAAGGCCATGTGCTGGCATATCACAGACCTATCATCTCGAATAGCCTCTCGAACTGCGTCTGAGGGATGGCCTTTGTGAATGGATCTGCAGTGTTATTCTCCGTATCTACTCTCTTCACCTCGATCTCCCGGTGATCTACGATCTCCCTGATCAGGTGGTACCGCCTCAAAATGTGTCTAGACTTCTGATGGGACCTGGGTTCCTTCGCTAAAGCTATAGCGCTGTTGTTGTCGCAATACAGCGGTATTGGATCAACAATGGTCGGAACCACCTGAAGTTCTGTAAGGAACTTCTTCATCTAGACAGCTTCTTTTGCGGCATCGCAAGCAGCTATGTACTCTGCTTCCATAGTCGAGTCAGCAACGGTGTCCTGCTTGGAGCTCTTCCAACAGACCGCCCCTCCATTGAGGGTAAAGACATAGCCCGACATGGACTTGGAGTCATCCTTATCACTCTGGAAGCTGGAGTCAGCAAAGCCTCGATCTGGAGGTCTTTTCCGCCATACACCAAGAACATCTCCTTAGTCCTTCTCAGGTACTTGAGAATGTTCTTTACTGCTATCCAGTGCTTCTCCCCTGGGTGTGACTGATACCGGCTTACAACGCTCAATGCGTATGCTACATCTGGTCTGGTACACAACATCGCATACATTATAGAGCCTACCGCAGATGCGTAGGGTATAAATGACATGCGAGCCCTTTCCAAATCAGTCTTGGGAGACATCTCTTTGGAGAGGGTGATTCCGTGACAAGCCGGTAGGTTACCGTGCTTAGAATCTTCCATAATGAATCTTTTCAGTATGGTGTCGATGTACCTTGACTGCGAAAGTCCCAACATCCGTTTAGATCTGTTAGTGATATGTATGCCCTAGAGGCCATTACTGTACATATGATGTATATTGTTGTGGATGCTTGGACATATATATGGAGGACTTTCTTGCTCGACATGATAGTATGCTATCTGGTTGCTCTTTATCTTAACATGTACACTGGTTGTCTCTATGTTACATGTTGATAAAGCCCTTAGGATGAGTACTTGACTACCAGGATTATGATGCAGATCATACTAGTGGGGACAGTGTAGTCGCTAAGTACATCCTTCAAAATGTTCCTAGTCGAGGGTGTATCGAGACAGGGCATCTATATACCATAGTAGACTAGCGTATAGCTTCTCGACCCATATAGATGGGCGATGGATGATCCCATATCCATTGGTGTTTGACATCAGAGATAGTATACGGGTGCTCAGTGGAGACTGGGTACACTAAACGGACTCGCCGAGAACACCTACATGGTATTATACCTATAGTCAGATAGCAGTTCTCTGGTGACACTAGTACAAGTTAGTCTGTAGACCCGAGATTGTCATAGAGTCTTATGTGATTCCCACTGTGCTTTGATTTCCACCTTACCACGTTCAAGAGAACATGCAAAACGGTGGCTTTTGGGTACAGTCCCGAGTCACATGGAGGCAATGAGCGATAGGAGGGGTTTCGTCTCTCCCGGTATTGGGAGTTGATGTTGCGCTGTGCTCGATTGGCTATAACAAGAAGTCCCTGGCCAGGGCTGCTTTAGAGATATACTGGTAAGTGTTATCAGTAGATTCTCGACCCGTTATGAGCCTCATATCGACACGACTTATCGAGTTACTGGGGTCTGACGTTTAGCACCCAAAGACGAGATATGCGACATATCAGACGAAGAGACCAGACTGTACAGTAGTGTTACTGACTGGATTCGCAGGAGTATGAGCAGGCTTGCTTGTTGATCTTCTGATCGCTCAATACCCGGATGGCTGTTACGTTTAGCAGACCGCTTGCGGCTTGTGGATGTTTGATATGATCATCACCTGCTGCCGGCGTATTAAAGAGTCTTTAGAGTCCTACAGAAGGGTTTTTTGTCTCAAGCGAAATGGACTAGGAGCACATATATGATATGTGCGGGACCGAGATTGATACGATATGAGATACCGTATTCTATTCTCGCGATTTGTGACATTGGTCGGTTGTATGCGATATAACCGGGTTATCGGATCAAGTGTTGATTCGGTAAGTTGTTACACATGATATTAGTCGGTTATATATGATATAGCCGGATTATTAAATCAAAAGTTGATTTGATAATCTAATGTATAATTATATATTAGATATATTACATTACACTAACTAGTATTAGCTCACTTATGATTTCTTTTCTCACTTGAGGTGCACATTGTATATATGTGATATGTATATTTGTGTACATGTATTGTGTCATGCTTGATGATACATGCAAGATGGGTGTATGAGAATTAAACCATGCTAGGGTTAAGTTAGGGTTTTATTTATTTCTTAAGTTACAACAAAAGAGAGAAGATGTCACGACCCGAAAGTACGGAACATGACCGGCACTTAGACTACGAAACGTCTCGAGGCGTACGTAATCTAAGTAAGCCGAAAAACCCAGAAATCCAAACCAAGAAAAGTAGCAGAGTGAAGGAAAACCAATTTAAATCAAGTAGTTTTAATAGCATAAGCCGAATTATGCCTTTTTAAAAACATCAAATATTTCCTGAAAATTTTGGCAGAGTCTCCTTTGTAAATACTGCCCCAAACGAGATACAATATGAATAGTATACGAAATCAATAAAAGGCATCCCCAAGCGGGAGCTAGCTCTTCGTCAATCGACGGTCACAACCATACAAGCAATATAATATACAACGCCAATGGCGAGGATCAAAAACTCAAAAGGAAACTCAAAACCACAAGAAATCCACAGAAATATAACGCGCGACTCTAAGGTCGAAAGAGTAACATCACTGGTCTCTATCTCAAAATAAATACATATTTGGTTGATGGAATTTACTAGATACAACTGAATAATATTATACAAGTAATATGATGGGTACGATACCAATAAACCCACCTACTAGCAAGTCACCCGAAAGAAGCAGTGCCAGCAAAGCCGTAATGAAACCTGTACGGCAAAACCTGCAAGGAACTGTGGCACAACGGGGGTGAGTTGCCAACTCGTGAGTAGAAAAATATCTACGAATAGAAATCGCATAAATAAATCCGAGGTCAATGATCATAATATATCCTCAAATATATGTATAACATGCAGCCTATAACAATGGCTAGGGTAACATCTAACCCGAGTGTAATCTCATATGCCCGTGTCAGTGCCTCAGGTAGCAATATATCATATGAATGAGGTATGAATGCATGAAAACAGAATACATGTAAATAAAGAAACTGTTTTCATAATTTAGTGAGATTTCCTTTGTATTTTTAAAATGAGGTATCATAAATGAAATCAGCATCAACAGTGTCTAGCATCGACACAAAACATAAATCTCAATGTCTCAAAACCTCAGGCTCCGGCTATCCGGACTGGCCTGTATCATCAAATCTCAGTACCTCAATATCTCGAAATCTCAATGTCTCAATCTCAATATCTAGGGCGCCGTCAGTCCAGACCGGCCCCTACCATCCATCTCAAGACCATGACGGTATCCTCCGGATATCCGACGCGTCGGGTAAAATCACCGGTAGGTAGTCTCCCCCTGCCAGGCTCATCGTCATCACCACGAGCTTCTTGCCCCGGGGTACCTCACCGGGTCTACCATGTACCCAAAACGGTTCATCCAACTCCTCGAATCAGGTCTCGAAATCCATCAGCAAACTCATGGTGGACGACTCATACATCATGGGAAAAACCGCGCTTTTCATTTAAAAAGAGAAAGAAGAAGTTTGTATATGTTTTGCGGTTTTCCCCAAATCCAGAAAATCTCATGGAAATCCGAATCCAAAACCTCAATAGCACGTAAAAAGTGAATATATGCATGAGAATCCATGAATGCGGCATAACAATGAATAACAGTATGCATGAAGTAGCAGGTAATAACTACAATGTCTAAACTAACATATAAGACAAGTACACTAATATCATGTCAAAACTACTAGCTAACAAGCTAAATGAAGCAATAATATTCTGTAAGTGTACGTGACATGGCAATTACCGATGAAGATGTGTGTGAGCCGGCAAGTAAGTGTACGTGGTACATACGCATCATCGGTAATGGTGCTGGTGTCCTAACCACAAGATATCAACAGTAGAATATGAAGCATAATATAAGCATGTGATGCGGAGCGAACAACAATAATGAGCGGGAGCTGAATACTAGACGCAACGATAACTAATCTACATTAACCTAATATAAGTCCTACAATGGTGCCTTTTGAAATAACACGAATCGTAGGGTTTTGAAAATAGGGGCTACGGCGTTTTTAAGAAAAGATACGTTTTTTGAAATATCCGTAGAATCCCTTGACTTGCCTTTTAAAATACGCACGATTCGTAAGCTTTGAAATAGGTAGGAACCGAATCTAATCTAACAACTAACTAAACTAAAAGGTTAAGCTACAAGCTAGACTACAGGTAAGGAAACCGCCTAACATCTGAGTCGATACATATACATACCTCTATATATATTAGTCGGTGATCTCGCCTCAATAATATCATATCCGATACCATATCTATAATCAGACATCCCAAGTCAAGAGTGCGGATCAATCATCAAGATATAGCTCGTACGTAAATTCGTCGTACGGCATCCCCAAATCTTGGTACGGGTCAATATCATATTCCTCACACTATTCCTCTGGTATCCTTTTTATCCAAGATCATAGTCTAGGGTACTGACCTATGTCTAGTACAATACTAATATCCTCAATATACTCATGATCTGACTACTGATCGACAATCTCGTACAAACCGATATCGTCAGCACATATCATCTTCAAGGGGTATACATCGCCCGATACGGCCTAATATCAATATCCTAGCATATCATGCCTCATATCACGATCACATGTCGACCATTTTATTTATAACACTATTCACCCGTATCGCCGCCCCAAGATCCGCTATAACACCAGGACGTACCTCAAGTACGAATCCTGCCATATCACCGATATCACAACCTCAACACAAATCTCATCGACTCATCTCAATCCTAAGTATCATCCTCAAATCCGTACGTGAACACATAGTCCCATACCCATGTGAACACATAACTATATATATATATTCCCGTAAACACAAATGGAAGAAGAATGTATGCAAGTATGGGTTGGTGTGTGCATGCGGGGTGCGACCACTACTCTAGGGTTTCGCGACACTAAATATCCAAGAACCCCAAATATCCATATTATCATCAATATACTCAAACAATATATAAACAATATATTTGTGTGTGTATACGTATTCGTATACATCACCACGAACTGCGCGGGTGCTATTCGCCATCCACCCGACTTCTCCCCGTAGATATAAATCTACTCACCTGGTCCTCGCTCGCCGGTACCGACGTCGCCACGCGCTTGCTTGTCGTCTCGAAATCCATATGGGGTACCTACATATCATAACGTACCGTATCGCATTAAAACCAAATTCGAAATCGAAACGGCATACGAAAATCAAATCGGCACGCGTATCACGCATAGGTCAAAACCTATCGTCTACACATGCAAAAATAGCCAAACCAACCCTCGATGTCGATGTACAAACGTCAAACCATCGAGAAAAACCCAAACACTCTCATTTGCGCATTCACGAACACTAATTATAATATAAAATAGGTTAAAATTCACAAAAACCCCAAATTCACCTTAAAAGCCATTTTTCCGAAAATCTAGCAAGCAAAAATTACCCGTTTTAGTACAAAACTCGATGTTTAAACAATTTCAATGGCCATAATACTTATTAAACATCTTAAATAAGTCATAAAAACCATTTCCATAATTTAATCTCATTAAATTTCATTAGCCCCAAAATTCTAGTTTACAAATTAACCAATTTTAACAATTTTATAGCAAAAATGCACATACAACAATCTAGCTTGGATTTGCATGATCTATTACATTAAACTACATTTTATAATGTTAATGAACTCATGAAAAACCTAATTACATTTTTCTCTTAATCAAATTCATGGTTTACAAAAATCTAGTTTGCAATTTAAGCAATTTGGACAATTGAAATGTAGCAATCTAGCAATATAGCAAGTAGCTTAGCTTTAGCATTCCTAAAAATGTTAAACTACACCTTGCAAATCTTTACACATGATAAAAACCCTAATTTACTCTCAATTCCCTTTTCTTTAAATTTCAAACTTCAAATTTAGAACTCTAATTAAACACATAATAGCTAGATTCAAGTAATTAAACAATAACTTAAGTAAAATGCTAAGATTATACCTCACTTAATTAGAGATCTAGCATGAAGATCTTGGCCTCCAATTTGCTCTCTTTTCACCACAATCCATGCTAGAATAGGCCAAAAAGAAATGGGTAGAGATTGGATTATGATTTTGTGAGGTTATACTTTGATTTTTGATGAATTTGTGAGGATTTTTTTTTGAAGAGAATGAGAGGAGAAACAAATGGGAGGGCTGCTGAATTTGGACAGCAGAAATGGGGAAAGGGAGAGAGAGAGAGTGGGTGTGGGTGCATGTGGAATTGTCAAAGTCAACCCAATATCCATACCTCTTTATAAAACAATTTTCTCACATGAATTAAAGCCAAAAGAGGGGGGGAAAGTGGCTGTCCAGCAGAGGTGGGGCCAGCCAAAAGTGAGGGGTGAGGTTGTGAGAGAGTGAACAAAAAAATTCTATGCAAAAAGACCCCCCTCAAGTTACCAAATTGCAAGTTTTCGCTAATTTCACCAAAAAAGCATTTATTCTTCAATAATTTCTAAACCGTTTTGGCAAACCATTTCATTTCAAAATCAACATGTTAAAATTTTGTTTAATGTGTTATGATGCACAAAATTTGTTTCAACTCATTCCAATTTGTAATTTTCCCTAATTAAATGTATTAGTGACGGCTTAAAAATAATATTAAAATAATTTTTTTCAGAAAATTTGAAATTTCACCAGTGGCTCAATAAACACCAAATACTAGCAATTACATAGTTAGAATATGTATATTTAATTTTTATAATAAGATATTTGTATTTTGACTTTTTACAGAAAACCCCCTTATTTTACCGATTTTTCGAAATTTCACCGATACGATTTTCAAAACGTTACAATCTTCCCCCCTTAAAGAAATTCGGTCCCCGAATTTAAATTCAAACTCCCCCAAATATAAAAACATCTAAGCAAAACCATCAAGTCGTCGGGGCTCCGAAATCATAAGTACATAAAACGCATCATAGCGCAATACATGCGCATGAGTAATGAGCAGATAACTCAAAATCAAAACTCCGTCAAGCATCCCGCAATCATCGGAGTCACGGTAAAGACACAAATATCAAATCCAATACAAAACCAATATGATATAACTCGAAACTATACATGTAAATATCAAATATATATATGTAAATATCTGAAGGAAATGAATGCCAAATATATTCAGGTACTGTCCTCTGACTAGTCCTGCCTAGTACGAAAACACATAGCAAATATCATAAAAACATACTGCTCTATAGGAAAAATCAATCCCAAATACGCGTATGAATACTACGTGCGTCTGGTGCGCACGGAAATCAAAATCCATATACGTGCCATACAAGTACACAGAAACAAGATCTAAGTGTATTGGGTGTGCACAAAGCATCTGTCGTAGGCAACGTGTGTGCCTGACAGCAAAATCAGGTGCATCTGACATGCACGAAGAATCTCGATTTAGTGCATCTGGTGTGCACCAAAATCGCACCTCAAAACATGCGCCCAACATGCGCGAAAATCCAAATCAGGTGCATCCATCGTGCACCAAATCATGAAATCCAATATCAAGTGCCGAATACGCGCAAAATCCAATCACGTGCACAAGGTGCACAAAACAAATATCGCACATCACCATCGAAATTGAAGTCCAGTGCATCTAAATGCACAACATACGTAACACTGCACTGCAAGCATATATGAACTATTCTGAGTGCAAAAACCAAATCGTGTGCGTATATACGCACAAATCAACTCAACTGTATGAAATCCATATAATCACAAACATGAGAAACCAAGGCACGCAAACTATCTCAAGTGCAACAACTGTGCAAAAATCGTAAATACTCAGTAGGTGCAATCATGGTGCATGAAAACAATATCATGAAACTCAATCATCAAAATCAAATCATGCGAATAGATCGCTCAAAATACCAAAAAATCAAGTATGGCGGAATAGTCCCGCTCAAGCACATCCTCCAAGAATCTCTGGCCAACTGTCGTGGTCACTCATAGCATGTCTCGTCGACGATCCTGAACTCTGGCCTGCCGGTGTGCATAACACGACCACTCCTGGGTCCAAGTCTTCTCGTAATTCATCCCAGAAAGGTCCTGTTGAGATCTCTCCTAAATCTCGTCTCTGCCGAACTGTCCGGAAGTCATCGTCCTTTACTATATTGGTTTCTTGTTCCGGAACGGCTGCATACTCATTGCGACTCCTTCTGGAAGGTATATCCAAGTACAATGCCTCGGCATGCGTATCACATCTCTGATGTCGGCGGAGTGGAACGTCGTCTCATCAAGATCTCGTACGAACCTCTTACTTCCACTTTCTCTAATGTCGACTGCTTCGGACTCGTCTCATCGTGGCTGCATGGACTGAGCTCCAACGGCTATCCATGTATCTGGAGTCTCCCAAGAATGCATCTCACCACCTAGCATCCGAATGAAGTCGAACCATCCGATCGATTTGTCAAAACCTCATAATCCCCCAAGAGCTCAACATCTTGGGCACAGTTTAATAGTATCGAGTACATAACACAGCATCGGTGGTCCAACCGTAGAAGGGCAAACCCAAGCCTCACTAATGGCGCCGTAGAACTGCCGCAAACCTGAAGGTTCAAAGGCTTTCACACGGTCATTAAGTCGAGTTAGGGTTTCATTCTTCTAGAGGGTCCATAGAATTGCCTGCATGTCTTTACGAATACTTTAAACTTAGAATAATAGGTTTCTGACATTCGATCGTCTATGTCGACTCTCAACGTCTCCGCGTGAAGTCGTCTCTAGCTGGAATCAATCTATCTGATGACCTCGCATCGGGGTAGGCGAACGAACCACCTGTCCAAGTCATTCATCATCGGGTGACTAGCAACCTCCTGTCATCTCTTCGTACTACTCGTACTGCAATAGCTCCAATATCTGGGGCGATATCTCATCGTCCGCAGCAATACTGGCTCGCTCGTCTGCACGCTGAACGGTGCCTCAATCATCAGGAGTAAGCAATACTTCAATGGTCATCAAAATCTGGCTGGCCTCTATCAGTGGCTCAATCCTCTAGTGCAAATCGGCACGTCCGAGTAATCTCATACAGCAATCCACCCAACGCTCGTAGCGCGTAGACACAATGAAATGACACATTTCTGCAATCGTGTGTCGCCGGAATCATGCCCTGGTCAGTCCTCGTTCTTAACGAGCTCATACTGACCGCAACTCTAGCCGTAGCTCTCCCTGCCCGTAATCGTGGCAGCAAAACCATAACTGGTACAGATGAGGCTAGATCGGAATGAATATAAAACTGAGCAAAGAAATGTACATCCTAAGGCTCCTTAATTGGAGTAGCATATCGTAAATATGCCGCGGAACATACCTACGGTACGTCACTCTACTTTAATCACCTATTCCATCAACCAAGGGTCATCCTACGCTCCGAAGGTAAAACCTAACGCTCTGATACCAACTTTGTCACGACCCGAAAATACGGAACATGACCGGCACTTAGACTACGAAACGTCTCGAGGCGTACGTAATCTAAGTAAGCCGAAAAACCCAGAAATCCAAACCAAGAAAAGTAGCAGAGTGAAGGAAAACCAATTTAAATCAAGTAGTTTTAATAGCATAAGCCAAATTATGCCTTTTTAAAAACATTAAATATTTCCTGAAAATTTCGGCAGAGTCTCCTTTGTAAATACTGCCCCCAAACGGGATACAACATGAATAGTATACGAAATCAATAAAAGGCATCCCCAAGCGGGAGCTAGCTCTTCGTCAATCGACGGTCACAACCACACAAGCAATATAATATACAACGCCAATGGCGAGGATCAAAAACTCAAAAGGAAACTCAAAACCACAAGAAATCCAAAGAAATATAACGCGCGACTCTAAGGTCGAAAGAGTAACATCACTGGTCTCTATCTCAAAATAAATACATATTTGGTTGATGGAATTTACTAGATACAACTGAATAATATTATACAAGTAATATGATGGGTACGATACCAATAAACCCACCTACTAGCAAGTCACCCGAAAGAAGCAGTGCCAGCAAAGCCGTAATGAAACCTGTACGGCAAAACCTGCAAGGAACTGTGGCAAAACAGGGGTGAGTTGCCAACTCGTGAGTAGAAAAACATCTACGAATAAAAATCGCATAAATAACGCAACCTAGGTCAATGATCATAATATATCCTCAAATATATGTATAACATGCAGCCTATAACAATGGCTAGGGTGATATCTAACCCGAGTATAATCTCATATGCCCGTGTCAGTGCCTCATGTAGCAATATATCATATGAATGAGGTATGAATGCATGAAAACAGAATACATGTAAATAAAGAAACTGTTTTCATAATTTAGTGAGATTTCCTTTGTATTTTTAAAATGAGGTATCATAAATGAAATCAGCATCAACAGTGTCTAACATCGACACAAAACATAAATCTCAATGTCTCAAAACCTCAGGCTCCGGCTATCCGGACTGGCCTGTATCATCAAATCTCAGTACCTCAATATCTCGAAATCTCAATGTCTCAATTTCAATATCTAGGGCGCCGTCAGTCCAGACCGGCCCCTACCATCCATCTTAAGACCACGACGGTATCCTCCGGATATCCGACGCGTCGGGTAAAATCACCGGTAGGTAGTCTCCCCCTGCCAGGCTCATCGTCATCACCACGAGCTTCTTGCCCCGGGGTACCTTACCGGGTCCACCATGTACCCAAAACGGTTCATCCAACTCCTCGAATCGGGTCTCGAAATCCATCAGCAAACTCATGGTGGACGACTCATACATCATGGGAAAAACCGCGCTTTTCATTTAAAAAGAGAAAGAAGAAGTTTGTATATGTTTTGCGGTTTTCCCCAAATCCAGAAAATCTCATGGAAATCCGAATCCAAAACCTCAATAGCACGTAAAAAGTGAATATATGCATGAGAATCCATGAATGCGGCATAACAATGAATAACAGTATGCATGAAGTAGCAGGTAATAACTACAATGTCTAAACTAACATATAAGGCAAGTACACTAATATCATGTCAAAACTACTAGCTAACAAGCTAAATGAAGCAATAATATTCTGTAAGTGTACGTGACATGGCAATTACCGATGAAGATGTGTGTGAGCCGGCAAGTAAGTGTACGTGGTACATACGCATCATCGGTAATGGTGCTGGTGTCCTAACCACAAGATATCAACAGTAGAATATGAAGCATAATATAAGCATGTGATGCGGAGCGAACAACAATAATGAGCGGGAGCTGAATATTAGACGCAACGATAACTAATCTGCATTAACCTAATATAAGTCCTACAATGGTGCCTTTTGAAATAACACGAATCGTAGGGTTTTGAAAATAGGGGCTACGGCGTTTTTAAGAAAAGATACGTTTTTTGAAATATCCGTAGAATCCCTTGACTTGTCTTTTAAAATACGCACGATTCGTAAGATTTGAAATAGGTAGGAACCGAATCTAATCTAACAACTAACTAAACTAAAGGGCTAAGCTACAAGCTAGACTACAGGTAAGGAAACCGCCTAACATCTGAGTCGATACATATACATACCTGTATATATATTAGTCGGTGATCCCGCCTCAATAATATCATATCCGATACCATATCTATAATCAGACATCCCAAGTCAAGAGTGCGGATCAATCATCAAGATATAGCTCGTACGTAAATTCATCGTACGGCATCCTCAAATCTTGGTACGGGTCAATATCATATTCCTCACACTATTCCTCTGGTATCCTTTTTATCCAAGATCATAGTCTAGGGTACTGACCTATGTCTAGTACAATACTAATATCCTCAATATACTCATGATCTGACTACTGATCGACAATCTCGTACAAACCGATATCGTCAGCACATATCATCATCAAGGGGTATACATCGCCCGATACGGCCTAATATCAATATCCTAGCATATCATGCCTCATATCACGATCACATGTCGACCATTTTATTTATAACACTATTCACCCGTATCGCCGCCCCAAGATCCGCTATAACACCAGGACGTACCTCAAGTACGAATCCTGCCATATCACCGATATCACAACCTCAACACAAATCTCATCGACTCATCTCAATCCCAAGTATCATCCTCAAATCCATACGTGAACACATAGTCCCATACCCATGTGAACACATAACTATATATATATTCCCGTAAACACAAATGGAAGAAGAATGTATGCAAGTATGGGTTGGTGTGTGCATGCGGGGTGCGACCACTACTCTAGGGTTTCGCGACACTAAATATCCAAGAACCCCAAATATCCATATTATCATCAATATACTCAAACAATATATAAACAATATATATGTGTGTGTATACGTATTCGTATACATCACCACGAACTACGGGGGTGCTATACGCCATCCACCCGACTTCTCCCCGTAGATATAAATCTACTCACCTGGTCCTCGCTCGCCGGTACCGACGTCGCCACGCGCTTGCTTGTCGTCTCGAAATCCACATGGGGTACCTACATATCATAACGCACCGTATCGCATTAAAACCAAATTCGAAATCGAAACGGCATACGAAAATCAAATCGGCACGCGTATCACGCATAGGTCAAAACCTATCGCCTACACATGCAAAAATAGCCAAACCAACCCTCGATGTCGATGTACAAACGTCAAACCATCGAGAAAAACCCAAACACTCTCATTTGCGTGTTCACGAACACTAATTATAATATAAAATAGGTTAAAATTCACAAAAACCCCAAATTCACCTTAAAAGCCATTTTTCCGAAAATCTAGCAAGCAAAAATTACCCGTTTTAGTACAAAACTCGATGTTTAAACAATTCTAATGGCTATAATACTTATTAAACATCTTAAATAAGTCATAAAAACCATTTCCATAATTTAATCTCATTAAATTTCATTAGCCCCAAAATTCTAGTTTACAAATTAACCAATTTTAACAATTATATAGCAAAAATGCACATACAACAATCTAGCTTGGATTTGCATGATCTAAAACATTAAACTACAATTTATAATGTTAATGAAGTCATGAAAAACCTAATTATATTTTTCTCTTAATCAAATTCATGGTTTACAAAAATCTAGTTTGCAATTTAAGCAATTTGGACAATTGAAATGTAGCAATCTAGCAATATAGCAAGTAGCTTAGCTTTAGCATTCCTAAAAATGTTAAACTACACCTTGCAAATCTTTACACATGATAAAAACCCTAATTTACTCTCAATTCCCTTTTCTTTAAATTTCAAACTTCAAATTTAGAACTCTAATTAAACACATAATAGCTAGATTCAAGTAATTAAACAATAACTTAAGTAAAATGCTAAGATTATACCTCACTTAATTAGAGATCTAGCATGAAGATCTTGGCCTCCAATTTGCTCTCTTTTCACCACAATCCATGCTAGAATAGGCCAAAAAGAAATGGGTAGAGATTGGATTATGATTTTGTGAGGTTATACTTTGATTTTTGATGAATTTGTGAGGATTTTTTTTGAAGAGAATGAGAGGAGAAACAAATGGGAGGGCTGCTGAATTTGGACAGCAGAAATGGGGAAAGGGAGAGAGAGAGAGTGGGTGTGGGTGCATGTGGAATTGTCAAAGTCAACCCAATATCCATACCTCTTTATAAAACAGTTTTCTCACATGTATTAAAGCCAAAAGAGGGGGGAAAGTGGCTGTCCAGCAGAGGTGGGGCCAGCCAAAAGTGAGGGGTGAGGTTGTGAGAGAGTGAACAAAAAAATTCTATGCAAAAAGACCCCCCTCAAGTTACCAAATTGCAAGTTTTCGCTAATTTCACCAAAAAAGCCTTTTTTCTTCAATAATTTCTAAACTGTTTTGGCAAACCATTTCATTTCAAAAACAACATGTTAAAATTTTGTTTAATGTGTTATGATGCACAAAATTTGTTTCAACTCATTCCAATTTGTAATTTTCCCTAATTAAATGTATTAGTGACGGCTTAAAAATAATATTAAAATAATTTTTTTCAGAAAATTTGAAATTTCACCAGTGGCTCAATAAACACCAAATACTAGCAATTACATAGCTAGAATATGTATATTTAATTTTTATAATAAGATATTTGTATTTTGACTTTTTACAGAAAACCCCATTATTTTACCGATTTTTCGAAATTTCACCGATACGATTTTCAAAACGTTACAGAAGACTTGGTCAATGTTGTGAAGCTTGGAAGAAGCTTGTAGAAACATTGACAAAGTCCACTCTTTTGTCATTCCTTAGGATATTTGTTAACCCAACCCTTAACCTTAGCCCTTGGTTAATTCTCTGCATGAGTTAGGCATGAAGGCTTAACTCACTCATGGTTGCAATAATTCATTTAATTAACTCATATGATGAGTTCTTTCTTCTTCTTCTTCTTCTTCTTCTTCTTCCTCCTCCTCCTCCTCAAAGCTTTCTAGCTTCAATGGAGATATGAGAAAAAGTGTGAGAAAATAAAATCTAAATGAAGAGATAGCTTGTGTTAGTGTCTCCTCGACGTAGATCATCTTCGGCCTCGAAGTCTTCGAAGCAAGCATGTTTGTTTCTTCATGGGAGCATCTCTAGAGTCCAGAGTTCACGATCGCAGCGAAAGGGACTACTACACGGAGCTATTGAAGTGAAGGACCGGTTTACAAAGGTTGTATTCCTTGCTTACTTAGGATGTAAAGTGTTTGCATTTCATATTCCGTCGATTTCTAGTTAACGATTCTTAGTTAGGGTTAGCTAAAACGGCAAATTTTTGAATTTGGCATAGACGATGCCTCCCGAAACCTTGTTGCCGTCTTGGGTAACCCTATAGTGGTATCAGAGCCATGCTAGAAATTTATACGGATTTTGTTAAGATTACGAAACCGAAATACTCCAAAACTTGAAACGCGAAAATCTTGTTTCTGTCGAATTTAAAATGTTGTCTAAAAATTTTTTAAACAAGTACAGAGTGTTATATGGGATATATCATGAACACAGTCAAAATTTCAGGGGGTTCTGCTCGGATTTGGCCGAGATCATGGTGATGGTGGCCGGCCTTGCTTGAAATTTTTTTTGTGTTCCAGAGACATGGTTTTGATATTTCAGGTGTTGTTTGTTTTTGTTAATTTTGTATGTGATATAATCTTACACTATAAGCAATTCGGAGTGTTTCGTATTCGTAGTTTTAACATTATTTCGGGTTATTCGCATGTTGTCTAGACGAAGTTAAAAAGTTCGATTGAATGTCAAAAATCCATTTTTCCAAGTTTAACGTATTCGGAAAAACAAGCAAGTGATCTTATGAACCCTCTAGAAGAATGAAACCCTAACTCGACTTTTTGGATCGCGGAACCGCGGTCAAACCCTTGGGTTTGCCGTAGTTCCGTGGCGACATGAGTGAGGCTTGGGTTTGCCCTTCTACGACTGGTGCATAGATACTGTGGCATATTCTGGGTATTACTAAAACTGTGCTCAAGTGTTGAGCTGTCGGAAAATTGTGGGACTTTGATGGATCGATCGAAAAGTTTAATGTTCGTCCGGAAATTATGTGATGGGATACAATATTTGGAATCCACAAAAGTAGTTATGAGATAACTAATTTGAATGTTATAAATCTAGCAATTTAGTCCATTTGATCGATTGCCACGGGATTTTGATGTGATCAAAAGTCCGTCGCAATCACGTAGTGTACGCGAATACTCGCCGGGTAACATTATTAGATAGCCATGCCCCATAGCCCCGACCAAGTGACTGCAGGAGAACCCTGTCGCCAAAAGCATCCGTTCGGGTGCTCGCAGCAGCGGTGTTCTTCCTAGGTGCACTTCGTCGACGGTATCGGGGGGTGCGGCCGTCTACTAAAGTTTCCGATGAGAATTCGATCAGGATGTCGGGAATCTTGTTGAATTACCCGACTAGATATTAAAAGGTGTCTTGAATATCGAGACTAAAAAGCGAGGTTTATAATTGTTAGGCATGCGATGTCTAAGGAATTCATTTGGTTAGGCATGTGATGTCTAAGGTGGTTGTGGATTCCAACTGTTGTAGTTTTTCACTTTCTTTTCTACGACCGTAAGTGTAATTTGTAGTGTATCTCCGGTTTCGATGGTATATGTCAACGACAATTGCGATACACATATTTACTTACGTTGATGACATGTGATGTTATGTGTTGCTGGGATATGTTATATTGGATCGTCGTTTTTGAATAGCCGGGGGTTTTATGTGAGATGAGAGTTTTTCATTTTCATTCATGTAAAATTCATTGTATGTAATATTTTTTATTGGGGCACTTCCGGGTTGAGGATGATGTCACCATTGTATATTATTTACTTTTCTGTATTAAGATAGACCCAAGGTGGGGAGCACAAGTAACCGGGTTCTAGGGTCCAGTGGGAGACCATCTCGAGGAGTCGAGACCGGGTGTCATAAATCTAGAATTAGTAGGGTTGCTTGCCGCTCTCGTAGGGGTCTAGGGGTGTGGGATTGGCTATTCATCACGACCGTGGAATCCGTGTTTTATACTGGCTTAAAATAAAACCCGGAAATCCTAGTATATCCAATATTTCATATGTTGTTTTCTGCTGCGATATCTGTGATGTGATCATTTGATATATTGATGAGATGAATACAGGATATAGTATATGTGATATATTATATAGATGTTGCTTATGTTTTACACCCGCGCTAGCACTGCCCGGCTCTGCCGTTAGTTACCTAACCTAACGGTGCATGAGGGGACATCGAGGCAAATGCGGATGGCATAAGCGTACGTTGTATTTATCTGTGAGTTTAGGTAACTTAAAATGATGGGACTTCATTAATGAGATTAATGAGATAAAAGAAACCTAAAGATGTTGTGGAATTGAATTTTCAAAAACAGGTAGCTCTAGTTGTTGCTTTGCATAGCGGTATTCCTTATAGAACATCCAGCACCTTATTCGATAAGGAAAGAGCCGAGATCCCTTCACTGGGGGTGACCTCTTTAGCAATAACTGGCAGATACTACAACCCTCAGTTTTGTCTTTTGATAGCTTCTATGGTTTTTGCTTTGCATAGTGGTATTTGTGAAATATCCTGCATCTCATTCGATGAGGAAAGAGCCGACGATCCCTTCACCGGGAGTGACCACTTTAGCAAAACTAGTAAAAGCCTCAAAAACACTCCATTTTAAATCATTTGATTCTACAACGATATCAAGTTCATTACGCAAAAGGTTTTCTTAAAAACCTGTCGTAGCCCTCCGTCATTTCAGATAAGTAATAGTTAGTATTCGTGCTGTGTTTGTTGGCCTTTGTCAAGGCATGGTGTGCAGTAGCTGATTACTGCTTATCTGTATAAGCATATGATGCGATTGAGTTAGGGTAGTCGTGCGACCTTGTTGGCCTTTGTCAAGGGTCATGCGGTTGGGTTTAATTCAATCAGGAAATGACGGGTTGAACTTGACTAGCATCCTATAGTTTGTTGGCCTTTGTCAAGGTCATAGGAGGTTAGGGGTAAAATATTATCGGGAATTTCAAGTGTTGAAATTTGCAATAAGATTGCATACCTCCTATGAGATAGTTGGATCCCGATACCCACTGGGAGTAAGAGTTACTCCTGGGAGAGTTTTACACATTACAAATAGCCGATCAAGTAGGTGTCTAGAAAGGTGTCAACAGGGTTATGCCCCTGGGAAAAAGAGGTTAATTTTAATTAGGTCCGTGCGAAAGCACGGGGAACCTCCCTCAAAGTACTGGCATTGGCCTGGCCGAAAGATTGGCGAACTTGTAGGGTGTAATTAATCCCGGCTAGTCTTTCCTTTTAGGGTTTGAAGGAAGATTTGACTAAAACAGTGGGAGCCATCCTGATTAGATAAATTAATAACCAATCTGATCTTGCAAGAGCATACGCTGAGTGTTTTTTCTCTCTCTCCAGGTAGCGACCATGTTACGCCTTAATCAAGATAATAATATAGATGTATTGACCGAACTCGCTTGTTATACTGAGCTGGGGAATGTTGGTCCCGCTCCAACTTATAATTGTTATAAGACCGAGCAGGAAATAGGGGATTACCAGAATTTTCGTGCCGCCCAAACGAAGATAGTGTATGATGATGCATCTTCTTCGGGTGTGTTCATTACAGAGAACTGTTTCTCAGTATCCTTTACGTCCTGGGTATGCTGATACCGGATCAGGATCCCATACATGTAATCTGTTGCATGGGCTACAGATAGGTAGAGAACTGAGAATGGGTGATAAGTTTCAAGAGTTGGAAACGGTGCAAGTGTTGCAGCCAAATCTGTTGGCAGTTATCACCCTGTATTACGAAATACGTTGATTCGGAACGAATGTTATTAGATACCGAACCTGATATACAGCATCATATCAGTTCTTTATTAAGTAAAGAAGGATATAAATTTGTATTGTAGGATAATGTTTTGAACAATTCTTATATCAAGAGTTGATCGATTCAGGCACGTTATCTAAAGCATATACATTCTAAATCAAACTACAGTTCTTAAAAGTACAGAACACACACAAGAAGAAGAGTTCAGAAATGAATGAATCCTTCTTGAGGTATTATAGACTAGGTCATATCAATGCAACTCGACTAGCTAAGTTACATTTAGATGCATATTTAAATATGTTTGAATTTACATCTTGTGAAGCTTGCCGGTCATGTCACAAAGATAAGATGACCATAGCTCCATTTATTGGAAATAGAGAAAGAGTTAGTGAACTCTTGGAATTGATACATGATGATGTATGTAGGTCCCCTGTCTACATATGCTAGGAACGGTTCTTTGTACTTCATTACATTCACTGATGATCTCTCAAGATTCGGACATATGTTCTTGTTGAAACACAAGTCTGAACCTTTTGATATATTCAAAGAATATAAGTTAGAAGTAGAGAACCAAAACGGGTATAAGTATTATGTCCTTTGATGTGATCAGGGAGGAGAATACTTGAGCACGGAATTCCTGGACTATTCTAAGGAGAATAAGATTCTCTCTCAGCATTACTCCTCCGTATACACCACAGCATGTCGGTGTATCGGGGCGCAGCAATCGTACCCTATGTGATAAGGTGTGCTCTATGATGAGTACTACTGAGTTGCCTATTTTCTTTTGGGGGTTATACACTTGTGAAGCTGTATACCCATTGAATAGGGTTCCAACCAAATTAGGTGCCTACCACTCCATATGTGATATGGTATGGGAAGAGCCTATCTCTTAAGGATGTTAAGATTTGGGGGTTGTCCGGCCTATGTCTAAAAGCTAAATCCGGACAAGCTCGAGGCAAGGTCAGTTCTGTAGAAGTTTGTTGGATATCCCAAGTATTTGCAAGGGAATATCTTCTACCACACTGAGGAACAAAAGGTGTTTTTTTTCTCAGCATGCCACCTTTTGGAAAGGGAATTTCTTGTGAAGAAATTAGTGGTCATGAGGTAGAACTGAAAGCAGTTCCAGCTATATAAAGTACAGCTGATGATTTGGTAGAACCGGAGGATTCAATAGCACCCAACGAACCACAGCCTCTCCACCGATCTAGTAGGGTTCCTCACCCACCTGAGAGATACTTCGGTTTTCTCTATGACAGTGGGAGCGAGAATTGCATCATGAGATGATGACCCAACTAGTTTCGAGTAGGCCATCAAGAGTGGGGACTCTGTGAGAATGGCTGGATGCTAAGCGATCTGAGATGGAATCTATATACACCAACAAAGTATGGACTTTGGTTGCTATATCTGAAGGGTTAAATCCCCAACAGGAGCAAGTATATCTTGAGAAGATTACTTAGTGTACATGGAAAAGTTGAGACTTTCAAAGCTAAGACTAGTTGCAAAAGGTTCTCATCATCGACCAAGTGTGGATAAAGATGAAACCTTTTCTAGTGCCTATGCTTAAGTCCATCCGGATCCTACTTGCCATTGCTACATATCATGACTACGCTATCTGGCGGTTGGGTGTCATGACTGTGTAGGGTTGCTAGGCACACGCACAAGGGTCTACGAGGCATCAACCATGCCCGATTTAAAATTTAGCCGTGTCGAACAACCCAAAACCGGATCTTTAAACTAGAGTTTAGGCGAAAACAAGCATGTTAAACACTTTAACACTAAGTGAGAGGGATTACAACCTTTGTAGATCCGGTCCTTCACTTCTTAAGCTCCGTGTTGAAGTCCCTTCACTGCGATCATCGTGTTCCGGACTCTCGAGAGGCTCCACGAAGAGAAAGATGCAAGCTTGCTTCCGATCTTCGATAACAAAGATGATCTACCTTGAAGTTCCATTAACACAAGCTAACACTCACTAAATGAAGTGAACACCCTCATCTAAATGGCAAGGATAGATAAGGATGATGAAGTAGAATTTTTGCTCTCTTTTATTATCTTTTTCTCACACTCATTCATCACTTAGAAAAAAGCTAGTAAGCTTTTTCCAAGAAAATAAGAAGGAAGAAGAAGAAGAATAAATCATAATCATTTTGTGATGAATAATGCAAAGTAATCATAAGGTTAGAAATGTAACTATGGTTCAAGTAACCATTGTAGAGAATTAACCAAGATTAAAGGGTGTGGTTGGGTTAAGGAAATATCATGCAAAAATATCTAAATAAATATCTTTGCACAAAACAAAAAGAAATCTTCTAGAAACTTCTAGAATAACTTAACCCTAATCAAACCTTAACCATGTTTAATCTCCACTAAACATGTTGCATTAATAACCACATCATGTTACAATATTATATATCACATATATAATATTTATTGTAACAAAATAAAATAACACAATTAACATATATCGCATATATATCAATGTATTACCCGAGTGAGAAAAAAAATCTTTTAGTGAGCTAATATTAGTTAATGTAATTTAATATATCATATATATTATTATACATTAAATTATCGAATTAACACTTGATCCAACAATCCGGCTATATCGCATATAACCGACTAGTATCTCATTTACCGATTCATCGAATCAACACTTGATCCGATGACCCGGCTGATATCAAATATCGCGAGAATATAATACAGTATCTCATATCGCATTATCCTCGGTCCTGCACATATCACATATGTGCCCCTACTCCGTTTTGCCTGTGTCAAGAAACCTCTGTGTAGGACTCTAAAGAATCGTCAATACGCCGGCAGTAGGTGATGATCATATCAAACACCCACAAGCTGCAAGCGGTCAGCTAAACGTAACAGCCACCCAGGTATTGAGCGATCAGAAGATCAACAAGAAAGCTTGTACATTCTCCTGCGAATCCAATCAGTAACACTCCCGTACAGTCCGGTCTCGTTGTCTGATATGTCGCATATCTCGCCTAGGGGTGGTAAACGTCAGACCCCAGTAGCTTGATAAGTTGTGTCGATCTGAGGTCTATAACAGTTCGAGAAACTACTGATAACACTTACCAGTAAATCTCAGCAACCCTGGCCAGGGATTTCCAGTTATAGCCAATCGAACACAGCATAACATCAACTCCCTATACCAGGAGAGACGAATCCCCTCCTATCGCTCATTGCCTCCATGTGATTCGGGACTGTACCCAAAAGCCACCTTTTTGCATGCCCTCTTGGACGTGGTATGATGGAAATCAAAGCACAGTGGGAATCACATAAGACTCTATGACGATCTCGGGTCAACAGACTACTCTGTACCAGTGTCACCGAAGAACTGCCATCTGACGTGAGGTATAATACCATCTGGGAGTTCTCGGCGAGTCCGTCCACTGTACCCAGTCTCTACAGAGGACCCATACACCATCCTTGATGTCAAACACCGATGGATATGGGATCATCCATCGCCCATCATATGGGTCAGGATGCGTATACGCTAGTCTACTCTGGTGCATCGATGCCCTGTCTCGATACACCCTCGACTAGGAACAGTTATAAGATGTACTCGTCGACTACCGTGGCCCCACTAGTATGATCTCATCATAGTCCCAATAGTCGAGTACATATCCTAAGGGCTTTATCAACATGTAACATAAAGACAGTCAGAGTATATGTTAAGATAAAGTACAACCAGATAGCATACTATCATGTCAAGCAAGAAAGTCCTCCCTATATATGTCCAAGCATCTATTACAATATACATCGTATGTACAGTAATGGCCTCTAGGGCATACATATAACTAACAATCTCCCACTTGCACTAGGGCCATCTGTTGTGATATCGCATACCCAACAATTAGCTGTGGTTGAAGTATCTCATACTCAACCATCCCATAAAAGTCTCTACTGGGAAAAAGGCCTTCGTGAGTGGATCCGCCTGTTGTCCTCTGTGTCTACTCTCCTAACCTCGATCTCCCTGGAGATCAACCATCTCCATGATCAGGTGATACTGCCTAAGAATTATATCTGGATTACTGATGGGACGGTAGTTCCTAGGCAAAAGCCACAACTCCATTGTCACACAATGGTAGGAACGAAGTTCATCTCATGAACTTATATATATCCAGACTGCCTCTTTAGTAGCATCTTTGGTAACGATGTATCTTTCCTTTAATCGTCTAGTAAGTCACGGTATCTAGCTTGGAACTATTCCAACACACCGTCCCTCCTTTAAGGGTAAAGACAATGCATGCGACTGACATTCAGTCGTCCTTATCACCCTGGAACTTTTCCAGTGATTCTCCCGAGGATCGATTGATACCATCTCACTACAACTGTGAGAATCCTAACATCCAATTAGATCTATCTCATACATCCAAAACCCAGGATTTAGGAGGTATCACCTTGATCCTATACGGAGAATCCTTGTGATAAGCGGAGATTGACCGAGCGTAGCATAGGAAACTCCTTCCCTATCATGAGTATGTCATCCACGTACTCTACGAGGATCACCACCATACTCCCTACTACCTTTTTTTATATACAAGGTTCATCTACAATTTTGATGAAGTCAAACTCTTTGACTACCACATCAAAACAGATTTTCCAACTCCGCGATGCCTGTTTTATCACATAAAACATCTTGCACACGTTTCCGCTGCTCCCACTGCCTACGAAGCCCTTTGGCTGTGTACTTATAGACGCTCTCTTCCAAATTATCATTTAGAAAAGCAGTCATGACACCCAAGCGCCAGATATCGTAGTTATGGTATGTAGCCGTGGCAAGTAGGATCTGGATGGACATAAGCATAGCTTTGAAAGTCTCAACTTTTCCATGTACACCAAGTAATCTTCTCAAGATATACTTGCTCCTGATGGGGATTTAACCCTTCAGATAAAGTAACCAAAGTCCATACTTTGTTGGTGTATAAGGATTCCATCTCAGATCACTAGGCATCCAGCCATTCTTACAGAGTCCCACTCCTGATGGCCAGCTCGAAACTAGTTGGGTCATCATCTCATGATGCAACCTCGCTCCCACTGTCATAGAGAAACCGAAGTATCTTTCAGGTGGGTGAGGAACCCTACTAGATCAGCAGAGAGGCTGAGGTTCGTTGGAAATTATTGAATCCACATTCAATAGGTATGCAGCTTCTCAAGTGCATAACTCCCAAAAGGAAATAGGAAACTCAGTAGTACTCATCATAGAGCACACAATATCACATAGGGTGCTTTGCCACACCCCGATATACCATCGTGCTATGGTGTATACGAAGGAGTAATGCTGAGAGAGAATCTCATTCTCCTTTAGAATAGTCCAGGAATTCCGTGCTCAAGTATTCTCCTCCTTGATCTCATCAAAGGACATAATACTTTTACCCGTCTTTGGTTCTCTACTTCTAACTTATATTCTGTGAATATCTCAAAAGGTTCGGACTTGTGTTTCAACAGGAACATATGTCTGAATCTTGAGAGATCATCAGAGAATGTAATGAAGTAAAAAGAACCGGTCTTGGCATGTGTAGACAGGGGACCTTCATACATCAGCATGTACCAATCCCAAAAGTTCACTAACTCTTTCTCTCTTTTCAATAAACAGAGCTATGGTCATCTTATCTTTGTGACATGACCGGTAAGTTTCACAAGATGTAAATTCAAACAGATTTAAATATGCATCTAAATGTAACTTAGTTAGTCGAGTCGCATTGATATGACCTAGTCTACAATGCCTCAAGAAGGATTCGTTCATTTCTGAACTCTTCCTCTCGTGTGTGTTCTGTATACTAAGAACTGTAGTTTGATTTAGAACGTCAATGCTTTTAGATAACGTGCCTGAACCGATCAACTCTTGATATAGGAAATGTTCAAAACATTATCCAACAATACAAAATTATATCCTTTCTTTACTAATAAAGAGACTGATATGATGTTGTATATCAGGTTTGATATCTAATAACATTCGTTCAGAATCAATGTATTCTGGTAATACAGGGTGATAGTGCCAACAGACTTGGCTGCAACACTTGCACCGTTTTCTGTCTCATGAAACTTATCGCCCGTTCTCAGTTCTCTACCTTTCTGTAGCCCATATAACAGATTACATATGCGGGATCCTGATGCGGTATCTCATACCCAGGACGTAAAGGATACTGAGAAACAGTTCTCGGTAATGAACACACCCGAAGAAGATGCATCAGCATGCACTTTCTTCGTTTGGGCGGCACGGGAAATCTGATATTCCCCAATTTCCTGCTCTGTCTTATAACAATTATAAGTTAGAGCGGGACCAACGTTCCCTAGCGCAGTATAACAAGCGGGTTCGGTCAATATATCCGTATTATTATCTTGATTAAGGCGTGACATGGTCTCTACCTGGAGAGAGAGAGAGAAGAAAACACTCAGCGTGCGCTTTTACAAGATTAGATTGGTTATCTAATATATCTAATCAGAATGTCTCCCACTGTTTTAATCAAATCTTCCGTCAAACCCTAAAAGGAAAGACTAGCCGGGATTAATTACACGCTACAAGTTCGCCAATCTTTCACCCAGGCCAGTGTCGGTACTTTGAGGGAGGTCCCCCGTGCTTTCGCACGAACCTAATTAAAGTAAACCTCGTTTTTCCAGGGGCGTAACCCCGTTGACACCTTTCTAGACACCTACTTGATCGGCTAATTGTAATGTGTAAAACTCTCCCAGGAGTAACTCTTACTCGCAGCGGGTATCGGGATCCAACTATCTCATAGAAGGTATGCAATCTCATTGCAAATTTCAACACTTGAAATTCCCAATAATATTTTATACCCCTAGCATGCTATGACCTTGAAGCATGCCAAACAACCCATAGTCCACTAGTCAAGTTCAACCCGTACATTTCTTGATTGAATTAAACCCACCCGCACGACCCTTAACGCATGCCAAACAACGCCGTACGAATACCCTAATCCAATCGCATCGTATGCTAGAAGATAAGCACTAGTTAGATACCGTACACTATGCCTTGACGCATGCCAAACTACCGCAGCACGAATACTAAGTAGTACTTATCTGAAATGACGGAGGGCTACGTAGGTTTTTAAGAAAACCATAAGCGTAATGAACTTGATATCGTTGTAGAATCGAGTAATTCTAAATGGAGTGTTTTTTAGGCTTTTCTAGTTTTGCTAAAGAGGTCACTCCCGGTGAAGGGATCGTCGGCTCTTTCCTCATCGAATAAGGTGCAGGATATTTCACAAATATCGCTGTGCAAAGAAAGAACTATAGAAGCAATCAAAAGACAAACCAAGTATGCAGCATCTGCTAGTTTCTCTAAAGAGGTCACTCCCGGTGAAGGGATCTCGGCTCTTTCCTCATCGAATAAGGTGTTGGATGTTCTACAAGAAACACCGCTATGCAAAGCAAGAACTAGAGCTACCAGTTTTTAAACAAGTTTCTACAACATCTTAGGTTTCTTTTATTTCATTAATCTCATTAATGAAGTCCCATTTTATTTTTCTTCACAAGCATCAAATATAAAACGAAATCAACAATATATAATATATATCTCATATATATAATATAAACATTCGTCTCAGGCAGTAATATGATCTCATCACAGAACATTGCAGCAGAAGAACATATATGAAATATTGGATATACTAGGATGTCTGTGTTTTTAATACGAGCCTGTATAAAACACGGATTCCACGGTCGTGATGAATAGCCAAACCCACATCCCTAAACCCCTACGAGAGCAGCAAGCAACACTGCCAATTCTAGGGTTAGGAGACCCGGTCTCGACTCCTCGAGATGGTCTCCCACTGGACCCCAGAACCCGGTTACTTGTGCTCCCCACCTTAGGTCTACCTAATGCGGAAAAGTAAATAATATACAATGGTGACATCATCCTCAGCCCGGAAGTGCCCCAATAAAAGAATATTACATACAAATGAATTTTACATGAATGAAAAAGAAAAACTCTCATCTCACATAGAACCCCCGGCTATTCAAAACGCAACGATCCAATATAACATATCACAGCAACACATAATATCTTATATCATCAACGTAAGCAAGTATGCGTATCCCGATTGTCGTTGATGTATAGAAACGAAGCCGGCGATACACCACATACTACACTTACGGTCACAGAAAAGAAAGTGTAAAACTACAACAGTTGGAATCCGCAACCTTCTTAGACATCGCATGCTTAACCAAATGAATTCCTTAGACATCGCATGCCTAACAATTATAAACCCCGCATTTTAGTCTCTTTATCGAAAACTCTTTTCAATATCAAGTCGGGCAATTCAACAAGATTCCCAACAACCTGATCGAATGCTCGTCGCAAACTTTAGTAGACGGCCGCACCCCCGGATGCCGTCGATGAAGTGCACTAAGGCGGAACACCGCTGCCGCGAGCACCCGAACGGATGCTTTTGGTGACGGGGTTCTCCTACAGTCACTTTGTCGGGGCTATGGGGCGTGGCTATCTATTAAGTTTACCCGGCGAGTATCCGCGTACGCTACGTGATTGCGACAGACTTTTGATCACATCAAAATTCCATGGCAACCGATCATCTGAGACTAAACTGCTAGATTTATAACATTCAAATTAGTTATCTCATAACTACTTGTGGATTCTAAATATTGTATCACATTCCAGATAAATAGACAATGTTAAACTTTCCGATCGAATAATCAAACACCCAAGTTTTCCCAAATAGTTCTCAACACTTGAAATTAGTTTAAAAACATCCATCACATGCCACAGTACTAATGGTCCAGCCGTAGAAGGGTCAAGCCAACGCCTCACATATGGCACGTCGTACTGCCCCAAACCCTAAGGTTTAGGGGCAGTTCAAGACGACCACATAATCGAGTTAAGGTTTGTTGTCTTCTAGAGGGTCCACCGTGTTACTTGCACGACTTAGAACGTTCTTAAACTACAGAAAAATCCAACACTTGGAAATTTTCCGGCAGGGGAAAAAATGAGTTATTGATATCCGTTCGAACTTTTTAACAGTTTCTAAAATTATCCGGAAAAACTAAAACGAAGTTAAATTATCCGATCGAATCAACGAGTCCCCAATACACCCCAGAAAACTCAACACTTGAGTATAATTAAAAATTCCCAGAAGAATCAGGAATTACCTACGGAGGTTACTGTGCAAACCCTCCCTCAATCCTCATTTCTTGCCGCGGAACCGCCGCCAATACCTTGGTTTGGCCGCGGTTCCGCGGCGTTTTGGATGATTTAGGGGGTCGGGTTTCACAGTAATTCCTAAATTTCCCTGCTGATTTTTTTGAGTATTTTTAATGCAGAAAAAATCAACTTTTTGAAAAATATCCACAGAAGGATACAAACGGGGTTTTCGGAGTTCGATCGGACTTTAAACTTCACATAGACTTTGCCTAAAGCTCTAGCTTGGCTCTAATACCACTGTAGGGTTTCCAGGCACACGCACAAGGGTCTACGAGGCATCAACCATGCCCGATTTAAAATTTAGCCGTGCCGAACAACCCAAAGCCGGATCTTTAAACTCGAGTTTAGGCGAAAACAAGCATGTTAAACACTTTAACACTAAGTGAGAGGGATTACAACCTTTGTAGATCCGGTCCTTCACTTCTTAAGCTCCGTGTTGAACTCCCTTCACTGCGATCATCATGTTCTGGACTCTCAAGAGGCTCCACGAAGAGAAAAATGCAAGCTTGCTTCCGATCTTCGATAACAAAGATGATCTACCTTGAAGTTTCATTAACACAAGCTAATACTCACTAAATGAAGTGAACACCCTCATCTAAATGGCAAGGATAGATAAGGATGATGAAGTAGGATTTTTGCTCTCTTTTATTATCTTTTTCTCACACTCATTCATCACTTGGAAAAAAGCTAGTAAGCTTTTACCGTGAAAAGAAGAAGGAAGAAGAAGAAGAATAAATCATAATCATTTTGTGATGAATAATGCAAAATAATCATAAGGTTAGAAATGCAACCATGGTTCAAGTAACCATTGTAGAGAATTAACCAAGGTTAAAAGGTGTGGTTGGGTTAAGGAAATATCATGCAAAAATATCTAAACAGATATCTTTGCACAAAACAAAAAGAAAGCTTCTAGAAACTTCTAGAATAACTTAACCCTAATCAAACCCTAACCATATTTAATCTCCACTAAACATGTTGAATTAATAACCACATCATGTTACAATATTATATATCACATATATAATATTTATTGTAACAAAATAAAATAATACAATTAACATATATCGCATATATATCAATGTATTACCCAAGTGAGAAAAAAAATCTTTTAGTGAGCTAATATTAGTTAATGTAATTTAATATATCATATATATTATTATACATTAAATTATCGAATCAACACTTGATCCGACAATCCGGCTATATCGCATATAACCGACTAGTATCTCATTTACCGATTCATCGAATCAACACTTGATCCGATGACCCGGCTGATATAAAATATCGCGAGAATATAATACGGTATCTCATATAGCATTATCCTCGGTCCTGCACATATCACATATGTGCCCCTACTCCGTTTTGCCTGTGTCAAGAAACCTCTGTGTAGGACTCTAAAGAATCGTCAATATGCCGGCAGTAGGTGATGATCATATCAAACACCCACAAGCTGCAAGCGGTCAGCTAAACGTAACAGCCACCCAGGTATTGAGCGATTAGAAGATCAACAAGCAAGCCTGTACATTCTCCTGCGAATCCAATCAGTAACACTCCCGTACAGTCCGGTCTCGTCGTCTGATATGTCGCATATCTCGCCTAGGGGTGGTAAACGTCAGACCCCAGTAGCTTGATAAGTCGTGTCGGTATGAGCTCTATAACAGTTCGAGAAACTACTGATATTACTTACCAGTAAATCTCAGCAACCCTGGCCAGGGATTTCCAGTTATAGCCAATCGAACACAGCACAACATCAACTCCCTATACCGGGAGAGACGAATCCCCTCCTATCGCTCATTGCCTCTATGTGATTCGGGACTGTACCTAAAAGCCACCTTTTTGCACGCCCTCTTGGACGTGGTATGATGGAAATCAAAGCACAATGGGAATCACACAAGACTCTATGACGATCTCGGATCAACAGACTACTCTGTACCAGTGTCATCGGAGAACTGCCATCTGACGTGAGGTATAATACCATCTGGGAGTTCTCGGCGAGTCCGTCCAGTGTACCCAGTCTCTACTGAGCACCCGTACACCATCCTTGATGTCAAACACCGATGGATATGGGATCATCCATCGCCCATCATATGGGTCAAGATGCGTATACGCTGGTCTACTCTGGTGCATCGATGCCCTGTCTCGATACACCCTCGACTAGGAACAGTTATAGGATGTACTCGTCGACTACCGTGGCCCCACTAGTATGATCTCATCATAGTCCCAGTAGTCGAGTACATATCCTAAGGGTTTTATCAACATGTAACATAGAGACAGTCAGAGTACATGTTAAAATAAAGTACAACCAGATAGCATACTATCATGTCGAGCAAGAAATTCCTCCCTATATATGTCCAAGCATCCATTACAATATACATCGTATGTACAGTAATGGCCTCTAGGGCATACATATAACTAATAGACTGATTTTCTAAATGATGATTTAGAAGAGAGCGTCTATAAGTACACAGCCAGAGGGCTTCGTAGACAGTGGGAGAAGCGGAAACGTGTGCAAGTTGCTTTATGAGTTAAAGCAGGCATCGCGGAGTTGGAACATCTATTTTGATATGGTAGTCAAAGTGTTTGACTTCATCAAAATGGTATATGAACCTTATATATACAAAAAGGTAGTAGGGAGTATGGTGATGATCCTCGTATTGTACGTGGATGACATACTCTTGATAGGAAAGGAGTTTCCTATGCTATACTCGGTCAATCTCCTCTTATCACATGGATTCTCCATATAGGATCAAGGTGATACCTCCTAAATCCTGAGTTTTGGATCTATGAGATAGATCTAAATGGATGTTAGGATTCTCACTAGGTGTAGTGAGATAGTATCAATCGATACTGGGGAGAATCACTGGATAGCTTCCAGGGTGGTAAGGTCGACTGAATGTCAGTCACAGGCATTATCTTTACCCTCAGTGGAGTGACGGTATGTTGGAAGAGTTCCAAGCAAGATACCGTGACACACTAGACAATAAAAGTTGGATACATTGCTACCAAAGATGCTACCAAAGAAACAGTCTGGGTGTATATAAGTTCATGAGATGAACTTTGTTCCTACCATTGTGTGACAATGGAGTTGTGGCTTTGGCCTAGGAACCCCGTCCCATCAGTGATCCAGACATATTCTTAGGCAATATCACCTGATCATGGAGATGGTTGATCTCCAGGGAGATCAAGGTCAGGAGAGTAGACACAGAGGAGAAAAAGGCGGATCCACTCACAAAGGCCTATTCCCAGGAGAGACTTATATGGGATGGTTGAGTATGAGATACTTCAACCACTGCTGATTGTTGGGTATGAGATACTACAACAGATGGCCCTAGTGCAAGTGGGAGATTGTTAGTGATATGTATGCCCTAGAGGCCATTACTGTACATACGATGTATATTGTAGTGGATGCTTGGACATATATATGGAGAACTTTCTTGCTCGACATGATAGTATGATATCTGGTTGCTCTTTATCTTAACATGTACACTGATTGTCTCTATGTTACATGCTGATAAAGCCCTTAGGATGAGTACTTGACTACCAGGATTTTGATGCAGATCACACTAGTAGGGACAGTGTAGTCGCTAAGTACATCATTCAAATGTTCCTAGTCGAGGGTATATCGAGACAGAGTATCGATATACCAGAGTAGACTAGCGTATAGCTTCTCGACCTATGTATATAGGCGATGGATGATCCCATATCCATTGGTGTTTGGCATCAGAGATAGTATACGGGTGCTCAGTGGAGACTGGGTACACTGAACGGACTCACCGAGAACTCCTACATGGTATTATACCTATCGTCAGATAGCAGTTCTCTGGTGACACTAGTACAGGTTAGTCTGTAGACCCGAGATCGTCATAGATTCTTTTGTGATTCCCACTTTGGTTTGATTTCCACCTTACCACGTTCAAGAGAATGTGCAAAACGGTGGCTTTTAGGTACAGTCCCGAGTCGCATGGAGGCAATGA
The DNA here is from genome assembly GCA_030015575.1 of Agapanthus africanus. Classification (NCBI taxonomy): domain Eukaryota; kingdom Viridiplantae; phylum Streptophyta; class Magnoliopsida; order Asparagales; family Amaryllidaceae; genus Agapanthus; species Agapanthus africanus. The sequence continues at coordinate 73,618,730 of CM057349.1, forward strand.
GCGATAGGAGGGGTTTTGTCTCTTCCGGTATTGCAAGTTGATGTTGCGCTGTGCTCGATTGGCTATAATAGAAAGTCCCTGGCCAGGGGTGCTTAAGAGATATACTGGTAAGTGTTATCAGTAATTTCTCGACCCGTTATGAGCCTTATATCGACACGACTTATCGAGTTACTAGGGTCTGACGTTTACCACTCCTAGACGAGATATGGGACATATCAGACGAAGAGACCGGACTGTACGGTAGTGTTACTGACTGGATTCGCAGGAGTATGAGAAGGCTTGCTTGTTGATCTTCTGATCGCTCAATACCCGGGTGGCCGTTACGTTTAGCAGACCGCTTGCGACTTGTGGGTGTTTGATATGATCATCACCTACTGCCGGCGTATTGACGACTCTTTAAAGTCCTACACAGGGGTTTCCTGGCTCAAGCGAAACGGAGTAGGAGCACATTTGTGATATGTGCAGGACCGAGATTGATACGATATGAGATACCGTATTCTATTCTCATGATTTGTGACATTGGTCGGTTGTATGCGATATAACCGGGTTATCGGATCAAGTGTTGATTCGGTAAGTTGTTACACAAGATATTAGTCGGTTATATGTGATATAGCCGGATTATTAAATCAAGAGTTGATTTGATAATCTAATGTATAATTATATATTAGATATATTACATTACATTAACTAATATTAGCTCACTTATGATTTCTTTTCTCACTTGATGTGCATATTGTATATATGTGATATATATATTTGTGTACATGTATTGTGTCATGCTTAATGATACATGCAAGATGGGTGTATGAGACTTAAGCCATGCTGGGGTTAAGTTAAGGTTTTATTTATTTCTTAAGTTATAACAAAAGAGAGAAGACTTGGTCAATATTGTCAAGCTTGGAAGAAGCTTGTAGAAACATTGACAAAGTCCACTCTTTTGTCATTCCTTAGGATATTTGTTAACCCAACCCTTAACCTTAGCCCTTGGTTAATTCTCTACATGAGTTAGGCATGAAGTCTTAACTCTTATGATGAGTTCTTTCTTCTTCTTCTTCTTCCTCAAAGCTTTCTAGCTTCAATGGAGATATGAGAAAAAGTGTGAGAAAATGAAATCTAAATGAAGAGATAGCTTGTGTTAGTATCTCCTCGATGTAGATCATCTTCGGCCTCGAAGTCTTCGAAGCAAGCATGTTCGTTTCTTCATGGGAGCCTCTCTAGAATCCGGAGTTCACGATCACAGCGAAAGGGACTACTATACGGAGCTATTGAAGTGAAGGACCAGTCAATAAAGGTTGTATTCCTTGCTCACTTAGGATGTAAAGTGTTTGCATTTCATATTCCGTCGATTTCTAGTTAATGATTCTTAGTTAGGGTTAGCTAAAACGGCAAATTTTTGAATTTGGCATGGACGATGCCTCCCGAAACCTTGCTGCCGTCTTGGGTAACCCTGCATGATCTATCACGATAGATCTGGATCCCCTGAATGTAGGAGGCATCACCCAGGTCCTTCATGAAGAACATCTGTGACAAGAATCCTTTGACTGACTGTAGCATAGGAATATCATTTCCTATTAAGAGAATGTCATCCACGTACAAGACGAGGAATACCACTGTTCTCCTTACAATCTTACTTTAAATGCATGGTTTATCTAGATTTTTGATAAAGTCGAATTCTTTAACTGTCTCATCAAAACAGATGTTCCAACTCCGCGATGCCTGCTTTAGTCCATAAATGGACTTAAGCAACTTGCACACTTTACCGCTGCTCCTACTCTGAATGAAACCCTCTGGATGATCCATATAGACGCACTTTTCTAAATTACCATTTAGAAAGGTCGTCTTTACGTCCATCTGCCAGATCTCATAATCGTGTAAGGCAGCAATGGCAAGAAGGATCCGAATGGATTTGAGCATAGCCACTGGAGAAAAGGCTTCGTCATAGTCCAAACCAGGTCTTTGACGAAAACCCTTTGCAACAAGTCTAGCTTTATAGGTTTCAATCTGTCCATCCACACCAATCTTCTTTCTGAAGATCCATTTGCAGCTTACGGGTTTTACCCCTTCTGGAGCAATGTCCAAAGTCCAAACTTTGTTGGTGTACATGGACTTTATTTCGGTCCGCATTGCATCCAGCCATTTTACCAAGTCGCCGCTCTGAATGGCTTGCTGGAAGCTAGTAGGCTCATCATTGTCAATGATGCAATCCTCTCGATCCCCGTCTATGAGAAAACTATAGTATCTCTCAGTCGGATGAGACTACCTACTACTTCTACGGAGTAGCACTGGAATGTCCTGTTCTTCTGAAACCTCTGGTTCTACCAAGCTTTCAGTAATAGCTTGTGGTTCTGGAATTTCTTCCAGTTCTATTGCGCTCCCACTTTTCTGATTTTCTAAAAATTTAGCTTCAAAGAAATGGGGATGTTGAGAAACAAAAACCTTTTGTTCCTCTGTGTAATAGAAAAAATATCCCATGAAGTTCTTAGGGTATCCCACAAACTTACACAGTACTGAGCGTGCCTCGAGCTTGTCCGCATGCTGCTTTTTTACATAAGCTGGACATCCCCATGTCTTAAGGTACTTGAGACAGGGTTTCTTCCCACTCCACATCTGATATGGTGTGGTAGGCACAGTCTTGGTTGGAACCTTGTTCAAAAGATATGCAGCTGATTCTAGTGCATAACCCCAGAAGGATCGCGGTAACTCAGCCTTACTCATCATGGAACGAACCATATCCAATAGAGTTCGATTCCGTCTTTTCGATACACCGTTGTGTTGTGGTGTGTATGGACAGCTGGGAGAGAATTCTATTCTCTTTTAAGTATCCCAGGAACTCGGCACTTAAGTATTCACCACCTCAATCAGATCTCAGTGTCTTGATACTTTTACCTGTTTGTTTTTCCACTTCATTCTTGTACTCCCGGAATTTCTCAAAGGCCTCAGATTTATGCTTCATCAAGAAGATATGTCCATACCTAGAGAAATCATCCATAAAAGTAGTGAAATAGGAATAACCACCTCGCGCATGTGTAGACATTGGACCACACACATCGCTGTGTATGAGTCCCAAGAGCTCGCTCGCTCTTACGCCGCGTCCAGTAAACGGAGTTTTTGTCATCTTTCCCATGAGACAAGATTCACAAGTAGCATAAGACTGATATTCGAACCGATTCAAATATCACTCTCTATGTAACTTTGTCAACCGTGTTTCATTAATGTGACCCAGTCTACAATGCCATAAGAAAGCCTGATTTGTTTCCGGAGACTTTCTTTTAAGTGTGTTCTGGACACTGAAAATCTGAGCTTGATTTAATACGTATATTCCGTTTTCTAATGTACCTGACCCAATCAGAACTCGATTTAGGTGGATGTAGACCACATCGCTTACAAATGTAAAATCATATCCTTCCTTAGAAAGTAAGAATACAGATATGATATTACAAGGTAGACTAGATACATATAAATAGTTACGTAGAATCAATATCTGCCCACTTGTCAATCCTAGGTGATATTCCCCTACGGATTCAGCGTCCACGCTCATTCCGTTCGCAACTCTGAGAGTTATATCACCTACCCTGATAACTCTACTGTTTCTCAAAGCCTGTAATGAATTACAGATATGAGATCCTGATCGGGTATCTAGTACCCAGAAAGTAGAGTTAATTGACATACAGTTTTCTATTACAAACACACCCAAAGCCGAAGCCACAACATGCTTCGAATCCTGGCCACTGACTTTCAAAGCCCTGCAATCCCTCTGCCAATGTCATTTCCCGTTACAATAGGAACGTCCCTCCTTCCCTACTTTTAGTCCCGAAACTTTTGCACTTCCCTTTCCTTCTACCTTCCTGACATCGTATATCGGCTTTGTGGAGGTCTTCTTCTTCCCACCCTTTGCTTTCGCCTTAGATGCAGAAGAGGAAGATTCCCCAATAAGCAGAGTGGGTGTCTCCCTGGTTTCCTTCAGGGTGTAAGTAGAGGGTAGAGACTGTAGAAACAAGTCAGCATATGACCTGTTTTCCAACGTGGTCTCCAGGTCCGTGAGCTCATCAATATAGCTAGTCATCGTAAGGACGTTGTCCCCTACAAATGATCCGACAGCCAACCTCGCTTGAAGCAATTCCTTCGAGATCTCATATCTTGCGATACAAGATTGCTCTCCATATAAATCTTTTTTATGGAGGAAGATGAAAGCTAAGTCCATCTTCTCGTGTTGCCTCCGGTTTGCACCATCTACTGAGGCCAACACGAGGCACTTGGCATTCGTATTATATTTTTCCGATGTCTTATGGATATCAATATCCATGACGGTGGAAACTAGACCTGGGACGGCAGGGGCTTGAATAGGAATGAGGTGTCCTAGCTTGCCATAGGCAATGGATATCTGGACAGACCTTTGCCAGTCATTATAGTCTGATACAGTCATTTTATTATCTAGATGTAACCTATGTCTGGTCACTGGGTCGCTGCAGGAGAGAGAGAGAAGAAAAACACTTAGCATGATGCTCCTGCAAGTTTAGATTGGTTTTTAATTTATCTAAACAGGATGGCTCCCACTGTTTCTCGAATCCTTCCTCAAACCATAAAAGAAGAATTGGTCAGGATTGATCTCACCGTACAATTCTTGCTTAACCATTCGGCCAGGCTAGTGTCGGTACTTTGAGGGAGGTTTTACGATGCTTTCGCGAAGTTCCTTAATTAAATAACCTCTTTTCCCTGGAGGCGTAACCCCGCTAACACCGTTCTAGACCCCTACTTAGTTTATAGCATTGATCGTTAAGTGAAAAAAATCTCCCGAGGAGTAGCGGATACTCACAGTAGGATCAGGATCCAAATATCATTGTGTGATAATGCTGAAGGAATCCTACCAACATTATCAAACTCCAAATGGTATGCAACACTAGCAAGTTTCAGTTTGTTTAGAAACTCCCGATGTGGATTTTTGCCCCATGCTCTTATGACCTTGACGAAGGACAACAAATCATAAGTCACATTTCAAGTTCTACCATCATTGTCCAGGTTAATTTGAACCCACCCGTATATACCCTTGACGAAGGTCAACAAGGTAATACGACTGTCCCAAACCAATGCATCTATCTATACTACATATGAACACCCAGCAGCTACCAATCACTATGCCTTAACGAAGGTCAACAAACATAGCTTGAATACTATTGAATATTCATATGAAATGACGGAGGGCTATGAATGGTTTTAGCGAAACCGTGAACGTAGTGAACTTGATATAATTGAAGGAACCTGATAGCTTTTAAAAGGAGTGGTTTAAGCTCCGCATTTTAAAAGTTTTTCAGTTTTGAAAAAACCGAGTGGTTTTGAAATTGTTCCGACGATTCAGCTTTGGTTTGTTTTCTTTGCATTAATATAATGTGTTCCATCAATTAATCCTACCATTGTAGAAAACAATGAAAATATAACGTACGCTTATGCCATCCGCATTCACCACGGGGCCCCGTCATCACCCGTTAGGTTACTTAACTAACGACAGAGCGGGGGCTGGACTAACGCGGATGCAAAACACAACCAACGTCTACTAGATTTTATATATAGATATATAAATTCGTCAGACGCAATGATAGGCATTCCAGATCACAGATGAACACATTGGATATACTAGGAATCCGCGTTTCGTTTGAGCCTGCAACGAAAGATGGATTACACGGTCATGATGAATAGCCAAACCCCACCCTAGACCCCTACGGGTGCGGCAAACTACCCGCCAAATACCCGAAGTGAAGCAACTTCCCTCAACAAAGTGAGTAGGTCACTCGGCACTTCAAAGTACCCGGTAGTTTGTGCACCCCACCTTGGGTCTATCCTAGGAGCAAAAACAGTAAAAGAAATAATACAACGGTGGCTACAACCTCAACCCGGATGTGCCCCGCAAAAATAATATTACAACACTTTACAAATTTTACGTCAAATGAAAGAATGAAAACCCTCATCTCACATCCTTAGCTATTCATCACGACGATCCAACAAGTTCATATACACAAACCAATATAACCATCACAAATATGTGCAACCCCCACTAATCGACGTATAGCGATTAGCAGACATTCAGTACATATAACACATCACAGATATAATCCGATTATCCAAAGTTCATAGAATTTCGATCAAAAACCACATTTGAATCTACTCCCAGTACAATACTGTACACAAAATATCCTGAGCAGAAACAAAATATCCCAGAAAACACAATACAACCTCAGAGACCAACAGACGAAATTTGAGCTAACTCAGAGTCAACTCGGCCGCGGAACGACGGCGGAATGCTTGGTTCAGCCGCGGTTCCGCGGTGGTCTTACGGATTTAGGTGCCCAAATTTCTTCTGTGATCTTCAAAAACCCTACACGTATTTTTAAGGGCCCTGAAAATATTTTTAGACCAGATATAAATTCGACAGAAAGTGCACAAAAATATCGTGTTTTCGGGATTTTTCCATGATCGAAGTTCTAAAGACATTACTAACATGTTAGTTATGGTTTAGCTAGGCTCTGATACCAGTGTAAGTCGACGTTACTCACCCCACGGGTTTGCGGGGAGGCGGAATAGATAAAAAATGATTTTTGCAAACAAAGTAACATCGACTATGCATAATGATCTTTGCTAAACCTTAACAAACAATCTAACTAGGAGTTGTATCTACTAGGTAAGATGATTATACCTCAAACTACAAGTCCTTCTTCTCCTCTTTGATGTGAGCTCCTTGAAGTGATGATGGATGCGCCTCCTCGTCGACTTCTCGAAGTCGAAGAAGATCCACCCGAAAGTTCCAACCTTGAGCTAAACCTCCAAGATGAGGCAACTAGATCACTTGAGGTGCTAGACTAACTGACCTAGAATGAGTAGAGTGTGATTATGAGTAGCTTATTTCAATAAACCCTTGATTCTCAACTCATGAGACACTAGAGTTAGAGAGGAAGAAGAAGAGAGCAAGCTTAGGAGAGAGAATGTGTTTTTGATAATGATAATAAACTATTGTAATGGCTAGCTTATATATGACCATTTGTCATGGCAAGAAAATATCTCATGAAAATATCTAAGCCAAAAATATCTCATCAAGATATCTATAGTCAACAAGTCAAGCCAAGTGAAATGGTCAACCAAGTAGCCATGACAAAAAAAAAGATTATCATTTATCAAAATAACAAATACTTTTCCTTTTCTCATATTTGCTTTGACCAAGTCAATGGTCAAAACTCTAATGAGATGTCTCCTTCTTCACCCTCTCTCATCCGTATATACTGTCACGACCCAAAATGGCACGTGACTGGCACTTAAATCATATGAAGTCTATAGGACCCCATCTAATTCAAGTAAGCCAAAAATTCCAGAAATCTAAACCATTTTAAGGAAGAAGTGAAGAAAACTTATTTTTAAAGCAAGTGGTTTTAATAACATAAGCCGAAGTATGTATTTTTAAAACATCAAGTCCTTTCTGAAAATTTCGGCAGAGTTTCCTTTGTAAATACTGGCCCTAACGGGTACAAATATACATAATATGAATAAAGACAACTCCAAGCGGGAGCTAGCTCTTCGCCAATTGGCGGTCACAACCACGCAAGCAATATAATATACAACGCCGAAGGGCGAGGATCAAAACTCAAAAGGAAACCCAATAACCACCAGATAACCATAATAATACAAGCGCGACTCTAAGGTCGAAATAATAAACACTGGTCTTCTAATTCTATAAATAAATACAAGTCTGGTTGATGGAGATTCTAGATACAACTGAATATAAATAAAATACAATGGTGGTCACGACGCAAGTGAACCCACCTACCAAAGCAATCACCCGGAATGAAGTAATGTGCCAGCAAAGCCGCCAAGGAAAACCTGTACTGCAAAACCTGCAAGAAACTGTGGCACAACAGGGGTGAGTTGCCAACTCGTGAGTAGAAAACATCACCGAGCAGAAATCGCATGTATGACTCAATCCTAGGTCATACGATCATAATATCCTCAATATAATATACCCTGAAACATCTACACAAAAGTGTAATACCACGTGCTCGTGTCAGTGCCTCAGATAGCAATAGATCATATATATGATGTATGAATGGATGAAAACAGAATACATTATAATGCGAAAACTGTTTCCTTTATTTAGTGAGATTTCTGTATATAAAAATCGAGATATCATCAATGAAATCAACATAAAATCCGTGTCAAGTATCGACACAAAACATATATCCAAATATCCAAAATCTCGGGCTCTGGCTATCCGGGCTGACCCATATCATATAATCTCAATACCTCAAACTCTCAATATCTCGGGCTCCGGCTATCCGGACTGGCCCCTAGGCTCCGGCTATCCGGACTGGCCCAAATCATCAATCTCACGACTACGTCGGTATCCTCCGGATATCCGCCACGTCACAAATAACCGGTCGGTAGTGCTCCCCTGCCAGGCTCAACGCCATCATGTGTGACCATCTTGTCCCGGGGTACCGCACCGGGTCCACCAAGCACCCACAGACGGTTCCTCCTCCTCGAATCGGGTGTACGATATCGCTCAAGAGCCGAGAAAACTCATGGTGGACATATCTCATATCATATCACGAAAAAACCGCATTTTCTATTTCTAGAAATGATAATCAGTTTATAAAATCTTTGCGGTTTCTCAAAATCCAGAAATCTCATGGAAATCCAAAATCTCAAATCACGATGTAAATAAATAATGAATACCGGGCTCCGGCAATTCGGACTGGCCCATAATATCGCATGGCAAATGAATATATAAATATGCATGAAAAATCACAGTAATAAATACAATGTCTAAGTTATCATATAAAAGCAAGCTCACTAGTACCATGTCGAAATTTTCAGCAAACAATTTATACTAATGAAGTAGTATTTTCTAATGCGTACGTGACATGGAAATTACCGATGCTGATGTGTGTGAGCCAGCAAGCAAGTGTACGTAGAGCATATGCATCATCGGTAATGGTGCTGGTGTCCTGACAGCATGGTTTCATAATAACAATAAAAGTACATTTAAACATGCAATGCGATGCGATAAGAACAACATGAATATACAGAAATGAATAGTAAATGCAACGATAAAGAATCTACATTATATATACAAGTCATACAGTTTGTCATTTGAAATAACACGAATCGTGGTATTTAGAAAATAGGGGCTACAGTGTTTTTAAGAAAGATACGTCCTTTGAAATATACGTAGTACCTCTTGGCCTGTCTTTACAGTATTCACGATTCGTTGGTTTTGGAAATAAGTATGACTCAATCCAGTCTAACATCTACTAAGTAAACTACAGGACTAAACTAATAGACTAATCTAAGGAAAACCACCGAGGTCCGAGTCGATCTATATATCTAGAAGTCGGTGATCCCGCCTTAATAGCGTCACATACGATAGCATATATATAATACGACATCCTCGAATCATGAGTGCGGATCTATCATCATATTTATATCTCGTACGGTAAATCCATCATACGGCATCCCAAAATCGGGGTACGAGTCGTCTATCATATATACATCAATATCCATATGGTATCATTATCACTATAACACGAACAGGGTACTAATCTAAGTCTAGTACATACCGATACCATCAACATATATCTGCGAGTGTATGAAAACACATCGCCCAACGATCCGCTAATATAATTTGGCGTATCTCAAAACACGACCCAAATCACATCACCGATCTCACGGCATCCAGCCTAATCACATCGACTCATCTCCAATATCATATACTATCCTCATCATCCGTGTATATGTATACATATATATATATATACATACTCATATACATGTATGTATGTATGTATGTATATATCCCCATATACGCACAAGAAAACAACATGTTTGCGTGTATGTGTGTGCGTGTATCTTATTCTAGGGTTACGCAACTAAAACTAGCTAACGATACTATCATCCAATTACGCTAAAATTTATCCATGAACCCCTAAAGTCTATCTAGATAATCATCTAGTCTCACAACACATAATCAAATATATAACATATATATCGTATACTACACTACGAACTGCGGGGGTGCTATACGCTATCCACCCGACTTCCCCCGTAGATATATATCTACTCACCTCGATCCACGCTTGCTGGAGTCGCTGACGCAACGCTCATCCTCGTCGTCTCGAAGTCCACGTGGGGGTACCTACAATTTCCAATACGTCATATAGTATCAAGAATCGAACATGAAAACCAAAACGGCATGTGAATCGCTTATAGGTTAGAACTTATAGCCTACACCAGCAAAACCACCAAACAACCCCCGTCGCTGACGTACAAACATCAGACGGCGGGACACAATATCAAATACCAAAACCCAATTTAAAACGAAGTCGCAAAACAATGCAGCAACTCAAGAAAATGGTCCCAGATTTTAGTTCAGGTGAAATTAGGGTAAGCAAACAATACTGGGGTGTTATATAAGAGGTATATGAGCTACAGAAGAAACCTGGACCCCAGACTACAAAACTTGGCCGGCCACATACCTATGAAATCCGGCCACCTCGGTTTTCCCATGGTGAAAAGTCCCCGTACTCTCAGGGTGGTCTCCTAGGGTCTTAATTAGGTCTCTGGAGTTGTTTGTTTTTCTTAAAATGCTCCAGATCACTCCAGATTTCCTGTAGGCATCACATTTCCACAAAACCGATATTTCGATATCAAATCTCGTATTTTGGGTTGTCACTGGTTTCAATCACTAAGGGGGGTTTGTAGTCACCAATTGCACTTACATGCACCATCACAACTCAAGGATCCCTAAACTTCCTCTAGAAATTTCCAAACACCTCTAAACTTCACTAAAACACTTCTAAACATGTATGGATGCTAAAGTGAAATAAATACTATGCTGGGGGTGAAGGAAATACCTCATTTGGCAACTCAAGAATTTTCTTGAGTTGCCCCAAGTCTTCAGAATCCAATTTTTCTTGATCTCCCGTGCTTGTAGTAAGCTTGTGCACATTTTTTGTGAAAGGAATGAAGTGTTTTGAGGTGTTTTTCATGGAGTTATGAGGGGTTGAGGTGGTGGAGGGAAGAGGGCAGCCATGGTGAAGGAGAGGAGAGGAAAATGATGAAGGAAAAATGGAGGGATACAAATGGTCATGGTCAACTTGACCCCTCACCTCTCTCTCTCTCTTCTCTCTCTTACCCATACCTCTTTTCTTTATTCCATTTTCTTTTTCTTTTCTTCTCTCTTCTCATTTAAAACCAAACCAAATGAAAAATAAAGAGAAGCCATGATAGAAAAAATGTAGAAATGTTAATAGGACATGGTGCATGTCATGTGCACAAATCAAGCTTAATGCACGATTAGTGATATTTAATCGCGATTAGCATTAAAATTGTATATAATTAATTATAAAAATTCATAATTTGCCTAAATCACATAAAACACCCTTATTTCAGAAATTCCTATAATTTTCTAAATATTTCCCAATTTATTGGAAATTAATTATACCGCACTATCAAATATTCATAATATTTATTATTTAATTTCTTTAAATTCCCAAAAATAATATTTTATTTCTCTGAAATGTTACAGGCTTCCCCCCTTAAAGAAATTCGGTCTCCGAATTTAAATTTAAACCCCTCAAATACTAAAACATTTCAGTAAAAAAATCAAGTCATCGGGGCTCCGAAATCATAAATATATAAAAAAAACATCATAGCGCAATGCATGCGCATGAAAAACGAGTATATAACTCAAAATCAAAACTCCGTCAAGCATCCCGCAATCATCGGAGTTATGGTGAAGACACCAACATCAAAGCCCAATACGAAAACCGACATGATATACATCAAAACTATAACATGTACATAGTACGCGTCGGTGTAAACTCATCAAAATATCTGAAAGAAATGCATGCCAAACCTTTTTCAAATCACTGTGCAATGCGCGTATCACGGCACAGTTGCGGACGTTTATTGTAAGAAAATAACTATATCTATACATATCCTTTGTTTAACATACACGTCCCGCCGTTTTTGGAAATAATCTAGAAGGGTTTCCTTTGTAAAATTTTACGTGTTATCTCGGACACGTAGGTAAATACTAAGACTATAGCTCCCCTTTTAGAAATCCCTTCGATAACTATCAATGCATGCAAAAAAAACATACTCAGGTACTGTCCTCTAACTAGTCCTGCTCAACTACTCTACCAAATAGTAAATATCATAAAACATATTGCTCCAAGAAACCAATCCCAAAATGTGAATAAGAATGCCACGTGCGTCTGGTGCGCACGGAAATTAAAATCAATGAATGTGCCATACAAGTGCACAGAAACAAAATCTAAGTGCAACGGGTGTGCACGAAAACACCTGTCAAGGGCAACGAGTGTGTCTGACAATACTATCAGGTGCATCTGATATGTACGAAGAATCCCGATTTAGTGCATCTGGTGTGCACCAAAATTGCATCAACCATGCCAAGTATGCGCAAAATCCAACTCAAGTGCACAAGGTGCACGAAAACAAATATCGAGTATCACAATCTAATCGACGGTATACAAACAAATCTCAATCCAAATCAGGTATACCGTGGTATAAAATCTCACAACTACGTGCATCAGCGTGCATAAAATCGAATCCAAATACTGGAAGTGCATGAAAACTATACCGAAGGCACAAGTCAAATCACATACTTACCATAGGTATGAAATCAAAATCAACATCTCGAATGACATCAAATCGAAGTCAAGTGCAACTATGGTGCACAAATCTCAATCATACAAATAAACTGGCCAAAAACACCGAAATCCAAAATAACGGATATGTGATATTCGAATCACCAAATCCCAAATCGTAAACACTGTCGTCGATATGTCCCTCCTTCAAAGTCGAGAAGGTGTCGGTGCATCCAAAGCTAGAAGAGAAAGATATCTTCTTGCCTCCTGTTCACGGTCTGGCGCCTGGTGCCCTTAGGCTCTCGTCTCTCACTGCGATTCGCCAGTTACAAAACTCCTCGGCTCAATGGCCCAATATGAAACGATGACGAAAACAGTTCCGCTCTAGCACATCCTCTAAAGATCTATGGCCAACTGTCATGGTCACTCATAACATTTCTCGTCGACGATGCCGAACTCTGGCCTGCTGGGTGTACACAATATGACCGATCCTGGGTCCAAGTCTTCTAGTATTGTATTCCAGAAAAGTTTTGTCGAGGCCTCTCCCAAATCTCATTTCTGCCGAACTGCCCGGAAGTCATCACCCTTTTGCTAAATCTATTTCTTGTTCCAGAACGGCTGTATACTCATCACGACTCCTTCTGGAAGATATATCTATATACAATGTCTCTACATGCGTATCACATCTCTGATGTCAGCAGAGTAGAACATCATCTCATCAAGATCTCGTACGAATCTCTTACTCCACTTTTCTCTAATGTCAACTGATTCGGACTCGTCTCTTCGTGGCTGCATGGACTGCGCTCCAGCGGCTATACTCGTATCTGGAGCCTCCCAAGCAATGTATCCCATCACATGATATCCGAACGACGTCGAACCTTTCGATCGAGTAATCAAAGTTTCATAATCCCCCAAGAGCTCAACATCTTGAGTACAGTTTCATAGTATTCCAGTACATGCCACAGTACTTATGGACCAGCCGTAGAAGGGCAAACCCAAGCCTCATTAATGGCACTGCTGAACTGCTGCAAACCCTAAGGTTTCAAAGCGTTCTCATGGTCATTATATCGAGTTAGGGTTTCATTCTTCTAAAGGGTCCACGGAATTACTTGCATGTTTTTTCCGAATACTTTAAACTTGGAAAATGGGTTTCTGACATTCGATCGTTTTCCTTCAACTTCTAACGTACCTGCGTGAAGTCGTCTCTAGCTGGAATCAATCAATCTAATGACCTCACATTGGGGTAGGCAATGAATCACATGTCCTAGTCATTCCTCCTTGGGTGACTATCGATCTTCTTTCATATCGATAAGTATCACTCGTGCGGTATTAGCTCCAAACGTCTGGAGAGATATCTTGTCATTCGCGGCAACAACTGGCTCATTCGTCCGCACGCTGAACAGTGCCTTAATCATCAAGAATAATCGGTGCATTGACGGTCATCACATTCTGGCTGGCCTCTAGCAGTGGCCCAATCCTCTGGTGCTGATCTGCATGTCAGAGAAATTTGTAAAAGCAATCTATCAAACGCTCATGGCGCGAAAAACACAATAAACTGACACATCTATGCAATCGTGTGTCCCTGGAATCACGCCCTGGTCAGTCCTCGTCCATGACGAGCTCGTGCTGACCGCAACTCTAGCCGCAGCTCTCTCTACCCGTGTAATCGTGGCAGCAAAAACCATAAACCGATATCGATGAGGATAGATCATAGGAATGAATATAATACTGTGCAAGGAAATGTACATCCTAAGGCTTCTTAAGCGGAGTAGCGTATCGTAAGTATGCCGCGGAACATACACACAGTACGTCACTCTACTTAAGTCACCTACTCCATCAACCAAGGTCAACCTATACGACGAAAGTTCGGGTCTAATACCCCCTCGACCAAGTCTAAGTTCCGTAAGGTCAAGCCTAAGTTCTGAATATACATAAACGTCCTAGACTCCGCATAGTCAAACATAGACTCGAACCAAGGTTAAACCAAGAGCTCTGATACCAACTTTGTCACGACCCGAAATAGCACGTGACTGGTACTTGAATCATATGAAGTCTATAGGACCCCATCTAATTCAAGTAAGCCAAAAATCCCAGAAATCTAAACCATTTTAAGGAAGAAGTGAAGAAAACTTATTTTTAAAGCAAGTGGTTTTAATAAGATAAGCCGAAGTATGTATTTTTAAAACATCAAGTCTTTTCTGAAAATTTCGGCAGAGTTTCCTTTGTAAATACTGGCGCCAACGGGTACAAATATACATAATATGAATAAAGGCAACCCCAAGCGGGAGCTAGCACTTCGCCAATTGGCGGTCACAACCACGCAAGCAATATAATATACAACGCCGAAGGGCGAGGATCAAAACTCAAAAGGAAACCCAATAACCACCAGAAAACCATAATAATACAAGCGCGACTCTAAGGTCGAAATAATAAACACTGGTCTTCTAATTCTATAAATAAATACAAGTCTGGTTGATGGAGTTTCTAGATACAACTAAATATAAATAAAATACAATGGTGGTCACGATACAAGTGAACCCACCTACCAAAGCAATCATCCAGAACAAAGTAATATGCCAGAAAAGCCGCCAAGGAAAACCTGTACGGCAAAACCTGTAAGAAACTGTGGCACAACGGGGGTGAGTTGCCAACTCGTGAGTAGAAAACATCACCGAGCAGAAATCTTATGTATGACTCAATCCTAGGTCATACGATCATAATATCCTCAATATAATATAGCCTGAAAAATCTACACATAAGTGTAATACCACGTGCTCGTGTCAGTGCGTCAGATAGCAATAGATCATATATATGATATAGGAATGCATGAAAACAGAATACATTATAATGCGAAAACTGTTTCCTTTATTTAGTGAGATTTCTGTACATAAAAATCGAGGTATCATCAATGAAATCAACATAAAATCCGTGTCAAGTATCAACACAAAACATATATCCAAATATCCAAAATCTCAGGCTCTGGCTATTCGGACTGACCCATATCATATAATCTCAATACCTCAAAGTCTCAATATCTCGGGATCCGGCTATCCGGACTGGCCCCTGGGCTCCAGCTATCCGGACTGGCCCAAATCATTAATCTCACGACTACGTCGGTATCCTCCGGATATCTGCCGCGTCACAAATAACCGGTCAGTAGTACTCCCCTGCCAGGCTCAACGCCATCATCTGCGACCATCTTGCCCCGGGGTACAGCACCGGGTCCACCAGGAACCCATAGACGGTTCCTCCTCCTCCTCGAATCGGGTGTATGATATCGCTCAAAAGCCGAGAAAACTCATGGTGGACATATCTCATATCATATCATGAGAAAACCGCATTTTCTATTTTTAGAAATGATAATCAGTTTATAAAATCTTTGCGGTTTCTCAAAATCCAGAAATCTAATGGAAATCCGAAATCTCAAATCACGATGTAAATAAATAATGAATACCGGGCTCCGGCAATTCGGACTGGCCCATAATATCGTATGGCAAATGAATATATAAATATACATGAAATATCACAGTAATAAATGCAATGTCTAAGCCATCATATAAAAGCAAGCTCACTAGTACCATGTCGAAATTATCAGCTAACAATTTATACTAAAGAAGTAGTATTTTCTAATGTGTACGTGACATGGAAATTACCGATGATGATGTGTTTGAGCCGGCAAGCAAGTGTACGTGGAGCATACGCATCATCGGTAATGGTGCTGGTGTCCTGACAGCATGGTTTCATAATAACAATAAAAGTGCATTTAAACATGCAATGCGATGCGATAAGAACAACATGAATATACAGAAATGAATAGTAAATGCGACGATAAAGAATCTACATTAGATATACGAGTCATGCAGTTTGTCATTTGAAATAACACGAATCGTGGTATTTGGAAAATAGGGGCTACGGTGTTTTTAAGAAAGATACGTCCTTTGAAATATCCATAGAACCCCTTGGCCTGTCTTTAAAATATTCGTGATTATTTGGTTTTGGAATTAAGTATGACTCGAGCCAGTCTAACATCTACTAAGTAAACTATAGGACTAAACTAACAGACTAATCGAAAGGGTAAGGAAAACCACCAAGGTCTGAGTCGATCTATATATCTAGTAGTCGGTGATCCCGCCTCAATAACGTCACATACGATAGCATATATATAATACGACATCCTCGAATCATGAGTGCGGATCTATTATCATATTTATATCTCGTACAGTAAATCCATCGTACGGCATCCCAAAATCGGGGTACGGGTCGTCTATCATATATACATCAATATCCGTATGGTATCATTATCACTATAACATGAACAGGGTACTGATCTAAGTCTAGTACATACCGATACCATAAACATATATCTGCGTATGTATGAAAACACATCGCCCAACGATCCGCTAATATAATATGTTGTATCTCAAAACACGACCCAAATCACATCACCGATCTCACGGCATCCAGCCCAATCACATCAACTCATCTCCAATATCATATACTATCCTCATCATCCGTGTATATGTATGTGTGTGTGTGTGTCTGTGTGTGTGTATACACACACACACACACACACACACACACACACACACACACACAGACATATATATATATATATCCCCATATACGCATAAGAAAACAACATGTTTGCGTGTATGTGTGTGCGTGTATCTTATTCTAGGGTTACGCAACTAAAACTAGCTAACGACACTATCATCCAATTACGCTAAAATTTATCCATGAACCCCTAAAGTCTATCTAGATAATCATCTAGTCTCACAACACATAATCAAATATATAACATATATATCGTATACTATACTACGAACTGCGGGGGTGCTATACGCTATCCACCCGACTTCCCCCATAGATATATATCTACTCACCTCGATCCGTGCTTGCTGGAGTCGATGACGCCATGCTTATCCTCGTCGTCTCGAAGTCCACGTGGGGGTATCTACAATTTCCAATGCGTCATATAGTATCAAGAATCGAACATGAAAACCAAAACGGCATGCAAACCGCTTATAGGTTAGAACCTATAGCCTACGCCTGCAAAACCACCAAACAACCCCCGTCGCTGACATACAAACATCAGACGACGGGACACAATATCAAATACCAAAACCCAATTTTCCTATACCTAAAACATATCCCACTTACCTTAGGTACAATCTTAGTATTCTCAATCCCTGCACATGCACTGTTTGATACTGGAGCATCACACTGCTTTATGTCGCAACGGTTTGTTCGAACCCATGCGATTCCAGTCTCACCGCTTGTATCCAGCTGGAATGTCAGTTCCGGAAATGGCGTTTTAAAAGCAACTATGGGATACAGCTTGTGTCCAGTCGTCGTCTGCAGCAGAGAGTTTTATGCTGACTTCAAAGTACTGGACATACCGAACTTCGATGTGGTTCTAGGAATGGATTGGCTTGGAACTTTTTATGCTACCATCGACTGTCGTCAAAAGAGGGTAGTATTCGAGATTCCAGACCACCCGGTCTTCTATTTCAAAATCGGAGACCGTACCTGGAGCCAAGTACCTACAAAGCGAAGCCAAGAGAAGCAGTAGTTACAGCAGCTCAAGCGGAGGAAGAATCAATACCAGATGTGGTTCGAGAGTTCGACGATGTATTTCCTGACGATATATCAGGTTTGCCTCCCGATCGAGTTCTTGAATTCAGTATTGATTTAGTACCAGGAGCACAACCGGTGATCAAAGCACCCTCTCGTTTAAGTCCGGAAGGTTTGAAGGAAGTCCGAACACAGTTGGATGAATTACTGGCGAAAGGATGGATTCGTCCTAGCACTTCAAGTTGGAGATCACCTGTACTACTTGTGAAGAAGAAGGAAGGTTCATACAGAATGTGCATCGATTACAGAGCCTTGAATGAAGTCACTATAAAGAACAAGTATCCACTCCCGTGCATCGATGATTTATTCGATCAGCTAAGTGGATCTTGTGTTTTCTCTAAATTAGATCTTCGTTCGGGTTATCATCAGGTGAAGGTCAAGGAAGCTGATATTCACAAAACGGCTTTCAGAACTCGCTATGGACATTATGAATTTCTAGTGATGCCATTTGGAGTGACCAATGCACCAGCAATATTCATGAACCTAATAAATCAAGTTTTCCGGGAGTACTTAGACAGGTTTGTTGTCATCTTCATCGACGACATCCTGGTGTATTCTAAGAGTCGGAAAGAGCATGCAGAACACTTACGAATTGTACTGGAAACTCTTCAAAAAAACAAGCTCTATGCCAAGTACAGCAAGTGCGAGTTTTGGCTAAAGCAAGTTGGTTTTCTTGGACATATTGTATCAGGAGAAGGAATTTCTGTGGATCCAGCCAAAGTTTCAGCAGTTAGCGAATGGCCTACACCAAAGTCAGTGAAGGACATTCGAAGTTTCTTGGGTTTAGCTGGATATTACAGAAGGTTCATTGAGGGATTTTCGAAGATAGCAACGCCCCTGACCAAGCTCACACGTAAAGATGAAGAATTTGTGTGGTCAGAAGCATGCGAACAAGCTTTCGTAGAACTCAAGTCAAGGTTGACATCAGCACCTATTCTCGTCATACCGGATCAATCTGGAGGATTCGAAATGCATTGCGATGCATCCGGAAAGGGATTAGGATGTGTTCTACATCAGCACGGTAAGGTTGTGGCTTATGCTTCAAGACAACTGAAGACTCATGAGCGCAATTATCCGACGCATGATCTAAAGTTGGCAGCCGTTATCTTTGCTCTCAAGATTTGGCGCCCCTATCTACTTGGTGAACGAGTGAACATCTACACAGATCATAAAAGTCTGAAGTACGTGTTTACTCAGAAGGAGTTGAATATGTGGCGGAGAAGATGGTTAGAACTCATAGCAGACTTTGACATCAATTTGCAATATCACCCAGGGAAGGTGAATGTAGTACCTGATGCTCTTAGTTGCCAACCATTAGCAATGAATCTCACCGCTCAGGGGAAGCTTCAACAAGACTTGCATCAGATGGAGATTGAAGTAATCATGCCAGGTAATGCTTCAAGTTTGATGAATTTACAAGTTCAATCAACCATTGTCAATCAGATCAAGGCAGCTCAAGCAAGCGATGCTAAGTTGCAAAAGATCAGAGAACAAGTGGAGAATGGACTCAGAACAGATTTCATCATCCAAGAAGACGGATCTTTGAGATACGGCAGCAGATTGTGTGTACCAAAAGGTCCTGTTCGGGAAGAGTTAATGAAAGAAGCTCACAGCTCTCCCTATTCAGTACACCCTAGAGGTACCAAAATGTACAAAGATCTACGTCAAAATTATTGATGGCATGGAATGAAGCGTGAAGTAGCCAGAAGCGTCGCAAAATGCTTGGTGTGTCAGCAAGTAAAAGCTGAACATCACAGGACTGCTGGATTACTTCAACCGTTACCAATCCCAGAATGGAAGTGGCAACACATCACGATGGATTTTGTGACTGCTCTTCCTTGCAGCACAAAGGGTAACGATGCCGTATGGGTCATTATGGATCGACTCACAAAGTCAGCTCACTTCATCCCATTTCGAGTTGGCCAATCAACTGAGACACTAGCAAAGAAGTACATGGAGGTAATAATCTAATTAAGATTTAAACTCTTCATAATGTATTATCTCTGATACCCATGAACTCATACAGGAAATTGTGAGACTTCATGGAGTACCGATCTGCATTGTCTTCGATCGTGACACCAGGTTCCGATCGCAATTTTGGCAGAGTCTGCAAGCAAGCTTGGGAACAAGTCTGAACTTCAGCACGGCTTATCATCCATAAACAGATGGTCAGTCGGAACGAACTATTCAGATCTTAGAGGATATACTCAGAGCGTGTATGTTAGACTTCAAAGGATCGTGGGAAGATCACCTGCACCTTGTGGAGTTCGCGTACAATAACAGCTACCAAGCAAGTATAGGAATGACACCTTTTGCAGCATTGTATGGAAGGAAGTGTCGATCGCCATTAAGTTGGGACGACATCGGAGATAGGGAACTTCTTGGACCAGAGATGATAGTAGCGACTGTTGATGTGGTTCGTACTATCAGGGAAAGGATGCGCATAGCCCAAGATCGACAGAAGCACTGGGCTGATGCAAAGAGACGACACTTGGAGTTCCAGCCAGGAGATCACGTATTCTTGAAGATATCTCCGAACCGCGGAGTGATCCGATTTGGAAGACGGGGAAAGCTAAGTCCGAGATATATTGGACCGTTCGACATACTTGAACGAGTCGGTGAAGTGGCATACCGCTTAGCGTTTCCACCTTCATTGGAAGGAGTGCATAATGTGTTCCACATATCCCAACTCAGAAGGTATGTGAGTGACCCCAGCCATGTTCTCGATCATTCTGAGCTCACTATACAGCCTGATTTATCTTGTGAGCAACAGCCTGTGGAGATCCTGGACAGGAAAGTGAAGACACTTCGGAACAAGGAAGTTAACTTGGTTCGAGTGATGTGGAGGAAAGACACTCCAGGAGAGTCCACTTGGGAAAGGGATGATGAAATGCGTACTAGATATCCACACCTCTTTGTAAACTAGTCCTCAAATAAAAGTTGTAAATTTCGAGGATGAAATTTTTGTAAGGAGGGTAGACTGTAACAACTCCATTTTTAATGTACAAAGAATTGATTTAAATTCAATGTATACTTGGAGTATTTAATATTGCTGATATCTCTTTAAGTATTTATTTCACTCCATAATTACAAGAAGGGGCTTGTAGGTCATTGGTAATACCTTACACTGCTGAACCAAGCCACCAGAGTTCAAATCCCCTGCCCCACATTATTTTTAATATTATTTTGTTTTTGATTTTTTTAGAATACCAACAGTTACACGTACGTTTCTCACAAATTTCCTACTACACATAAAAATGTAAATGCACCAGTAAGCACCCCAGGAGAACCCCCACCCACCGACCCTCCGACTCGGCCCGATTCGGCCGAGTCGGCCGGCGGAACGGCCAACTCGGGCCGGCGCCGCCGGCCGGACTCGGCCGGACGGCCGAGTCCCCAACATCGAAGTTGGTTATCTTTTCCTCCTGAAACCCCCTGCATGCTTCATTTAGTCAGATCGGTTACAGAGAGCCCATTAACCCCCATTTACTCCATTTTTTAATGATTTTTTTATATATTTTTACATTTTTTAATTAAAAACCCTACACCTACCCTAACCCTAGCCTAACCCTATAAATACACCCCCTACCCTCTACCCTCTCATCCCAAATTTCTGAGCCCACTCTCTCAAAATTCCAAGAGATCTTGTGTACTTTGAAAACGAGCGAAAGGCGAAGCTCCGACGAAATCTATGGCGAACTTTCGGTGATCGTGCTAGGAACTCGCGGCGACGAATCGACGTACCGGCGAACCCTCTTCTTCCTTATCACTCTCGTGTTGTCCAAATCCATAAGTCCCATTCTAATCTCTCTCTCTCTTTTTCTAAAAAAATACGAAATTACAAAACCCGACGGAATCGGAACAAATCCGATTTCCGATTCGGTTTTCTATAAAATTTCACTTCTCACAAATACATTCATGCTTAAACATCTTTATGTTGACTATTAAACATTTAACAAACAATTTGAACAAGTTTCCTCACATGAAATGATAGCTTTTTCAATATATCGTATTTTTACTTAAATACCATAATGTTTCGATTTCACATTTAACCTCATTAACTTGCTATGCATTTAAAGTAGATCACGACGTAATGACCTACCTCCTCACACACTTGCTTACAACCTAACACGATACCATTGAAACCTTAGAATACAAGAAAACAAGAATTTACATTTAAATACCACATACTTAATAAAACTATCATAAAATATTTAGAGTTGATACACTTTTAAATAAATACCCTTAATATGAAAATACGATAAGTTGTGAATATCGGTCGTTTATCTAAACCTGACTTTGTGGTTTCTAGGCTAGGCAAGTGAGAAAGGTAACTTTAAAAGGCCCGTCTCACGATGATTCGTGAGCGGATTTCTCCTTTCTTCACTTGTACTTACCTGACCACAATTGGCGGTGAAGAGGCGATTTGAGGCATCTAACAACTTGTTGTTTAGACCATTAAGAAATAGTCTAGTTGAATTAGAAAACCCTAGAATCTAAAATACGGAAAATTGACTTTTTACAAATAAATACCTTGTACTTTATAAAACCGTTTTCTAAAGGATTTAGTATTTACAATCTTTGCAAAGTGCCGCTACAACCCACTTTGGGGAACCCGTTCAGGATAGTACGGTTTATCGTGCACTCTCGGGCTTAGTAGTACGAGATTCAGACCTCCGCAAGGAGCATTCGGTCTCGAAAGATTTAAAATACGACATCTTAAGAAAATGAGATTTTTTAGATTATAAAATATTTATTGAAATTATTTTTGTATAAATATATGTATATTTATCATTAAAATATCTATTTTGTTATAATATAAATATTCCTTTTTTTTCTAAAAATCACAAGAATAAATTTTACATTAAAATACCATGAATTTCAAATAAATCAATATTACAGATAAGTACCTTTATTTATAAAACTAGGATATTTTCACTAGAATTATTACAATATAAAATCCATCTTCATTGCAACTCTAAAGATGAATAATAAATACTTGAGGTGTATTTTGAAAAGTATATAAAAGTATTTTTACATAAAAACCCCTCAAGTTTTGTAAATTACCCTAAGGACCCTAGTAAATATAGGACTTCGATTTACATTCTAATTGTCTGACTCGGGTTTGAGTCTGATTATAACCGACTTGAATATGATTCAAGTACAATCTATAATCTATAATTTTCAACCTACAATCTACAATGTTATAATTCAACATGAATCCATGAATCCAGTTATCAATCTATACAACTTGACTGAATCAAACCATGGATATACATCCATTATCCAGTTATTCCGTCTACATGATTATGCAGTTACAATCTGTTTACTGATATCATGGTTTTGATCAGTCATCCAACTTATACAATACAATACAACAATACAATCAAACCACTACGGGGTTTAAGGGGAAGATTGGTGCGGAAGGTGTTAGAAGTGGCACGAGACGGTAAGATTAAGACACCTAACCTATATTCCGTTGCTGTTGTACCGTGGCTTAACGGTTCCTTGTACATTCCGTTTGCCCTGGTCTCTAGCATACTGAGACCCCTCTCGTATACACTGGCATTCTTCCGTACCAAACTACAAACAACAGCGTAAACACAATATTCTACAATATTATACAACTTTAGAAGATACCTCTTATTCTGTCTTTTCTAATTCTCCCTTATCTTTGGGACTTACCGAGCGACCCGTTCGCTGACAACATTCTATTTCTTTCTTCTTTGAATGTCGTCAGGTGTTTTGGACCAGTCAGAGATCGAGCCCACTAGTGAAGACTTGAATCAGTTCCACGAAGACCCCGAGCTCTAGACATTGTACCTTGTTCTATTCAGTATTTTTCATTTCCTGTTATGCCATTGTTTAGGAATCGCTTTTATTCCAGATGTATTTACTTTTCATGCATTGTACAAAAGAATGTTATTAATAAAGTTGATGTTATTTTTATATATATTGTCTCTTGTGATTTACCTTTATATTGCTTAGATACGCTTAGCGTATTTACTTCACAGTAATACGTAGTGGACCGGTCGCGTCCCCTTCGCCGTATACCGGGAAGCGGGGCGTGACAGGTTTCAATCACTAAGGAGGGTTTGTAGTCACCAATTGCACTTACATGCACCATCACAACTCAAGGATCCCTAAACTTCCTCTAGAAATTTCCAAACACCTCTAAACTTCACTAAAACACTTTTAAACATGTATGGATGCTAAAGTGAAAGAAATACTATGCTAGGGGTGAAGGAAATATCTCATTTGGCAACTCAAGAATTTTCTTGAGTTGCCCCAGGTCTTCAAAATCCAATTTTTCTTGATCTCCCATACTTGTAGTGAGCTTGTGCACATTTTTTGTGAAAGGAATGAAGTGTTTTGAGGTGTTTTTCATGGAGTTGTGAGGTGTTGAGGTGGTGGAGGGAAGAGGGCGGCAATGGTGAAGGAGAGGAGAGGAAAATGATGAAGGAAAATGGAGGGAAACAAATGGCCATGGTCAACTTGACCCCTCACCTCTCTCTCTCTTCTCTCTCTTGCCCATACATTTTTTCTTTATTCCATTTTCTTTTTCTTTTCTTCTCTCTTCTCAAACCAAACCAAATGAAAAATAAAAAGAAGCCATGGTAGAAAAAATGTAGAAATGTGAAATAGGACATGGTGTATGTCATGTGCACAAATCAAGCTTAATGCACGATTAGTGATATTTAATCGCGATTAGCATTAAAATTGTATATAATTAATTATAAAAATTCATAATTTGCCTAAATCACATAAAATACGCTCATTTCAGAAATTCCTATAATTTTCTAAATATTTCCCAATTTATTGGAAATTAATTATACCGCACTATCAAATATTCATAATATTTATTATTTAATTTCTTTAAATTCCCAAAAATAATATTTTATTTATCTGAAATGTTACATAAACATACCAGCATCCATGTTTCGAGAAAAACGTATACAATGAGACGAAGCTAATCTAATAATCAAATACTAGGATCGGGCTTAAACCAAAGCCCACTAGTATTGTCCGCTCGAACACCACACGCGCACAAGTACACGTATGTGATCGAACCCTGTCGTAAAACCATACGACCTCTACTCGTTTCGCCTGAAGCTGGGAAACTCTCTGTGTGAGACTCTAAAGACTCGACACTACGGTGACAGTGGGTTTAACTACAAGCTGCAAGCGGCACTAGCTGTACGTAACGGTCCCCAGGTAGATGTCGATAAGAAGGCCGATGAGGAAACCTATCCGAACTCCTACTGAGCCTGAATGTGACAATCTCCGTACAGTCCGGTCTATTCGTCTAAGAGTATCGCATATCGGGTCTAGGGGCGGTAAACGTCAGACCTCTAATAGTGGTATAAGTCGTGTCGGAGTGTAGCACATTACACCCTAAGAAACTACTGGAGTACCAACCAGTAAATCTCGCTTGCCCTGGCCAGGGAATTTGCATAATGGCTCTCCAAACACAGCGCGATATCAACCCCCAATACCGGGAGAGACGAATCCTATCTAACCGCCACTGCCTCCAAGTGCTTCGGGACTGCACCCAACTACTACCTGTTTGCACGACTTAATAGAGCCGTGGTAGGGTAGTAATCAAAGTACAGTAGGAACACACTCAAAACGAAGTGGCTGTGTCAAGTCAACGGACTGAGCTGTACTCATGTCACCTGGGAACTGCTACCTAACGATAGGTATAGTACCAACCAGCAGTTCCCGACGAGTCCTGTCCGGTGTACTCGTAACCTAACGAGCACCTGCATACTATCTCCAGTACGACGTACTAATGGCTATGGGACAAACCATCTCCCCTGCTAGGATGAGAAGCGTATACACTAGTCTACTGTAACATTTCAAAAAAATAAAATATTATTTTTGGGGAATTTCTAAAAATTAAATAATAAATATTATGAATATTTTAATAATGCGGTATAATTAAATACCGATAAAGTGGAAAATATTTAAAAAATTATAGGGATTTCTTAAATGAGGGTGTTATATGTGATTTAGGCAAATTATGAATTTTATAATTAATTATATACAATTTAATGCTAATCGCGATTAAATATCACTAATCGTGTATTAAGCTTGATTTGTGCACATGACATGCACCATGTCATGTTTCACATTTTTACATTTTCTACCATGGTTTTTCTTTATTTCTTCATATTTGGGTTGGGTTTTAAAATGAGAGGAAAAGAAAAGAAAAGAAAAGAAAAAGGAAATGTTAAAGAAATGGGTATGGGCATGAGAGCGAGAGAGGTGAGGGGTCAATTGACCAAAGCCCCATTGCTTCCTTCATTGTTTTTCTTCACCATTTTTCCCTCTCCTTCACCCATGGGAAGCCCCTTCTCCTTCCCCCTCTACCTCCTCACTTAATCATCAAAAACTCACCAAAACTTCTTCTCCGCTTCTTTAAAAACATGCACAAGCTCATCATAAGCACTTTGGACCAAGAAAATTTTGATTTTGAAAACTTGGGGCAACTCAAGAATTTTCTTGAGTTGTCAAATGAGGTATTTCCTTCACCATTAGATTAGTATTTCATTTCCTTTAACATCTACTTAAGTTTTGAATCGATATTGTGTGGTTTTGTAAACTTTGAGAATTCCAAGTTGAGGATTAGGGTTTGATTTGAATCCAAAGGTGTAATTGAGGTTAGTAGAGACCTTGTAACCCCTCTAAAGTTAGTTTCATGGACTGAAACCATAGAATCAAACCCAAAACATGAACTTAGAAATCCCCGATATCGTATTTTGTAGAAATTGTGAAGGGAAATTGATATCCGTTATGACTCGGAGACCTGGAAAATTATTTAGCAAACATAGTGAGTATTGCAGGCAACCTAGAAGCTACCCTGAAGACCAAAGCCCCAAACCCCCAATCCAGGCTGCAGATTTAATCATATGGGCTGCAAATTGCGGCCTTGGTACTTCCAATTTAATTCGTGCTTGGTCCAGGGCTTTATCTCCGGTAAATTAGACCCTCCACATATGCAAAATTGGCAAATTTCACCTAAGATAAAATCTGGGACCATTTTTTTGAGTTGGTGCATTGTTTTGCGACTTCATTTTAATTTGGGATTTGGTATTTGATATTGTGTTCCGTCTTCTGAGGTTTGTAAGTCAGCGACGGGGGTTGTTTGGTGGTTTTGCAGGCGTAGGCTATAGGTTCTAACCTATAAGCGATTCGCATGCCGTTTTTGGTTTTCATGTTCGATTCTTGAGACTATATAACGCATTGGAAATTGTAGGTACCCCCACGTAGACTTCAAGACGACGAAGATGAGCGTGGCGTCATCAACTCCATCAAGCGAGGATCGAGGTGAGTAGATATATATCTACGGGGGGAGTCGAGTGGATGGCGTATAGCACCCCCGCAGTTCGTAGTGTAGCCTATGATACATTAAAGTTATAAATGATCATTTGTTGTGCAACTTGGATAGTTAGCAAGTAGGATCTTAGAAGATCATGGGTTAATGTAGTATAATTGGATGTTAGTGTCGATAGTTAGTTGTAGTCACGAACCCTATAATAAGGTTTACACTCACACACACACACTTGCATGCATTTTATTTTCTTATGTGTATATGGGGATATGTGTATATATATACACACATAGGTATGGGACTATATATATATATATATATATATACATACATGGATGATGAGGATAGTATATGGTATTTGGAGATGAGTCGATGAGATTGGGCGTGATGCCATGAGATCGGTGATATGACATGGTTCGTATTATGAGATACGACATGATTATTATAGCGGGTCCTTAGGCGATGTGTTTTCATACATACGCATATATATATATATATATATATGTAGATGGTATCAGTAGGTACTAGGCTTTAGATCAGTACCCCAGTTCATGATATGATGATAAGGATACCAGATAAATGATGAGATAAATGTGATATTCGACCCGTACCTAGATTGGGATGCCGTACGATGGATTTACCGTACGAGCTATATATTGATGATAGATCCGCACTCTTGACTCGAGAATGTCATATTATATATTGTATCATAGGTGATACTATTGAGGCGGGATCACCGACTATTATATTTATATATATCGACTCAGATTTAGGTGGTTTCATTACCTTTTCGATTAGCCTGTTAGTTTAGTCCTGTAGTTTACTTGTACATGTTAGACTAGACTCGAGTCATACCTATTTCAAAACTAACAAATCGTGAGTATTTTAAAGACGGGCCAAAGGGATTCTGCAGATATTTCAAAGGACGTACATTTTCTTAAAAACACCGTAGCCCTTATTTTCTAAACACCACGATTCGTGTTATTTCAAATGGCAAGATAGTATGACTCGATCATATAAATGTATATTCTTTATTGCTGCATTTACCATTCATTTTCCGCATATTCTTATTATTCTCATTGCATTGCATGTCTATATATATTTTCGTGAGTAATGATGAAACCTGTTGTTAGGACACCCACACCATTACCGATGATGTGTATACTCCACGTACACTTGCTTGCCGGCTCACACACATCTTCATCGGTAATTGCTATGTCACGTACACTTTAGAGAATATTATTTCATTGACATAGCTTACTAGCTGATGGTTCCTATATGTTATTGCTTTCATGTACTAGTTTAGATATTGCAGTCTTTATTTAGATACCCATGCATTTTATATTCATTTGTCATGCAATATTATGGGCCAGTCCGGATTGCCGGAGCCCAGTATTCACTGATATTTACACTTGAGATTGTTATTTCGGATTTCCATGAGATTTCTGGATTTGGAGAAACCACAAGGATTTATAAAACGTATTATCATTTTTAAAGATACAGAAGTGCGGTTTTCTCCTGATATGATTTGAGATATGTCCACCAAGAGTTTTCTCGGCTCTTGAGCGATATCATACACCCGATTCGAGGAGGAGGAGGAACCGTCTGTGGGTGCATGGTGGACCCGGTGTGGTACCCCAGGGCGAGAAGGTTGCAGATGATGGCGTTGAGCCTGAGACAGGGGAGCACTACTGACCGGTAATTTTATTGTGATGCGCCGGATATCCGGAGGATACCGACAGGGTCTTTTATTTGAGGATTTGGGCCAGTCCGGATAGCCGGAGCCCTAGATATTGATATTTGATGATACAGACCAGTCCGGATAGCCGGAGCCTGAGATATTGAGATTTGATGATATAGGCCAGTCCGGATAACCGGAGCCTGAGATATTGAGATTTATATTTTGTGTCGATACTTGACAATGATTCTATGTTGATTTCATTGATGATACCTCGATTTAAATATACAGAAATCTTACTAAACTAAGAAAAAAGCTTTCTCATTCATGATGTATTCTGTTTTCATTATATTGCATTCATACCTCATTTTTATGATATGTTGCTACCTGAGGCAGTGACACGAGCACTTGGTATTACACTTATGTATAGATGTTTACCCTTACCACCTTATCATGCTTCAGGCTTTATCAATTTGAGATTTTATATATATTTGATCGTATTGACCTAGGATTGAATCATACATACGATTTCTGCTCGGTGATGTTTTCTACTCACGAGTTGGCAACTCACCTCCGTTGTGCCACAGTTTCTTGCAGGTTTTGTCGTACAGGTTTTCCTTGGCGGCTTTGCTGGCACATTACTTCATTCCAGGTGATTGCTTTGGTAGGTGGGTCCACTCGCATCGTGGCCACCATTGTACCTTTTATTTATTTTCAGTTGTATCTAGTAACTCTATCAATCAGACTTGTATATTTATTTGACTTAGAAAACCAGTGTATATTATTTGGACCTTAGAGTCACGCTTGTATTATTATGGTTTTCTTGATGATTTTGAGTTTCCTTTTGAGTTTTGATCCTCGCCTTCGGCGTTGTATATTATACTGCTTGCGTGGTTGTGACCGCCAATTGGAGAAGAGCTAGCTCCCGCTTGGGGATGCCTTTATTCATATTATGCATGTTGTACCCTTTTGGGGGCAGTTTTTACAAAGGAAACTCTGCCGAAATTTTCAGAAAAGACTTGAGATTTTAAAAATTCATACTTCGGCTTATATTATTAAAACCACTTGCTTTAAAACAAGTTTTCTTCACTACTTCCTTAAAATGGTTTAGATTTCTGGGATTTTTGGCTTACTTGAATTAGATGGGGTCATATAGACTTCATATGATTCAAGTGCCAGTCACGTGCCATTTCGGGTCGTAA
This sequence comes from Agapanthus africanus, assembly GCA_030015575.1. Taxonomy (NCBI): domain Eukaryota; kingdom Viridiplantae; phylum Streptophyta; class Magnoliopsida; order Asparagales; family Amaryllidaceae; genus Agapanthus; species Agapanthus africanus. The sequence continues at coordinate 73,649,225 of CM057349.1, forward strand.
CAAAGTCTACTCCGGAGTATCGATGCCCCGTCTCGATAATCCTACGACTAGGGACTTGTATAAGGATGTGCTTGTAGATTACCTAGCCCCCACTAGTGTGACTGCCATCACAACGCTGATAATCAAGCAAAGATCCTAAGGGCTCTACTAATATGTATAAGCAATATATTAAAAGAAACACATGCATATATTGAAGTAGAAACAAACCAAGTAGCATACTACCATTTTAAGCAAGACTGTCAATACTACTGTGAATATCCCAAGCTTCCATTAAATAATATACAATCCAGTATGATACAATAATGGCCTATAGGGCATATACACTAACAGTCTCGATACTCCCACGACTAGAAACATTTGAAGGATGTACTTACCGACTACCCTGTCCCCACTAGTATGATCTGCATTATAATCCTGGTAGTCAAGTACTCATCCTAAGGGCTTTATCAACATGTAATAGAGAGACAATAAGTATACATGTTAAGATAAAGAGCAACCAGATAGCATACTATCATGTCGAGCAAGAAAGTCCTCCCTATATATGTCCAAGCATCCACTACAATATACATCACATGTACAGTAATGGCCTCTAGGGCATACATATAACTAACATATGTAACTTCGACAACCGTGTTTCATTGATGTGACCCTGTCTACAATGCCATAAGAAAGCCTTATTTAATTCTGAAGACTTTATTTTAAGTGTGTTCTGGACGTTTGAAAACCTGAGCTTGATTCAATATATACTGTCCTCTAGTGTACCTGACCCAATCAAACTTTGATTTAGGTGGATGTGAACCACATCGCTTACAAACTAGACTTGGTACACACAAACGGTTATGTAGAATCAATATCTACCTACTTGTCAATTCTAGGTTATATACCTTACGGATACAGCTTCCACGCTCATTCTGTTAGCAACCTTGAGAGTTATATCACCTGCCCTGATAACTCTACGGTTTCTCAAAGCCTGTAATGAATTACAGATATGAGATCCTGATCCGGTATCTTGTACCCAGGAAGTAGAGTTAATTGACAAACTGTTTTCAATCACAAACACACCCGAAGTCGAAACCACAACATGCTTCGGATCCTGGATTCTGGCTTTCCAAGCCCTGCATCCTTTCTGCCAATGCCCTTTCCCGTAACAATAGGAACATCCCTCCTTCCCTACTGTTTAACCCCGAAACTTTTGCCCTTCCCTTTTCTTCTACCTTACCGACACCGCCTATCGGCTTTGTGGAGGTCTTCTTCTTCTCACCCTTGGCATCCGCCTTAGATCCAGAAGAGGAAGATTCCCCAATAAGCAAAGCGGGTGTCTCCCTGGTTTCCTTCAGGGTGCCCTCAACTGGAAGTATAACTTGCTTCCCCTGGGCGTAAGTAGAAGGTAGGGACTATAGAATCAAGTCAGTACATGACTCGTTCTCCAAAGTGGTCTCCAGGTTCATGAACTTTTTAATATAGCTAATCATTATTGGGACGTAGTCCCCTACAGATGACCCGACAACCAACCTCACTTGAAGCAATTCTTTCGAGGTCTCATATCTTGCGATACGAGATCTCTCTCCATATAAAACTTTGTTATGGAGGAAATAGAAGCTAAGTCCATCTTCTCGTGCTGCCTCTGGTATAAACCATCTACTGAGGCCAACACGGGGCACTTGGCATTCACACAATCTTTTTCCCTTGTCTTACGGATATCAACATCCGCGACGGTGGAAACTTGACCTGGGACGGCGGGGGCTATGAGTAGTAATGAGGTGGTCCAGCTTATCATAGGTAATGGACATCTGGACAAACCTTTGCCAGTCAATATAGTATAACTTAGTCATTTTATTATCGATCTGTAACCTAATCTGGTCACCTGGTCGCTGCAATTAGGAGAGAGAGAAGAAAACACTCAGCATGATACTCTTGTAAGTTTAGATTGGTTTTTAATTTATCTAAACAGGATTGCTCCCACTGTTTCTCGAATCCTTCCTCAAACCATAAAAGAAGAATTAGTCAGGATTAATCTTACCATACAATACTTGCTTAACCATTCAGCCAGGCTAGTGTCGGTACTTCGAGGGAGGTTTTACGACGCTTTCGCGAAGTTCCTTAATTAAATAACCTCTTTTCCCTGGAGGCGTAGCCCCGCTAACACTGTTCTAGACACCTACTTGGTTTATAGCATTGATCGTTAAGTGAAGAATCTCCTGAGGAGTAGCGGATACTCACAGTAGGATCGGGATCCAAATATCATCGTGTGATAAAGTTTAAGGAATCCTACCAAAATTATCACACTCCAATTGGTATACAACACTAGCAAGTTTCAGTTTCTTTAGAAACTCCCGATGTGGATTTTTGCCCCATGCTCTTATGACCTTGACGAAGGCAAACATATCATAAGTCACATGTCAAGTTCTACCCGTCATTGTCCAGGTTAATTTGAACCCACCCGTACATACCCTTGACGAAGGCCAAAATAGCAGTAGACTGTCCCAAACCAACGCATCTATCTATGTTACAGATGAATATTCAGCAGCTGCCAATCACTATGCCTTGGCGAAGGTCAAAATACATAGTTTGAATACTACTGAATATCCAACTGAAATGACGGAGGGCTACGAATGATTTTGGCGAAACCGTGAACGTAGTGAACTTGATATAATCGAAGGAACCTGATAGCTTTTAAAAGGAGTGGTTTAAGCTCCGCATTTTAAAAGTTTTGCTGTTTTGAAAAAAACCGAGTGGTTTTAAAATTGTTCCTATATCCGTGTATATCTAAAGCTCCCATTAAGTAATATACAATCCAGTATGATACAATAATGGCCTATAGGGCATATATCACTAACAAAGGATACCATATACTTCGGCAGTCGGGTCAATGATGTATGCGATGTTATGTACTGACCAGATGTAGCTTACTCACTAGGTGTAGCGAGTAGGTATCAATCAGATCCAGGGGAGAAATATTGGATAGCTGTGAAGAACATTCTTAAGTACTTGAGAATCACTAAAGAGATGTTCTTGGTGTATGGTAACGGTGAACTCCAGGTGGAGTCCTTTACCAATTCGAGCTTCCAGAGTGACAAGGACGACAGTAAGTCGGTCTCGAGTTTTATCTTCACCCTCAGTGGAGGGACGGTATGTTGGAAGAGTTCCAAGCTATATACCGTAGCAGACTCATTGATGGAGGCTGAATACATCGCTACCAACGATGCTGCCATAGAGGCTGTCTGATGAAGAAGTTCATGAGATGAACTTGGTGTGGTTCCTACCATTGAGCATCCAATACCTGTGTATTGCGATAACAATGGAGCTGTGGCTTTGTCCTAGGAACCCCGGTCCCATCAGTGATCCAGACATATTCTTAGGCGGTATCACCTGATCAGGGAGATAGTTGATCTCCGGGAGATCGAGATCAGGAGAGTTGACAAAGAGGATAACACAGAGGATCCACTGACCAAGGCCCTCCCCCAGATGCTAATCGAGAGACTTTTTGGGATGTTGGGTATGAGATACTATAACAACAGGCCTTAGTGAAAGTGGGAGATTGTTAGTGATATGTATGCCCTAGAGGCCATTATTGTATGATATAGTGGATTCTTGGACATATATATGGAGAACTTTCTTGCTCGACATGATAGTATTCTATCTGGTTTCTTTTATCTTAACATGTTCGCTGGTATTATTATACTGTCTCTCATATACATGCTGATAAAGCCCTTAGGATGTTGGCTTGACTACCAGGACTATGATACAGATCATACTACTGGGACCTGGGTAGTCCACAAGCACATCCTTCAATTGTTCCTAGTAGAGGGTATATCGAGACAGGGCATCGATACACCAAAGTAGACTAATGTGTACATTTCTTGACCCTGTATGGGGGCGATGGTTGATCCCATATCCATTGGTGTTTGACATCAAAGATTGTACACAGGTGCTCATTAGAAAATGGGTACACCGAACAGGACTCGCCGAGAACTCCTAGTTTGTGTTATACCTATCGTCAGATAGCAGTTCTCTGGTGACACTGGTACAGGTTAGTCTATAGACCCGAGATCGTCATAGAGTCTTGTGTGGCTCCCACTGTACTTTGATTTCCTCCCTACCACAGCTCAAAGGAGTCGTGTAAACAGGTGGATTTTGGGTACAGTCCCGAGTCACATGAAAGCAACGAGCGATAGGAGGGGTTTCGTCTCTCCCGGTATTGGGGGTTGATGTTGCGCTATGCTCGATTGGCTATAACAGTTAGTCCCTGGTCAGGGTTGTTGATGAGATTTACTGGTAAGTGTTATCAGTAGTTTCTCATACCGTTATAGGCCTTACATCGGCATGACTTATCAAGTTATTGGAGTCTGACATTACCACCCCTAGACTTGATATGCGACATATCAGACGAAGAGACTGGACTGTACGGTAAGTGTTGCTTATAGGCTTCATGGGAGTTTGGACAAGCTTGCTTGTTGATCTTCTAATCGCTCAATACCTGGATAGCCGTTGCGTCCAGTTAGTACCGCTGACGTCTTGTGGGTGACTGATGTGATCATCACCTACTGCTGACATATTGACGAGTCTTTAGAGTCCCACACATAAGTTTTCTGCTTCAAGAGAAATGAAGTAGGGCACATATGTTGATATATGCGTAGGCCTGATTAAATACAAGTATGTGATACCGTATTGTAATCTGGCAGTTATTTGTTATCGGTTAGGTTATATGTAATATAACCAGATTATCGAATCAAGTGTTGATTTGATAATGTGATATACAGATAAATGATATTAGTCGGTTATATGTTATATAACCGGATTATTAAATCAAGTGTTGATTTAATAATTTGATATAAATTATATTTGATATAATTATATATTAACTGATATTATTAGCTCACTAATTATTCTTCATTATATATTTATTAACATATATGATATATATATATATAATGAAGTATGGCATGAATTTCTATTTTTGGAAAATAGAAAAAGAGGTGGAAAATGAGGAGGAATGGTAAGGCATGGCATTTATCTTTTATTTATTTCTCTTGACTCACTATTCAAGCATGGTTGCAATTTAATATTGATATTTACTCCATGCTTGAATGAGTGAGGGGTCAAGAGAGTTGCCATACACTCTCATTCATTTTGGGACTTGTATTTTTCTTTAGCTCCTTCTTGAGCTCATGAGATGAGTTCTACCATTCTCCATTTTCTTCACCTCATGCTTCAAGCTCTAAACCCTCACATGTGATGTGAATCATAGAGCTTGAAACCCTAGTGAGCAAACAAAACCCCTAGTTCACCATCCTACATTTCATTAGCACTCTAGTCTAGTGTGTTTTCTTCACTAAAGAGTTTAATGAAAAAGGAGCTCGGATTGGCGGACTTCGGGTGGATCATCTTCGGCACGAAGATCATCGGAGAAACCTTGCTCATTCTTCAAGTGGAGCCTAGTGGAATCGCGTGGACTACTACTCGGAGCATTTGAAGAGAAGGACACGGTCTACAAAGGTTGTAGATTCCTTCCCTTCCCTTTGTCATTATTATACCCCAATATTCTAGTTAGATCTTAGTTAGGGTTCGTTAGCACCCGAAATTTTTAAAATTGCATGTGTGGTTCCCATTTAAACCCCGTCGTGGTGCAAGCGTACACTTTCAATTTGGCATTTAAGGAAGCATGGCTTTGTGGTGACTCATGGGGTGACTCATGGTTCTCTATTGTGGCATGCTTGATATTTATTTGGTGTTGTGAGATTTTTTATTATGCTTGAGTTTGCTTGGCTTCACAACACTTAGCCATTTTTATATGGTTGCTTCATGGTTACTACACTCTCAACTCCTCAAGCTTCTTCTTCTACCTCCACCCTAAAAGTCTCATGTGTTGAGAAATCTAGGATGTTAGGAGACAAATTAATCCATCATTAGACTCTACATCCTCTAGGCTATCTAGTTTAGCGAACTAAGTACCTAGTTACCTCGGCTATGAGGTTGGAGCTCGAACTACAAATCCTCAGGTAGATCATCTTCGATGGAGGGAGACCGACAATCAAGCTTGATCATGGTGGCCTCTAGGAGCTTAGGAAGATGGTAGAAGACCGAAGGACTCGGATCATTCGGTATAACCATTCTAAACTCCTCTTTAGTTTGCTAGTTTTAGGTTTATGGTAGATCCGGGTTATAGGGTTGTTCTAGCGCCAGTTTTGAAAAATTTTGTTCCGCAAACGGTCACGGTAGATAACCAGGACGCTGGCATAATCCAACATGGTATCAAAACCAACCCATAAACCCTTAGCTAGCAGTTTAAACGATGTATAAAGTAACGAAACCGAAATAACTCCAAAATAACCGAAACAATATTCAAGTTGCTGTCGATTTTTTAGAGTCTTCTAAAAAAAATTTAAACAATTGCAGAAGGATACTCATCTTGTAACTAGAACACCCTCAAAACACGAGCCCCAAAATCTAAGTTTTGACTGGCGAGAATGGCATAAAAACCGGCCTGGCCGATCCAACATTGATTCTGGGTCTTGAAATTTTTTGGGTGTTCTGGGCTCTTGAATATTGGTTTTCAGGTGTTGTTTGTTTTTGCCCAAATTACATATTATGTCATCTCATGGTTTGGGGAAATACGGAGTATTTCTAAGTCTCTATTTTTAACACCGTTTAAAAGTTTTCAGTGCATACATACTATCTGTGGCCATGAATGTCATTAGAGCGGTATAACTCGTCTAACTGCTATATGTTCTTTTAGACGGGTTTGCGAACATGACATTCACGTTGATGTTATGTGTTGTGCAGAGGTTGTGGTTGGATTGTCGTGGTGGATAGCCAGTGGTGTAATGATAGTTATACAGTTGAGATTCATTTGTACATTTGATATTATGAGGCAAGCGTCCGACATGTGGACTGCCGTCTCTGCCAGTTTGTATATTATTTGTTTGGGGCACGATCGGGTTGAGGTCGATGTCACCCATGTACATATATTTTCTTTTTCTGTACTAGGATTACCCCACAGTTGAGTGCTCGAATAGCCGAGTTCTAGAGGGCAACGGGCCCACATCTCATGGCGTTGAGACGGAGGGGGCCTTACTCTAAAATTGGCGGGCTATTCGACACATTTGTAGGGGGTACAGGTTGACCCACGGAGGGGTGCTCAATTTACCGGATTCCGTGAAGTGCTGGGTAGCCCATTCACTTTGTTGATTGGGGTTGCCTCACTTCTGGGATTGGTGGGTAACTTGCCACGCTCGTAGGGGTCCACGTTTTCATTGCACAGGCTATCCACACAACAGGGAATGTCGGGTCTCATTTGCGGCTCAAATGAAACCCAAGACTCCAAGATTATCCACCATTCTGTGTTGCTTGCTGAGATTCTGTGATGTTGCTTATATCATGCCTAGGACGAATGTTATATATATTTATATATATACTAGTAGATGTTGTAGATGTTTTGCATCCGTGCTAGTCCAGCCCCCACTCTACCGTTAGTTAAGTAACCTAACGGTGCATGACGGGTCTCCGTGGCGAATGCGGATGGCATATACGTACATTGTATTTTCGTTCTTTTCTGGTGCGATATGGATTAATTGATGGGACTGCATTAATTCTGATTAATGCAAGGAAAACAAACCTATATGATGTTGCTGGAACCAAGTTTTTTAAAAACTGACATTATAGACGTTCTCTTTTACTTTGCACAGAGATATTCAGTTATGAATATCCAGCACCTCATTCGACGAGGCAAGAGCCGAGATCCCTTCATAGGGAGTGACCTCTTGAGCAAAAGCTTGCGTCAGTGTAATAACTTTACTATAGTCGATTCTTTTGCTTTGCATCGTGGTTGTTCCCTGATTAAAAAAATCAGGAAAAAGCTTCAGAAGAGGCATCACGTGCTCACACGTGACCAGTGGTCACGTGTTGGCACGTGAGGGTTAAAGCAGCGGCAAAGAAAGCAGCGCAGAAAAGAAAAGCCATCCAGGGGTCACGTGCTTATACGTGACCAGGGGTCACTTGCTCACACGTGACCAGGGGTCACGTGCTCACACGTGACCAAAGGTCACGTGGCCATACGTGGCCGGCTTTAAAAGCCTTATTGTTCAACAGAATTAAATTCTGAAAAAGATCATTTAAATATTTCCCAAATGGAGAAGAATTATGTAAAACCGTTGGATTAAGAATCCGAGGGTGATTAAACATCACCAATTTATGGAAAAATCTTGGACAAGGAAAGATTTCCCCTAAATCTCACCGAAATAACAAAAAGAATATCTTCGGATTTAAAATCCAACGGTGAATAAAATTCACCTAATAATCTAAAGGCCCGGGTTAATGATGAAAACAAATCAAATCTTTCAATGAAAGATTTACCAAACAGATTGATTCTTTTCCTTCTCCTATAAATAGGAGCCAAAAGAAGGAAGAGATAGAGATATAGAGTTTTGGAGAGATAGAGAGCCTTGGAATCTTGAAAATTCAGAGAGAAAAGAAAGAAGAATTTGATTCTCTACAAAGAAAAACCCTAGGTAAGAAAAGAAAGGGGATAAGGGCTTCAAAAAGAGAATTTAATTCTCAATCAAAAGAGTTTAACTCTTCTATAAAGAAAAGGACTTAGTTCTTTCTCTGGTTGAAGATCTGCGAAGTGCACATCTCCCCATAGGTTGAGAATTTAATTCTCATCGGGTCGAGATCCTGCCATGCAGATCTAAAACATAGAGGAGGAATTGAGTTTTGAGAATTTAATTCTCACAAAGTTATAGGAATTTAATTCCTCCAAGATAAAATTAGGGTTTAACCCTATATGAGAATTCAATTCTCCAAAATTATAGGAATTTAATTCCTTCAAGATGGACAGAACTAGGGTTTAACCCTAATTGAGAATTTAATTCTCTCAAGCTCACAGAAATTTAATCCACATTAAAATAAAATTAGGGTTTCACCCTATGCCAGAACTTGATTCTTTACATATATGGGAATTTAATTCCTCCAAAGAAAATTAGGGTTTAACCCTACCTAAGAATACAATTCTTCGAAAATAGGAATTTAATTCCTCCAAAGTTATAGCCAGGGTTTAACCCTATTAAGAATTTAATTCTTAAAAAGATAAACAAATCTTTAAACAGGCAGAAAAAAAACAGGGTCACGTGTCCCCACGTGACCCCTGTAAAGATCCACAGAAAAGGACGCAGAGGCAGCGCCTCACGTGCTCCACGTGATCCCTAAAGCACAGAAAGGAAAAAAACTAAAGGAACAGAAGCTCTGGGCACTCTCACGTGTTACCACGTGACCCCTTGGCAAATAAGCGCACCAATCCCCGTCACGTGTCAGCACGTGATGCTCCAAAATCAAATATAAAAAGTATTCAATACTTTTTTCTGCAGAACAGAATAAGGGGAAACTGGTCCTACCTTTGGGCGCTCTCACGTGTCCACACGTGACCCCTCTTTCTTTAGTGTTTAACACTAATTAGAGAACTATAGTCCCAGTGTTTAACACAGAATTTTCTTAGTGTTTAACACTAATTTGAAAACCCTATTTGCAGTTTTAACACTGTTATTTTCCAATATTTGACACTAAATCAAGAACTATTCCCACTGTTTAACACTGATCATCTTTCAGTGTTTAACACTAATTTGAGAATCTTACTTTCCAGTGTCTAACACTATTATTCTCTGGTGTTTAACACTAATCTGAGAGCTTTATTTCCAGTGTTTAACATTGCTGTTCCCTATTGTCTAAACAATATTTTTGGCCAATTTGGCTAATTTCTCAGAGGCAAAGCCTCCCCCTCAATAGACCAACAGAGGGCCAATATTCCAAACTTGATTGGACTTAGCCCAAGAAGGCCATAAGTCATCAATTCAGACTTAACTGAGCCAAAGGGCTCATAATATAATTAATTGGTCTTGGTTCCAAATCGGGCTACAGATCACTTAATCTACCTTGGTTCAAGGGTACATCTCTTCACTCCTTTGATATTTGTTGTTGTAATTCTTCAACGTCTTCAAAGAGGTGGCGGGTCCCAACAACCATACATTTCACGGACTGTGGGGTTCTTAAACTCACGGACTATGACGTCCTTAACCTTGACCGTGATGTCTTAAAACTAACAACGGACTATGGGGTCCTTAAACTCATGGACTATGATGTCCTTAACCTTGACCATGATGTCTTAAAACTAACGCCGGACTGTGGAGTCCTTAAATCCGCGGACTATGATGTCCTTAACCTTGACCGCAACGTCTTAAAACTAATATTGGACCGCAATGTCCTTAAACTACCTATCGACTGCAATGTCATTAAACTAAACAACAGGGCCCCCCAATTGCTCTCTTATTGGATCTAAACAATCCCGTTAAGTTGATCTTAGTCTAAAATTAGACTAACGTATCCTTAACTAACGTTTAAGTTGATCTTAGTCTCAAATGAGGCTAACGTATCCTTAAAACCAAACCCCAAACCCAAATCTAAGAAAGATACGGATTTGGACTAGTTCACGCCCTACGGGCGACAACATAACTTAGTCTCCGTATACAATCCACGGACAACCAAACACAAAACAACACCTACGACACGAAGTGACCACATAGAGAAGGAGAAAGTTGTTACCGCGAGGCGGTAGCGTAATTAACTGCAGGGGCTTGGGCCTGCAGGGAAGAGCGTCCCCACAATAAAAAACCCCTCAAGCGAGGGGGAATCTGACGAAGTCTGTTACATCGGCCGCATCCGTTTAAACCTTCGATACATGGTGCCATAAATCAACTTGGCATATTCGGAGAGGTGAACGGATAGCACCTATTAGCATCTGCCCCGAATCTCAGGCAAGACGTCTCTGTCGTGCCGACATTCGGAGGGGAACAGATTCTGGCATGCCCGGTGGGACCTTTTCCTCTTTCCACTCCACACTTCGTGTGTCGTCTTCGCGAACGAATCGCGGTTTGTTAATGGTTGCCCTCGGGTTTCAAGTTACTAAGATTTGGTCTCTTGCTTGGCCTAGAAATCAAAAAGTAATAGCGTTCAACTGCTCCAACTGCTCCAACTGCAAGTGCAACCGACGCTCCGCCTCACCTGGAGGTGTAGCCTATGGGCCGCAGGCTGCTTCCCTATTCACTATGCCAATGGAACAAGTGACTCAGGCTACCACCGGTCTGTTCTTTGGGACCATGCTCCCGCCAGTGAACATTAATATCCTGCCGCCAAAAGAAGCGCAAAAGAAGTCGGTCTTCGATCGGCTCACTACTACCACGGCCCCTCTCAACGGGTCGTCCAATTCCAACTCCTCGGTCTTCACCAGACTGAGCCTGAACTCCGATGGGCCTGCCAAGAAGCCCGTGACCCCCGAAGTGGCCATCCCGAGGAAAATAGCCATCTCTGCTCCTGAAGTCGTCAAGGCGGCTTCTCCTGCCAAAGAGTCGGTCTTTACAAGACTGACTATTCCGGCTCCCGCTCCTGCTCGAAGGTCTGTCTTTGACAGATTGGATACCGCTACTCAAAAGATATCAGTCTTCAAGAGGCTGACACCAGCAGCGCCTCATCTAGACAGGGGGCAAGACAAAACCATCCCCATCGTCGAACCAGCCCCAACAGCTCGACACGCTCGACGTCGCCACTGGCGCCGAGTACGGAAGGCCGGGGGCAACTCCCCCTCTGGGATAACGCCACCAGCTCCAACGGTGGAAGTTAATGTTGTTGTTCCAACTGGGAACAGCTTTGAGCTGCTGAACAGGGTACGCAGAAATTCGCCAACTGCGGTTCTCAAAAGATCTCCTCCACCAGTAGAGACCATCGTGGAAGCAAAACCAGAAAAGCCAGAGCAGCCCTCTCAACGGCTGTTCTCCAAAATCTACAAGGTCTGGCGACGAGTTCAGGACTCAGTAATCATTTGAGATCACTCTCACCGGCAGAAGAGGGTGAAAGTTCAGGAAGAAAAGAACCGTCCAATCAAACCGCAAAGGACGACAACCACCTGGGTGCCCGCATCAACGGCCCCCTCAGCGTCAACTGCCCACAAGAGGAGAAGGCCGGAGAAAGTCCCCATGCCTGCGACAAATGTCAAAGGCGGTAAGCCCAAACGCCCTAAGTCCAGAGGTGTTGTGGTGCACACCGTCTACATGGCGTCCGGGAAAGAGGACAGCCGTATATCCACAGGTCATAGACCGCTTACGCAATCAGTGACTAAAGCTCAGGAGCAACAGCAGAAGCTCCAAGAAATGATGACTATGATGGCCGCACTCACTGGGCCAAAAGAAAGCCCCAAAGCATCCTCGGATCAACGCCAGGAGCAAGAAACCGAAGCCGAATTCCTTCGGAGAATACTGGAAAAGAAGGACAAAGAGGCTGCGGAACAAGCAGCCAATATAAAACGAATGGCCCTTCTATTTCAGGATATGGTGGGTATGATGATTCAGCAGGATCCCCCAGCGGAAGATCCTCCGATCGTCCTTGAAGATGACAGAGGAGAAACGTCAAATCCACCTCCGGCTCTTTCAGCAGCCAAAGAGGAAACAATTTCCAAAGCTTCCCTGGATGACTACATTGCTCAGCAAATACGAGTCCACCAGGCAACTGAGGTAGCTGGCCAAGTCATCAAAATAGGGCGACCGTATCCGAGCTGGTACGATCAGATCAAATACCCGCTGGGCTACACGATCCCGAAATTTCATGTCTACAAGGGGACAGGCAATCCCCATCAACATGTGGCCCAGTTCAGGGCTCTCTGCGGCAACACCGGCGGCGACGACAAGCTCTTGCTTCGCCTCTTCGTCTGCAGTTTATCGAAAACGGCATTTGAGTAGTATTCCGAACTTTCGAATGACTCCGTCAAAACTTTCGCTGAAATGGAGTTGTTGTTTACCCAGCGTTTCGCAAGCGCCAGCGAATGCACCCCGATAACAGCTTTGATTAATGCAAGAGTGAAGCCGGGTGAAACTTGGGTCCAATATGCAATCCGATGGCGAAACCTGTGGTCGAAATGCGAGCAGCGCATCGAAGAAGAACCAGCGGTGGGCATGTTCGTGGGCACTCTAGACTCTCATGCAACTATTTCACAATTCATGATGTTCTTTAAACCGACCACGTTCCAGGCGTTAATCGACAAGCTGGCCCAGATGGACCAGATGGGTCACAGACCGTCTCTCCCGAAGCCAGAACTGCAGAACGACAAAGGTAAAGGGAAGGTGACCTTCATTTCGAACGCTTAACAGCAACCCCATGCCCCAAAGCTAGCAGATCAACTAGAAGAGAGACGGCGGTATTATAATGAGAAAATGAAGCGCCCTTACTCATTCCCGCAGGATAAAACGAAGAGGCTATTCGAGCTGGATGTGCGCAACAAGCTTATCAACTTACCGAATCCAAGGCGACCGCCACAACCCAGCGAGGTGAATAATCCCAATTACTGCCCTTACCATCAAACGGTAAGTCACCCGATCGAGGATTGCTTCGTCTTTAAGGGATGGATTGAGGATCAATACCTACAGGGCAAGTTTACGTTGTCCGAGAAGTGGAAGGTTAACCCACCACAACCGCACACTCCAAAAAAGATGGACACACCGGGGGCAAGTTGTTCTTTCACTGAAGAAGCCCCATGGGAGGTCGTGCTTTCATCCAAAACTAAAAGGATGCTGAATGATCTTCATACATGCCCAGCGATCAGGTGGAAGAACCCGCTTGAACCTCAAATCATCGAAGGGATGCTGAAGCCGCGCCCAACTCCAAAGATCGGTGGTGATATCCCCAGCACTCACACCCAGCCGTCAAAATCTACGAAAAAGAAGAAGAGATCCAAAAAGCCCATGAAGCCTGGTGACAAGCGCACGGACTTGCAGAAACAGATCGACGCACTGGAAGAATATAATCAGAAAGCGCAGACCCCCATCACGCTTCAAGAATTCCACAGCCACGTCCTTGAGGACGAAAACGATGGGGAAGACTCGTCAGACGGATCTGAGGATTACGTAGCAAGTTGCCATGTGATCTCTCATTCATCGCTAGACAGTGAAGAAGCGCCCTGCACAAAAAGACTGGGAGCAGACCCTGAGCCTGAACTTGTGTGGCCGTCAGACGAGATGATCGACGCCTTTCTGAATGAGATTCGTCTGAAAAGTAAAGCCGATCGGGAGCGTGAGATGGCCATATCGGAAGGAGCCAAACGCCGGCGACTAGACGAAAGAGTTGAAGCACTCCCGCCAAATCAAAAGACATTCGATGCGGATAAAAACAGATTCAAGACGGGAAAAAGGTTTGCTAAAGAAAACAGATTCAATGGGAATGAAGCTACCGCCCTCGAAAGAAAACACTCTCGATGGAGCAGAGATGCATCCTAATTACTGATCCTATCATCGAAAGATTTCGCACCCCACTGAGGAGTGTGACGCTTTTAAAAGATGGTGGAAGGGATATGTTGCTCACCGGCAACATTTTAAACGGATGAGATGCAAAACTCGTCGGGAGCAGAGAAGTACGACCGAGGAGCATAAAAGAACTACCGGTAGCTGTCGCACGGTCAACGCCGAAGGATCACAGGTTCTCACCTTTGGGAGCGACTCTGACGAAGAAATGGCTCTTGGCCCTCTCTTTAAAGAATCCATCTTAGGGAAAGAGGAAGAACCAGCGGCCTGCGAAAACATTCAGCTGCGCAATCACACTCTTCCAGAAAAGAATCTCGAACCCGCGACAAAAAAGATAAGGGAAAGGAAAAGGTTGCCGAGGGTATCGCTTTAGATGACCAAGTCATGAAAGATCTGATTGCCAAGGACCCGCCTAAGAAGAGTAAAGTGGACTACAACATCCTAGCGCACCTGAGGTAGCTACCCTCTCAGCTCAGCATTCTCGACGCCCTCTTATTATCAAAAGAAGCGAGAGATTCATTAATCAAGGCGCTGCAAGTGCCCGAGCAATTCCAAGCCTTCCTCGCCGAAGAAAGGATGAAGGATGAACTGGAAGAAGTGCACACAGCCGATATCACGTTCGGTGATGAAGACCTTCTCTTTGGGACGTATGACCACAACCGCCCCCTATATGTTTCCGGGTATTGCCACGATATCAAGATAGGCAAAATCCTGGTTGATAATGGATCCTCCGTCAATCTCCTTAATGTACGGGTGTTGAAGGAAATCTGCATGAGCGTTCAACACCTCGCTCGTGATAAAATTACCATCTCCGGTTTCGATTCTCAGTCATCATGGACTCTCGGATCTGTAATACTAACATTACGCTTCGAACTACTCGTCACGGATATTAAGTTTCACGTCATTGACACCAAGACCTGCTACAACGCCTTGCTTGGTCGTCCTTGGTTACACGAGTACAATATCATTCCTTCTACACAACATCAGTGTATGAAGTATTTCAAGGATGGTCTCGAGTACACCGTAACGGGAGAGCTGAACCCATTCTCCGTGAACGAAGTTCGAAAGTACAAAGATGCGAAATACTTTTTGCCAGATTTTGAGGACACAGAGAGGTGTCGCGCACCAGAGAACAAAGCCGCCACCGCCATTCCTATTTTCGGCAGTGATACCGAAGAAGAAGAAGAGATAGTCAACGCTGGGCCGTCTCGACGCAACAACCCGGGACCGTCCGCCCCCATGTTGATCTTCGGAAGCGACTCGGAAGATGAGGTGAATGCTGTATTCTCCAGTCGGCCGTCAGTACAATTATTCCCTGGTGATGATCAGAGTTTGCAAATTACCATAATTCCGCGGAAGCACTACAAAGATCTTGACGCACTTGAAGCTTACAATGTGCAAGACCTACAGACATTTTACGTCCCTCCCAGGCGAAAAAGTGAAAGGGCGATCCTATTCTATCGGTCCATGGAAACAAGAGTGGAGAAAGAAATCTGGCACGGCGTGGATTCTACACTTGACAGGCTCCAACCCATCCGTTTGCCCAGATATTACACGAACGGACTAAAAAGGCTATTGAAGTGCCAAGGGATACCTTTCAAACAGACTATTCGGCAAGCTCGGTTCTACAACAGGATTTGGAATATACCTGGGACTCAGCGCAAGTTGCCCAATGGGAGAATGGAAACACTTGGGCTTGGATATGTGAAATCCTGGAAACGGGAACGAGTCCATGGCAGCTACGCCATATATAACTTTTATGAAGAAGAGGACGCCTTGTCAGAAAACGCCGACCCCATACCAAAACTAGATCCAGCCATCAAAATGCCGAGTCCATCATTTGAAGAACGAATGGACAAGCTTATCAGGAAAGCGGGTCAAAAAGCTAGGGACGACCATAATCGCGAAATGGCCATCTATGAGAAAGCCAGGACGCAACGCCTTCTTCAACAGGCTGCGAAAGATAAAAATGCTCCTCCCTGTCAACCTGTTATGCAAAAGGCCCGACGCAGAGGCAGAAACAAGTCAAAGAGCGGAAAAGGCGTTCGACGGCGACAAAGCGGGACTAAGAAGTCACACTGTCGGGAATCAAGCGGTCTGGACTTGTCCCTTATGAAGAAGATGGGTCGAGCATACTCTTTTCCTCAAGACAAGACAAAAAAGATACTTGATCTCGCTTTAAAACATCAAATGATTACGCTTCCGGAGCCCAAAAACCCTGAGCAAGCTAACGAGGTCTCTCATCCGGGCTATTGCTCTTATCACCGAGCAATAGGACACCCTCTCGAAGACTGCTTCACCTTCAAGAACTGGGTCGAAGACCAGTATCAGCAAGGCCGGTTTGCTCTATACAGCAGCTGGAGGATAAGTCCGCCACAGGAGCATGAACCAAAAGCCGCGCATACAGCGAGGATAAATCCAGATCAACATCGATCTTGGAAGCGTACTCGTACTTGTCATATGATAACGATATCAAAAGAAGAGCCCGAGGATATGGATGACCTTCTCTGGTGCTTCGAAAACAATAATGACGAGATGATTGCAGAGTTTCCACCGGCACCGAAAGAGCTGGAAGATGGAATACATACCACTGCAGATGAGCTCAAGAAAATTGAGCTGGGGACGGCAAGCGACCCGCGGCCGACATTCGTCAGCGAGCTGCTGTCTGAAGAAAGGGTGGCTATGCTAAAGGACGTGCTTATGCAGCATAAGGATTGCTTCGCATGGAACTATTCCGAGATGCCAGGATTAGACCCAGAGATTGCTGTCCACAAACTGGCCATATCCCCAGACGTCAAGCCAGTCAAACAGGCGCCGAGAAGAATACGACTTGAGCTTGAGATGAGCATCAACGCCGAGGTCAATAAACTAATCGACTCTGGCTTCATCCAAGAGGTTCAGTACCCTGATTAGATCGCCAACATCGTCCCAGTGATGAAGAAAAATGGGACGGTGCGCATATGTGTAGACTTTCGGGATCTCAATAAAGCCTGCCCGAAGGACGATTTTCCAGTGCCAATCACCGAGCTGATGATAGATAACACGTCCACTCACGAGGTTTTCTCCTTCATGGACAGCTCATCGGGATATAATCAGATAAAGATGCATCCCGAAGACCAGAAGCATACCGCTTTCCGGACCCCTTTGGGCGTATTCTACTACAAGGTTATGCCCTTCGGTCTAAAGAACGCCGGTGCCACCTATCAAAGGGCCATGACAAAGATCTTCGATGACCTTATACACGAAATCGTCGAATGCTATATCGACGACCTCGTGGTTAAGAGCAAATCATACGAGGTGCATTTAAAGCATCTGAAGACCGTATTTCAACGCCTTGGGCAATACAACCTAAAGATGAACCCTCTCAAGTGCGCATTCGGAGTTTCCTCGGGCAAATTCCTAAGATTCATCGTCCGACACCGAGATATCGAGATAGATCCATCAAAGATCAAGGCGATCATGGAAATGCCTCCACCAAGGACTCTCAAACAATTGCGGTCTCTCCAAGGGAAGCTCGCGTACATCCGGCGATTTATAGCCAACCTTTCAGGCAAGTGCTGCCCTTACAGTCACCTGATGAAGAAAAGAACCCCTTTCGTTTGGGATCATAAATGCCAGAGCACACTAGACGAAATCAAGCAATACTTGCAGAATCCACCAGTGTTGGCTGCTCCGGTCAAGGGAAAGCCTCTCATTCTTTATACCACCACCCTCGAAGGTTCCTTAAGCGCATTATGGGCACAAGAGAACGACCAAAGGAAAGAAAGAGCTCTCTATTACTTAAGTCGAGTTCTCCTGGGGGAAGAAAACAACTACTCCCCCATCGAAAAACACTGTCTGGCGTTGATCTTTGCGATAACAAAGCTCAGGAACTATGCGTTGGCGCATGAAGTCCGTCTCATTTTGAAGGTGGACCCCCTTAAATATTTAATGTCGAAGGCCATATTGACCGGGACACTCGCTAAATGGGCCTTGCTCTTAATGGAGTTTTCGATAACCTATCAGCCTCTTAAGGCAGTGAAAGGCCAGGCCATCGCCGACTTCCTCACCGAGCATCCGATACCTGCCAATTCCCCTTTGAATTACGAACTGCCAGATGAACATGCGTTTGATGCGATCGACGGTAGTGATACCCGATGGGAGCTCTACTTTGATGGAGCGTCCTCCATGAAGAAGCGCAAACAGTACACCCCTGTAATCAAATCAGGGGTAGGCCTCATCTTCGTGACCCCACGAGGAGGGATAACGCACTTCACCTTCTCCTTGACAGAGCCAAGGACGAACAATGAAGCTGAGTATGAAGCTTTGATAGCAGGCCTCGAAATCGCCATCGATATGGGAATTGAAAACCTCCTTATATACGGAGATTCTCAACTGGTCGTCAGTCAAGTAAACGGCGACTACCAGACGTGCAAGCCAGAACTGGTGAAATATGGCGAGAGAGTACAGCAACTGTTGACTCAAATTCCCTCCTATACGCTGGAAAGCATACCGCGTGCGGAAAATAGCGAAGCAGATGCACTAGCTAAGCTCGCTAAAGAACTGGACGATGAGAACCTCGATGACGTAAAGATCGTAGTACAAAGACGTCGGGTGCTTGCCCCCGCAGAAATATCTCCGGATCCGGAATCATCCGAAGAAAAGGGACTGACTGGGCAAATGGCTATGCAAATAAAAGATCAGGGAAAGGCTGAGGATTGGAGAGAAGTCTTTGTAGACTACTTCAAATCCAATCGAACGCCTGAAGATGCGTCCTCAAGACATCAGCTCATGAAACGAGCTCTATCTTTCGCCTTCGTCAATGATACTCTGTACAAGAGGTCATTTGATTCTCTGTGGTTGAGATGTCTGGGACCTGACGAAGCGAAAAGAGTCGTCCAAGAAGTTCACGACGGACTCTGCGGCTCTCACCAAGCAGGCCCGAAGATGAAATTGAAGATCAAACGAATGGGTTATTATTGGCCCACGATGATTCAGGACTCCTCGAGTATGCGAAGCAATGCCACTCATGCCAGATTCATGGGGACTTTATCCATCAGCACCAAAATCCACTACACCCGACAGTGGCTAGCTGGCCATTCGAAATGTGGGGAACCGACATAATCGGCCCCATCGAACCAGCATCGTCCAGGGGACATCGATTCATTTTGGTGACGACTGACTACTTCTCCAAATGGGTAGAAGCAGTACCGCTGAGGGAAGTGAATACGGAGAATATCCTCCATTTCATCAAGACGCACGTCATTTATCGGTTTGGAACTCCACGACGGATCATCTCCGATAATGGGCCAGCCTACAGAAGCCACAACATCAGCCGCTTCGCGCAACAACACAACATAGACTGGAGATATTCCTCAGTTTATAATCCCCGAGCTAACGGTCTAGCTGAGGATTTCAACAAGACCATGACGAAGATCGTGAAAAAGACGGTGTCCCGAAATAAGAAGGACTGGCATGAGAGACTGCAAGAAGCTCTCTGGGCGTATCGAACTACGTTCAAAACGGTCACGAATACAACGCCATACGCGTTGGTATTCGGTACAGAAGCAGTACTTCCCCTCGAGATAGAGTTACCCTCTCTACGAGTTACAGTCCATTACTTGCTGACGGACGAAGAGAACGCTCACCTTCGGCTTGAGGAGCTCGATACCCTTGATGAAACCCGGCTCGTGGCGCAACAAAATCTGGAGGCTTATAAAGCAAAGATGACGCACTCATATGAAAGATTGACCAGACCGAGGACATTCCGCCAAGGCGAACTCGTGCTGGTGGTCAAAAGACTTATGATCCCCAATCGCGCCAAGTGGGGAAAATTCGAGCCGAACTATGAAGGCCCGTACGTCATAGACAAGGTCTACCAGGGTGGAGCCTATCTACTCATGGATATGCACGGTGAAAGACCTTTCAGGCCAATAAACGGTCGCTTCTTAAAGAAATACTATGCTTAATGAGTCATAGCCTAGGTTAATGATAGATGACGACGACTATGTCCGCTCGCTATCTTCCTAAGCCCAAACTCTGTAAGTAGTAGCCGGCCTTCTTCAACAACGGACCGAAACGTCCTTAAACTAACGGCGGACCGAAACGTCCTTAAACTAACGACGGACCGAAACGTCCTTAAACTAATGATGGACCACTATATCCTAAAAATAGCTGTTGACCGAGATGTCGATAGACTACGGTGGATTGCGGCATCACAAAACCAATACAAAAAAAAAAGAAAAGAAAATATATAAAAATAAAAACGGTATGTCCATAAGCAAAATGGGCACGGATGAAAACCCGAAAGGGCTCCGTGAGTAAAAACAGCAGGGCTACCGACGAGCGTTTGTGAAAACCTGAAAGGGTGCAACCTCGTTAGAAAAAATAAAAAGAAGAAAAAAAAAGAAGAAAGACGGTATGCCCATAAGCAAAATGGGCACGGATGAAAACCCGAAAGGGTTCCGTGAGTAAAATCAGCAGGGCTACCGGCGAGTGTTTGTGAAAACCCGAAAGGGCGCAACCTCATTAAAAGACACTTACAGGGTCCTCTCGACCTTGTAAGGAGAAACCACCTGCGTGAGATCCTTACGACTCACAAAGGAGCAACACACTTAGGAGTCCTCACGATTCCTAAGGAGAAATTTCACTTGCGAGATCCTCACGACTCGTAAGGAGAACTCTCTTATGGGACCCTCACGGCTCATAAGATTTGAAAGTCTTAAGTTACAGAGATCTGAACCTGTTCTTAAGTAACCCCCACAAACTTCGATATTGCCCTACAAGCGGCTCATACTGACCCTTGTATACAATCCACGGACGCGAATAAACACTTCCCTAACCGAGTCTCATCCGTAACTGGGGATATGTTCGCACGGTGAACGCCCCTTGTGAGTCCTCTCGACTTATAAGGAGAAAATCCTTTTGTAAGATCCTTACGACTTACAGGGGGACACGCACTTAGGAATCCTCACGATTCCCAAGGAGAAAACACACCTACGAGATCCTCACGACTTGTAGGGAGAAATACCTTTGTGAGACCCTTACGGTTCATGAAGTCAAAAGCCTTAGTCGACAGGACCTTAACCCTGTTTACTAAGCCACCTTTGGTCGACATTGACAGAGGCAAATGATGATTCGCTCCTGGCAATATCCCAGTTGTAGCGATGCTGATGCCTAAAACGGTATCAAATTCCGAGTCCTTTCATGGCAAATGATGATTCGCTCCTGGCAATATTCCAGTTATAGCGATGCTGATGCTGAGATTAGCACCAGATTCCAAATTCTACACTCGCAATAAAAATCAGCGAGCTAAAATGCATATGAAATAGCCGAAATGATGGGGCAACTTGCAATAAAAAGCAGCAAGTAAAAATGTATGCATGAAAAATAGCCGAAATGATTGGGCAACTCGCAATAAAAAGCAGCGAGTAAAAATAAAAAATATAGCCGAAATGATTGGGCACCGCGAAAAATAGCCGAAATGATGGGGCAATCGCGACCTTCACGATATAAAAGTTGAAATGATAGAGCATCGCAGGAAAAGAAATAAAATAAAAATGAAATTTATGCCCTACAGGTGATGTTACATCAACCCCTGTATACAATCCAGGGGCGCAAACGAAAAAGGGATCATACTCTTCCCCCCAGGTTTCATCAGAAGAAGAGGCCAAGTCTCGACGGGCCACAAATAACCCCGAGATCGTCTCAACATTCGTCTCATTACAGCAGACACAACATCAAGCAAAGCGGAACAGCGGCAACTCCCAGTTCCATGACTCGGCGGCGTACAGCTGACCGAGAGTTAAATTCCAACTTCGTGAAATACAGACAAAGTCAAAATTCCTGGTCACGTGGAACGCGGATAACGTCACTCTTTGACCCCTTGGAAAACGTCCAGAGAGGATCCTGGTCCTCGCAGAGCACGGCAGTGAACCCATGTGAAGCATCCAGAGCGGAGCCTAGTCCTCGCCGAACACGGCAGTGAACCCGTGTGAAGCATCTAGTGCAAAATTCCTGGCCACGTGGAACGCGGATAACGTCACTCTTTGACCCCGTGGAAAATGTCCAGAGCGGATCCTGGTCCTCGCAGAGCACGGCAATGAACCTGTGGGAAGCATCCAGAGCAAAATTCCTGGTCACGTGGAACGCAGATAACGTCACTCTTTGACCCCGTGGAAAACGTCCAGAGCGGAGCCTGGTCCTCGCCAAACACGGCAGTGAACCTGTGGGAAGCATCCAGAGCAAAATTCCTGGTCACGTGGAACGCGGATAACGTCACTCTTGGACCCCATGGAAAACGTCCAGAGCGGAGCCTAGTCCTCTCCGAACACGGCAGTGAACCCGTGCGAAGCATCTAGTGCAAAATTCCTGGTCACGTGGAACGCGGATAACGTCACTCTTTGACCCCGTGGAAAATGTCCAGAGCGGATCCTGGTCCTCGCAGAGCACGGCAGTGAACCCGTGTGAAGCATCCAGAGCGGAGCCTAGTCCTCACTGAACACAGCAGTGAACCCGTGTGAAGCATCTAGTGCAAAATTCCTGGTCACGTGGAACGCGGATAACGTCACTCTTTAACCCCGTGGAAAACGTCCAGAGCGGAGCCTGGTCCTCGCCGAACACGGCAATGAACCCGTGGGAAGCATCCAAAGCAAAATTCCTGGTCACGTGGAACGCGGATAACGGCACTCTTTGACCCCGTGGAAAACGTCCAGAGCAGATCCTGGTCCTTACAAAACATGGCAGTGAACCTGTGTGAGGCATCCAGAGCGGAGCCTAGTCCTCGCCGAACACAGCAGTGAACCCGTGTGAAGAATCTAGTGCAAAATTCCTGGTCACGTGGAACGCGGATAACGTCACTCTTTGACCCCGTGGAAAACGTCCAGAGTGGAGCCTGGTCCTCGCCGAACACGGCAATGAACCCGTGGGAAGCATCCAGAGCAAAATTCCTGGTCACGTGGAACGCGGATAACGTCACTCTTTGACCCCGTGGAAAACGTCCAGAATGGATCCTGGTCCTCGCAGAGCACGGCAGTGAACCCGTGTGAAGCATCCAGAGCGGAGCCTAGTCCTCGCTGAACACGGCAGTAAACCCGTGTGAAGCATCTAGTGCAAAATTCCTGGTCACGTGGAACGCGGATAACATCACTCTTTGACCCTATGGAAAACGTCCAGAGCGGAGCCTGGTCCTCGCCGAACACGGCAATGAACCCGTGGGAAGCATCTAGAGCAAAATTCCTGGTCACGTGGAACGCGGATAACGTCACTCTTTGACCCCGTGGAAAACGTCCAGAGCGGAGCCTGGTCCTCGCCGAACACGGCAATGAACCCGTGGGAAGCATCCAGAGCAAAATTCCTGGTCACGTGGAACGCGGATAACGTCACTCTTTGACCCCGCGGAAAACGTCCGGAGCGGAGCCTGGTCCTCGCAGAGTACGGCAGTGAACCCGTGTGAAGCATCCAGAGCAAACATTGGAATGTGGAGTCCTTAAAATCCACGGACTATGATGTCCTTAACCTCGACCGTAATGTCTTAAAACTAACGATCAACCATGATGATTCTAGACTGATTTTACCTTGGTTAAAGGGTACATCTCTTCACTCCTTTGATGTTTGGCGTTGTAATTCCTCAACGTCTTCAAAGAGGTGACGGGTCCCAGTAACCAAACATCGGACTGTGGAGTCCTTAAAATCCATGGACTATGATATCCTTAACCTTGACCGTGATGTCTTAAAACTAACATTGGACTATGGACTCCTTAAATCCACGGACTATGATATCCTTAACCTTGACCGTGATGTCTTAAAACTAACATTGGACTGTGGAGTCCTTAATCCACGGACTATGATGTCCTTAACCTCGACCGCGATGTCTTTAAACTACGGTACCCTGGAAAACATTCCAAAGAAACCCTGACCCCGTGAAATACAGATAAGGGCGACCACACCCAACACTTACGGGTCCTCACGACCTGCAGGGAAGAAAACACTCTTGTGAAATCCTTACGACTCCCAAGGGAAAACCCGCTTAAGAATCCTCACGATTCTTAAGGAGAACTTACACCTATGGGCTCCTCTCGACCTGTAGGGAGAAAAACTCTTTATGAGACCCTCACGGCTTATAAAGCTCAAAAGTCTTAGGAGGCAGATCTTAATCCTGAATCCTAAGCCATCGCTGCCCTGCAAAGAAATCAAGATAGACTATCTGCAGAATACATTCAATAAAAAGGGACACACCGTTGAAAAAAAATATGTCTTTTATTCATGAACCAAAATGGATACAAAGTACAATTCATGAAAAAACAAAAAGAATATACTCTCATTCAGGAGTATGTACAAAAAGAAAGAAAAAGATACAGGTCCTCAGGCCGGCGGGAGATTTAGCAATTTCACTAGCTCATCCTTCTTTTGCTGGGTCACGGCTTCGTGATTCAGTATCGCCAGAAGACGGGCCTCCGCCTGAGCCTGCTGGGCCTGATACGAGGCAAGCCGGCCTTCGAGCTCTTTTTCGATAACCTTGTGAGCCTCAACCCTTTCGCGAGTGAACACGGCAGCTTTATCAAGGGCCACCACCTCTTTGATAGACTTTTGGAGTACTCGCCAGAGTTCATACGCTTTGTTAGCTTTGGCTGTAAGGTTGGCCTGGAGCTCGTGCAGCGCCTTAGAGGCCAGCTCCCTTTCCGAGAATTTGCGGCCGAGTCTCTTCTCGCATGATACCATGTTTGCCGCGCACCGCTCTATCAACCCCCGCAAGTCCGCCTTTGCAGCCACGGCCTCCGAAAAAAGGCGGGAACACTCAAGTGAGTGCAAACATGCCTCTACCTGCCGACAGAACTCTACCCAGACTCGCACCACTTCTTTATTATAGTATGTAGCAAGAAAAGGAAGAGAACCGTTAGCTTCGGCAGCGAATGCTTCAGCTGTGATTGAGCTGCCAGCATGAAGCTCCTCGATCAAAGACGACAGGGAGACAAAGCTTAACTTGGCCAGGCGCTCTGAGGCTTGCAAAGCGTAAGGACCGGGTAGCATGGCGATGTGCGACTCCAGCGCTGTGGGAGCTGGCAAGGCTGTTCAGATTTGAAAAATGTCAGTAAAACTCTTAAGCAAAGGAACAAGTGGGACCATATTGAAACGTCACTTACCTACGGTCATGCAAGTAGGAGCTGAAGGTTCCCCTGGCCCTTCAACGACCTTGACCTCGTCATCGGCCTCCAAAACTGTAAAAGACATCAATGTCATTCCACAAAATAACAACGATGCTATAATAAAAAATGGAGAACGACGCTAACCTTGCCCAGATGAGAGGACAATGCGTTGAGGAGATATCGCCTGCGGAGTGGCCATCTCCAGCAAACGCTGAAAGGATTGCCGGGGAGACAGATCGGCAATAGAGGCTGCTAGTCCGCGCAATTCTGAAAAAACAAAAGAGTTCAGGTAACAGAAAGATTGCTAATTTAAAATGTAGAAGGTTACCTTCGACACTCCTCCCATTCTGAGCCGGGGGGATAGCAACTTCAACGGCCTCCGCCGTGACCTCGGGTTCCAACGAAGGGAGGATGGTCCCGACTACCTCCATCCCAGCCTCTGTGTCGCCCTCAGGAAGAGCCGGTGGGACGGCGACCACCAAAGGTGCCTCCCCCAAAGGAGCGAGTGCTCCAAGATCAACAACCGCCACAGGAGGCTCTATCGTGAGAAGCGCAGCGTCGTCAACCCCCTCCATATCGAGTAATGCTTCATTAGGGGCGTCAACAGGCTTTATCCTCAACAAGCCCGTAGGAACCTCCCCCATCGCCGAAGTCTCTGCACAATTCACGCAAGAATAAGGATACACACATGCAGGTGTAAGCAATACGAAGTGCTGCAAAGAAGTATAAAGACATACCAATGCGTAAGGAAGCCTTCAATATGGCTTCTTCCAGCCGGTGTTCCTTCTCAAGGAGATGTGCCCGTCAGGGTTCGAGGGTGGACTCATGGCCGCCAGTCCATAGTGAAAGTGCGTCCGCAGCATCCTCCGAAGCAGCCTGCTTCAGGGCCCTTTCTCCCCATTCCTCCAAAGGGCTAATGAATCACCGTCGGATCCACGAAGGGTCTTCATAAAAGATTACGGCAGGATAGGGATTCTTCGGAACCCTGACGTTCTGAGACTCATCTTTAGAACGTCTTATAGCCTCGCCAACTGTGCGGCTTCCTTGGCGGCCGAACCCGGAAAAAGTAGGCCAGCATCTGATACCTGCAGGGCCAACGGTTCATCCTCAAGAATGGGCTCAGACTCTACTAAAGAGTCGAGCAAGTTAGTAGCCACCCTCCTTCGACACTTGGACCCAGAGCCGGTCGCCGAGGACGACCGCTTCCTTCCCTGTGGAGCCTTAGCGCGACGCCGGCCCACCTCGCCTTCAACACCCTCATCCCTGTCACCCTCGCCCGGTGCCACAACCGAGGATGACACCGCCATTGTCAATGCCTCGAGGGGCGGTGCTGCCGCGGGTGGTGGTGCTGCTACCAGAGCCCGTTTACCCCACGATCGGGTGCCCAATGGCATACCAGCTGTTGGGGTAAGATCCACCCCCGACTCTCCCGGAATGAGCGCAACACCAGTATCCCTCAAAGGGAAATGGACTAGTGCGCGCGGTCGCAGCGTAGCTCTCGTAGCCGGAGCCAGAGTGGGAACGCCATGTCCAAGAAATACCTTTCTTTCCTCAATAATAATCGGATTGACCCGATGGAGATACCAGCCCGCAAACGACCCCACACATCGGGGCATGTAATCAGCATCGGGGATCATGAACTGGGAGCCGGTGTTCGGCCTCACAAAATGATGGGCGGCATCTCGAATGGCTTCGGGCGAAGGAACCGGCGCGACTATGAAAGCCTCAAAAGGGACGCCCTGATCGTAGCCAAGCTGCCGGGCAAAGCGATGCGGATTGTACCGCATGAAAAGGGCCGTGCTATCCTGACGAAATACCAGGTAGCCCGGTCTGATTGCGTATAAGCGCGCGGCCTTCCGGGGCCTCAAAGAAGGCACGTTATCTTTTGACCGGTCCCAAAGTTGCTGAGCTGGACCCGAGGGAGAAGATAAGACCCGATCAGTGAATACCAACCCGCAGCAGTAGCATAAAGAGAAATCAACGCCCGAATAGCCCTGAATTAAGTCAGGTCAGGGGCAGAAGCATCCACCAATCGCATAAGTCGCGGAAAGGTGTAAGCATCATAAAATGCGAACCTCTGATGTATAGCAAAAGCCCCTAACACATGTATCTCGATCCAAGACGTGAAATAATGGAGAGAAAAGTTTACTGCATTCACGCCAGGAGTCGAGGTATTAGCCGCAGCGCCTAACCCGTGATATAGATGCGCCAGCGCCGGGATGCCGATGGCCAACCGCGCCCCCTCAGCGATACAATGAGCCGGGTAGATAACCGAGGCTCTCATGAAGCGGCGATACATGGGGACGATGAACCAGCTGAGCCAGACACTGACAAAGCCCACGAAGAATGTCTCATCATCCATGCCGGGAGCTGCGATAGATTCGAAAGATACCGGTGACATAATGGGGATGTAGTATTGCGGTAAATCCGATTCCTTGGTCGGCAGCTTCTTCGGGCCAAACCTAAAGGGGTCTTTGATGTTTGCAAACTTCGGAGCTGTCTTCGACAGGACGCCCTCGCGAAGGAAGCAGGCAATGAAGCTCTTAAAGGTAACGCCCTGCTCCTCAGATTCGGTGAACAATCGGTCAAAGATACCTAGCGCCTTGATCAAGCTGGGACGCTTGTGGTGGACGGCGTTCTCAGCAGACAAGCCGTCAAGCGGTGCAGGCTCGGGCTCAAAGACGTACTCGTCAGGAGGCAGCAACTCCTCATACAGTGTACCCCTGATTGGCAATCCCAAGATTTCGTAAAATTCTTCCAGAGAGATCGAGACCTCACGGTCCCCTAGAATAAAAGTGTTGGTGGGGAGATTCCACTGGTTCAAGAACACCTTAACCCACCATACATGCGGAGATTGGTAGTGAAAGAGCGACGCATATATCGCCTGGTAAAGCCCGACCTTCTGCAGCCGCGCACGATGGGCAGAAAGGATGTAGCGAGCCCAGAGAAGGTAGCCCGTAGGGTGTCGATGTAGGTTTGCTAGGCACGCGCACAAGGGTCTATGAGGCATCAACCATGCCCGATTTAAAAATTATACCCGGCCGATATCTCATATCGCGAGAATCCAATACGGTATCACATACCGCATTATCCTCGGTCCCGCACATATCACATATGTGCTCCTACTCCATTTTTCCTGAGTCAAGAAACCTCTGTGTAGGACTCTAAAGAATCGTCAATACGCCGGCAGTAGGTGATGATCATATCAAACACCCACAAGCTGCAAGCGATCAGCTAAACGTAACAGTCACCCAGGTATTGAGCACTCAGAAGATCAACAAGCAAGCATGTACATTCTCCTATGAATCCAATCAGTAACACTTCCGTACAGTCCGGTCTCGTCGTCTGATATGTCGCATATCTCGCTTAGGGGTGGTAAACGTCAGACCCCAGTAGCTTGATAAGTCGTGTCGATATGAGGTCTATAACAGTTCGAGAAACTACTGATAACACTTACCAGTAAATCTCAGCAACCCTGGCCAGGGATTTCCGGTTATAGCCAATCGAACACAGCGCAACATCAACTCCCTATACCAGGAGAGACGAATCCCCTCCTATCGCTCATTGCCTCTATATGATTCGGGACTGTACCCAAAAGCCACTTTTTTGCACGCCCTCTTGGACGTGGTATGATGGAAATCAAAGCACAGTCGAAATCACACAAGACTCTATGACGATCTCGGGTCAACAGACTACTCTGTACCAGCGTCACCGGAGAACTGCCATCTGACGTAAGGTATAATACCATCTGGGAGTTCTCGGCGAGTCCGTCCAGTGTACCCAGTCTCCACTGAGCACCCGTACACCATCCTTGATGTCAAACACCGATGGCTATGGGATCATCCATCGCCCATCATGTATGTCAAGATGCGTATACGCTAGTCTACTCTGGTGTATCGATGCCCTGTCTCGATACACCCTCGACAAGGAACAGTTATAGGATGTACTCGTCGACTACCGTGGCCCCACTAGTATGATCTCATCATAGTCCCAGTAGTCGAGTCCATATCCTAAGGGTTTTATCAACATGTAACATAGAGACAATCAGAGTACATGTTAAGATAAAGTACAACCAGATAGCGTACTATCATGTCGAGCAAGAAATTCCTCCCTATATATGTCCAAGCATCCATTACAATATACATCGTATGTACAGTAATGGCCTCTGGGGCATACATATAACTAACAATCTCCCACTTGCACTAGGGCCATCTGTTGTGGTATCACATACCCAACAATTAGCTGCGGTTGAAGTATCTCATACTCAACCATCCCATAAAAGTCTCTACTTGGGAAAAAGGCCTTTGTGAGTGGATCCGCGCTGTTGACCTCTGTGTCTACTCTCCTAACCTCGATCTCCCTGGAGATCAACCATCTCCATGATCAGGTGATACTGCCTCAGAATTATATCTGGATTTCTGATGGGACGTTGGTTCCTTGGCTAAACCCACAACTCCATTGTCACACAATGGTAGGAACGAAGTTCATCTTATGAACTTATATATCCAGACTGCCTCATTGGTAGCATCTTTAGTAACGATGTATCTTGCCTTTAATCGTCTAGTAAGTCACGGTATCTAGCTTGGAACTCTTCCAACATACCGTCCCTCCACTGAGGGTAAAGACAATGCCCGCGACTGACATTCAGTCTTCCTTATCACCCTGGAACCTTTCCAGTGATTCTCCCCAGGATCGATTGATACCATCTCACTACAACTAGTGAGAATCCTAACATCCAATTAGATCTATCTCATAGATCAAAAACCCAGGATTTAGGAGGGATCACTTTGATCCTATATGGAGAATCTTTGTGATAAGCGGAGATTGACCAAGCGTAGCATAGGAAACTCCTTCCCTATCAAGAGTATGTCATCCACGCACTCTACGAGGATCATCACCATACTCTCTACTACCTTTTTTGTATATACAAGGTTCATCTACCATTTTGATGAAGTCAAACTCTTTGACTACCACATCAAAACAGATATTCCAACTCCGCGATGCCTGCTTTATCCTATAAAGCATCTTGCACACGTTTCCGCTGCTCGCACTGTCTATGAAGCCCTCTGGCTGTGTACTTATAGACGCTCTCTTCTAAAACATCATTTAGAAAAGCATTCATGACACCCAACCACCAGATATCGTAGTCATGGTATGTAGCCGTGGCAAGTAGGATCTGGATGGACTTAAGCATAGCTTTGAAAGTCTCAACTTTTCCATGTACACCAAGTAATCTTCTCAAGATATACTTGCTCCTAATGGGGATTTAACCCTTCAGATAAAGTAACCAAAGACCATACTTTGTTGGTATATAAGGATTCCATCTCAGATCGCTAAGCATCCAGCCATTCTTACAGAGTCCCACTCCTGATGGCCAGCTCGAAACTAGTTGGGTCATCATCTCATGATACAATCCTCGCTCCCACTGTCATAGAGAAACTGAAGTATCTCTCAGGTGGATGAGGAACCCTACTAGATCGGCGGAGAGGCTGAGGTTCGTTGATTACTATTGAATCTTTTAGTTCTATCAAATCATCTGCTGTAGTTTGTATAGCTGGAACTCCTTCCAGTTCTACCTCATGACCACTAATTTCTTCACAAGAAATTCCCTTTCACAAAGGTGGCATGTTGAGAAACAAAACATTTTTGTTCCTCGGTTAGGTAGAAGATATTCCCTTGCATATGCTTGGGATATCCAACAAACTTCTACAGATCTGACTTTTCCTCGAGCTTGTCCGGATTATGCTTTTTAGACATAGGCCAGACAACCCCAAATCTTAACAAACTTAAGATATGGGCTCTTCCCTTTCCATATCACATATGAAGTGGTAGGCAACTGATTTGATTTGAACCCTATTCAATAGGTATGCAGCTTCTCAAGCGCATAACTCTCAAAAGGAAATAGGAAACTCAGTAGTACTCATCATAGAGCACACCATATCACATAGGGTGTGATTGCTACGCCCCGATACACCGACGTGCTATGGTGTATACGGAGGAGTAATGCTGAGAGAGAATCACATTCTCCTTTTGAATAGTCCAGAAATACCGTGCTGAAGTATTCTCCTCCTTGATCTCATCAAAGGACATAGTACTTATACCTGTTTTTGGTTCTCTACTTCTAACTTATATTCTGTGATTATCTCAAAAGTTTCGGACTTGTGTTTCAACAGGAACATATGTATGAATCTTGAGAAATCATCAGTGAATATAATGAAGTACAAAGAACCGATCTTAGCATGTATAGACAGGGGACTTTCATACATCAGCATATATCAATCCCAAGAGTTCACTAACTCTTTCTCTGTTTCTAATAAACAGAGCTATGGTCATCTTATCTTTGTGACATGACCGGCAAGTTTCACAAGATGTAAATTCAAACAAATTTAAATATGCATCTTAATGTAACTTCAGCAAGTCGGGTCGCATTGATATGACCTAGTCTACAATGCCTCAAGAAGGATTCATTCATTTCTGAACTCTTCCTCTCGTTTGTGTTTTGTATACTAAGAACTGTAGTTTGATTTAGAACGTCAATGCTTTTAGATAACGTGCCTGAACCGATCAACTCTTGATATACGAAATGTTCAAAACATTATCCAACAATACGAAATTATATCATTTCTTTACTAAAAGAGAGTGATATGATGTTGTATATCAGGTTCGGTATCTAATAACATTCGTTCAGAATCAATGTATTCTGGTAATACAGGGTGATAGTGACCAACAGACTTGGCTGCAACACTTGCACCGTTTCTATCTAATGAAACTTATCACCCGTTCTCAGTTCTCTACCTATCTGTAGCCCATGTAACAAATTATATATGCGGGATCCTGATCCGGTATCACATACCCAGGACGTAAAGGAAACTGAGAAACAGTTCTATGTAATGAACACACCCGAAGATGATGCATCAACATGCACTTTCTTCGTTTGGGCGGCACGGGAATTCTGGTAATCCCCTAATTCCTGCTCTGTCTTATAACAATTATAAGTTGGAGCGGGACCAACGTTCCCCAGCTCAGTATAACAAGCGGGTTCTGTCAATATATCCGTTTTATTATCTTGATTAAGGCGTGATATGGTCGCTACCTGGAGAGAGAGAAGAAAACTCTCAGCGTATGCTCTTGCAAGATTAGATTGGTTATCTAATATATCTAATCAGGATGTCTCCCACTGTTTTAATCAAATCTTCCTTCAAACCCTAAAAGGAAAGATTAGCCAGGATTAATTACACCCTACAAGTTCGCCAATCTTTTAGCCAGGCCAGTGCCGGTACTTTGAGGGAGGTTCCCCGTGCTTTCGCACGGACCTAATTAAAGTAAACCTCGTTTTCCCAGGGGCGTAACCCCGTTGACACCTTTCTAGACACCTACTTGATCGGCTAATTGTAATGTGTAAAACTCTCCCAGGAGTAACTCTTACTCACAGAGGGTATCGGGATCCAACTATCTCATAGAAGGTATGCAATCTCATTGCAAATTTCAACACTTGAAATTCCCAATAATATTTTGCCCCTAGCAGCTATATGACCTTAACATAGTTAACAAATCATAAGTGCTAGTCAAGTTCAACCCGTCATTTCCCGATTGAATTAAACTCACCCGCACGACCCTTATAATAGTCAACAAAGTCGCACGACTACCCTAATCCAATCGCATCATATGCTTATACAGATAAGCACTAATCAGCTACCGCACACTACGCCTTAACATAGTCAACAAACGTAGCACGAATACTAACTAGTACTTATCTGAAATGACGGAGGGCTACGACAGGTTTTTAAGAAAACCTTTTGCGTAATGAACTTGATATCGTCGTAGAATCGAGTGATTTTAAATGGAGTGTTTTTGAGTCTTTTCTAGTTTTGCTAAAGGGGTCACTCCCGGTGAAGGGATCGTCGGCCCTTTCCTCATCGAATAAGGTGCAGGATATTTCACAAATATCACTATGCAAAGCAAGAACTATAGAAGCAATCAAAAGACAAACCGATTTTGTAGCATCTGCTAGTTTCACTAAAGAGGTCACTCCCGGTGAAGGGATCTCGGCTCTTTCCTTATCGAATAAGGTGCTGGATGTTCTACAATGAACACCGCTATGCAAAGCAAGAACTAGAGCTACTAGTTTTTAAACAAGTTTCTACAACATCTTTAGGTTTCTTTTAGTTTCATTAATCTCATTAATGAAGTCCCATTTTATTATGCTTCACAAGCATCTCTTTTTGAAACGAAATCTGCAATATAACATATATATAATATATATAATATAAACATTCGTCTCAGGCAGTAATATGATCTCATCACAGAACATTGCAGCAGAAGAACATATGTGAAATATTGGATATACTAGGATGTCCGTGTTTTCAATACGAGCCTGTATAAAACACGGATTCCACGATCGCGATGAATAGCCAAACCCACATCCTTAGACCCCCTACGAGAGCGGCAAGCAACATTGCCAATTATAGGGTTAGGAGACCCGGTCTCGACTCCTCGAGATGGTCTCCCACTGGACCCTAGAACCCGGTTACTTGTGCTCCCCGCCTTGGGTCTACCTAATGCGGAAAAGTAAATAATATACAACGGTGACATCATCCTCAGCCCAGAAGTGCCCCAATAAAAGAATATTACATACAAATGAATTTTACATGAATGAAAAAGAAAAACTCTCATCTCACATAAAAACCCCGGCTATTCAGAACGCGACGATCCAATATAACATATCACAGCAACACATAATATCTCATATCATCAACGTAAGCAAGTATGCGTATCCCAATTGTCGTTGATGTATAGCAACGAAGCCGGCGATACACCACATACTACGCTTACGGTCACAGAAAAGAAAGTGTAAAACTACAACAGTTGGAATCCGCAACCTCCTTAGATATCGCATGCCTAACCAAATGAATTCCTTAGACATCGCATGCCTAACAATTATAAACCCCGCATTTTAGTCTCATTATCGAAAACTCTTTTCAATATCTAGTCGGGAAATTCAACAAGATTCCCGACATCCTGATCGAATGCTCGACGCAAACTTTAGTAGACGGCCGCACCCCAAGATGCCGTCGACGAAGTGCACTAAGGCAGAACACCGCTGCCGCGAGCACCCGAACGGATGCTTTTGGCGACGGGGTTCTCCTACAGTCACTTGGTCGGGGCTATGGGGCATGGCTGTCTATTAAGTTTACCCGGCGAGTATCCACGTACGCTACGTGATTGCGACGGACTTTTGATCACATCAAAATTCCGTGGCAACCGATCATCTGAGACTAAACTGCTATGTTTACAACATTCAAATTAGTTATCTCATAACTACATGTGGATTCCAATTATTGTATCACATTCCAGATAAATAGACAATGTTAAAATTTCCGATCGAATTATAAAATACCCAAGTTTTCCCAAATAGCTCAACACTTGAGCGGAGTTCAAAAGTATCCATCACATGCCTCAATACCGATGGTCCAGCCGTAGAAGGGTCAAGCCAACGCCTCACATGTGGCATGCCGTACTGCCCCAAACCCTAAGATTCAAAAGGCAGTTCAAGACGGTTACATAATCGAGTTAAGGTTTGTTGTCTTCTAGAGGGTCCACCGCGTTACTTGCACGACTTAGAAAGTTTCAAACTCGAGAAAAATCCAACTTTTGAAAAAATTTCCGACTGGGAAAAAAGTGAGTTATTGATATCCGTCCAAACTTTTTAACACGTTCTAAATATTACCCGGAAAAATATAAACGAAGTTAAATTATCCGATCGAATCAATGAGTCCCCAATACAACCCAGAAAACTCAACTCTTGAGCAGAAAATAAAAATACCCAGAAGAATCAGGAAGTACCTACGGAGGTAACTGTACAAAACTGAAACCCTAACTCTACAGTTGCGCCGCGGAACCGCCGCTAATGGCATGTCATTGCCGCGGTTCCGCGGCCGTTTAAGTGAGTTAGTGTCTCGTTTTTCACACATGTCCATAGAATTTCCTGCTGTTTTTTTTAAGTATTTTTAATGTGAAAAAATCACAGTTTTTGAAAAATATCCAGAGAAGGGGTTTTATCGGGGTTCTCGGGTTCGATCGGACTTTAAACTTCGTCTAGACTTCGGCTAAAGCTCTAGCCAGGCTCTGATACCACTGTAGGGTTGTTAGGCACGCGCACAAGGGTCTACGAGGTATCAACCATGCCCGATTTAAAAATTAGCTGTACCGAACAACCCGAAGCCGGATCTTTAAACTAGGGTTTAGGCGAAAACTAGCATGTTAAACTTTTTAACACTAAGTGAGAGGGATTACAACCTTTGTAGATCCGGTCCTTCACTTCTTAAGCTCCGTGTTGAGGTCCCTTCGCTGCGATCATCGTGTTCTGGACTCTCGAGAGGTTCCACGAAGAGAAAGATGCAAGCTTGCTTCCGATCTTCGATACAAAGATGATCTACCTTGAAGTTTCATTAACACAAGCTAACACTTACTAAATGAAGTGAACACTCTCATCTAAAGGGCAAGGATAGATGAGAATGATGAAGTAGGATTTTTGCTCTCATTTATAATCTTTTTCTCACATATTTTCATCACTTGGAAAAAGCTAGTAAGCTTTTTCCATGAAGGAACTAAGAAGGAAGAAGAAGATGAATATCATAGAATCCTTTTGTGATGAATAATGAAAAGATAAATATGATGATTAATGCAACCATGGTCAACTAAACCCATGTAGAGAATTAACTAGGGTTAGGGTTTGGCTTGGGTTAAAGCATGAGTCATAACAAAATATCTTTCACAAAACAAAAGAAAAGCTTCTAGAATCAACTAGAAGTCTTAACCCTAATCCAAACCCTAATCATGTTTAAACTCCACTAAACATGTTGCATTAGTTATCATATCATGTTACAATATTATATATCACATATATAATATTTATTGTAACAAAATAAAATAATACAATTAACATATATCGCATATATATCAATGTATTACCCGAGTGAGAAAAAGAATCTTTTAGTGAACTAATATTAGTTAATGTAATTTAATATATCATATATATTATTATACATTAAATTATCGAATCAACTCTTGATCCGACAATCCAGCTATATCGCATATAACCGACTAATACGATGACCCGGCTATATCACATATACCCGGCCGATATCTCATATCGCGAGAATCCAATACGGTATCACATACCGCATTATCCTCGGTCCCGCACATATCACATATGTGCTCCTACTCCATTTTGCCTGAGTGAAGAAACCTCTGTGTAGGACTCTAAAGAATCGTCAATACGCCGGCAGTAGGTGATGATCATATCAAACACCCACAAGCTGCAAGCAGTCAGATAAACGTAACAGCCACCCAGGTATTGAGCGCTCAGAAGATCAACAAGCAAGCCTGTACATTCTCCTATGAATCCAATCAGTAACACTCCCGTACAGTCCGGTCTCGTCG
Source organism: Agapanthus africanus (assembly GCA_030015575.1). NCBI lineage: Eukaryota > Viridiplantae > Streptophyta > Magnoliopsida > Asparagales > Amaryllidaceae > Agapanthus > Agapanthus africanus. The sequence goes on from CM057349.1 coordinate 73,686,120, forward strand.
TCTGATATGTCGCATATCTTGCCTAGGGGTGGTAAACGTCAGACCCCAGTAGCTTGATAAGTCGTGTCGATATGAGGTCTATAACAGTTCGAGAAACTACTGATAACACTTACCAGTAAATCTCAGCAACCCTGGCCAGGGATTTCCGGTTATAGCCAATCGAACACAGCGCAACATCAACTCCCTATACCGGGAGAAACGAATCCCCTCCTATCGCTCATTGCCTCCATGTGATTCGGGACTGTACCCAAAAGCCACCTTTTTGCACGCCCTCTTGGACGTGGTATGATGGAAATCAAAGCACAGTGGGAATCACACAAGACTCTATGACGATCTCGGGTCAACAGACTACTCTGTACCAGTGTCACCGGAGAACTGCCATCTGACGTAAGGTATAATACTATCTGGGAGTTCTCGGCGAGTCCGTCCAGTGTACCCAGTCTCCACTGAGCACCCGTACACCATCCTTGATGTCAAACACCGATGGATATGGGATCATACATCGCCCATCATATGGGTCAAGATGCGTATACGCTAGTCTACTCTGGTGTATCGATGCCCTGTCTCGATACACCCTCGACTAGGAACAGTTATAGGATGTACTCGTCGACTATCATGGCCCCACTAGTATGATCTCATCATAGTCCCAGTAGTCGAGTACATATCCTAAGGGCTTTATCAACATGTAACATAGAGACAATCAGAGTACATGTTAAGATAAAGTACAACCAGATAGCGTACTATCATATCGAGCAAGAAAGTCCTCCCTATATATGTCCAAGCATCCATTACAATATACATCGTATGTACAGTAATGGTTTCTAGGGCATACATATAACTAACAGTCGAGGGGTGAGCCCTATCTTATAGATTTGTCCCCATGGTTGGGCCTCACCCTGGCAAATACGTCGTCCCAGAATATCTATAGCTGGGATCGGATGGTTCGGATACCGGTTGTCGAAGGCTCGAGCCGCCCCGTTGGAGTCCAATTTGGCATCTCCACAGCGAAGACCATCCTCGGTGGATCCATCGGCAAGAACGGAAAGGTGGGATCTGTCGGCACTTCGCAGAGGAAACTCCGGCAACCCCGGATGATATGGCTATACCAGGTCCCCCACAAAAGTAAGTTGGTGCAGTTCGGGTCATGAGCCCTGATCATCGCCATCGCTTCCTCATCAGATGGTGACTGAGGAAAAGCGGCCTCCGAGCGAGTGAAAGGAAAGTACGGAACGGAAGCCATTGTACCTGAAATAAAATAAAGGAAAACTATTAAAAGCGAAGCCAGCAATATATATATATATATATATATATATATGAGTATAAATATATATATGCATATAAAGACAGTTGAAGAAAGCGACAGCAGACTTTTTTTTATGGGACCATTGGCTACAAAACACATGGGTCCCACAGAATCAGGATGACGGCTCGTTAATAATGAGGCCAAGCAATTATAATGAGACAAAGGGAAGATTCTCATTAAATAAGCAGTGAGTTTCAAGTGACCCTACACATTCCCCTAAAAGACAAATCCATCTTAGACTCTGTGATAAATCAAACAGAATCAAGGGAATTAAATTCCCAGAGAGCAACATTGTAAACTTGGATGCGAAGGAGACAACTCAGGGCAAGGAAACCCCAAGAAGTCCCCATGGGAATAACCTAGTTCTTCATATGAATTAAATTACTTTTTGAAAAAGGGAATTAAATTCCCAGAAAATTTTGTTCCAGAGCCAAAGCTCCTTGGGAATGGAATTAAATTCCATGGAAAGCAACCGACATCATCATCTCCCTAAAGATCAGATGAACCCTAAGAGGTCTACTGTTTGAAGATTAAATGGTTTTATATTTCTGTTGAAGGACTTGAAGAAAAATGGGTTCGTGTTAAAAGGGTGAAACCCTTTATATAGATTTAAAATCCAGAGAGTTTTAAAAAAAATGGAGGTTCTTCGATCGTTCAATGTCACTACCTGAAAGAAGGAGTCTTTCTTGAACAGAGTTAAACTCTGAAAATCTTTCAAGGCAGAGAACTAAGCTCTGAGGAACGAGAATTAAATTCTCAAGGGAAAAGTTATCAAAGGAAGAAGATGAAGAGTGGAGGCGCTTCTGAAGAGACCCTTCCATTTATAGGATGGGATGGAAAACGTTTCATCTACCCTACTCCCAAGACAGATCCAACGGTCACAAAAGTGACAGCGTTGCACTCACGTGCAGACACGTGAGAGCAACGCTGTGGGGGCATTTGTTCCCTGATTAAAAAAATTAGGAAAAAGCATCAGAAGAGGCATCACGTGCTCACACGTGACCAGGGGTCACGTGTTGGCACGTGATGGTTAAAGCAGTGGCAAAGAAAGCGGCGCAGAAAAGAAAAGCCATCCAGGGGTCACGTGCTTACACGTGACCAGGGGTCACTTGCTCACACGCGACCAGGGGTCACGTGCTCACACATGACCAAAGGTCACGTGGCCACACGTGACCGGCTTTAAAAGCCTTATTGTTCAACAGAATTAAATTCTGAAAAAGATCATTTAAATCTTTCCAAAATGGAGAAGAATTATGTAAAACCGTTGGATTAAGAATCCGAGGGTGATTAAATATCACCAATTTATGGAAAAATCTTGGACAAGGAAAGATTTCCCCTAAATCTCACCAAAATAACAAAATGAATATCTTTGGATTTAAAATCCAACGGTGAATAAAATTCACCTAATAATCTAAAGGCCCGGGTTAATGATGAAAACAAATCAAATCTTTCAATGAAAAATTTACCAAACAGATTGATTCTTTTCCTTCTCCTATAAATAGGAGCCAAAAGAAGGGAGAGATAGAGATATAGAGTTTTGGAGAGATAGAGAGCCTTGGAATCTTGAAAATTCAGAGAGAAAAGAAAGAAGAATTTGATTCTCTACAAAGAAAAACCCTAGGTAAGAAAAGAAAGGGGATAAAGGCTTCAAAAAGAGAATTTAATTCTCAATCAAAAGAGTTTAACTCTTCTATAAAGAAAAGGACTTAGTTCTTTCTCTGGTTGAAGATCTGCAAAGTGCACATCTCTCCATAGGTTGAGAATTTAATTCTCATCGGGTCGAGATCCTGCTATGCAGATCTAAAACATAGAGGAGGAATTGAGTTTTGAGAATTTAATTCTCACAAAGTTATAGGAATTTAATTCCTCCAAGATAAAATTAGGGTTTAACCCTATATGAGAATTCAATTCTCCAAAATTATAGGAATTTAATTCCTTCAAGATGGACAGAACTAGGGTTTAACCCTAATTGAGAATTTAATTCTCTCAAGCTCACAGGAATTTAATCCCCCTTAAAATAAAATTAGGGTTTCACCCTATGCCAGAACTTGATTCTTTACATATATGGGAATTTAATTCCTCCAAAAGAAAATTAGGGTTTAACCCTACCTAAGAATACAATTCTTCGAAAATAGGAATTTAATTCCTCCAAAGTTATAGCTAGGGTTTAACCCTATTAAGAATTTAATTCTTAAAAAGATAAACAAATCTTTAAACAGGCAGGAAAAAAACAGGGCCACGTGTCCCCACGTGACCCCTGTAAAGATCCACAGAAAAGGACTCAGAGGCAGCGCCTCACGTGCTCCACGTGATCCCTAAAGCACAGAAAGGAAAAAAACTAAAGGAACAGAAGCTCTGGGCGCTCTCACGTGTTACCACGTGACCCCTTGGCAAATCAGCGCACCAATCCCCGTCACGTGTCAGCATGTGATGCTCCAAAATCAAATATAGAAAGTATTCAATACTTTTTTCTGCAGAATAGAATAAGGGGAAACTGGTCCTACCTTTGGGCGCTCTCACGTGTCCACACGTGACCCCTCTTTCTTTAGTGTTTAACACTAATTAGAGAACTATAGTCCCAGTGTTTAACACAGAATTTTCTTAGTGTTTAACACTAATTTGAAATCCCTATTTGCAGTGTTTAACACTGTTATTTTCCAATATTTGACACTAAATCAAGAACTATTCCCAGTGTTTAACACTGATCATCTTTCAGTGTTTAACACTAATTTGAGAATCTTACTTTCCAGTGTCTAACACTATTATTCTCTGGTGTTTAACACTAATCTGAGAGCTTTATTTCTAGTGTTTAACATTGCTGTTCCCTATTGTCTAAACAATATTTTTGGCCAATTTGGCTAATTTCTCAGAGGCAAAGCCTCCCCCTCAATGGACCAACAGAGGGCCAATATTCCAAACTTGATTGGACTTAGTCCAAGAAGGCCATAAGTCCTCAATTCAGACTTAACTGAGCCAAAGGGCTCATAATATAATTAATTGGTCTTGGTTCCAAATCGGGCTACAGATCACTTAATCTACCTTGGTTCAAGGGTACATCTCTTCACTCCTTTGATGTTTGTCGTTGTAATTCCTCAACGTCTTCAAAGAGGTGACGGGTCCCAACAACCATACATTTCACGGACTGTGGGGTCCTTAAACTCACAGACTATGACGTCCTTAACCTTGACCGGGATGTCTTAAAACTAACAACGGGCTGTGGGGTCCTTAAACTCATGGACTATGATGTCCTTAACCTTGACCGTGATGTCTTAAAACTTACGCCGGACTGTGGAGTCCTTAAATCCACGGACTATGATGTCCTTAACCTTGACCGCAACGTCTTAAAACTAACATTGGACCGCAATGTCCTTAAACTACCTATCGACAGCAATGTCATTAAACTAAACAACAGGGCCCCCCAATTGCTCTCTTGTTGGATCTAAATGATCCTGTTAACTTGATCTTAGTCTAAAATTAGACTAACGTATCCTTAACTAATGTTTAAGTTGATCTTAGTCTCAAATGAGGCTAACGTATCTTTAAACCCAAACCCCAAACCCAAATCTAAGAAAGATACGGATTTGGACTAGTCCACGCCCTACGGGCGACAACATAACTTAATCTCCGTATACAATCCACGGGCAACCAAACACAAAACAACACCTACGACACGAAGTGACCACATGGAGAAGGAGAAAGTTGTTACTGCGAGGCGGTAGCGTAATTAACTGCAGGGCTTGCGCCCGCAGGGAAGAGCGTCCCCACAATCAAAAACCCTTCAAGCGAGGGGGAATCTGACGAAGTCTGTTACATTGGCCGCATCCGTTTAAAGCTTCGATACATGGTGCCATAAATCAACTTGGCATCTTCGGAGAGGTGAACGGATAGCACCTATTAGCATCTGCCCCGAATCTCAGGCAAGACGTCTCTGTCACGCCGTCATTAGGAGGGGAACAGTGGTATTCAGTTTGGAATATCCTGCACCTCATTTGATGAGGAAAGAGCCGAGATCCCTTCACAGGGAGTGACCTATTTAGCAAAAGTTTGCGCCACTATATATTTGTAAAACCACTCGGTTCCTTCAACGATATCAAGTTCATTATGTTAAAGGTTTTTTGCCAAAAACCAACCGTAGCTCTCCGTCATTTCAGATAAGTGGAAGTTAGTATTCGTGCTATATACATTGGTCTCTATCAAGGCATAGTGAACGGTAGCTAAATGTTACTTATCTGTTGCATTTTAGGATGTGATTAATTAGGACAGTCGCATAGCCACGTTGGTCTCTATCAAGGGCTTATGCAGGTGGGTCTAAGTTAATCCAGGATAATGACGGGTTGAACTTGACTTGCGAATTATGGTGTGTTGGTCTCTATCAAGACCATATGCTGCTTGGGGTAAAAACCACATCGGGAGTTTCAAACATACAGGAAACTTGCCAGGCATGCATATACCTTCTGGAGTGTGGTGACTTGAATGGATTCCATCAAGTTATCATATGAAGATAGTTGGATCCCGATTCACATTGATGAATAGGTGTTACTCCTAGGGTGATTTTAGATGATCCCGACTAATTCTCTTTTTAGGGTTTGAAGGAGAATTCGAGGAAACATTGGGATCCATCCTGATTAGATAAAGTGATTAACTAATCTGATCTAGGTTAGAGTGCACGCTGAGTGTTTCTTTTCTCTCTCTCTTTCTTTGGCAGCGACCTTGGCCTGACCTTAAAAACTTATAAATTAAGTTAACCGAACCTTTTAAAACACTTTGGCTTTTGGATTGTCATTTAGTTGCATATATCATTGCCTCTCCTACATCCCCTTTGCATTTCTCCAGAACACTCTGTATCACTACGAAGATCCATATTTCTTGGATATGCCATCGTATAGTTACATACGAACTCGAAGGAACTTGTTCCAGTTCGAGGATGGATTCTGGTTCTGGAGAAATTGAATAGGATTATTCGGTTGTCTTTTATCTTTACCTTCTCTCATATTGCGAGAGCTCCTGGTATAAGGAAAGTACACCTATTGTGCTTATTGGATAATCTTCTTCCAAACCATAGGCAGGTGTCGAAACGTGGGGAAGGAAGAAAACCAATTAGCCTAAATTTGGTATACAGAAGATAATAAGTAAAGACATATAAAGGGATTAGATTAAGAGCAAAGGAAATTGCGACTACTATCATTCACGACGAAACAGCGTATACCCCTGCCACTCCTATATCACCTTTGCATTTCTCCATAACACTCCGTATCACTACGAAGATCCACATTTCTTGGATATGCCATCGTATAGTTACATACGAACTCGAAGGAACTTGTTCCAGTTCGAGAATGGATTCTGGTTCGGGAGAAATTGAATAGGATTATTCAGTTGTTTTTTCTCTTTACCTTCTCTCAGGTTGCGAGAGCTCCTAGTATTAGGAGAGTACACCTATTGCGCTTATTGGATTGTCTTCTTCCAAACCTTAAGCTGGTGCCGAAGGGTAGGGAAAGAAGAAAATCAATTAGCCTAAATGTGGTGTACAGAAGGTAATAAGTAAAGATATATAAAGGGATTGGAGTGAGGACAAGGAAATATACGGTTACAGTCATGAATCTGGATAGTGGAAGAGGCATTACTAGGAATACCTGCTTACCCCTTCGAAACATTTTCATGTTTCAGTTTTTCTGTGTGGTGTTAATTGAAAACTGTTTTCCCAATTAGATTCTAACTCCAGGGTATGTATTTACCAGATTTGATTCTCACGTTTGTATGGTGTTACAGATGGTGAGTGGGAGTAAGATATTGGGAATTGGGTGATTAGATCCTCTATATATCGGAATTCTTTGTAATTGGTGATATTTGAAGAAATCGCCTAGGTTTCGCCTAACGGCAATTTTTTTTGTTTTGAATATCCGTTGTAATGCACCAATTTCAAACTGATATATCTGTACATTTATTTTATAAAGTGAGATATAGCTTCTTGAAATTATGTCTATGACATTTACCCATATCAGTTGATGGTTATGTAAGGTGCATTCAACAACGGTGTAATTCTTCTTAAGCATGGTACAGTTTTCAACCTTCGACGCACAGGATTTGAGTTATTGAAACTCAGTGGACTTATACAAAGTATTGTATATTGTCCGATATTCATTAAGACAAAGGGTTTGGTACTCATACTATATTATGTTTACTCATGACTTCTCTAGTTTTAGACAAGTATTTTGATGAAATACAAGGTCCAAGTTTTAAGAAGATATAAGTATAAGAATAAAGTAGAAAACCATATGTTGCAAGTATCAGGATTCTTCAAGATGATCGAAGATGTTGATACTTATGTTTGGTATTCCGTTGAAAGTAATAGTTTTGAGAACTTGCTTCTCTTTCAGGTTACTCATACGTAGATGTATTCCTTGATGAGTAATGTTTCTTGGCCTTCTTCCATTTGGATTATATGCACTGGAAACAGCTGCATTATTTTTTGAATCTGGTTCCAATTAAATTAGTGTTTTTGTTTCTATATTGGATATATAGAATGGATTCATATCTTAACGATATTAAGGTATATGGAGTTGTCCGACTGATGCTTAAAACTAGAATCTGGACAAACTCAAGACACATTTTAGTAATGGCGGTTTGTGGGTTATCCCGGGCATTGACGAGGGTTAACATTCTACCATCTGGAAGATCAATAGTTATATTTTTCTTGACTCGCCACAGTTTTAGTAAAATGGATTCTTTTAAGAAAACATTAGTGGGAGTATGATATAACTGGAAGTGATTCCAGAACCACAAACGATTACTGAAAATTTAGTAGAACCTAAACATTCAAATGGTTTCGACGATCCATTAGCCACTCCGCAGATTTGGTGGGTAACCTTAAGCACCCAGGAGGTACTTCGGTCTCCTCAAAGACGGTGACAGGGAGGTTTTTGATTACCCAAACTTACCACTATTGTTGTTCTAGACTATGAGGTCTGGAAGGAGGATGAGTATAACGTCATTTTAAACTAGCTTTAGAAGTGCACGTATATATGACTCTGCCAGAGGGATGTTGTAGTCAGTGGGAGCAGCGGAAGCATAGTGGGCAAGTAGCTTATGTCTATTTATAGACTAAAGTAGGTATAGCGGAGATAGATCATCTATTTTTGATGTGACGGTCATAGAGTTTGACTTCATCAGAATAAGAGATGGATCTGGTAAGAAGGTAGTAGGGAGTGATGTTCTGGTATTTAGATGACATGCACTTAATAGGAAGAGATCTTCCTATACTACGATCGGTTATACTGTAGTTGTCATAAAGTGGTTTCTCTACATAGGATATGGATATAATATCAGGAATTCTGGTGACTAGATCTATGGTTTTAGATCTAGATTTGGGAAGTGTCCCAATTCGGGTACTTGACACTATTCTAAAGTGTTTTAGAATAGACGACTCCTGGCGTGGTGGTGTACCCACAGGTGATGGAGTCACCCTCTCTAAAGAGATATCTTCTAGACTGATGAGGGGAGGGATTTGCATGATTGGCATACTACTTTTTTAGGCAATTGAGCCAATCATGAGATGTCAAGTACAAGGCCAGATATTGATTTTGCACATGCGGCAATAAGTATATATTAATCCAATCCAGGAGAAACATTGGGAAGCATTTATGAACATAAGTGGATGTTCTTAGTATATGGTAATAGCAGCCTCCTTCGGGAGACAGTTATCATTTCAGGCTTCCTGATGACCTGGATGAAAGAGTGACTGTCAGAGTTATAGTTTTCCTTCTATTGAGAGACAGTATGTTGGACAGGTGGTCCAAGTGGATACTGTGGAAAGAATGGCGTACGATACTGACTAAATTCAGTGCATAATACAGTCTAAGAAGTTTATTGGATTTGGAGTTCATATGTGAACTGGGTCACATCAGATATCCAGACAAATTCTAAGACAGGTATTGCTCATTTCGGGAGATAGTCTTTCTCTGCGAAGTTGAGATATAGAGAAAGATAAAGATAGAAATACTGGAACGGATCCACTCACTGAGGCTATTTCTCGAACACAATAGTTTCACAAACGTGCTTTGCGAGACTGATTAGTAGAGATGTTGGGTGTTCGGTATCACACGGGCTGTGAGTATACGACACCGCAATAATTAGCCTAAGTGCAAGTGGGAGATTGTTGGCTATAGTGCCCTCAAGGCAATTATTGTAATCGCAGGTAGATGATTATGATGATTGAGGGAGGAACTATACGGATAGAACAGTCTTACACAAAATGATAGTATGCTATCTAGTTTGTCTTTATCATCATGTACATGCATTATGTGGTATTACAAATCACCATTACATATTGATAGAGCCCATAGGATTCTTGTTTGACTACCAGCATTATGATGGCGATCATATACATGGGAGATGGATGGTCTATAAGCACATCCTTAAATGTCCCTGGTCGTAGGAGTATCGAGACTGGGCATTGATACTCCAGAGTAGAGTAGTGTGTACTTATCGAGACCCCGACGAGAGGCGGTGGCCGGTCTCACAAGCCAATGGTGTCGGTTAGTCACCTAAGATAGTATGCAGGTGCTTATTGGGTTATGAGTACACTGGACGGTTATGAGTACACTGGAAGGACTCGTCGGGAACATGCTAGTTGGTATACCTATTGTCAGATAGCAGTTCCCAGGTGACATGTGTACAGGTTAGTCTGTCAACCTAAGATCGTCATTTATCTCGTGTGAGTTCCCACTGTGCTTTGATTACTACCCTACCACGGCTCAAAAGAGTCGTGCAAACAAGTTTTTGTTGGGTACAGTCCCGAGCTACATGGAGGCAGTGAGCGGATCGTCGGGGATTCGTCTCTCTCGGTATTGGGGGTTGATGTCGCATGGTGCACAGGTGGCCATCACTAGAAATCCTTGGCCAAGGTAGACGAGAATTAATGATTTGGATCAGTAGTTTCTCAGTTGCTGATGGGCTTCATACCGACACGAAATATCGTGTTATTAGGGGGTCTGACTTTATCCACCCCCTAGACTCGATATGCGATACTCTTAGACGAACAGACCAGACTATACGGAGATTGTCATGGATAGGCTCAGTAGGGATTCATATAAGTTTGCTCGTCGGCCTTCCTTTCGCTCAATACCTGGGTAGCCGTTACATATAGCTAGTGTCGCTGACGTGCTTGTGGTTAAACCCACTGCCAGCTTATTGATGAGTCTTTAGAGTCCCACACAAAGGGTTTCCCTGCTTCGGGTGAAACGATGTAAAAGACGTATAGTTTTACGGCAGGGTTCGATCATATACGTGCATTTGTGCACATATCATGATTCGGACGGATAATACTAGTGAGCTTTGGTTTAAGTCGGATCCTAGTATTATATTATTGGATTATTTTCGTCTCTATGTATTCGAATTTTTTGGAATACAGATACGGGTATGTATATATGGATGAGGGGTATTCTTATAATTTATTACAAGGTGCTTCTAGAAGATGCCACCTCATTTTTGTTTATAACCATTTTGTTAAATGGTTAAATGAGATGGAGGGATGAGGTGTGATTTGGCATTTATGGAAGCATGGCTTTGTGGTGACTCATAGGGTGACTCATGGTTCACTATTGTGGCATGCTTGATTTTTTTTGGTGTTGTGAGATTTTTTGTTATGCTTGAGTTTGCTTGGCTTCACAATACTTAGCCCTTTTTCTATGGTTGCTTCATGGTTACTACACTCTCATCTCCTCAAACTTCTTCTTCTACCTCCACCCTAAAAGTCTCATGTGTTGAGAAACCTAGGGTGTTTGGAGACAAATTAATCCATCATTAGACTCTACATCCTCTAGGCTATCTAGTTTAGATAACTAGGTACCCTACTTACCTCGGCTATGAAGTTGGAGCTCGAACTACAAATTCTCAGGTGGATCATCTTCGATGGAGGGAGACCGGCGATCAAGCTTGATCATGGTGGCCTCTAGGAGCTTAGGAAGATGGTAGAAGACCGAAAGACTCAGATCATTCGGTATAACCATTTTAAACTCCTCTTTAGATTGTTAGCTTTAATTTTATGGTAGATCCAGGTTATAGGGTTGTTCTAGCGCCAGTTTTGAAAAATTTTGTTCCGCAAACGGTTACGGTAGATGGCCAGGGCGCTGGCATAACCCAACACATTTTACTTTTTCCACCAACGTAGTTCGGCCGACCACTCGCTTCAATGTTTAAGTTTCCGTTATAATGACAAATCAACACAACATCCTCATTTGCCATCGTATCTAATATTAACAATAATTGTGAAATTATTCAAAGCTCAAGAAACAACTTATACAATCTACAAATCCTAACTCTAACCCTAACACTCTTACTAATATTAACACTAACAATAACACTAACCCAATTACTAACACTAACTCTAATTAGGGCAAACATCTCCCCTTCGATTTGGGATTTGTAAATTAGGACAACATCTTCAAAATCCTAACCCTACCCTAACCCTAACACTATCACAAATACTAACACTAACCCTAACACTAACACTAACCCAATTTCTAACACTAACCCTAATTAGGACAACATCTCCCCTTCGATGTAGGATTTATAAATTAGGCCAACATCTCAAAAATTTATGATATGTGTTTTGTAAATTACGTAATAATACGAACTGGATACTCAACAAAAATCCAAAAAATAAATATCATGATAATCTAATCAATCCAAGAAAATATAAAGCAAGTGATAGGAATATCTTGATTATCTCAGAAGGATCAAAGATTAGTCTGAGTGAGCAAGAATTGCTGAGGAATTTTTTTCCCTTCAGATCTGGAAATTTTTTCCCTCTTCAATCTGAATTTTTTTTTGCTGGGCGCCCGTGAGAAAGAGAGGGGGGGAAGGAAGATCGAGAAGAGAGAGAGGGATTGTGTGAGGGGAGAGAGAGTTGGAGGATTAAATAAAGGCGGGGCCCACGAGTTGTTGCTTTGCAACCCGTGAGTCCATAGTATAATCCGCACTTGCAAAGTGCGAATTCTAACTTGGCTCTCTTCCAGAGAGCCAAAACTTGAGTCCACACTTTGCAAGTGCGGATTCTAACTTGCCCAACTTCCAAACCGTAAATCCTACATAGCGCCTATGTGTCTTTGATTTGACCTGAATCTGCTATTTCTCTAAATAGCCTTTAAACTATGCTAAATCCTTAATTAGTTCTAAAAAAATTGCTAAATCCTAAATTTTGTCCGAGAGGTGTTTGTGTACCAATGGTTGTATGAGTAGTTGAACACAACGTAGAGAGATGGGGCACAACAATAAATAAGGAAAACAAAAATTATTTTGGTAAATTTTCAAAATCCCCTGGAAGGTTTTTCCCGTTGAGAAAAAACCCCGAACCCGAAGCGATTGTCAAAAACCCCTTTGAAATTTTTACTTCGGTATCTGTATAGTTTTTTGCTATATCTAATTAGCTCATACAGATCACAATCAACTGCATACATATAGCATAAAAATTAGATTTAACACGTAACTATACAAATACTGCAGGCATGAGGTTTTTTGACAACTGAAAACTTCCCAAGGGGTTTTTGACAACCATTTCAAGGATGGGGTTTTTTTGTCAGTGGGAAAACATGCCTGGGGGGTTTTGACAGTTTACCCAAATTATCTTTTTTTATATATTAAAACGAAGGCTAAAATCCCCCGCGTTTCATTAAACGATGATTTAACGAAACTACAACAGTCTGCAAGAAAAAAAAAACAACGAAAAGAAAAGAAAAAGACAAATGCAGGTTTCATTCTCGCATAAAAGAAAACAGCATTCTTCTCCCGCCTATCTTCCGTCCCTCAAATCCGTTACCGCTTACTGTTGGCCTCCTCTATCCTGCCTTGCCCCGTCCATCACAACCAAGGTAACTGGATTCCCCCTTCCCACTTCCCACTTCCGAACTCTCATCCTCTGCATCTGTCCGTGCTTTTTTCTTAACCCTCTTTATAGTACCACCTGACTAAAATTCAACGTTTGTTTCAGTCACATTTATAATATTCAATAACGATTTCTTAGAATTCTTAAAGATTCTATTATTCCGCTCTAATCATATATTCCAACAGACAACAAAGACCATAATTTCCTAATTTTCCAGTTGCCCTCTATCCATCCCACTTCTCCAGTGACTCCAAAATTCACCAAATATACTCAGAAGTTGACAAACCCAAAAGACCTCCAAAAGCTATCCTAAAGACTCTACGCCAACGGGCACCTAAAAAAGTGTTCTACCATTTCCGATTGGGTCTCACATATCCCGCAATGCATCGGGTCTACACATTTCCTCTTGCCTAGGTTATTCTCGTTAAGATTGCATCATTAGAAGCCAACCACGCAAAGACTTGAACCTTTAACGGTATGGGGAACTTCCAAATTTCATATCCACTAGCGACTCAACCCCATCATAATGAAGAATATTATAAAATGATTTAACAGAAAAAGCCCGGCTTGTCGTCCATTTACATGACGCAACATCTTTATTCTCTTTCCCCATCGGTTTCCACAGCTCAAGATAGTAAATCAACAATCGTCGTTGTTTCCTCTCGCTAGTCGTCAAGGCCCTTTGAAACTTTGGCCACCACTTATTACCCTTCCATTTGTTAGTGATATGTATGCCCTAGAGGCCATTATTATATAGTGGATGCTTGGACATATATATAGAGAGAACATTCTTGCTCGATATGATAGTATGCTATCTGGTTTCTCTTTATCTTAATATGTGTATTTGTTCTAGTTTACCATTTCATTGATACATGTTGATAAATCCTTTAGGATGTTTGCTTGACTACCAGGAATATGATGTAGATCATACTAGTAGGGCCTGAGTAATCCATAAGCACATCCTTAAATGTTCCTAGTCGAGAGAGTATCGAGACAAGGTAGACTGGTGTGTACGTTTCTTGACCCTGTATAGGGCGATGGTTGATCCTACAACCATTGGTGTTTGACACCAAAAATTGTATACAGGTGCTCATTGGAGAATGAGTATACCGAACGGACTCGCCGAGAACTCCTAGATGGTACCATACCTAACGTCAGATAGCAATTCTCTGGTGATACTAGTATAGGTTAGTCTGTACACCCGAGATTGTCACAGTGCTTTGTGTGGTTCCCACTGTGTTTTGATTACCTCCCCACCATGGCTCTACTGAGTCGTGCAAACAAGTGGTAGTTGGGTATAGTCCTGAGTCACATAAAAGAAGTAAGCGATGGGAGGGGTTTCATCTCTCCCAGTATTGGGAGTTGATATTGTGCTATACTCGATTGGCTATAACCGCAAGTCCCTGTCCAGGGATGATGAGACTTACTGATAAGTGTTATCAGTAGTTTCTCGATTGGTTATAGGCCACACATCGGCATGACTTATCGGGTTATTAGGTTCTGACGATATCACCCCCCAGACCCGATATATAACATATCAGACGAAGAGACCGAACTGTATGATAAGTGTTGCTTATAGGCTCTACAGGGAGTTTGGATAAGTTTACTTGTTGATCTTCTATTCGTTCAATACCTGAGTAGCCGTTACATGCAGCTAGAACCGCTGACGTGCTTGTAAGTATTTGATGTGATCATTACTTATTGCCGGCGTATTGGAGAGTTTTTAGAGTCCTACATAGAGGTTTCCTAGCGCAAGCGAAACGAATTAGGGCATGTATATAGATATGTACGGAAGCTCGATTAAATACGGGTATATGATACCATATTCTAATCTAGCATTATTTAATAGTAGCCGGATTATATATGATATAACCGGATTATTAAATCAAGTGTTGATTTAATAATTTGATATATATATTTTTATATATGATATATATATATATATTAACTAATATTATGCTCACTTTATATTTTCTTCTCTTTATATATTATTTGTATATGATATAAATAATATATATATAAAGGTTGATTATACACATTAGTTGTGTATATGAGAATTACATTGTATTAAAGGGTAAGAGAATAATGATTTCTTATGTGAATTTGGAAAAGGAAAGAATGAGACATGTTTTGAGAAGGTTGTAGTATGCATGACTCATTTCTTCTTTTTCTTTTGTTAATATAAGTTTATCATTTTGCTCTTATCTCATCTTCAAGCCATTCTCATCTCTATCATCATCTTCTTCATGTCTTCTCTTGATTTCCTATTCATTGAAGGGAGAAGAAAAAGAAAAGAAAGTTAAGTGAGCAAATATCCTATTTCTTCAATCTAAACTAAACTAGAAAATTAGTTTAGATTGTTCTCTTCACTACAAGTTGTTGATTAGTGATGTCAGAGCTTGTGTTAGAGTTTTCTCAAGGAGGATCATCTTTGACCTAGAAGATTTCAAGAAAGCTTGTTCAATTCTTCAAGTGGAGCTTATAGAAGAGTTCAAGGGACTTCTAATTAGAGCTTTAGAAGTGAATGACTCGGCTACAAAGGTTGTAGCTCTTCCATCACTTAGATTAACTCTTGTTTGCTTTCTTTATTATCCTTAAACTTTTAGTTTAATCCTTGTATGTAGACTTAGCCCTCTAGAATTTTTAAATTGCATACTTGTTTTCCCTAAAACCCTAGTAGAGGTGCTAAGATCTACTTTCATGGTATCGGATCCAAACTAGAGGCTTAGGCTATGTTTAGACGAAGTTGAAAAGAAATTCGATCGAAATGTTAACGTCGTTTAATAGTTGTGATTGTTTGATGCAATTTTTAGAATCCACATTAATTAGTTTTGCGAAAACTAGTTGTATAAATCTAACTTTTTAGTCTTACTTGATGAATTACCACGGAGTTTAAATTTGGATCAAAACTCAGTCATAATTTCATATCGTACGCGAAGACTCTCCGGGATATACTAGAGGAGAGCCACACCCCATAGCCCCGACAAAGTGACCATGGAAGAACTTCATGGCCAAGGGTATCCACTTGGGTGCTCACGGCCATGGTGTCCCGCCCAAAGCCACTTCATCGACGGCCTCGGGGTGCGGTCATCCCCTAATATTCCCGACGAACCTTCGATTCTTTCACCGAGAATCTTAATGAATTCCCTGACTTTTTCATTGAAAATGGTTTTCAATTTGAGGCTTTAAAAGTAAGGTTTTTAGGCTTAGGCATGAAATTCGGACTATAAGATAATTCGAGTTTATGATATCTACAGTTACGGATTCCAATTGTTGCGGTTTTTAATTCTTTTCTACGACCGTAAGTGTAATATATGGTGGTATTCCCCAATCTCGTTGTTATACGTCAACGAATTGGGGTACACATATTTACTTACGTTGATGACATGAGATATTATTATGTTGTTGTTTGGATATAATATATTGAATCGTCGTGATTGAATAGCCGAGGGTTTATGTGAGAGGAGAGTTCTTCATTTTCACTCATGTAAATTCTTGTATGCAATATTTTTTTATTAGGGCACATCCAGAAGTGAGGATGTAGTCACCTTGATATGTATTATTTACTTTTTTGCATTAGGATTGACCCAAGGTGGGGTGCTCAAGTAACCGGGTTCTAGAGTTCAGTGGGTGGCCATCTCGAGGAGTCGAGACTGATCGCCTAACTCTAGAACTGGTTGGGTTGCTTGCCACACTCATAGGGGTCTAGGGGTGTGGGCTTGGCTATTCATCACAACCGTGGAATCTATATTTTCGTTAATGGTTTAATCTAAAACACGGAACTCCTAGTATATTCTATATTTCATATATTTGCTTCTATTGTGTTGTGATGTGATGTGATCATATAAATGCATGAGACGAATGCTACTTATAAATATGATATATTAGTAGACACTATATATGTTTTGCATCCGTACTAGTCCTGACCCCGCCCTGCGGTAAGTTAAGTAACCTTACGGTGAAGACTCGGGTCCCTGTGGCGAATGTGGATGGCATATATGTGTGTTTTATTTCCGTTTCTTCTATGACGTTTAGAGCTTAAATGATGGGACTTCATTAATAAGATTAATGAAAAGAAAAGAAAGCTAAAAGATGTTGTAGAACCACTATTTTCAAAAGGATAGCTCTGGTTTTTGCTTTGCATAGAGGTATTCATTTACGAATGTCCAGCAGCTCATTCGATGAGAAAAGAGCCTAGATCCCTTTATAGGGAATGACCTCTTTAGCAAAAATTAGCATATGCTATAACCCATTTGGTTTGTTCTGAAAACTGCTCGATTTTTAAAGCGGGGCTTAAATCACTCATTTTTCAAATCACTTAATTCCACAACGATATCAAATTCATTACATTAATGGTTTTCTTCAAAACCGGCCGTAGCCCTCCATTATTTCAGGTAGGTATTGTTTTGTATTCGTGCTATATTTGTTGGCAAGTATCAAGGCATGGTATACGGTAGCTGAGTGATACTTATCTGTAGCATATAGATGCAATTGGTAGGAACAGCCGCACAGTTTTGTTGGCAAGCGTTAAGGGTATCTGCGGGTGGATTCGAATCAATCACGAAATGATAGGTAGAACTTGAATAGCGGCTCATGATTTGTTGGCAAGCATCAAGGTCATAGGTCGTTAGGGATAAAAACCTTATCGGGAATTTCAAGTGTTGAAATTTGCTATGAGATTGCATACCTTCTATATGATAGTTGGATCCCGATACCCACTGCGAGTAAGCGTTACTCCGGGAGAGTTTTCCACTTTACAATTAGTTAATCCAATAGATGTCTAGAAAGGTGTTAACGTGGTTATGCCTCTACGGAAACAAGTTTATTTAATTAGTTCCATATGAAAGCATGGGGAGACTCCTTCGAAGTACCAACACAGGCCTGGCTGACCAGTTAGCGAACTTGTAGGGTGTAATTAATCCCGGCTAATTTTCTTTTAGGGTTTGAAGGAAAATTTGATTAAAAAGGTGGGAGCCATCCTGATTAGATAAGATAATAACTATTCTGAGCGCACGCTAAAGAGTTTCTTTTCTCTCTCTCTCTCTCCAGGTAGCAGCCATATCACGCCTTAATCAAGATAATAATATGGATGTATTGACCGAACCCGCTTATTATACGAGGCTGGAGAACGTTGGTTACGCTTTAACTTGTGAAAACAGTCATAAGCATGGGCAAGGGATATGGGAATGTAAGGATTTCCACGCAACCCTAATGAAGAAGGAGCATTCTGATGCATCTTCTTCAGGTGTGTTAATTATTGAGAACTATTTCTCAGTCTGCTCTACGTCCTGAGTATTGGATACTGGATCAGGACCCCACGTTTGTAATATGTTACGAGGGTTAAAGAGAAGTAGAGCACTGGGAACAGATGATGTTTCTCAGAGTAGGGAACGGAGCAAATGTTACCACCGAAACTGTCGATGAATATCACCTTATATTGCCCACTAGCAATACATTGATTTTGAACAACTGTTACTTCGTACCATCTATGATGTGCAATATCATATCCGTTTTTTTATTAAATAAAGAAAGATACAACTTTGCACTAGATAAAAATATTATGAACATTTACCTAAATCAAGTGTTGATAGGGGTAGGTACATTAATTAACGATATATATGTTCTTAATCAAAATACAGTCTTCAGTATCCAGAATACACATAAAAGAAAGAGTTCATAAATGAACGAAACTTTCTTATGGCATTTTAGACTAGATTATATCAATGAGACCAGACTAGCCAAGTTACATAAGGATGAATATTTGAATCCGTTTGAATTTTTATCTTATGAGACTTGTCAGTCTTGTCTCAAAAGAAAAATGACCAAAACTTCGTTTACAGGACACGGGGTAAGAGCTACTAAACTCTTGGGACTGATACATAGTGATGTATGTGGTCCTATTTCTACACATGCTAGGGGTGGTTTCTCGTACTTCATTACATTCCCAGATGATCTCTCTAGATTCGGACATGTATTCCTATTGAAACACAAATCTGAAACTTTTAAGAAATTCAAAGAATATAAGAGTGAAGTAGAGAACTGGACAGGGAGAAGTATCAAAATCCTTCGATCTGATCGAGGAGGGGAATACTTGAGCACGGAATTCCGAGATTATCTAAAAGAGAATGGGATTCTCTCTCAGCTTACTCCTCCGTATACACCACATCACAATGGTGTATCGGAGCTGAGGTCACACCCTATTGGATATGGTGTGCTCTATGATGATTAGTGCTGAGTTACCTCTTTCATTTTGGGGGTATGCACTGGAAACAGCAGCATATCTATTAAATAAAGTTCCGACCAAATCCGTGCCTATCACTCCATATGAGATGTGGGAAGGGAAGAGATCGTACCTTAATTTTATTAAGATATGGGGTTGTCCTGCTTATGTTAAGAAACAAAATCCGGACAAGCTCAATACACGGTCAATTTTGTGTAAGTTTGTGGGATATCCAAAAAATTCGCAAGGATATCTATTCTACCATATCAAGGAATAAAAAGTGTTTGTTTCCCGACACGCCACCTTTTTGGAAAAGGAATTTCTTGTAAAAGAAATTAGTGGGAGCATGGTAAAGCTGAAAGAGATTCCAGAAATATAAACTGTAACTGAAAATTTAGTGAAACCTGATAATTCAACAGTTCCCGATGAACCTCAGTCACTCCGCAGATCTAGTAGGGTTCCTCATCCACCCAAGAGATACTATGGTTTTCTCATAGACGGTGATAGTGAGGATTGCATCATGGAAGATGATGACCCTATTAGTATCGAGCAAGCCATCACAAGTAGGGACTCTATGAAATGGCTGGATACTATGAGATCTGAGATAGAATCCATGTACACCAAAAAAATATGGACTTTGGAGGATGCTCCTGAAGGGGTAAAACCCATTGGGAGCAAATGAATTTTCAAGAAGAAGATCGGTGTAGATGGAAAAGTTGAGACCTTCAAAGCTAGACTTGTAGCAAAAGATTTTCGTCAACGACCAGGTGTCAACTATAACGAAACATTTTCTCCAGTGGCTATGCTTAAGTCCATATGGATCCTACTTGTCATTGTTGCCTATCAAAACTATAAAATCTGGCAGATGGATGTCAAGATCGCCTTTCTAAATGGTGATTTAGAAGAGAGCGTTTATATGACACGGCCAGAGGGTTTCGTAGCAAGTGGGAGCAGCGGAAAAGTGTGCTAATTGGTAGTGTTTTTCTGCGTGCTTAATTTTTAATTACCGCAATCAAGACGGTTTCGTTTGGTAGCTAGCCGGTTGAGTACGGGTATATCCACAGGGAGATGGAATCTTTTTCTTTATGTTTTAACGAGTTAAATCCAAATATGTCGAGATTTGTTTTAAGATCAACTAATGAAATAAAGGATGATAAAAGATCTTGTTAGGGTTAGGATTAGGTTAGTTCGATTAGGAATTTCTTACTTCTTTCAATGCCCTTCTTAATATCGGTATTACGGTAATCGACAACAATGGGGATTAGCACGACTAGGAAGGAACTTGAAAGTATAAGCCAGGCTTTCCATGCTTAGTTTCTTCCTTTTGGTCCTTGTCCGTCTGTTCTTGGCTCTTAGCCCTAACCTCCGGTTAATTCAACCACAACCGGTCTAACTAGGGAATCACCGCTATCATGTAAGATAGAGTGCCGTAGTGAGCGGATTGTAGTTCAATTAAAGGGAGTCCGAATTAAGGTGTTGGGCAAAGAAAAGAGTAAGAGAGATTTCCTTCTCTCAAACTTTCCTTCTCCTGCCCTAACAAGTGAGAAATTACTCACCCATTAAAAAGATAAAAAAAATAAAGAAGGAAGGTAGAAAGAGATGAGGTTGAGAAAAAGTACAACTAGTTATTTGAGACCTCACCTTGGAAAGGATCTTACTCAAGCATCATGGTTGTAAAGGATAAAATAAATAGAAGAAGAAAAAATAAATAAAGCAAAAATAACAACAACTAGATTAGCAAATGAAAATTATGAGCATTATAAATGAATAATTAAAAAGACATGCAAGGAAATAAAAGAACTCTCTTTTTCTTTATTTATCACCACTCAAAAACTCACTACAATTTTTAATAGAGAAAGAAAAACTACAGAATTAAATCCTAAAATCTAAATAAAGAAAAGCACACCTAGTTTGGCTTTGAGCCCTGCTATTTATAAACAGGAAAGTGAAACCCTAGGTTTACAATCTGAGCCAAATACAAGATTACAAAACTACCTCAAGAGAGCCGAGTCAACGCTACTTTGACGCAACCGACACTGTTCAAACGCGGTCGCGGTTCCGCGGCAGAAGTGCCTTTATGGCCGCGGTTCCGCGGCCGTTTGGTGGATTTGACTTCTCGTTCTTTCTGGGTTTCTTCATGTTGTTGTTATCTTCTGTTTTGTATACTTGGTTTCTCAGAATCTCTTCGGTTTTCTTCCAGATTTTCAGCAGTGCAAAATGATGTGGACTTTTGCCTTGAGCTCCACGTTCAAGTCTTAGATCTTGTGCTGCCCTTGTGCTATGTGCATTGAAATGACCAATGATTTGCCATTTTGTCTCTTGAACTGGTAAACGGCATTACGCGGAAACCCGTATTTATCTGTGGTTGGCGGAAGTCCTGAATTTATTGTGCTTTTTCATGAATTTCACTGGTTAGAGCTGAAAACCTGTAACCTATAACTATTTAGCAAACACGGATCAAAAGTACCTACCTATATGCAATGTGATCAAGAATGGGCGATATAAAAATGCAAAAATCTGATATGAACAAATACCCCCAAACTTATTTTTTGCTCGTCCTGAGCAAAGCCAATTTATTCAGAAAGTCCTAATCTCACTTTCGCAGGGAACGCAATTGCACTGTGCTCGTGAAATAAGCCGTTAAACCACCAGGTGTCCCTAATAGGAGGAGTGTTGTCTCCTGAGGGTTTTCAGCGGATACTACCCATAAAATCCCGTCAAGCTAGTGTTATAAGTTAACATCGATTCAACTCCTGCAGTTTAGTATCTATGTTAGAAACCCTATTATCCTAAGTTAGAAATATTCAACCCTTATGTTTCACACCTCCTATCTATTTAACCTTAGATTCTATACGTTCCAAAAAATTTTAGAAAGATGTTGGTATCTCCTGAGTTTTCCTTCTAAAGTGCGGTCTTAAATCAGGGATTTTTATCAACTTTACAGAAAACATAAGTCTTATTCTCTATTTCTATATTTTATCCAAACATCGATTTTATACCCCTACGTGTGTGTATTATTTCACCCCAACACTTGAGAATTCAATTCAAGCTATAGTATCCTTACCCTAATACCTAATACTACTTCTTTTCATTTATGATGAACGGTGTTGCTCACACACATTTTATGCGACTATTAATGCTTCTTGAGGCACTAACGGCCGATTACTGAATGTGTGAGCTTAAAGCGTAAATAGCAGTTTCCAGGTCTTGATTTTATTTATTTTTCTTTTCTTTATTTTTCTTTTTCAAGACCGGATATATTTTTCAATATGCTCTTTTAGTGTTTAGCTTCAAATACCGTTTTTTTCCTTTCATACTAGATTTTCAGGCAAGAGTATTTCTAGGTATCCTCTACTATCCCAAGTTTCAAGGTGCGTGTAAGTGCAGTTTGTAGGGTATATACTTTCTAAATTTGGATTCAAGAATAGAAACTATTTTTTAGACTTATCCTTCAGTAAAACTTCAATACTTTCCCTTCATCTTGACTTAACTCAAGAACTGAACTCAAGATTACTTATTTCTCAAAAAAAACTGCAAGGATATATAATTACCAAGTTTAAACAGAATGAGCGTTATTTTTAGGATTTTCAATTCCTAAGCCTACGATTTAGTTATTTCTAACGTATCAACTAAGCTTTCGGAATAAAAATCTAAGTTACCCTATTAGCTAAGTTGACGACAAAGTTTTTATATTTTAGAAAAAAATTCAATTTTTGTGAGTTTTAATAAGTATGCAAATGCAAAATATACACATGAATGCGAAGGTAGAAAGCTTACCGAGCACACCCCCAAACTTAAATTTGACGGTGTCCTCACTGTCAGGCTACACCAAGAGGGTCAAAATTGTCGGCGCTCCCTAAAAGAAAATTTTAAACAAAACAAAAGGCAAACCAAAAAATATATATACACAAAAGAAGCCCCTCCCCCCCAAACTTAAGTGAAATAGTGTTTCCACTGTTTAAGGGTTAAAGTTCAGAGTTAGGGGGAGAGAACAGTATTAAGCTATACAAGGCCTTATATAGGCCAAAAGTTAGCACCAACCATTCAAATATTTTATCGTTATAAAGCGGCGGTTGGTGAAAGAATGGAGTGTAGAGAAAAGAAATGAGAAACACGCGAGACCGTGTGGGGATAGAAGCGGCATCCGGTCTCGGTGGAGGAGAAGAATGGCGGAAAGGAGAAAGAAGTGGAATACTAACTTGAGGGTGAAAATGGAGTGAATAAATTAGCACAATTTGTAATGACCGATGTGTAAAAAGCGATTGTGCTAATCTATCAACCCGTCGAGAAATGGAGTCAAATCCCTCAAGATTCGTGACAAAACATGAGTACGCCGAACTTGGTAAACCAGACACTGGAAATGAAAGTGATACGGTTTCTTGCAAGGTCAGAACGATGGAAAGGATGTAAGTTATTGATTGAGGAAGGGTATCAGGTAAAGGTTCAGGAGGGTGTACATAGTAAATGAAAGGGATAGGAAGAATTGAAAAATCCGACTCATCAAGCAAAACTGGTTCATCCTCAAAAATATCCTCAATATTCTCCTCAAAATTCAGCTTATCCATGCAATTATCATTAATATCTAGACGCATATGAAGTTTGGGAAAAACAGTTAATGACTCGGGATGATGAATTGGAGAGAAAAACTCAGCCAAATCTGCGGGTTCATCATCCAAAATATTCCCAGCGTCAACATCCTCAATCAAGTGAAAATCAATTTTCTCAGACACCTCATCAAAAGCATGGATATTAATCAATTCAGGTTCTAGAGTGGAGATGTAGAGGTCAAAATGGTTGCGTGCGGTTTCACTCGAAAAGGACCCTTCATAATCAGGTAAATCAAACACTACAAAGTCGCACAACTCATTAAACATTCTATCTTCAATCAGTAAATCATTTGCGACACTTGATAGACATTCAAAACCGGAGTTGTGGGATTCAATTTGAGACGGGTTGGTTTGATTTGGAAGGGCGTACAGCTCACTCTCACTGCTCAAATTCTCAGCCTGTCCTACTGCCTCCTCATACATTGTAAAATGTGGAGCTGGTTGGAAACTAGCTACCGGGTCAGTAGCTTGTACGAGGGCAGCTATAGACGCATTCAAATCCATCATTTGTTGGTACGACACTATCCGAAAGTCTTCTAATGACTGTTCCAGACTAGACATGGGTTGTGACGGTATTTCAGTAAAAGATTCAATGTTGTTTGGATACGTGAAACTCCCAAAAGGCTGTTCATAAGCAATGTCTAGGGAAGGTGTAAAAGTCGGGTAGGAGGGATAGGAATTGAATGATTGGACAGCAGTAGGATCAACATTTGGATAAGAAGGTGAATGAAATTGTTGATC
Organism: Agapanthus africanus; assembly: GCA_030015575.1. Lineage (NCBI taxonomy): Eukaryota > Viridiplantae > Streptophyta > Magnoliopsida > Asparagales > Amaryllidaceae > Agapanthus > Agapanthus africanus. The sequence continues at coordinate 73,710,869 of CM057349.1, forward strand.
CAAAGAATTCGCAGTGGTGAAAAGAGTGAAAGATCGGTTACGAGATTGTTTAATATGTTCAGCCAGAGACATAGGTCTTGGGGTTACAACTGGACTCTCAAAAGGGGTATCAATGTAAGAAGGTGGTGAAGGTTGAAATGGTTGATACAAGGTGGATTGCGGAGTCCAATTGGTTGTCCTAGACGCGTCTATCCGATCTTTCAAAGAAATTTTTGGCATGGATGGATCGTTCGATGTTCGGACAAAGCAAGAACCGTAGGAAGTTATGTCTGGTTGTAGGTACCAAAGTTCGACAAGAGTTTTGCGAGGTGGGGTACCTATGTTGGAAGAGTGAAAAGGTAGGAAGGGAGAGAAGTGGTGTATATATATTTTTTATTTTTTTACAAAAAATGTTTGTTTTTGGAGTTTAAAAAAAAATTGTTTGTTTGAAAGACTATGGAATTATGGGACTAAACTTCTTACAAGCACAATCACAATCACAATATGCATAAACACACCTAGAGCTAGGGTCTTTAAAGTCCAACTAGACCGCTCCTAGACTGCCAAGCGACAAGTTGCAAGATAACCCTCGAATCACCTCTTCACTGCCAATTGTGGTCAGGTAAGCACAAATGAAGAAAGGAGGGTTCCGCTCTTGAATCACCGTGAGACGGGCCTTTTAAAATTACCTTTCTCACTTGTCTAGCCTAGGCACCACAAAGTCAAGTTTAGATAAACGATTGAATGCCCACAACCTTCCTCTGTCCTATTGAGCACGACGGTCCTTAATTGGCTGAGTCTAGATATTTTTTAATTAAGCTCAAGGGTAATGCATATGCTTTTAGTGATTTTTGGGGGCTTAGGAAGGGTGATGAAATCCCCGCCCAATCTGAATTGGTGTTATAGCTCCTTAAATTCCGTATTATTTATGCAAAACAGTAACAACCAAAAATCTAAAACACTTGCAAAAATTTATTTAACGGCGGCGCAAAGAATCCTGCACAAAAACAGTTTATTGGAGAGGGGAAGAGAATTTATGTAAAGAATACTGCAGAAAAATATTTCAGTGGAGTTCAGAAGAGGGGAGAAGAGAAATGAGAAACTTACAGAGAAAACCGGGTGCTGACGTCAGCAATTGACCGCGGTTCCGCGGTCAAACAGGTGATTCTGCCGCGGTTCTGTGACTGAACAGTAGGTTTGGATCTTCAAACTTTTTCCCTGTGCTGAGTTGGTTCTCCTCTTCCTGTTTAAAGCCCCTGAATCTTGATTTGTTCACTGAGTTTGCTCCAGAACTGAACTAGACCTTCTTCCTATCCTGCACACTTGCACAAAAACTAATCAAAAATAACAAGATGATTTTTTTTTGTTTTGTTTTTATATTTTTCAATTTTTATATTTTTTTAATTTTTTAATTAACCCAAAATTACACAAAGAAATAAACTACCGTCTCCCTGGCAACGGCGCCATTTGATTGGTAGTGTTTTTCTGCGTGCTTAATTTTTAATTGCCGCAATCAAGACGGTGTCGCTTGGTAGCTAGACGGTTAAGTACGGGTCGATCCACAGGGAGATGGAATTTTTTTCTTTATGTTTTAACGAGTTAAATCCAAATATGTCGAGATTTGTTTTAAGATCAACTAATGAAATAAAGGATGATAAAAGATCTTGTTAGGGTTAGGATTAGGTTAGTTCGAGTTAGGAATTTCTCACTTCTTTCAATGCCCTTCTTAATATCAGTGTTACGGTAATCGGCAATAACAGGGATTAGCACGACTAGGAAGGAACTTGTAAGTATAAGCCAGGCTTTCCATGCTTAGTTTCTTCCTTTTGGTCCTTGTCCGTCCGTTCTTGGCTCTTAGCCCTAACCTCCGGTTAATTCAACCACAACCGGTCTAATTAGGAAATCACCGCTATCATGTAGGATAGGGTGCCGTAGTGAGCGGATTGTGGTTCAATTAAAGAGAGTCCGAATTAAGGTGTTGGGCAAAGAAAAGAGTGAGAGAGATTTTCTTCTCTCAAACTTTCCTTCTCCTGCCCTAACAAGTGAGAAATTACTCACCCATTAAAAAGATAAAAAAAAATAAAGAAGGAAGGTAGAAAGAGATGAGGTTGAGAAAAAGTACAACTAGCTATTTGAGATCTCACCTTGGCAAGGATATTACTCAAGCATCATGGTTGTAAAGGATAAAATAAATAGAAGAAGAAAAAATAAAGAAAGCAAAAATAACTACAACTAGATTAGAAAATGAAAATTACGAGCATTATAAATGAATAATTAAAAAGGCATGCAAGGAAATAAAAGAACTCTCTTTTTCTTTATTTATCACCACTCAAAAACTCGCTACAATTTTTAATGGAGAAAGAAAAACTACAGAATTAAATCCTAAAATCTAAATAAAGAAAAGCACACCTAGTTTGGCTTTGAGCTCTGCTATTTATTGACAGGAAAGTGAAACCATAAGTTTACAATCTGAGCCAAATACGAGATTACAAAACTACCCCAAGGGAGCCGAGTCAACGCTGCTTTGACGCAACCGACACTGTTCAGACACGGCCGCGGTTCCGCAGCAGAAGTGCCTTTTTGGCCGTGGTTCCGCGGCCGTTTGGTGGATTTGACTTCTCGTTTTTTCTGGGTTTCTTCATGTTGCTATTCTCTTCTGTTTTGTACACTTGGTTTCTCAGAATCTCTTTTTTTCTTCCAGATTTTCATCAGTGCAAAATGATGTGGACTTTTGCCTTGAGTTCCGCGTTGAAGTCTTGGATCTTGTGTTGCCCTGTGCTATGTGCATTGAAGTGACCAATGATTTGCCATTTTGTCCCTTGAACTGGTAGGCGGCATTACACGGAAACCCGTATTTATCTGTGGTTGGCGGAAGACCTGAATTTGTTGTGCTTTTTCATGAATTTCACCGCTTAGAGCTGAGAACCTGTAACCTGCAACTATTTAGCAAACATGGATCAAAAGTACCTACCTATATGCAATGTGATCAAGAATGGGCGATATAAAAATGCAAAAATCTGATATGAACATGTGCAAGCGGCTTAAATCAATTTATGGATTAAAGCAGGCATCGATGAGCTAGAACATCTGTTTTTTTGAAGCAGTCAAAGAGTTTGACTTCATCAAAAAACGTAAGGTAGTAGAGAGTACGGTCGTTTTCCTCGTATTATGTGTAGATGGTATACTCATGATAGGAAATGACGTTTCTATGCTACACTTGGTCAAACTCTTCTTATCACAAAAGTTCTCCATGAAAGATCTGGGTGATGCCTCCTACATCCTGAGGATAAAGATCTATAGGGATGATCTAAAAGGATGTTGGGATTGTCCCAATCCAGGTATATATACACCATACTAAAGAGGTTTAGTATGCAAGATTCTAAGCGTGTTAACTTACCTGCTTTCCAAGAAATCACCCTCTCCAAAGAGATGTCTTCCAAGAGTAATGAGGAGAAGGCTCGCATGAACATGATACCATATGCCTCTGTAGTCGGATCAATTATGTATGTGATATTATGTACCACACCGGATGTAGCTTACGCACTCAGTGTGGTAAGTGCGTATCAAGCAAACCCAGGGGAGAAACATTCGATAGATGTGAAGAATATTCTTAAGTACTTGTGAAGGACTAAAGAAATGTTTTTGGTATATAGTAACGGAAACTTGCAAATAGAGTCCTTTACTGATTCAAGCCTCCAGAGTGATAAGGATGACAGCAAGTCTATCTCAGATTTTTTTCACTCTCTCAACGGAGGGGCGGTATGTTGGAAGAGTTCCAAACAGGATATCGTTGCAGACTTGACGATCGAAGCTAAATACATCGATGCCAACGATGCTGCCAAAGAGACTGTCTGGATGAAGAAGTTCGTCTCTGAGCTTGGTGTGGTTGCATCCATTGTTGATCCAATACTCTTGTATTGTGATAATAATGGAGCTGTGGTTTTAGCCAAGGAACCCCGGTCCCATCAGCGATCCAGACATATTCTGAGATGGTATCACCTAATCCGGAAGATATTTGATCACCGTGATATCGAGATCGGGAGAGCTGACACGAAGGACAACACGGCGGATCCACTCACGAAGGCCCTTCCCCAGACGCAGTTCGAGAGACTTTTTAGGGTGTTGGGTATGCGATACTACAACAACTGGCCCTAGTGCAAGTGGGAAATTTTTGGTGATATGTATGCTCTAGAGGCCATTATTGTTAGTGGATGCTCAGACATATATATAGAGAGGACATTCTTGCTCGATATGATAGTATGATATCCGGTTTCTCTTTATCTTAACATGTGCATTTGTTCTAGTTTACTATTTCATTGATACATGTTGATAAAGCCCTTAGAATGTTTGCTTGACTATCACGAATATGATGTAGATCATACTAGTGGGCCTGAGTAGCCCACAAGAACATCCTTAAATGTTCCTAGTCGAGAGAGTATCCGGACATGGCATCAATATTCCAGAATACACTAGTGTGTACATTTCTTAACCCTGTATAAGGCGATAGTTGATCTCACAGCCAGTGGTGTTTGACACCAAAAATTGTATACAGATGCTCATTGGAGAATGAGTACACTGAACGGACTCGCCGAGAACTACTAGATGGTACCATACCTATCGTCAGATAGCAGTTCTCTAGTGAACTAGTACAGTTTAGTCTGTAGACCCGAGATCGTCATAGTGTCTTGTGTGGTTTCCGCTGTGCTTTGATTACCTCCCTACCATGGCTTTACTGAGTCATGCAAACAAGTGGTAGTTGGGTACAGTCCCGGGTCACATGAAGGCAGTGAGCTATAGGAGGGGTTTCATCCTCCCGGTATTGGGAGTTGATATTGTGTTATACTCGATTGGTTGTAACCGCAATTCCCTGGCTAGGGCTGATGAGATTTACTGATAAGTGTTATCAGTAGTTTCTCGATTGGTTATAGGCCACATATCGGCATGACTTATCGAATTATTAGGGTCTGACGATACCCCCCCCCATGACCCGATATCCAACATATCAGACGAAGAGACCGGACTGTACGGTAAGTGTTTCTTATAGGCTCTACATGGAGTTTGGACAAGTTTACTTGTTGATCTTCTATTCATTCAATACCTGGATAGTTGTTACGTGCAGTTAGTACCGTTGACGTTCTTGTAGGTGTTTGATGTGATCATTACCTGCTGCCAGCGTATTGACGAGTCTTTAGAGTCCCTCATAGAGGTTTCCTAGCGCAAGCGAAACGAAGTAGGGCATGTATACAGATATGTGCGGGAGCATGATTAAATACGGGTATATGATACCATATTCTAATCTAGCATTATTTAATATTAGCTGGATATATATGATATTACCGGATTATTAAATCAAGTGTTAATTTAATAATTTGATATATATATTTATATATATGATATGTATGTCTATATATATATAAACTAATATTATGTTCACTTTATATTTTCTTCTCTTTATATATTATTTGTGTATGTGTGTTTGTGGTTGATTATACACATTAGTTGTGTATATGAGAATTACATTGGATTAAAGGATAAGAAGATAATGATTTCTTACATGAATTTGAAAAAAGAAAGAATGGGTCATTTTTTGAGAAGGTTGTAGTAAGCATGACTAATTTCTTCTTTTCCTTTTGTTAATATAAGTTTATCATTTTGCTCTTATCTTATCTCCAAGCCATTCTCATCTCCATCATCATCTTCTTCCTCTTTTCTCTTGATTTTCTATTCATTGAAGAGATAAGAAAAAGAAAAAAAAGTTGAGCAAATATTCTACTTCTTAATCTAAACTAAACTAGCAAATTAAGTTAGGTTGTTCTCTTCACTACAAGTTGTTGATTAGTGAAGTGAGAGCTGATGTTAGAGTTTCTTCAAGGTGGATCATTTTTAACCTAGAAAATTTCAAGAAAGCTTGTTTAATTCTTCAAGTGGAGCTTATGAAAGAGTTCAAGAGACTTCTACTTGGAGCTTTAGAAATGAAGGACTTGGCTACAAAGCTTGTAGCTCTTCCATCACTTAGATTAACTCTTGTTTGCTTTCTTTATTAGCCTTAAACTTTTAGTTTGATCCTTATATGTAGATTTAGCCCTCTAAAATTTTTAAATTTCATACTTGCTTTCCCTAAAACCCTATTAAAGGTGCTAGCATCTACTTTCACTATTGGCTTCTCACCGATGCCTCGTTGTATTTGGCCAGCTCAAAAAGTGTTGGGATCTGGCGCCCGCACCGCGGAGGCTGTGGGCAAGGCAGAAGCGAAAAACAAAAACTTTTCGTGGGCACGGAGTCCTGTAAACCGAGGATTCAAACCAAACACCCTAAACTAGAATGCTAAAACATGCAAGGTTGAGAATTACAACATTTATCGCGTGTCCACCCAATTGTGGAAGACTCCTCTGTAAGGTTCCTAGGCACTCTAATGAAGTCTCACAAGGCATCAACCATGCCAATTTCAAAAATTATGGGTGCCGAGAAACCCTAATACGGATCGTTGACTAGAAGTTTAGGCGAAAAGATAATCTAGTTAACTACTTAACTAAAAGTTAGATGCTACAACCTTTGTAGATCCGGTTCTCCACTTCCTTAGCTCCATGTGGGTGTCCTCTCGCTATTCATCATGAATCCCGAACTCAATCGTCGGCTTCATCGGAGAAACGGGCGAGCAAGGTCGTCGGCTTCATGTCAAAGACGATCTACGTCGAGGCATCACAAGTTCAAGCTCCGACTTCACAAAGTTATGAAATTTGTGAAGAAAACACCCAAAACAACTTGGCAAGAGGTAGAGGGTGAAGAAATAGGAGGTGGGTTCACTTTAGAATTGGATTTCTCACTTTGGAACTCAAGATGTCATTGATGGCATCAAGCTTTTTCTCTTAAAGATGAAGGAGAAGATGAAGCTAGTTTTATGATAAGTGTTTAAAATGAAAAGAAAATTCATACTTATCATAATCTAACTAGGGTTAAGTGTAGAGAATAAACCATGGTCATTTGGAGAGTTAGGGTTAAGCATGAGGACAAGAATGGTTGCAAAAGTCAAGGCTTCATGAAGCTTCAACTAAAGACAAAAGAAAGCCACCATTCTCTTTAAATCATTTCCAAATAAATAAATAAATAAATAAATGAATATGCAAAACCCTAATCAACACTTAACCATGGTTTTAATTCTTTACACTTAACAAAATGATCAAGTATCATCAAACATGATACAAATATGTGCACAAAAGTATATCATATATACTTCTTGCACATCAAGTGAGAAAATCCATATAAAGTGAACTAATACTAGTTAATGCAATGCAATATATCAAATATATAATTATACATTAAATCATTAAATCAACATTTGATTCAATGATCCGGTCATGTCGCACATAACCGACTAGAATCCAATGTATCGATTTATCGAATCAATGATTCGATAACTAGGTCATATCGAATATAACCAATCGAAACATATATCACGAGAGTGAAATGCGGTATCACATACACGCATTATTCTCGGTCCTGCACATATCTCATATGCGCTCCTATTTCGTTTCGCTTGAGCCAGGAAACCTCTGTGTAGGACTCTAAAGACTCGTCAATACGCCGGTAGCAGATGATGATCATATCAAGCACCCACAAGCCGCAAGCGGTCTGCTAAACGTAACGGCCATCCGGGTATTGAGCGATCAGAAGATCGACGAGCTAGCCCGCTCACACTCCTGTGAATCCAACCAGTAACACTTACCGTACAGTCCGGTCTGTTCGTCTGATATGTCGCATATCAAGTCTAGGGGTGGTAAACGTCAGACCCCAATAACCGATAAGTCGTGCTGATATGAGGCTCATAACGGGTCGAGAAACTACTGGTAACACTTACCAGCAAATCTCTGATCAGCCCTGGCCAGGGACTTCCCTGTTACGGCCAATCGAGCACAGCGCAACATCAACCCCCAATACCGGGAGAGACGAAACCCCTCCTATCGCTCATTGCCTCCATGTGACTCGGGACTATACCCAAAGACCACCATTTTGCACGCCCTCATGGACGTGGTAAGGTGGAGATCAAAGCACAGTGGGAATCACACAAGACTCTATGACGATCTCGGGTCTACAGACTAAGCTGCACAAGTGTCACCTGAGAACTGCCATCTGACGTGAGGTATAATACCATCTGGGAGTTCTCGGCGAGTCCGTCCAGTGTACCCAGTCTCCACTGAGCACCCGCATACCATCTCTGATGTCAAACACCAATGGATATGGTATCATCCATCGCCCATCTCATGGGTCGAGAAGCGTATACGCTAGTCTACACTGGTATATCGATGCCCCGTCTCGATACACCCACGACTAGGGACCTTGAAGGATGTACTTATGGACTACCATCTCCTCACTAGTATGATCTGCATCATAGTCCAGGTAGTCAAGTACACATCCTAAGGGCTTTACCAACATGTAACTATATGACAGTTTAAAGAGACAAGTGTACATATTAAGATAAAGATTAACCAGATAGCATACTATCATATCGAGCAAGAAAGTCATCTCTATATATGTCCAAGCATCCAATATAATATACATCATCTGTACAATACTGGCCTCTAGGACATACATACAACTAACAATCTCCCACTTGCACTAGGGCCAGCTGCTGTAGTATCGCATACCGAGCATCCCGAAGAGTCTCTCAAACTGTATCTGGGGAATGGCCTTCGTGAGTGGATCCGCCGTGTTGTTCTTCGTGTCAACCCTCCTGACCTCGATCTCCCGGCGATCAACTATTTCCCGGATCAGGTGATACCGCCTCAGAATATGCCTGGATCGCTGATGGGACCTGGGTTCCTTGGCCAAAACCACCGCTCCATTGTTATCGCAATACAAAGGTATTGGATGCTCAATAGATGGAACCACTCCAAGTTCAGTAATGAACTTCTTGATCCAGACAGCCTCTTTGGCAGCATCGTTGGCAGCGAAGTATTCAGCCTCCATCGTCGAGTCTGCCACGGTTTCCTGCTTGGAACTCTTCCAGCTAACCGCCCCTCCGTAAAGGGTAAAGACAAAGCCCGACTGCGACTTAGAGTCGTCCTTATCACTCTGGAAGCTCGAATCGGTAAAGGACTCCACTTGGAGCTCTCCATTACCATACACCAAGAACATTTCTCTAGTCCTTCGTAAGTACTTGAGAATGCTCTTCACAGCTGTCCAGTGACTCTCTCCAGGATCAGCTTGATACCTGCTCACTACACTTAGTGAGTATGCTACATCGGGTCTGGTACATAGCATCGCATACATGATAGAGCCTACTGCCGAAGCATAGGGTATCCCTTGCATGCGAGCTCTCTCCAAATCAGTCTTGGGAGACATCTCTTTGGAGAGAGTGACTCCAGAGATCGTGGTTAAGTTCCCACGCTTGGACTCTTCCATACTAAACCTCTTTAGTATGGTGTCAATGTACCTGGATTGGGAAAATCCCAATATCCGTTTGGATCTATCTCTATAGATCCTAATCCCCAATATGCAGGAGGCATCACCAAGATCTTTCATTGAGAATCTTTGTGATAAGAAGAGCTTGACCGATTGCAGCATAGGAATATCATTTCCTATCAAGAGTATGTCGTCCACGTACAATACGAGGAAGACAACCTTACTCTCTGCCACCTTCTTGTAAATACAAGGTTCATCTGGATTTTTGACGAAATCAAACTCTTTGATAACGACGTCAAAGCAGATGTTCCAACTCCGCGATGCTTGCTTTAATCCATAAATGGATTTAAGCAGCTTGCACACCTTCCCGCTGCTCCTACTGTCTACGAAGCCCTCTGGCTGAGTCATGTACACGCACTCTTCTAAATCACCATTTAGAAAGGCGGTCTTAACATCCATTTGCCAGATTTCGTAATCATGATATGCAGCGATGGCAAGCATGATCCGGATGGATTTAAGCATAGCCACTGGAGAAAAGGTCTCGTCATAGTCCACACCTGGTCTTTGACGAAAACCCTTTGCTACAAGTCTAGCTTTGAAAGTCTCCACTTTCCCATCTACACCAAGTTTCTTCTTGAAGATCCACTTGCTCCCAATGGGTTTTACCCCTTCAGGAGCAACATCCAAAGTCCATACTTTGTTGGTGTACATGGATTCCATCTCGGACCGCATAGCATCCAGCCATTTCACTGAGTCCCTACTCGTGATGGCCTGCTCGAAGCTAGTTGGGTCATCATCCTCCATGATGCAATCCTCGCTTCCACCATCAATGAGAAAACCGTAGTATCTCTCAGGTGGACGAGAAACCCTACTAGATCGGTGGAGAGGCTGAGGTTCGTCGGGTACTACCGAATCTTCTGGTTCCACTAAATCTTCAGTTATAGTTTGTGTTTCTGGAACTTCTTCCAGTTCTACCTCAGAGCCACTAATCTCTTTTACAAGAAATTCCTTTTCTAAAAAGGTGGCATGTTGAGCAATAAACACTTTTTGTTGTTCACTGTGGTAGAAAAAATATCCATTTGAATGTTTAGGATATCCCACAAACTTACATAGAACTGACCGTGCCTCGAGTTTGTCTGGATTTTGCCTTTTGACATAGGCCAGACAACCCCATATCTTAACTCGTTTAAGACATGGTCTCTTCCCACTCCATATCTCATATGGTGTGGTAGGTACAGATTTAGTTGGAACTTGATTCAATAAGTATGCTGCTGTCTCAAGCGCATACCCCCAGAAGGAAATAGGTAACTCAGCTGTACTCATCATAGAGCGCACCATATCTAATAGGGTGCGATTCCTCCGCTCCGATACACCGTTGTGCTGTGGTGTATAAGGAGGAGTAAGCTGAGAGAGAATCCCATTCTCTTTTAGATAATCTAGGAACTCATTGCTTAAGTATTCTCCTCCTCGATCAGATCGAAGGATCTTAATACTTTTGCCTGTTTGTTTTTCTACTTCGTGCTTATATTCCCTGAATTTCTCAAAAGCTTCAGACTTGTGTTTCATCAGGAACACATGTCCGAATCTAGAGAGATCGTCAGTGAATGTAATGAAGTAGGAAGAACCGTTCCTGGCATGCGTAGACATGGGACCGCATACATCACTATGTATCAGTTCTAAGAGTTCATTAACTCTTTCTCCGTGTCCACTAAACGGAGCTTTGGTCATTTTTCCTTTGAGACATGAATGGCAAGTATCATAAGATGATAATTCAAATGAATTCAAATAACCATCCTTATGTAACTTAGCCAGTCGTGTCGCATTGATATGACCAAGTCTACAGTGCCACAAGTAGGATTCGTTCATTTCTGAACTTTTCCTCTTGTGTGTATTTTGTATATTGAGGACTGTATTCTGATTTAGAATGAATATGCCATTATGTAACGAGCCTGATGCAATTAACTTTTGATCTAGGAATATGTTCATAACATTATCCTTTACTACAAAATTATATCCTTCTTTACTTAATAAAGAGACTGATATAATGTTGCACATCATGTTCGGTATATAATAGCACTCATTCAGAACTAGTGTATCACCATTTGGTAATACCAGGTGATATATGCCAACAGCTTTGGCTGCAACATTTGCCCCATTCCCTACTTGAACGGAATGATCACCTTTTCCCTGTTCTCTACCTTTCCGTAGCCCATGTAACTGCTTACATATGTGGGATCCTGATCCGGTATCTAATATCCAGGACGTAGGGTGAACTGAAAAACAGTTCTTAATAACTAACACACCCGAAGAAGATGCATCAACATGTATTTTCTTTTGGGCGGCTTGAGAATCTAGATATTCTCCTATTCCCTGTTCAATCTTATAACTTTTATAAGAAAGAATGGGTCCAACGTTCCCCTGCTCAATATAATAAGCGGGTTCAGTCAATACATCCATATTATTATCTTTATTAGGGCATGAAATGGTCGCTACCTGGAGAGAGAGAGAAGAAAACACTTTAGCGTATGCTCGTGCAAGATCAGATAGGTTATTATCTTATCTAATCAGGATGGCTCCCACTGCTTTTTATCAAATCTTCCTTCAAACCCTAAAAGGAAAGACTAGCCGGGATTAATTACATACTACAAGTTCGCCAATTTTTCAGCCAGGCCAGTGTTGGTACTTTGAGGGAGGTCCCCCGTACTTTCGCACGAACCTAATTAATGTAAACCTCGTTTTCCCAGAGGCGTAACCTCGTTAACACCTTTCTAGACACCTACTTGATCGGCTAATTGTAATGTGTAAAATTCTCCCAGGAGTAACTATTACTCGCAGCGGATATCGGGATCCAACTATCTCATAGAAGGTATGCAATCTCATTGCAAATTTCAACACTTGAAATTCCCGATAATATTTTGCCCCTAGTGTGCCATGACCTTGACAGAGGTCAACAAACCATAGTGCACTAGTCAAGTTCAACCCGTCATTTCTTGATTGAATCAAACCCACTCGCACGACCCTTGACAGAGGTCAACAAGGTCGTATGAATACCCTAATCCAATCTGCATCATATGCATAAGCAGATAAAATACTAGTTAGCTACCGCACACTACGCCTTGACAGAGGTCAACAAACGCAGCACGAATACTAAATAGTCTTTATCTGAAATGACGGAGGGCTACGACAGGTTTTTCTGAAAACCTATTGCGTAATGAACTTGATATCGTTGTAGAATCAAATGAAGTTTTGAAATGGAGTGATTTTGAGGCTTTTCTAGTTTTGCTAAAGGGGTCACTCCCGGTGAAGGGATCGTCGGCCCTTTCCTCGTCGAATGAGGTGCGGGATATATCATATATATCGTTGTGCAAAGCAGAAACTATAGAAGCAATCAAAAACAAACCGAGTGTGTAGCATCTGCCAGTTATTGCTAAAGGAGTCACTCCCGGTGAAGGGATCTCGGTCCTTTCCTCATCGAATAAGGTGCAAGGTATATCATATATACCGCTATGCAAAGCAAGAACTGTAGCTACCTGTTTTATTTAAAATTTGATTCTACAACATCTTAGGTTTCTTTTCTTTCATTAATCACATTAATGAAGTCCCATCATTTAAATACCTAAACATCACAGATAAATACGACGTACACTTATGCCATCCGTATTCGCCTGGATGTCCCCTCGTGCACCGTTAGGTTAGGTAACTAACGACAGAGCAGGACAGGGCTAGTGCGGGTGCAAAACAGAAGTAACGTCTATATAATATATCATATATACTATATACTGTATCTATCACAGAACATCACATGATCACATCACAGATATCGCAGCAGAAGAAACATATGAAATATTGGATATACTAGGACGTCCGTGTTTTCAATACGAGCCAGTATAAAACACGGATTCCACGGTCGTGATGAATAGCCAATCCCACACCCCTAGACCCCTACGAGAGCGGCAAGCAACCCTACCAATTCTAGGGTTAGGAGACCCGGACTCGACTCCTCGAGTTGGTCTCCCACTGGACCCTAGAACCCGGTTACTTGTGCTCCCCTCCTGGGTCTATCCTAATGCGGAAAAGTAAATAATATACAAAAGGTGACAACTTCCGCTACCTGGAAGTGCCCCAAATAAAAGAATATTACATACAAGTTTTTACATGAATGAAAATGAAAAACACTCATCTCACATAAAAAACCCCGGCTATTCAAACACGACAATCCAATATAACATATCCAGCAACACATAACATCACATGTCATCAACGTAAGTAAATATGCGCATCCCAATTGTCGTTGACATATAGCAACGAAACCGGCGATATCACATATTACACTTACGGTCACAGAAAAGAAAGTGTAAAACTACAACAGTTGGAATCCGCAATCTCTTTAGACATCACATGCCTAATCAAATGAAATACTTAGACATCACATGCCTAACAGTTATAAACCCCGCATTTTAGTCCCATTATCGAAAACACTTTTCGATATCAAGTGAAACTAAACCGCTAGATTTATAACATTCATCCAGTTATCTCATAACTGTTTCTGAATTCCAATTATTGTATCCAATTCCGGATAAATAGAATATATCAAACTTTCCGATCGAACATTCGAACACCCAAGTTTTCCCGACACCGATCAACACATGAAATAAGTTCAAAGACATTCACTTCATGCCTCAGTACCAACGGTCCAGCCGTAGAAGGGTCAAGCCAACGCCTCACATGTGGCACGCCGTACTGCCCCAAACCCGAAGGTTCAAAAGGCAGTTCAAGACGGTCACATAATCGAGTTAAGGTTTGTTGTCTTCTAGAGGGACCATCGCGTTACTTGCACTACTCAGAACGTCTTTAAACCACAGAAAAATCCAACACTTGGAATTTTTCCGGCAGGGGAAAACTTGGGTATTTATATCCGGTCGGACTTTTTTAACATATTCAAAAATTATCCGGAAAAACACTTAGACAAGGTTCGATAATCCGATCGAAACATCGTTTCCCAATTTAACCCCAGAACACTCAACTTAAGAGCCAATTTAAAAATTCCCAGAAAACTCAGAATAATTAATCAGGAATTACTGTGCAAACACTTAGGGCTGACGTCACCAAAGAGCCGCGGAACCGCCGCAGAAGCTAGGCTTCTGCCGAGGTTCCGCAGCACAAAGTACTGTTCATGGGAAACTTTTTGCACCGTAATTCTTAGATTTCATTGCTGAATTTTTTAAGCATTTTTAATTGACAAAAAACCACAAATTTGGAAAAAGTCCAGAGAGCATTATCGGGTTGTGGTTTCGGGTTCGTTCGGACTTCAAACTCCGTCTAGACTTCGCCTAAGGCTCTAGCTAGGCTCTGATACCACTGTAGGGTTTCTAGGCACTCTAATGAAGTCTCACAAGGCATCAACCATGCCAATTTCAAAAATTATGGGTGCCGAGAAACCCTAATACGGATCGTTGACTAGAAGTTTAGGCGAAAAGATAATCTAGTTAACTACTTAACTAAAAGTTAGATGCTACAACCTTTGTAGATCCGGTTCTCCACTTCCTTAGCTCCACGTGGGTGTCCTCTCGCTGTTCATCATGAATCCCTAACTCAATCGTCGGTTTCATCGGAGAAACGGGCGAGCTAGGTCGTCGGCTTCGTGTCAAAGACGATCTACGTCGAGGCATCACAAGTTCAAGCTCCGACTTCACAAAGTTGTGAAACTTGTGAAGAAAACACCCAAAACAACTTGGCAAGAGGTAGAGCGTGAAGAAATAGGAGGTGGGTTCACTTTAGAATTGGATTTCTCACTTTGGAACACAAGATGCCATTGATGGCATCAAGCTTTTTCTCTTGAAGATGAAGGAGAAGATGAAGCTAGTTTTATGATAAGTGTTTAAAATGAAAAGAAAATTCATACTTATCATAATCTAACTAGGGTTAAGTGTAGAGAATAAACCATGGTCATTTGGAGAGTTAGGGTTAAGCATGAGGACAAGAATGGTTGCAAAAGTCAAGGCTTCATGAAGCTTCAACTAAAGACAAAAGAAAGCCACCATTCTCTTTAAATCATTTCCAAATAAATAAATAAATAAATAAATGAATATGCAAAACCCTAATCAATACTTAACCATGGTTTTAATTCTTTACACTTAACAAAATGATCAAGTATCATCAAACATGATACAAATATGTGCACAAAAGTATATCACATATACTTCTTGCACATCAAGTGAGAAAATCCATATAAAGTGAACCAATACTAGTTAATGCAATGCATTATATCAAATATATAATTATACATTAAATCATTAAATCAACATTTGATTCAATGATCCGGTCATGTCGCACATAACCGACTAGAATCCAATGTATCGATTTATCGAATCAATGATTCGATAACTAGGTCATATCGAATATAACCAATCGAAACATATATCGCGAGAGTGAAATGCGGTATCACATACACGCATTATTCTCGGTCCTGCACATATCTCATATGCGCTCCTATTTCGTTTCGCTTGAGCCAGGAAACCTCTGTGTAGGACTCTAAAGACTCGTCAATACGCCGGTAGCAGATGATGATCATATCAAGCACCCACAAGCCGCAAGCGGTCTGCTAAACGTAACGGCCATCCGGGTATTGAGCGATCAGAAGATCGACGAGCTAGCCCGCTCACACTCCTGTGAATCCAACCAGTAACACTTACCGTACAGTCCGGTCTGTTCGTCTGATATGTCGCATATCAAGTCTAGGGGTGGTAAACGTCAGACCCCAATAACCGATAAGTCGTGCCGATATGAGGCTCATAACGGGTCGAGAAACTACTGGTAACACTTACCAGCAAATCTCTGATCAGCCCTGGCCAGGGACTTCCCTGTTACGGCCAATCGAGCACAGCGCAACATCAACCCCCAATACCGGGAGAGACGAAACCCCTCCTATCGCTCATTGCCTCCATGTGACTCGGGACTGTACCCAAAGACCACCGTTTTGCACGCCCTCATGGACGTGGTAAGGTGGAGATCAAAGCACAGTGGGAATCACACAAGACTCTATGACGATCTCGGGTCTACAGACTAAGTTGCACAAGTGTCACCTGAGAACTGCCATCTGACGTGAGGTATAATACCATCTGGGAGTTCTCGGCGAGTCCGTCCAGTGTACCCAGTCTCCACTGAGCACCCGCATACCATCTCTGATGTCAAACACCAATGGATATGGGATCATCCATCGCCCATCTCATGGGTCGAGAAGCGTATACGCTAGTCTACACTGGTATATCGATGCCCCGTCTCGATACACCCACGACTAGGGACCTTGAAGGATGTACTTATGGACTACCATCTCCCCACTAGTATGATCTGCATCATAGTCCAGGTAGTCAAGTACACATCCTAAGGGCTTTACCAACATATAACTATATGACAGTTTAAAGAGACAAGTGTACATGTTAAGATAAAGATTAACCAGATAGCATACTATCATATCGAGCAAGAAAGTCATCTCTATATATGTCCAAGCATCCAATATAATATACATTAGCTGTACAATACTGGCCTCTAGGGCATACATACAACTAACATCCTCCAAGCTCGTAGCCGCTGGGAATGCGCTTGAGTATCGACCACCCTTGCCGAAGACGATCCACCTGAGGGAACGCGGAAGAGGCTCTAACCGACGGTCCAAAATTGCTAGGTTTGGATGACCGGTGATGTAGGAATAATTCACTATATTTTTCTCTCTAGAATCTTGCTTAAAAATAATAGCAAGAAGAAGAAGGAGATGAGCTAGAGGAAGCATATGAACCATCCATGGAGGAGATGAAGAAAATCCTCAAGTCAGCTAGTGTAGAAAAGAATGGCTACAAAAATCAACCATGATGCAATAGTGCATCCAAATCAAATAACAATATAAAAAGCCAAGCCATGCCTCTTGGCCATGCTCATGCCACCTCATTTCCAATTTAATTTCCAAAGAATAAAATCAAATATGAGGTGTCCTTCTTCTAGAAGCATTGCCATATAAATACGGAATACTTCATCTGGTATATATATCGCTACATATACGTGTATCCGTATAAAAATGCGGATAGCACCAAAGGGAGAAAATAAATAGTGAACAATAATACTAAAATATATGTATCAAAATAAATGTATAAATTATTAAATCAAAATCTGATTTAATAATCCAGCTTAATTCTAAGCCGGCTAGTATTATCAACCGTCCAATTAAAGTCTGTGTATCGCGTACACGTATTTAATCGAACCCCTCTATCACCATACGGATCCTGCATCTGTCGCCTGAACCGAGAAAACCCTCTGTGTGGGACTCTAAAGACTCGACAATACGCTAGCGGTGGGTTTAACCACAAGCACGTCAGCGGCACTAGCTGTACGTAACGGCTACCCAGGTACTTGTCGAAAGGTGGGTCGACAATCAAGTGCGTCCTTACCCTACTGAGCCTAAATGTGACAATCTCCGTACTATCCGGTCTCTTCGTCAAAGAGTATAGCATATCAGGTCTAGGGGGTGGATAACGTCAGACCCCTACTAACCCAATAAATTGTGTCTGAGTCTAGCTCATCACCAACTGAGATACTACTGATCAACTATCAGTAAATCTCCCCCGCCGTGGCCACGGATTTCTGGTGATAGCTAACTGAACACTGCGCACCATCAACTCCTAATACCAGAAGAGAAGAATCCCTGACAGTCGACCACTGCTTCCATGTGGCTTGGGACTGTACCCAACTAAAACCTGTTTGCATGACTCCTTTGAACCGTGGTAGGGTAGTAATAAAAGTACAGTGGGAACTCACACGAGACAAATGACGACTTCAGGTCAAAGGACTAATCTTTACTCATGCTACCTGAGAACTTCCATCTGACGATAGGTATAATACCATCTAGAAGTTCTCGGCGAGTCCGTCCAGTGTACTCACCTCCAGTGAGCACCTGTATACTATCTTAGGTGACACAACACCAATGGCTTATGAGACCGGCCACCGGCCCTCGTCGAGGTCTCGAAGCGTATACACTATTCTAATCCGGAATATCGATGTCCAGTCTCGATACTCCCATGACTATAGACATTTAAGGACGTGCTTATAGGCTACCTAGCTCTCACGTATATGATCGCCATCATAATGCTGGTAGTCAAGCAAGAATCATATGGGCTGTATCAACATATAATAGTGATCTGCAATACCATATAATGCATGTATATGATGATAAAGACAAACCAGATAGCATATTATCATTTTTGAGTAATATTGTCCTACCCATATAGGTCCTCCCTTAATCATCACAATCGTGTGCCTGCGATTACAATAATTGACTTTAGGGCAGTACATCCAACAATCTCCCACTTGTACTTAAGGTCAATTATTGTGGTATCGTGTACCCACAGCTTGTGTGCTACCGAATACCCAACTTCTCTACTAATCAGTTTCTCAAATCTCGTTTGAGGAACATCCGTGTTCGAGAAATAGCCTCAGTGAGTGGATCCGCTATAATGTTTCAACTTCTTCTCTCTATATCTCAACTTTGCAAAGATCAACAATCTCCTAAACTGAGCAATACCCCGCCTCAAGAATTTTTCTGGATACCTGATGGGACCAGGTTCATCAATGAACAACTCCTATCCAACAAACTTCTTGGGATGTATCCTCTGTTGAGTTATAACCAGTATCCTGCACCATGATTACCTCAGTATCCTTATTGGAACACTATCCAATACACTGATCCTCAGAAGACGCTAAACTCATAACTCTGACAGTATCTCTGTCATCCAGGTCACCTTGGAAGCCATAACCGATAACCGCCTCCCGGAGGGGGCTGCCGTTACCAAATACCAAGAACATCCTCTTATGTTCTTTATTGCTTCCCTTTGTTTCTCTAGGATTAGATTAATATCTGTCTGTTGCAACTAGTGCAAAATCAATATCTGGTGTTGTACAAGACTTTGTATGATTGACTCAATTGCCTAAGCAAATGATGTGTCATTCATGCCAGTCCCTCTCTTCGTCATTCTAAAAGACATCCCTTTTAGAGAGTGTGACTCCATCACCTGCGGGTACACCACTACGCTAGGAGTCTTCCATTCTAAAATACTTTTAGAATGCTGTCTAAGTACCTGATTGGGGAATTTCCCAAATCTAGATCTAAAATCATAGATCTAGTCACCAGAACTCCTGATATACTATCCATATCCAACGTGGAGAAAACACTGTGTGACAACCAAAATCTAACCGATTGTAATATAGGAACATCACTACCTATCCGGAGTGTGTCATCCAAATTATGGACAGTACTCCCTACATCTTTCTTACTAGGTTCATCTTTTGTTTTGATGAAGTAAATCACCTTGACTGTCACATCAATAACAGATGATCCGTCTCCGCTATCCTTGCTTTAGTCTACGAATAAACATAAGCATCTTGCACACCTTCCGCTTCTCCCACTGACTACGATAACCCTCTGGTAGAGTCATATATACGTGCTCTTCCAAAATCTCATTTGGAAAGACGTTATAGTTACCCACCTGCCAGATATCATAGCCATGAACTGCATCAGCGCCAAAACATATCCATATGGACTTCAACATAGACACTGAAGTAAAAGTCACATCACAATCCACAACGGGTATTTGATGAAAACTCTTTACAACAAGTCTAGCCGTATTAGGTAAGCACCTTTCCACCTGCACAGATCTCGAAAGATCTACTTGATCCTAATGGGTTTTACCCCTTTAGGAGCACCCAGCAAAGTCCAAAATCCATGATTTGCTGAAGTGCGTGGAGTTCATCTTGGGTATGAAATACCTTGTCACCTGGAAATTACTACTTCTTATGACCTGCTAATAACAAGTAAGAGAATAGCAGTGTCAAGTCATATCCATATGGATTTCAGCATCGTACCTTTCCACCTGCACAGATCTCGAAAGATCTACCTGCTCCTAATGGGTTTTACCCCTTAAGGAGCACCCAGCAAAATCCAAAATCCATAATTTGCTGAAGTGCGTGGAGTCCATCTTGGATATGAAGCATCTGGTCACCTGAAAGTTTCCACCTCTTATGACCTATTGATAACTAGTAGGGTCATCATCTCTATGATGTTGACCTCCCTGTCATTGTCTACGAGAAAACCGAAGTGTCTCTCAGATGTCTGAGGTCACCTAGTAAAATCCGCATAGTGGCTAACGGTTTGTCAAGTCCAATTGAATCCTTTGGTTCTACTAAATTTTCAGTAACTGTTTGTGGTTCTGGAATCACTTCCAATTCTACCATACTCCCACTTGTTTCTTTTGCAAAAAGATCCTTTTATAAAATGGTGGCGAGTTAAGAACAATGTAACTATTGATCTTGTAAATGGTAGAAACAAAATCCCAGCGAATGCTCGGGATAATCCATAATCTGCCATTACCAAAGCATGCCTCGATGTAACATTTTAGAAAATATAAAATATTATTTTTGGAATTTAATACTAAAATAATATATTTCTCGGAAACCGCCCGATTTGCGAAATTGGGGTTTTCGAAAAAGGGTATAAATATATACCGATAATTATGAAATAAATGGAAATTAAAATAATTTATTCATTTAAAAATATATTTAAAGGATTTGGCATTTTTAAAATTTATTATATGCAGTTTTGATAAAAAAAAAACCCGATAAATGTACTGCTAATCGCGATTAGGCCAAATCCGTGTTTTTACAGTTTTTCATGGTTAGTGCACCATGACATGTTCATTTGTATTGTTTTATGTTATGGTTGGGTTTTCGGGTGAGAAAAGAAAAGAAAAGAAAAAGAAAAAGAAAGGGGTTAAAAGAGAATGATTGGAGAGAGTGAGACATGAGAGTGAGAGGGTGAGAATAAGAAAGAGAGAGAGAGAGAGAGAGGGCTGCTCATTATTTCCCTTCTCATATTTTTCCTTCATCTTCTTCCTCCTCACTTCCTTCCACCTTCAACCCCAAGATCCATCTCAAAAACCATGTCAAAACCCCACACCCTCTTCACAAAAGTTGATCCCCTCAACATCCTCTACACAATGGACCAAGCAAAGTAGGATTTTGACGACTTTGGTCGAGCTAGGGTTTTCTTGAGTTGCCTAAAGGAGGTATAAATTCTTCCCTTTAGTTTAGTTTTAGTTTCCTTGCATTCTTGTGTAGTTTAGAGGTTGATTGTGTATGGAATTGTGATCTTAGAAATCCCAAGAGAAGGGTTTGAGTGTTTGTTTGGAATTGGTGATGTGTAGTGACTGCCTACAAACCTTAGTGTGGATTTGTATAGCCTAGGATAGGGAACACGAACTTAGAACCTTTCCGACATCGGTTAAATTGACAGTTTGAGGTAGTATTATGGAATCAGGAGTAACCCGGGGGCACTAAAAATAATTTAGCAAAGACAGTGAGATGAGCAGGTGATTGTGAGTGTACCCTAGAGACCCGGGACCCTAACTCCAAACCTAGGCTGCAGATTAATCCATTCTGGCCACAATTTGAGGCCAGAGCAGGGAGGTATGGCATCGTGTTTGGTCCATGGCTTTGTTACCTGTAAATTTGACCCTCCACATATGCAAAATTGGCTAGTTTGACCTGAGTCAAAATCTGGAAGCACTTTGATGTGATTTTGACTATGTTTTCCGTATTTTGAAATGTTTGGTTTTGCTATTTGGATTTGTATTGGGTTGTTGGATGTTTGTACATCGACAACAAAGGTTGTTTGATTGTTTTGCACGCGTAAGCCATAGGTTCTAACCTATGAGCGCGCCATGTGCCGTTTCGGTTTTCAGAACTTGATTTTAATAGCGTTGCGATATGTGTTATTATTGTAGGTACCTCCGCGCAAGCTTCGGGATGATAAGCAAGGGAGTGGCGACATCGACTTCGGCAAGAAAGATCAAGGTGAGTGGATCTATATCCACGGGGGAAGTCGGGTGGATGGCATATAGCACCCCCGCAAAGTTTTGGTGGAAACCGATTTGTAGCATATGGTTAAAAAAACCTAGATTTGGAAACTAGGGTTAAAGTTAAAAGATTGTTAGTGAAACCATATTATAAACTAAGGATAGTTAGAAGCGATTTGATACGACTAGTATGTGATGACGGGACTTGAGGATGAGATTTGATGATATTGCCGTTTAGGGTACTATAGGACTAGATAGTCGACATAGATGTGTCATCCGAACCATACCTATTTCCAAAATGAAGAATCGTATGCATATTTTAAACTGATACCTTGAGGGATGTTACGGATTTTCAAACGATATATTTTCCTTAAAAGCACCGTAGCCCCTACTTTCAAAACTACGATTCGCATCTTTCAAAAACTGTTTGTATGGTTCGGGTGTGTATGTTAGATTAGATACTTATGCCTATAGTAAAGGTAGAATGTATTTGTAAAATTGACTTGATGAGGGATATAAATGCGATGAAAAGAATATATGACGCGATATGATGATTTGATGATATGTTGGTATACGGATGCGAGTCGATTGAGATGATTTATACCCTTCTGGTCCCCTAATATGAGATTATTGCGGATGTGACCTGGGACATAGGTATATAGAGATATTTATATATGTTGTGAATCGTGAATGATAGCCATACGAGACGTTAGGTCCGTACCCTCCTCGTCTTATAGGATGATAGGATCCCTGATAGCTTAATGCCGCCGTGCGATGATTTTCCGTACGTGATGAGTTTAACTTGAGGTTTGATCTATACCCTTGACTAGAGGATGCCGTACGATGGAGTATACCGTACGGGATGTTGTGAGGCTGGATGCCGATTAATTGATTTACCGACTCGGTCATGTTAGATACGTATACCCGTCAGCATTTTCATATGATTTACCTTATGCTGCATTCATGTTATTCGCATTGCATTACTTATACCTGTGATAGTACACATGCACTATTATCGATGATGCGTATGTTACACGTACACAGTTTGTAGGCTCACACACTTCATCATCGATAATTGCCATGTCACTACACAGTAGGTTTGCTGCATCATGATATGACTCTTCGCATAACATACGTGCGTATATACCACTTGTACATCCATATTGGCGCACATACATATTGTACACTCATACTTGCGTATATACCACTTATACATCTATACTTACGCACATACATATTGTACACTCATACTTGTGTATATACCACTTGTATATCTATACTTTTGCACATACATATTGTACACTCATGCTTGCGTATATACATGTTGTACACCCATATTGGCATACATACATGTTGTACACCATACTTGCGTGCATACATGTTGTACACCATACTTGCGTGCATACATATTGTACACCATACTTGCGTGCATACATATTGTACACCCATACTTGCAGACATACACATTTGTGCGTCCATACTTGCATATATACACATATGCACCTTTATATGATATTGCATTCGATTTTGGAGATTTGGGAACCGCATGATATATTTTAAAAACTGGATTCATTTAAAAGAGCGGTTTTCCCTCGATAGGTGCATATTACTGTTCCATGTTGTATGATATACGGATATGCTTACATTCTATCATGTGTCGCATACATCATGCTTTATGATTTTACGCATTGAGATATGTTGTTTTCATGAGATTTCTGGATTTGAGAACCGTGGCTATTTCAAAAGAAAGCATGTACTGTTTTAAAAATCCGGTTTCTCTTGATATGATATCTTAGTGCGTCCACCATGCGTTTTCTCGGTTGTGAGACGTGTGATATGTGAAACCTGATTCGAAGAGGCGGATGATTCCGTTTGCGGGTACATGGTGGACCCGGTATGGTACCCCGGGACGAGAAAGAGATTTCGTGTGGATGACGATGAGCCTGGCAGAGGGACAACTACCTACCGGTGATAGTATTTGGGCTCGGTGGATATCCGGAGGATACCGACCGAAGTCGAGAGATGATATGGGCCGATCCGGACTGACGGAGCCCGTGGGCCAATCCGGACTGACGGAGCCCGAGATGAGGATTTACGTGTCGATACTGGACACGGGTTTCATGATATTTTCGGGTGTCAATATTGGACACCCAGGTTCCATGATTTTGATGTGTCGTGGGGGACACCGTTGATTTATATCCTCATACTTTCATGCACACTCTTTTATGATATTTACGTGCATACAGACATTGATTATATGGTTGGACGAGATCCACATGCATACATACCTTGATTATATGGGTGGACGAGATCCACATGCATACATGCATTGATTATACTGTTGGATGTTATCCACATGCTTATACGCATTGACTTCCTTGTTGGCACATATGATGACCCGGTCACCCTAGATATCATGGTATTACTTTTATGATATAGTTGACCTAGGAGTCGTTGTTTATTCGATTTCTACTTGTAGATGTTTTTCTACTCACGAGTTGGCAACTCACCCCCGTTGTGCCACAGTTCTTGCAAGTTGACCGCATAAATCAGTAGCGGCATCGCTGGCACATAGCTACTTTCAGGTGTTTTGTTTTGATAGGTGGGACATTTGTATCGTACCCGCTCTTGTATCTATATTTCATATTGTATCTAGTCAACTCCATCAGTCAAAATTAGTAAATTGTATAAGTAATGAGACTTAGTGGGATTGTGGTTGCGAGACTTAGAGCGAGGGGTTTTCCGCTACTTGTGGTTTTTATGTCTTGCTTTTCTTTATCTTTGTGGTGATCTTCGCCATTGGGCGTCGTATACTTATATATATTGTCTTGCATGGTTGTGATCCACCGTTTGGCGAAGAGCTAGCTCCCACTTGGGGATGCCTTTATCATTATCTTGTATATGTGGTTTTGGATCAAAATATACAAAGGAGGTGCTGCCTAAATTTTTAAAAGATGAAACACGTTTTCAAACTACTAAATTCACTTGCATATTCATGTTCCTTTTCTTTGCATTAAGAAAACTTGATTTCATTATACCTTTATTTCAAAACTTCACCTCCTTTATTTTCTTAAAAATGTTTAGATTTCTGGGTTTCAGCTTACTTGAATTACGTTATACCTTTAGACGTTGCGTGATTTAAGTGCTGGTCACGAGCTAATATTTCGGGTCGTGACACTCGAGTTTGTCTGGGTTCTGTTTTTAAATAGAAACTAGATAACTCCATACCTTAACAAGCTGAAGATATGTAACCACTCTATGTCCATATAGAATCAAGGCATAAATTTAGATGGAACCAAATTCAAAAGTCATGCAGCTGTTTTCAGTGCATATCATCTAATGGATAAAAGCCAATACAGTATTACTTATCATAGAGCACGTCCACTGATGTGTAACCTGTGAGAGAATCAAGTTCTCGATATTACTATAATGGAATACCCAGCATAAGTATCTACATCTTCGATCACCTTGAAGAATCCCAATACTTCTAACGTATGGCTCTCTACTTTATTCTTATACCTATAAACTTCTCAAAATCTTTGATCTTGCATTACTGCGAATGTGTGTCTAAAACTAGAGAACTCATAGGTAATCTTGAATGAAGTAAGAGTACCAATCCATTTTCCTGAAGGACACTGGACAACATACACTTTCATGTATAAGTCCCAAGAGTATACCAACTCAAATTTTTTGTTTTGTAAATTGAAAACTGTATCTTGGTTAAGAATGTCTTACACCGTTATTCAATGCACCTTACCTTATCCTGAACTGATAAAGGTAAATGTTTACAACACAATTTTCAAAATATATATCTCACTTTATAAAAATAAAGGTACAGATATTTCATTTTAAAATCTGGTGCATAATAACGGTTATTCAAAACCAAATGTTTGTCATCAGGAAAAAGCCAGACGATTTAATCCAAAATCACCTATTACTGTTAGTTATATGTATGCCCTAGAGGCCATTACTGTACATTGGATATATATAGTAGTGGATGCTGGGACATATATAGGTAGGACTTTCTTGCTCGACATGATAGTACGCTATCTGGTTGCTCTTTATCTTAACGTGTATACTTCTGTCTCTCTGTTACATGTTGATAAAGCCCTTAGGATGTGTACTCGACTTCCAGGACTGTGATGCAGATCATACTAGTGGGGCCTGGATAGTCCATGAGTACATCCTTCAATGTTCCTAGTCGAGGGAATATCGAGACGGGGCATCGATATTCCAGAGTAGACTAGCGTATATCTTCTTGACCCATGTGATGGGCGATGGATGATCCCATATCCATTGGTGTTTGACATCAGAGATGGTATACGGGTGCTCAGTGGAGACTGGGTACACTGAACGGACTCGCCGAGAACTCCCAGATGGTATTATACCTTACGTCAGATGGCAGTTCTCTGGTGACACTTGTGCAGCTTAGTCTGTTGATCCGAGATCGTCATAGAGTCTTGTGTGTCTCCCACTGTGCTTTGATTTCCACCCTACCACGGCTCTAATGAGTCGTGCAAACAGGTGGTTTTTGGGTACAGTCCCGATTCACATGGAGGCAATGAGCGATAGGAGGGGATTCGTCTCTCCCGGTATTGGGGGTTGATGTTGCGCTATGCTCGACTGGCCATAACAGGAAATCCCTGGCCAGGGTTGCAGTGACCTACTGGTAAGTGTTATCAGTAGTTTCACACATGTCATGGACTTCACGTCAGCATGACTTATCAAGCTATTGGGGTCTGACGTTTACCACCCCTAGGCGAGATATGCGACATATCAGACGAACAGACCGGACTGTACGGTAAGTGTTGCTGGTTGGATTCACAGGAGTGTGAGCGGGCTTGCTCGTCGATCTTCTGATCGTTCAATACCCGGGTGGCCGTTACGTTTAGCAGACCGCTTGCGGCTTGTGGATGCTTGATATGATCATTATCTGCTGCCGGCGTATTGACGAGTCTTTAGAGTCCTACACAGAGGTTTCCTGGCTCAAGCGAAACGAAATAGGAGCGCATATGAGATATGTGCAGGACCGAGAATAATGCGTGTATGTGATACCGTATTTCATTCTCGCGATGAATGTATCGATTGGTTATATGCGATATAACCTAGTTATCGAATCGAAGATTGATTCGATAAGCCAATACATAGGATACTAGTCGGTTATACGCGATATGACCGGATCGTTAAATCAAGTATTGATTTAATGATTTAATGCATAATTATATATTTGATATATTACTTTGCATTAACTAGTATTAGTTCACTTTAAAAGGATTTTCTCACTTGATGTGCAAGTTGTATATGTGATATACTTTTATGCACATGATTGTATCATGTTTGATGATATCATGTTAAGTGTAAAGAATTAAACCATGGTTAAACTAATGATTAGGGTTTTGTTTATCCATTACTTATTTATTCATTTATTTATTTACTTTTTCATTTTGGAAAGGATAAATGAATGGTGGATTGGTTTGTTTCTTAGTTGAAGCTTCATGAAGTTTTGACTAAGTCATCATTCTTGTCTTATATTTAACCTTAACCATTCAAATTAACCATGGTCTATTCTCTACACTCAACTAAGGTTAGTATATGATAAGTATTTCTTTTATTTTCTAAATTATTCAATACTTATCATATTCTTTCTTCTTCATCTTCATCTTCATCAAAAAGAAAGCTTGCCTCATCAATGGCAAGTGAAGAAATCAAGTGAGAAATCCAATTCTAAAGTGAACCCACTTCCTATTTCTTCATCCTCTACCTCTTGCCAAGTAGTATAGGGTGTTTTCTTCACAAGTTTCATGACTTGGTGAAGTGGGAGCTTGATCTTGTGATGCCTCGACGTAGATCATCTTCGGCATCGAAGCCGACGACCAAGCCCGCCCATTTTTCCGATGAAGCCGACGCTAGAGTCCGGGATCCGATTTGGACAGCGGAGGGACATCATCGCGGAGCTTAGGAAGTGGTGGACCGGATCTACAAAGGTTGTAGCCCCTTTCCTTTTAAGTTAAAGTCGTTAACTTGCATCGCATAGCCTATAAATCTAGTTAACGATCCGTATTAGGGTTTGTAGGCACATGTAAAATTTGAATTAGCCATGTTTGATGCCTTGTGAGACTTCATTAGTGTGCCTAGGAACCCTACAATTACAACGAATTCCGATATTAAGGATCAAATCGCCCATTTCCCAATATTCTACTCCTACTCATCATCTGTAACACCGTACAGATGTAAAATCCAAAACTGGTAAATACATACCCTGAAATCAGAATTGAGTGGGAAAACAGTTCTCTATTACATGTACAAACATGAAAATGTTTCATAGGGGATGGTCAGGTATTCCTAGTAATACCTTTTCCATTATCCAGATTCATGACAGTAGTCACAATTTCCTTTGCCCTCATTCTATCCCTTTATATGTCTCTACTTCTTACCTTCTGCCGTCCCTGCACTAACTGGTTTTCTTCCTTCCCTACCTTTCGGCACCAGCCTAAGGTTTGGAAGAAGACTATCCAATAAGCGTAACAAGTGTACTCTCCTAATCAAGGAGCTCTCGCAACCTGAGAGAAGGTAAAGTGAAGAGACAGCCGAATAATCCTATTCAATTTTTTCAGAACCTGTGGCCATCCTCGAATGAAGTAACTTTTCCGAGTCCGTATGTAACTATACGATGGTCGTCCCAAGCAATATGGATCGTCGTAATGATACGACGTGTTCTGAAGAAATGCAAAGGGTAAAGTAGGAGTGGCAGTGATATATACGACTTTGTCGCGAATCAAGACAAACCAAAGCCAAAGGTGTAAAATTGTTCGGTCAAATTGGTTCATGAGTTTTTAAGGTAAGTCATGGGTCGCTGTACCAGAGAGAGAGAAAAAAATACTCAGCGTGCACTCTATCAAGATCAGATTAGTTATCACTTTATCTGATCAGGATGGCTCCCATTATTTTCTCGAATTCTCCTTCAAACCATAAAAGGAGAACTGGTCGGGATCATTTAAGTGAAAAATCTCCCGAGCAGTAATACATACTCATCGGTGGGAATCGGGACCTAACTATCATCATGTGATAACCTGATGGAATCCACTCAAGTCACCACACTCCAGAAGGTATGCGCATGCCTGGCAAGTTTCCCGTATGTTTGAAACTCTCGATATGGTTTTTGCCCCAAATGACTTATGGCCTTGACTAGGTCAACATATCATAAGTCGCAAGTCAAGTTCAACCCGTCATTATCCTGGATTAATTATACCCACCCGTACGAGCCCTTGACTAGGTCAATATGACCGTACGACTGTCCTAACCAATCACATAACCATGCAGCAGAAAAGTACTACAGAGCTATCGAACACTGTGCCTTGACTAAGTCAACATACGTAGCATGAATACTAAGCAATACTAATCTGAAATGACGGAGAGCTACGGCTGGTTTTTAGCGAAAAACCTCTAAGGTAATGAACTTGATATCGTTGAAAGAACTCGAGTGGCTTTGAAATTGAGTAGTTTAAGCTCCACATTTTAAAACTAGTAACATAAACTTTCTTAAGAGCGAACTCCTAATGAAGGGATCAAGGCTATTCCCTCATAGAATGAGGTGCGGAATATTCCTAACCGAATACCTCTATGCAAAGCAAAAGAATACGACCATGAGTTTTGAAGAAAACCAAGTAGTTTTAAAATTCGTTCCGGCAATATCATTTAGGTTTATTTTTCCTTGCATTATTTCGATAATGCGTTCCCATCATTTTATGTTTCCAAGCCACAAAAGAAACAACCAAAATAACATGCTTTTTATATACCATCCGCATTTGCCACGGGGCCGTCATACTCCATTAGGTTACTTAACTAACGGAAGAGCGGGGGCTGGACTAGCGCGGATGCAAAACATATAGAAGCATCTACTAAATATATATCATATATATATCAACATCACAGGCAAATAATAGTCATCACAGCAGATAAAATCATCACAAGCATACGAACAACAATATGGAATAGTGGATAATCGAGGAGCCCCGCATTTCATTTGAGCCATAAATGAAACGCGGCGTTCCCCGGTCGTATGGATAGCCAGTGTAATGAAGATCCTAGACTCCTACGAGTGCAGCAAGTTACCCGCCAATCCCCGAAGTGAGGCAACCCCTATCAACAAAGTGAGTGGGCCACCCAGCACTTCACGGAATCCGGTAACTTGAGCACCCCTCCGTGGGTCAACCTATACCCCCTATGAGTGCAGCGAATAGCCCACCAATTCTCGAGTAAGGCCCCCCTAGTCTCAATGCCATAAGATGCAGACCCGTTGCCCTCTAGAACCCGGCTATTCGAGCACTCCTCCACGGGGTAATTCTAGTACAGAAAAGAAAATATATATACAACGGCGACATCGACCTCAACCCGGTCGTGTCCCAATAAAAGAATATACAAACTGGCAATGACGACAGTCCACATGTCAGACGCTCGCCCCGCAAAAATCAATATACAAATGAATCTGAACTGTACATCTAACATTGCACACAAGGATATCCATCACGACAATCCGCACAAACCATAACCATATATATATATAACCGCAAAAGCAAGCAACACCAGAATGTGTGCAACCCCATCTAAATGAACATATAGCAATTAGACGACGTTCAGCAGCACATATACAACATCACAGATATCGACGATGCAAAAGTTTCAAGTTTTTAAAACTCTCGAGTTGTCCCTAAGCTAAGATGACACAAAGTGAAATCTGGGACAAAACAAACAATACCAAAAATACCAATTCACAAAACCTAAGACACACCATGAAAATGAGCTTAAGAATGAACAGAGAAACCGGCGAGGCCGGCCAAAAAGGGAATCTCGTCGGGCCAACAATGATGGAATCGTCTCGTTTTCATTGTGTGTCTATATCTAGTCTAGTGCAAGATTCTGCACTTGTTTAAAAAAATTTAGAGACCAAAAACATTTTGAACAGAAACTAGGTTTTGAAATCGTAGTTTTCTGTTTTGAAACTTAAGCATTGTCAAACACTAGTTTATGGTGTTTGGGTGGCTTTGATACCATGTTGGGATCCGGCGCCCGTGCCGCGGAGGCCGCGGGCGAGGCGGAAGTAGAAAACGAAAACTTTTCGCGGGCACTGGAGTCCCGTCAACCAAGGATTCAAACCAAACACCCTAAACTAGAATGCTAAAACTTGCAAGGTTGAGAAATACAACCTTTGTCGCGTGTCTACCCAATTGTGGAAGACCCTTCCAAGCTCTTAGCCGCCGGGAACGCGTTTGAGGAAATACGGAGGAGGCTCTAACCGACAGTCCAAAGTTGCTAGGTTTGGATAGCTGGTGATGTAGGAATACTTCACTATATTTTTCTCTCTAGAATCTTTCTTAAAAATGATAGCAAGAATAAGAAGGAGATGAGCTAGAGGAAGCATATGAACCATCCATGGAGGAGTTGAAAAAAATCCTTAAGTCAACTAGTGTAGAAAAGAATGGCTACAAAAATCAACCATGATGCAATAGTGCATCTAAATCAAATAACAATATAAAAAGCCAAGCCATGCCTCTTGACCATGCTCATGCCACCTCATTTCCAATTTAATTTTCCAAAGAAGAAAATCAAATATGAGGTGTTCTTCTTCTAGAAGCATTACCGTGTAAATACGGAATACTTCATCTGGTATATCTATCGCTACATATACGTGTATCCGTATAAAAATACGGATAGCACCAAAGAAAGAAAATAAATAGTGGACAATAACACTAAAATATATGTATCAAAATACATATATAAATTATTAAATCAAAACCTGATTTAATAATTCGGCTTAATCCTAAGCCGGCTAGTATTATCAACCGTCCGATTAAAGTCCGTGTATCGCATACACGTATTTAATCGGACCCCTCTGCACGTATCACCATACAGATCCTACATCTGTCGCCTGAACTGGGAAAACCCTCTGTGTGGGACTCTAAAGACTCGACAATACGCTGGCAGTGGGTTTAACTACAAGAACATCAGCGGCACTAGCCGTACGTAACGGCTACCCAGATACTTGTCGAAAGAGGGTCGACAATCAAGTGTGTCCTTACCTTACTAAGCCTGAATGTGACAATCTCCGTACAGTCCTGTCTCTTCGTCAAAAAGTATTGCATATCGGGTCTAGGGGGTGGATAACGTCAGACCCCTACTAACCCGATAAGTCGTGTCTGAGTCTAGCTCATCACCAACTGAGATACTACTGATCAACTATCAGTAAATCTCACCCACCATGGCCATGGATTTCTGGTGATAGCTAACTGAACACAGCGCGGCATCGACTCCCAATACCAGGAGAGACGAATCCCTGACAGTCGACCACTGCCTCCATGTGGCTCGGGACTGTACCCAACTAAAACATGTTTGCATGACTTCTTTGAGCCGTGGTAGGGTAGTAATCAAAGTACAGTGGGAACTCACAGGTCACAGGAATAATCTATACTCATACCACCTAAGAACTTCCATCTGACAATAGGTATAATATCATCTAGAAGTTCTCGGCTAGTCTGTCCAGTGTACTCACATCCAATGAGCACATATATATTATCTTAGGTGACAAACACCAATGGCTTGCGAGACCGGCTACCGCTCCTCGTCGGGGCCTCGAAGCGTATACACTAGTCTACTCCGGAATATTGATGCCCAGTCTCGATACTCCCGCGACTAGGGACATTTAACAATGTGCTTGTAGGCTACACATCTCTCACGTATATGATCGCCATCATAATACTGGTAGTCAAGCAAGAATCCTATGGGCTCTATCAATATATAATAGTGATCTGCAATACCACATAATGCATGTACATGATGATAAAGACAAACCAGATAGCATACTATCATTTTGAGTAAGACTGTCCTACCTGTATAGGTCCTCCCTTAATCATCACAATCGCGTGGCTGCAATTACAATAATTGACTTGAGGGCACTATGTCCAACAAAAAGTATAGGAAATCCCTCCTGCAATGTTATGTCGCTGCACCAATAGTCCCACCAAAAATTAATCGAACTACCATATCTCCTATCGTATAAGAGATACCTTTGAAGAAAGACTCATTTACAGTTATTAGTCTTTTCCAAAAGACGGACGCCATCACGACATTCTTACTAGGTGCGCTTATGCACCTGACTTATTATAAACTACATTGATGCTGGCCACCCATTCCTTTCTGTTCCCTGCCACCCACATCCACCACCACTTCCCCGGTTGAGCCATATTCATGTCCTTTAGGTTTTGTACACCCAAACCTCCTTCCTTGTTCGATCTACAAACTTTTTCCTACCTCACTAGATTATATTTCCATTTTCCGTCGACGCCCTTCTCCACAGAAAGTTACGTCGGATCTGGTCAATCCTTTTACCCAAATCATCTTGGTGTGGAATTTTCTATGCAAAAGGGAATGTTTGTTTAATTGTTTAGTGAGTTCTGGCAGGGCCCATGGTTCCATTGATTGAATTATCGGCTGCTGGAGAGCCTGTACGAGTTGCTGTGTTTGAGTTGCATAATCCTGAGCATTGGTTTGAGGATGATTCAATATTGGTTATAAGTCGAATTACCCATGAAGGTTCTCATTATGGCGATGCAAACTTAATTCTTGATGATTTACTTTCAAAAAAATCTTGATGATATATATATATGTTAGATTCAAGTGCTTGAGTTTCCGAGCTTCTCATATTTTACATGAAGTAAATGTTAATGCTGAGCTTTTTGGGATATGACACTTGCATAGGTTTATTATTGCAATCTATGATGATCTTCACATTTGTTTCTTTATCAAATCTTAAGACATGTCCTGAATCAAAGAAAAAACATTGAGGTTTTGGCCTAGTTTCAAACTTCTACTGTAAAAGTGGAATCATTAGCCAATTCCATCACATAAAGATTCCATATGGCATCTTGTTTTCTCCAAGATAGCATTTTCTCTATTGTTTGTATGTGATATATGAATTTGTCGATCTAACTTATGTGGTGTAAGACAATTGTTTAATAAATTCTCCAGTCAATTCCATTCCAAAAGTAAGGATCACAAAATAAACGAAAATTTATTCATTTTTTACAATAGAATCTAATTGTTAAAGTTCACAGAATAAACAAAAATTTATTGATTTCGATACTTGATATATAAAAGCAAAATAATGGCCCCAAAAATATATTAATATCATTGAGACAATGATTAGTTCTAGAAAGAGATCAACAAGAACAAAACCAAAACTGGAATCTCTCAAAATTTTCAAGAAAGCATCTGAAAAAAGCATCTGAATTCTCTAAATCGCGATATTCTATTAATATATTACTCTATAGTATATATTATAAATTGTATCCATTTTATAATGCTAAGTGGGTGTTCGTCCGAAGAACTTAAGAAACTTTAATTTCAAAATCAAAGTATAATCACTTTATTATAATTCCTTTTCATTTCAAAGTGCAACTCATTTGATTTAGAAATCCATATATTTATGAAAATACATAATATAAAAGTTAGCATCCGTAGACTAGATGCTACGACGGTGTTGTTAATCGGTTGTTGTTGTCGGTGGTGGTCATCAGCGGGAGGTGGTCATCAGCAGGCGCACAGTAGCTAACGACGGTCATTAGCGGTTGTTAATTGGTTGTTTGCGGCGGTCATCGGCAGACGATTGTCGATGTCGTTCATCAGTGTGCGCACAGTTGCTAACGACGGTCATAGCGGTTGTTAATTGGTTGTTTGCGGCGGTCATCGTGAGACGATTGTCGGTGTCGTTGATCAGCTAGCGGTTGTCGGTTGTAGGCAGCGGTCATCAGAGAGATGTCGGCAAAGGTAATCGCCAGGTGGTTTCCGGTGATGGTCATCGATGAGCTGTACTTAGCTTGGCTGTAGGGTTTACCAGCAATTTTGAGCACCTGTTTTGTTTCAGCGGCAGCGCAGTGGTCATCGACAGGTAGTGACTGATAATGATCATTAACGATTAGCGGTTACCAATGACGGTTATCAACGAGCGATGGTCAACGATGTTCACCAGCGGGAGGTTGTCGTTTTGTCAACGGTAGTTATTGGCAAGCGGAAGGTTGCCTAAGAGAGTCGTCGGCGATAGTCATTCGCTGACGACGGCATGGATGGGCTGTTGATTTCGACGATTGGTTGATGGCTATAGTCACTGAAAGGTTGGTGTCGGAAGCTTGCGACAATAATCGACAGAAGGCGACGGTCGGTTACCAGCGAAAGCCGACGAGGGTGAGATGGATGCTCGTTAGAGGTGGTCATTAGCGAAGAATGGCGGTCGACAACAGGTGGGACTCACCAGCGGCAGTTAGTGGCCGACGGGGCGGACGTTCGTCAGCGGCAGTCATTGGTAGGCGATTGCTCATGATGATAATGCTGGGTATTGCCAGCGCCCTGGCCATCTACCGTGGCTGAAGCGAAACAAAAACTAGAGTTCAAAAATTTTGCGCAAACAAAACCCGTCCCAAGATCGAAACCATAAACCTAGACTAGCAAACTAAAAGAGCTAAACTAAAGGATGGAGATGGTTATACCGAATGAACCAAGTCATTCGGTCTTCTAGCACCTTCTTTAGCTCCTAAAGGTTCTGGATCGAATTTGGTTTCCGGTCTTCCTTCATCGATGATGATCCACCGAGAGAAACGATGCAGGCTCCAACCTCGCCAAGCGAGGCAACCGACCCTCCAAGGTTGCTACCAATGAAGAGTGGAGGTGTAGGAATGTCTCACTTTCTTTTTCTCTCATATCAAATACTCAAATGAGCAACTCAAGAAGAAGAAGGAGGAGGTGAGGAAAACAAGTGGCATGAGCAACCGTGGAAAATGGCTAAGTCTCTCCAAGAGAGTGTATGAGTGTGTAAACCAATAATGGATGTGTGTGGCATGTGGAGAAAAAAATGGCTAAGTCATTTGCAACCATGCAATCAAAAATATCTCATCCATTTTCCAAATAAAATATTAAGAGCCATGCCTCTCTACATGCCAAGCCATGCTCATGCCAACTCACCCCTCTACCTCATTTCTAAAATGATTTTCTAAAAAGGAAAATCATGTAATGAGGTGGCAATCTTCTAGAAGTAATTCCGTATAAATACGCATACATCCCGGTATACGTATCGAAATACATATACGCGTATTCGTATAAAAATACGAATAGCCAAGAGAGAAAATGAATAATGAACAATAATACTAGAATACATATATACATATATATATATATATATATAAATTATTAAATCAAAACCTGATTTAATAATCCGCCTTAATTCTAAACCGCTAGTATTATCAACCGCCTGATTAAAGTCTGTGTAGCATGTACACATATTTAACCGGACACGTGTATGTACCAACATACGTCATCTACACCATATCGCCTGAACCGTGAAAACTCTCTGTGTAAGACTCTAAAGACTCATCAATACGGTGGCAGTGGGTTTAACCACAAGCACGTCAGTGGCGCTAGGTGTACGTAACGGCTACCCAGGTATTGAGCGAAAGGAAGGCCGACGAGCAAACTCATCCAAACCCCTACTAAGCCTGTCCGTGGCAATCTCCATACAGTTCGGTATGTTCGTCTAAAAGTATCGCATATCGAGTCTAAGGCGGTGGATAAAGTCAGACCACTAATAACGCGACATTTCGTGTCGGTATAAAGCTCATCACCCGCTGAGAAACTACTGATCCAAATCGGTAATTCTCGACTACCTTGGCCAAGGATTTCTAGTGATGGTCACCCGTGCACTAGGCGACATCAACCTCCAATACCGGGAGAAACGAATCCCCGACGATCCGCTCACTGCCTCCATATGGTTCGGGACTGTACCCAACTAAAACCTGTTTGCACGACTCATTTGAGCCGTGGTAGGGTAGTAATCAAAGCACAGTGGGAACTCACACGAGACAAATGACGATCTCAGGTCGAAAGACTAACATGTACTCATGTCATCTGGGAAATGCTATCTGACAATCGTTATAATACCAACTAGCATGTTCCCAGCGAGTCCGTCCAATGTACTCATAACCCAATGAGAACCTGTATACTATCTTAGGTGACTAACTGACACCAATGGCTTGTGAGACCGGCCACCGCCCCTCATCGGGATCTCAATAAATATACACTAGTCTACTCCAGAGTATCGATGCCCAGTCTCGATACTTCCACGACTAGGGACATTTAAGGATGTGCTTATAGGCCACCCAGCTCCCACTTATATGATCTCCATCATAATGATGGTAGTTAGGCAAGAATCATATGGGCTCTATCAACATATAATAGTGATCTGTAATGCCATATAATGCTGTATATGATGATAAAGATAAACCAGATAGCATACTATCATCTCGAGTAAGACTGTTCTACTGGTATAGGTCATCTTTCAATCATCACAATCGTGTGCCTGCGATTCAATAATTGACTTGAGGGCACTATAGCCAACAATCTCCCACTTGCACTTAAGGCTGATTATTACGGTGTCGTATACTCATAACCCGTGTGATACCGAACACCCAACTTCTCTACTAATCAGTCTCGCAAAGCCCGTTTGCGAAACTATTGTGTTTGAGAAATAGCCTCAATGAGAGGATCCGCTCCAGTGTTTCTATCTTTATCTCTCTATATCTCAACTTCGCGGAGAAAGATTATATCCCGAAATGAGCAATATCTGTCTTAGAATTTGTCTAGATATCTGATGGAACCCAGTTCACAAATGAACTCCAAATCCAACAAACTTCTTAAACTGTATCATCCACTGAATTTATTCAGTATCCTGCGCCATGGCTTCCTCAGTATCTGCTTGGACCACCTGTCCAACATACTGCCCCTCAAAAGAGGGAAAACTATAACTCTTATAGTCACTCTATTATCCAGGTCACCTCGGAAGGCTGAAATGATAACCGTCTTCCGAAGAAGGCTGCTGTTACCATATAACAAGAACATCCACTTATGTTCATAACTGCTTCCCAACGTTTCTTCAGGATTGGAGTAATATATATGTTTATTGCAACCAGTGCAAAAGCAATATCTGGTGTGGTACTTGACATTTCATGATTAACTCAATTGCCTAAGCAAGTGATATACCAATCATGCAGATCCCTCTCCTCATCAGTCTGAAAGACATCTCTTTAGAAATGGTGACTCCATCATCTGGGGGTATACCACCACGCCAGGAGTCTACTATTCTAAAACACTTTAGAATAGTGTCAAGTACCCAAATTGGGACACTTCCCAAATCTAGATCTAAAACTATAGATCTAGTGACCAGAAACCCTGATATTTTATCCATATCCTATATGGAGAAACAACCTTGTGACAACCACTGTATAACCAATCGTATTACAGGAAGATCTCTTCCTATTAAGTGCATGTCATCCAAATACCAGGACATCACTCCCTACTACCTTCTTATCAGATCCATCTGTTATTCTGATGAAGTCAAACTCTATGAGTGTCACATCAAAAATAGACGACCTATCTCCGCTATATCTACTCTAGTCTATAAATAGACATAAGCTACCTGCCCACTATGTTTCCACTGCACCCACTGACTACAACAACCTTCTGGCAGAGTCATATACACGTGCACTTCTAAAGCTTGTTTAGAACGACATTATACTCATCCTCCTGCCAAATCTCATAGTCTAGAACAGCAGTAGTGTCAAGTTTGGGTAATCAAAAACCTCCCTATCACCGTATTTGAAGAGACCGAAGTATCTCTCGGGTGCCTGAAGTTACCCACCAAAATCTGTGGAGTGGCTAATGGAATGTCGAATCCAATTGAATGTTTAGGTTCTACTAAATTTTCAGTAATCGTTTGTGGTTCTGGAATAACTTCCAGTTCTACCATACTCCCACTAATGTTTTCTGAAAAGAATTTATTTTACTAAAACTGTGGCGAGTCAAGAACAATAAAACTATTGATCTTCCAGATGGTAGAATGTTAACCCTCGTCAATGCCCGGGAAAACCCACAAACTGCCCTTACTGAAACTTGCCAAGAGTTTGTTCAGATTCTGGTTTTAAGCATCAGCCGGACTACTCCATATAGCTTAACATCGTTAAGATATGAATCCATTCTATATCCATATAGAAACAAAGGCACTAATTTAATTGGAACTAGATTCAAAATACATGCAGCCGTTTGCAGTGCATATCAACTAAATGGAAGGAGGCCAAGCAGCATTACTCATCAAAGAGCGTACCCACGGATGAGTAACCTGAAAAAGAAGCAAGTTCTCAAAACTATTATTTACAACGGAATACCTAACACAAGTATTTACATTTTCGATCATCTTGAAGAATCTTGATACTTGAAACATATGGTTCTCTAATTTATTCTTATACTTATATCTTCTCAAAATCTGGACCTTGTATTTCAACGAAATACTTGTCTAAAACTAGAGAAGTCATGAGTAAACAGAATATAGTATGAGTACCAACCCCTTTGTCCTAATGGACACCGGACAACATACAATACTATGTATAAGTCCACTGAGTTTAATAACTCGAATCATGTGCGTCGTAGGTTGAAAATTGTACTATGGTTAAGAAGAATTACACCGTTGTTTAATGCTTCTTACCTAACCATCAACTGATATAGGTAAATATCATAGACATAATTTCAAAAAGTTATATCTCATTTTATAAAATAAACGTACAGATATATCAGCTTGAAATTGGTGCATAACAACGAATATTCAAAACCAAATATTTGCCATCAGGCAAAACCCAGGTGATTTCCTCAAATATCACCAATTACAAAGAATTCCGATATGTTGAGAATATAATTACTTAATTCCCAATATCTTAATCCTACTCAGCATCTGTAATGCCATACAGATGTGAGAATCAAATCTGGTAAATACATACCCTGGGGTCAGAATCCAATTGGGAAACAGTTTTCAATTAACATTGCACAGTCAAACTGAAACATGAAAATGTTTCGAAGGGGTAGCCGGGTATTCCTAGTAATGGCTCTTCCACTATCCAGATTCATGACAGTAGCCGTATATTTCCTCGCTCTCACTCCAATCCCTTTATTTTTCTTTATTTATTATCTTCTATACACCACACTTAAGCTAATTGGTTTTCTTCCTTCCCTACCTTTCGGCACCAGCCTAAGGTTTGGAAGAAAATTATCCAATAAGCGTAATAGGTATACTCTCCTAATACCAGGAGCCCTCGCAACCTGAAAGAAGGTAAAGAGAAAAGACAACTAAATAATTCTTATTCTATTTCTCCAAAACCAGAAACCATCCTCGAACTGGAACAAGTTCCTTCGAGTTTGTATGTAAATATACGATGGAAATATCCAAGCAATATGTGGATCTTCGTAGTGATACGAAATGTTCCGAAGAAAAGCAAAGGTGAAAGTAGAAGTGGCAATGATATATGCGACTAAATGACAATCCAAAAGCCAAAGTGTTTTAAGAAAATTCGGTTAACTTAGTTCATGAGTTTTAGTCTAGGGTCGGGCCATAGTCACTGCCAAAGAGAGAGAAAAGAAACACTCAGCGTGCACTCTAACCTAGATTAGAATGGTTAATCACTTTATCTAATCAGGATGTCTCCCGCTGTCTTCTCGACTTCTCCTCCAAACCCAAAAGGAGAATTAGTCGGGATCATCTAAAATCACTCGAGGAGTAGCACTTACTCATCAGTGGGAATCGTGATCCAACTATCATCGCATGATAACTTGATGGAATCCACTCAAGTCACCATACTCCAGAAGGTATACGCATGCCTGGCAAGTTTCCTGTATGTTTGAAACTCCCGATGTGATTTTTACCCCAAGCGGCTTATGACCTTGACAGAGGTCAACATATCATAAGTCGCAAGTCAAGTTCAACCCATCATTGCCCTGGATTAACTTAGACCCACCCGTACGAGTCCTTGACAGAGGTCAACATGACCGTGCGACTGTCCTAAATAATGCATATCTATGCAACAAACAAGCATTACCCAGCTACCATTCACTGTGCCTTGACAGAGGTCAACATACACAGCATGAATACTAAGTAATACCTGTAAGAAATGATGGAGGGCTACGACTGGTTTTTGGCGAAAAACCTTTAACGTAATGAACTTGATATCATTAAAGGAACCGAGTGGTTTTACAAATGTATAGTGGCGCAAACTTTTGCTAAAGAGGTCACTCCCTATGAAGGGATCTCGGCCTTTCCTCGTCGAATGAGGTGCGGGATATTCCAAACTGAATACCACGATGCAAAGCAAAAGAATCGACTCTAGTGAAGTTATTACAATAACGCAAGCTTTCGCTCAAGAGGTCACTCCCGATGAAGAGATCTCGGCTCTTACCTCGTCGAATGAGGTGTTGGATATTCTGGACCGAATACCACTGTGTAAAAGCAAAAGGAAACATCTGTAATGTTAGTTTTTAAAAACTTGGTTCTAACGTCATATAGGTTTGTTTTTCATTGCATTGATCAGAATCAACGCAGTCCCATCAATTAAACATATCACACCAGATAAAGGAACGAAAATATAATGTACGTATATGACATCCGCATTCGCCATTGGGCCTCGTCATCACCCGTTAGGTTACTTAACTAACGGCAGAGCGGGGGCTGGACTAGCGTGGGTGCAAAAACATATACAACATCTACTAGTACATATAAATATATATAACATTCGTCCCAGCCATGATATAAGCAACATCACAGAATCTCAGCAAGCAACATAGAGTGGTGGATAATTTTGGGGCCTCGGGTTTCATTTGAGCCGCAGATGAGACCCGGCGTTCCCTGTCGTGTGGATAGCCTGTGCAATGAAAACCTAGACCCCTACAAGTGCGGCAAGTTACCCGCCAACCCAGAAGCGAGGCAACCCCAATCAACAACGTGAGTGGGCCACCCAGCACTTCACGGAATCCGGTAACTTGGGCACCCCTCCGTGGGTCAACCTGTACCCCCTACGAGTGCGGCGAATAGCCCGCCAATTCTAAAGTAAGGTCCCCTCCGTCTCAACGCCATGAGATGCGGGCCCATTACCCTCTAGAACCCGGCTATTCGTGCACTCCACCGCGGGGTAATCCTAGTACAGAAAAGAAAAATATATATACAATGGCGACACCGACCTTAACCCGGTCGTGCCCCAAACAAATAATATACAAATGGGCAGAGACGGCAGTCCACATGTCGGACGCTCACCCCGTAATAACAAATATACAAATGAATCTGAACCGTACTAACTATCATTACACCACTGGCTATTCACCACGACAATCCAACCACAATATCAGCACAATCACAGAACATCAACGTGAATGTCATGTTCGCAAACTCGTCTAAAAGAACATTTAGCAGTTAGACGGGTTATACCGCTCTAATGACATTCACGGTCGCAAATATATCACATGCACTGATAAACACACACTTAGAATTTCGATCTACTAAACTTTTCCCAATTGGCCTCAAATGCAAATCCAGCACTCAAACAAATCTGGGTCAAAACCATATGTACCAAAAATCAAATTTCCATGTCAAAGAGTGCCACAAGAAGTTTGAAGCAATGTGGCCATAAGACGGCCGCGGAACCGCCGCAAATAGGCACCTATTGCGGCGCTTCCGCGACCATTTCGATGGTTCACTTGCCCAAATTTCTTGTGGTCCCCTACAAATGCCTGCATGTATTTTTAAGATACACAGAAAGAATTTTTGAATACTTTTCGAAATCAACTGCAAGCATGTGAAAATGGAAAAATGATTCGGAAAATTTGGTTGATCGATATTCTAATCTTGTGCAAACTAGCTAGTATTGGTTTATAGGTGGGTCTGATACCATGCTTGGTTTTGCCGGTGCCCTGGCCATCTGCCGTGGCCGAAGCGAAACAAAAACTGGAGTTCAAAAATTTTTGCGCAAACAAAACCCATTCCAAGATCGAAACCATAAACCTAGATTAGCAAACTAAAAGAGCTAAACTAAAGGATAGAGATGGTTATACCGAATGAACCAAGTCCTTCGGTCTTCTACCACCTTTTTTAGCTCCTAGGGGTTCTGGATTGAATTTGGTTGCCGGTCTTCCTTCATCGATGATGAACAACCCGAGGGAAACGACGCAGGGTCCAGCCTTACCAAGCGAGGCAACCGACCCTCCAATGTTGCTACCAATGAAGAGTGGAGGTGTAGGAATGTCTCACTTTCTTTTTCTCTCATATCAAATGCTCAAATGATCAACTCAAGAAGAAAAAGGAGAAGGTGAGGAAAACAAGTGGCATGAGCAACCATGGAAAATGGCTAAGTCTCTCCAAGAGAGTGTATGAGTGTGTGAATCAATAATAGATGTGTGTAGCATGTGGAGAGAAAAAATGGCTAAGTCATTTGCAACCATGCAATCAAAAATATCTCGTCCGTTTTTCAAATAAAATATTAAGAGCCATGCCTCTCTACATGCCAAGCCATGCCTCTCTACATGCCAAGCCATGCTCATGCCAACTCAACCCTCCACCTCATTTCCAAAATGATTTTCTAAAAAGGAAAATCATGTAATGAGGTGGCAATTTTCTAAAAGTAATTCCGTATAAATACGGAATACAGCCTGATATACGTATCGAAATACATATACGCGTATTCGTATGAAAAATACGAATAGCCAAGAGAGAAAATGAATAGTGAACAATAATACTAGAATACATATATAAAAATATATATATAAATTATTAAATCAAAACCTGATTTAATAATCCGGTTTAATCCTAAACCGCTAGTATTATCAACCACCCGATTAAAGTCTGTGTAGCCTGTACACATATTTAACCGGACACCTGTATGTACCAACATACGTCATCTATACCATATCGCCTGAACCGTGAAAACCCTCTGTGTGAAACTCTAAAGACTCGTCAATACGCTGGCAGTGGGTTTAACCATAAGCACGTCAGCGGCACTAGCTGTACGTAACGGCTACCCAGATATTGAGCGAAAGGAAGGCCGACGAGCAAACTCATTCAAACCCCTACTGAGCATGTCCGTGATAATCTACATACAGTCCGGTCTATTCGTCTAAGAGTATCGCATATCGAGTCTAGGGGTGGATAAAGTCAGACCCCTAATAAGGCGACATTTCGTGTCGGTATGAAGCCTATCACCCACTGAGAAACTACTGATCCAAATCGGTAATTCTCGACTATCTAGGCCAAGGATTTCTGGTGATGGCCACCCGTGCACTACGCGACATCAACCCCCAATACCGGGAGAGACGAATCCCCGACGATCCGCTCACTGCCTCCATGTGGCTTGGGACTGTACCCAACTAAAACCTGTTTGCACGACTCCTTTAAGCCGTGGTAGGGTAGTAATCAAAGCACAGTGGGAACTCACACGAGACAAATGACGATCTCATGTCGAAAGACTAACATGTACTCATGTCA
Organism: Agapanthus africanus; assembly: GCA_030015575.1. Classification (NCBI taxonomy): domain Eukaryota; kingdom Viridiplantae; phylum Streptophyta; class Magnoliopsida; order Asparagales; family Amaryllidaceae; genus Agapanthus; species Agapanthus africanus. The sequence goes on from CM057349.1 coordinate 73,755,524, forward strand.
CCTGGGAACTGCTATCTGACAATAGGTATAATACCAACTAGCATGTTCCCAGCGAGTCCGTCCAGTGTACTCATAACCCAATGAGCACATGTATACTATCTTAGGTGACTAACTGACACCAATGGCATGTGAGACCGGCCACCGCCCCTCATCGGGGTCTCGATAAGTATACACTAGTCTACTCCGGAATATCGATACCCAGTCTCGATACACCCACGACTATGGACATTTAAGGATGTGCTTAAAGGCCACCCAGCCCCCACATATATGATCGCCATCATAATGCTGATAGTCAAGCAAGAATCTTATGGGCTCTATCAACATGTAATAGTGATCAGTAATGCCACCTAATGTTGTACACGATGATAAAGACAAACCAGATAGTATATTATCATCTCGAGTAAGACTGTTCTACCGGTATAGGTCTTCTCTCAATCATCACAATCGTGTAGCTGCGATTCAATAATTGACTTGAGGGCACTATAGCCAACAGATAAGCAGCGGGCGATTGCCACCGGCAGGCTGTGATCTATGGATGATTGCTGATGGTAATTGATGTCAGAGGCCACGCTCCAAGGTCCGGAGAAATTTAGAAATGAAACGAGTATGAGTGTATCTAATTAAGTATTATTTATGCTTTTATTGTATTTTTGTATGAAAAAATTTTAAAATCTAGTCTAGAATTTTATTTAGAAGTTAGGAATAACATGCTTTTTCAAATTCCATCAAGTTGTAGATATTTGATTTTCAAATAATTTGGAATAACACCAACCAGCCGAATGAGTAAAAAATACCCTAACACAAAAAAATTGATTTTTCTATTTTTTCCAAACATTAAGATCACCATGGCAGGTGTCAATCTTGAAAAAATTGATGTCTTTTAGAGGACAATATAAAAAAATTCCTACAGCAGCAATGCATGTATGGAGATTTCGATCAAGTGCTCATCTTAAGTGAAAAGTGATCAAAGGACTACATTATAATCATCATAGTTTAAAATTTATATCCAAAATATTCCAAATCATAACAACAATAACAACAAAATAAAAAATAAAAAGAATCAAGGGTCATACCATCAACCATCTAAACAACTAAATATTGCAGTGGACAATCTATATTCAAGTCAGCAACACCATAATCATCTAATATCCAAAGTAAAACTCAAAACATACCTGTTGTATTAGACAGCAAAAATTTCAGCATACTCAATCTCCATTAGCCCTTCTCTATTTTCTCAAAAAATCTAGTAAAAAACAACTTCATTTGTCCCCCCTTGCTCAAATAAATAATACATTTAGTTCGCTCATGAGATCCGAATAATACATTTCTAACAGCAACTCTACATTTAAATTCCAAAAATGCAGCTATTATAACATTTTAACATATTTTCATCAGTTCTTAAATCGAATACTGCGGCTAACATTGATGTTAACTCCGGTAGCTTCACCGCCATAAGGTCCTGCAGGCTTTCTGATGTCACGTACTTGCCCTTTGCGCCGGATAACTGCCTTCTGGTGTTTAATCTAAACAATAAAAACCACATGTAATCCTAGTTTAAAAGTGGCCAACTTTCAGTAGCAAACCGAGAAATGTGAGCATTTTCAGATATATACTACCTAATTTATAAATGATATATAAATACCATAAATCTAATGATTTTCAGATAAATACCACAAGCTTTAAGTATATTTCAGTTTAATGGCATACATCATTTTCAAGAGAAACGTCTTTACCATTATACAGCTCTTTGTTCTTTCAACAAAAACAATATTTGGTGTAAAACTGAATAATGTGGATAGCATGTGGGCATATTTCAAAAATGTTTAGACTCATGGTATTCATTCCAATTTATAGAGTATATGGTATTTATCTCTCTAATGCTGAAAGGTTGTGGTTATTTAGCAAGGGATGGACAGATGGTCGAAGCTTAAGAAAATAACAATGCTTACCTTGTATTTCTTTCTTGGATTTTTCAAGAGCTTCTTCCTATGTCGAGTAAGTCCTCTATTCTTCTCCATCTGCCAAAAAGAAATTCCATGAAATTTCAGTTTGGGCAAAAGATAGCAATATCTGGCAGATTTGATAAATTCGCATAAAGACTAAGCAGAAATATAAAACTGACCTGGTATGTGATTTGGCGTTTCCCATCTTCCTCAATTTCCAATGGTTCGTTTGGTAACACTGGAGTTCTGTAAGATCAACCATGGGATTAAAACGTTTAGCTGATTAAACGGTTAAAACCCCAAGAACTAAGTTGTCTAAGGGGTAAACTACATATAACACCACTGGACTTTCTCAGTTCTTTTATAGAACAATATTGAATTACGAAAATACAAATAACACCACCAGCAGGGTACTTAATGCAGTTTTCTATGGTATTTTATGTGATTATTCATCCACTTGTTCAGAGTTCAAGGGTGCTTGATGAAAACATAAAGTTCAATAGTGTTCCATAAGATATGAAGAACGTTTAATGGCATTTTATATAATTTACCCTTTGTCTAATTTAAAATTAGAATACACACCTTGAGGATAATTGATCTTTTGCCATGAGTTTTTCGTTTCGCTGTTCCATTATTTGTTTATAAGACTCGTCTTCGGGTTCTAGCTCCTCTCCATCTTCAGCTGTAGCATCAGGGGGCATGGTTTCTTTGACATCATCCTCTTCATCTTTCATATCAATGTCACCATCACCAACAGACTCGGCTCCTGCTCTAGAGAGTACCCGGAGTTCAAATTTCCTTCGCCTTTCCCCAATATCGTCCCTCTTTGGCAAGTCGTCGTCACCAGAAACAAACTGGAAGAAAATGCAAAAATAATAACAATCAATAAGTTCTTTTGAATTGTAAGGGTGTTGGGCGCATTAGATGGTTGCAACTAAATGATTTCGGGCATCTAAATCACATGAAGATTAGTGTATTCGGTTTCAAGGTCATGGAGATCAAGATGGAGGATCGTTCAAAAGAATAGTAGATTTCTATGTGTAAATTTATGAAGATAAACTAGCAATTAGCACGGTTCCAAGTAATCACATGAATGCAGCATTATTAAAAAAAATTAAATTATAATATATAGGGGTTTACAGAACTAGAATTAATGACAACATGGAAACACCACGTTGAATGCCAGCCATTAGATTTAACTGGAATAAAGCAAACTATTTCTTTAATGGTAGATATAGGTCACATTAAATTTTAATATGCACTACACCCCCATTGTGATCTCAACTTAAACCTCCATGATGGTTAGGGTTTTAGGTTGTGTTGTCAATTTAAGCATATTGGTGGATATAAATCCTAACTAGAGTTTTAGAATCGAGCGGCAGTTCAAGTCCATGTAATTTTTAGCTCAGTTTTCCCATGCAATCCTATCAATGTATATCACTACTACTAGATGGGGTTGTAAAATCCTTCTTAGAAAAGCAAATCAGCAAAAGTATTTAGTGTTTTATTATTTTCTTATTTTTCAGTATTTTTAAAACTAAGTTTTAGATTATTCACTAGTCTTAATTCAATCTGATTCAAGGGCCTGTAATTTTATGAAAGTTCCATAGATGCTATTTTGCACAGATTCATTGTTGAGGAGACATCCATTTCGGATTGGTGTCCATTCCGTATTCTATCAGATTCGTCAAGAATACTTTTGAAACTTTTCTGTAAACATCATTAATTTTAGGGTAAATTGTCACAAAAAAACCCACACTTTTTTCCGTTGTCAAAAAAACCCCGGCCTCAAAAAGTTGGTCAAAAACACCCCTAAAAAATTTAGTTGTCAGAAAACCCCTTACTTTTGATATCTAGCATTTGTATGCTATATCTAGTTTTCTGCGATATCTAAGCAGTAGCCAGCAATATCTAAGCAGTTACACGTGATATCTGCACCGTTTCCTGCGATATCTAAATAGTTTGTATGAATTGGATACATATAACAAGCTACTATATAGGTACTGCTGGAAAAATTTCTACGGGGTTTTTGACTACCGTTTCGAGACTTGGGGGTTTATGACAGCGGAAAAAAGTGCTTAGGGGTTTTTGACAATTTACCCTTAAATTTATATTGTATTCTAGATGTATTAAGTTGGTATCATTGAATAAAATATCAACAATCTAAGTATCAAAAATATAAAAATTATTTGTATTTAAAATGATACAATTTTGTTATGATGTATATGTCATAAGCATAACTAATTAGCGTATCGCAACGAATATTATCCTAGAATTTTGAAAATTTGCAAAGCGCCAAATCCGACTCGTATCATATCTCATATCTGTATCGGAATTTGCGCTACTTAGCCTAGATGTATATCTATCAACTATGAAGGTGAATTTTTCATACTTTAAATGAAGCTTGATGGTCTACCACTATTACTTTAAAAAAACTATGAAGGTGAATTGAAGTTTTCTGGTGATCATTGCTGCATTTTTTCAGCCAAATATCCTTCTTCACTTTGCTAGACACCCATAAGCTTTGAAAGCACTTGGATAGGTCAAAATCTTTCTAGATAGTAGTGAATAACAATCACATTTAATGGTCGCAGTTAACTACTGGTCTATAATATTTCAAAGAGAAACATAAAACTCCAAAACTAGATAAAATAATCTAAGAAACCTCAGATTCTTTCTTGTTTACAATATTATAGTAGAATACCTTTGGCTTCTTTACTTTGCTTGTAACCAACTGAATAGGTTTGATCAAGTGTGACAAACTTGAGTGGCCATTACTCTCACAACGCCGTTTTGCATTAAGCTGCACCTCGTCATCAAAATCATCTAGGGTTTCAAGACGTCTGATAAAATTCCAAGAATTATCAATATTAGAAACTAAACAAGAGGCAGTGAGCAATGGTAATATGATCAACTGATTACAATAAAGCAAAGCATTCTCATTTTGCAGCAAATTCTCATGAATAAAATACATACTTATTGACTGGCTTGGTAGCATGATTTTGGGTTCTTTCAGATTTTGAATTTGAATTATATATACCCTTCTTCTTCAATTTTGCTTCAAGATTTGCTCGCACTTTAAGCATTTCCTTGCTTTGTAAACCAACCTGCATAAGCATAAATTTTTTCAGCTTATTCGTTAATTATTCGTTCAAAGGAGGAAAATGATTAACAGACTATATTGCAGTAAATGAATAACCTGTAGATCTGTACTGGCACTTTTGCTGATAATATCCTCTGACAAGCCATCCTTTACCAATTCAGATAATTCATTCGCCTGCATAACAAATAATAAGTGACAAAGGATATGTTGTACTGATACTGATGGAAAAATAAAGTGTTTAATTAACATACTTCTGCTGTTTCGGATGGTCCTGCTGGTGCAGTTATCATATTTGGTTCAGCCTCCATTGGTACAACTTCTTGGGCAAGTCTAACGCTGGGATCAGTCTGAAGATTTGCAATTTCTTCGATTTGCGGCGGAAAATTCAGATTCCTATCAATATGTTCCAGCTGCAAGTTAAAAAGGACAACACACTCATTAGAAATTTGCTATATTAGGGCCTTCTTCAGAAAATATTGAGAGAGAGAGAGAGCTTAAAAAACACCAGTCCCTACTTGACTATATATTTACCTTATCCAACAAATTCTTTATCTCTACCAGCCGAGCTATTACAGGATGATCTCGCACAGTATGTCCTTCAGACTTGAGAAGAAGATAAAACCCAATTGCTTGGCAATAAGACAACAGCAGAATCTGTTTCACCTCAAAATATTTTGTTACGCCTTTAGGTATATCTTTTGTCTCTTTCACCACCTTCAATAGTCATCAAGCCAAAAAATTAGAAATTAGAACAGGTTTTTCCCAAAGATATGTTCTACGATAATTGCTTGAACAGACTTGCGTTAGGTCCCTAGAAGAGAATATAGAACTCTAGAAATTTGTTAAAATTTTCTTATCTAAAAAGATGAGTCCAATTTGAGACCTCCAGGATCATGCATAAGATTTAAACCAAGTTAAATTCGATAAAGGTTGATTACCCATTCAATAACGTGAGAGAGGCTGATCTATGCATAGGTTAAACCAAATAATGATCCTTACACTGAAACATGTAAATTTGAATATATACAGCACACACACAACATTCCCAGACACATATGAGTAATGTGTCCAACATGTATCGGGCAAGCATCGGTGTCCAATATGTATCATACACATATATTGGGTGGTATGGCATGGCATGCCGATGCATTGAAGATACTACAGCTTTACATAGAAGCGAAGAGCTTGTGGGTTGATTTTCGGCTAAAGCTAACTTTTATAAGGCATTATATGCCAATGGTAGGTGATTTGTGGTGCAGCCTTACCGTTTGAAAACATTGCATCATTTACTTAAAAATTGGAAAACAGATTAATGCTCAAAGAAGTTCAGAACTTGACAGTTCTGCTATTCTACATAGAAATTACCTCCTCGAACGGGAAATGGAGGGGGGGGGGGGGGGGGTTGTGGATGGTTTAACGTTCAAGGAAAGCAATTACCTTGGACAAAAGAGTTTTAACTTCTTTAAGTTGATTGTGTGCCTTGTCCAATTCTGTGAGCAAGTTAACCAGTTCTGGAGCAGAACTGCAACAAAAATTCATTTAAAATATGCATGACGAAAATAATAACGCAAAATAAATAAGAGGAAGAGGTGAAAATTGCAGATCAGTGACGAATCAAAACAGTTCTAATAGTTGAGAGCCAGTTCAACGTATATATCGATCCTTGTATGATTTGTTTCAGCTATTAGTGATGTATTTGAAGCTCCCTGTAGTTTTTTCCAATCTCCATGTAAAAGACAACATAGAATAAAATATCAAGCTCAGTACTTCAACTCAAAATAGCTGTGCTTCCGCAGAAAAATTTGGTGATTAAGAGAGTAAAATAATCAAACTCGTGAATCCAACTCCAAACAACAAAATTATTCATAATTTTGTGTGTGTGTGTGTGTGTTTTGGGGTGGGCCGGGGGGGGGGGGGGGATGGGGGGCTTTTGAGCTTTCTTCAGCTTTCCTAGCCGACGTAGGACTAAATAGCAACCTAGGCTTTATAAGGCCATAGCATATTAGAAGCTCTCTTATTCTTTTACAAGTTTGTTTTTCTTTTTTATTAAATTGTTGGTAAAATGAAGCATGCCAAGCGTTGCTAGGGTCTTTATCTCAACTGTTTATGCACCGTCAAAAACATTGATAAAAGGGAAGTTTTTTTGCTACTAAGAATTCATTTTCTTAGGCATAAACACAAAGAATATCAAATTCTTAGGAAAGAGACATCCCGTCTAACTTCAATTACAAAATTATTTATTTCAAATTTTTTGATGTCTTTATTTATTAGTGGTTTAAATTGCGGACATGATCCGCTTTATACCAATTAAGCATAGCGACATTCTCATCCTCGTAATCGAGTAAGTATATTATTTATTATTGATTAAGGTATACAATTATACATAAAAATTTATGGATGTTGTTTTAGTATTTTTATTACCACCTTTTATTGAGGTTACATCAAGGTCTTATAGAAACTATATATATTGAATTTAATGTGAAAATAACGAACCCAAGTACCCCAAATCCGTTTTGTTGAGGTTACATCATAATTATTGTTTATGAAATAATTAATTTTTTGGGTTTGAGATTGTTAAATTTTATTACAAATGCACATATAGATGTTATTTTGAGTGTTTTCTATGTGAAAGAAAATTAATAAATGCTATATATGATCAAAACTTTAGTTTTCCGTATTTGGTATTCTTAATTTTGTTATTGTTAATCATTAATATATACATGGCATATAAATTGGATGTAACATAATGACACATTAATCATTACTATTAATTACAAGTATAAAATGTTAGTGTAATTATTACTTTTATAAATAACAAAAAAAAATAGGCTAGTCACATCCTTATATTACTTGACTAGCTTTTATGACATATTCTAATAATTATAGAATTTTGCTTCGTTATCAAAGATTTTTTGTTTATAGCTTTTAAAATACTCATCTAGTCATTTGCATGTGAAAAAATTTAAAACTCATTAGAATAAAAATTAAAAAGCGATTTACAAGAAATATTAAAATTGTTCTGTAAACAACATTTTTTATCTCTGAACAACCACCTAAACGACACTTAAGTGTCCAGAAACCGTAGTCGTTCAGCTTTTCTTTACCGCTTTTAAAACATTATAATTTATGCAAGTTGCATTTCTAATATCATAAATTTAAACAACAAATCTACAAATTTAATTATTGATTATTTATTGAATATCATCATTACTTGAGCTTTCATTACATACATTCTTAGCTATTTAAGTTTCTCAGCTAGCCACCTACTTAATAGAACGAGAATTTTACTCTTTTATTTCTTTCTCAATAAAACCAATCCTCTCAAATAAAACCAAACGTAATAGCTTTCTCTATTCACCATGGCTAGTTATTTAACAGCTACATCCCACTATCTCATGTATAATAACGACTACTTCATTCGGCCAATATATTTTCCACCAATGTCATTCAAACAAATATCAAGAATTTAGGATCAAGATTCACTTGCGAGTCATGGAAAAAGGCTAGGTAGGAAACATTTTAACTGGTCCTAATCCAGGATGGTCGATTTTAACCCTAAAAAATGACGGCATGAGTTTTGATTCCGAGATCGACCCTATGGATTTAAAAAATAGTATTAGGTTTACCAGATGATTGGTAGGATTTTACTATTGAGTTTATTAATGAGTTAGTGGGCTTAGTACATGATTTAATGAGTTTATTAATAGTTTATTAGACATTGTTAATTTCTGAAACTATAAAAAAGATTATAGTTATTTTTATAATGTATTTAAGAAACCATTCTAGACATCATTGATTAGTAATTACTCAAAAACATAGTTCAAAATCTTAACTGGTCCCAATCCAATATAGCTAATTCCAGTCCAAAAAATGAGCATCTGAGTTCTGAGGCCGATACCGTCTGGTACCGATTAACATTAGGTTTACCATTTTTGTAGTGAGGTTTTTCTCTAAAGTTTATTAATGCTTAGTGGGTTTAGTAATGGGTAATGTATTCATCGATGGTTTAATGGGTTTACTATAGGTTACTAGATTATTACAATAAGTTTGGCATTACTTATACAATTTTTGATATCATAATAGCTAAGAATTTGCCAAATTGTTTATAGTTACTTCAATTGTTTATTTTTAAAGTCATAATTATTATAAATAAAATCAAACGATGCAAAAATAATACTCCGATTCGAGACGACCAATATGACTGAAATTGGTTCCAATCCTAAAAGTGATACTTCGATATCAATTCCAATTCCAAGAATTGAAACCTTGCTCGCAAGTATGTTAAATCATTTATAGATATGTTTACTATTATTCCATATTGACTTTTAATAATATTTTAATCAAATAATAAAAATTCCATTCCGATCCAAGATGGCCGGTTTGGACAAGTCGATTCCAATCTCAAAGACGATTGCCAGCTACCAGTATATATATTGAGAATTAAACCTTGGTGGGAACCTATCTACCATGGAAGTTTTCCCACAAGCTCTATTTGAAGTCCTCCGACATAGTGGAAAGCTATCCAATCATGTATTTGAACTTTAGGGTTGAGAGATCGATCTGCCGATGTGGAAGACAATTTATAAGATCAAGGATGCACTCTGCATGTCCATGTACGGCTCTGTGTGTGTGTGTGTGTGTCACTCATTTTACCTCTCATTGTCACTTTGGAGGACCAACTAATTAGGAAGGGATTCGATTGACTTGGCTATAAGATTTAAGGGTAAGATATAGCTAAAATTTGTCTCAGGTGTGAATCAAACTAAGAAGGGTTTAATGAAGAGATAAAAGTTTCTTTATTCTCCTAAAAAGATGTAAAAATATATGTATCATAAACCATTGACTGTGCAAGGCTAGCATACCTATTAACGACTTCCATTTGCTCCTCTTTTGATAAGGCACTAAGATCCTTCGTCACCTCCTCATAATTGTCAAATGGACCGTCTAGAAGTACAGCATCAACATTACGTTCAGGCACAGTTTTCTTTCCAGCAAAAGTATCCTGTGCAGAGAAATGTCACTTTCTTGAAAATAACTCCAAAGCAGCAACAAAAAAGGGCCTATGTCACCAAGTATGAAACTACTATCTATGTAGTATCTTAAGATCTAAATAACAAATGTTCTATGTAATATAAGAAACTTCTCAAAGATGTGAAGTTAATTCTAACTAGAGCTAGCTATATTCTGTCATTTCAAGATTAAAGCTCTCCAAAATCATAACAAATTTCCAAAAGATTGATGTGTTCATCAACATCTGGTCTGTATAGCGGATAGTTATGATAAATAATCAAAACAAGTTCAGTATGTAAGAGCAAGGGTTGCAATTATTACCTGAAAGGCTTTTTCTGTATCACTGGCAACTTCATCAGCACCTTCAAGGCCAAAATCTTCCATTGAAAGATTTTTTGCCTTCTCCTTCTGTATCCTCACTGCCTCAGCCTCCTCATGCTCCTCATCGCTTGAGTCGTGCTTTTGAGATAAATATGGAGATGATAGAAGTTAGGGCTGACTCAAATTTCATAAGAAATTATGCATTTTTTAGAAATACTGTTAAGATTCAGTTGTCCAAAAGTACCAGGAAATTCTTACCTCAGCATTAACATTATCAGCACTATAATATAAGTTCTTTTTTCCACCCCATGCAGTTCTTGTATCATCTTCTTCAATGTCATCATCATCCATTTCATCATCAACCGCGCCAAACTTCTGTCGAAGATATTTTGCCTGTCTTGCAACTGAACAACTTTTCATCAGATACTATAACATCACATACACTCAATTCAGAATGCATTCTAAGTATTTACACTTGTAGAATCTTAGATGCCAGTATTCCAGGACGAGAGCATAATTTAAGCATGTTAACTTATTGCATTATACAAACTAAAACATGATTTCTAGATGGTTGATGATAAAAATTGTTGGATATAAACACAGTATAGGAGAAGATTACAAGAATGCCAGAGGCTCCGAGGTCATACACATAACATAAGAATGGATTTGGATCTAAGGAACCCCTTTTCTCCGTTAAGATAAGTATCCAGTACAAACTCACCCAGGAAATTTGAATTAATTAACCATGAGATGACAATTTAAGCAAATTTAAGTAGACCATTCATTCTTTAAGATGTGTACGGCTGTAGAATAAATTGGAAAAGGAGCATGACGTGGAATTCCATAATGTATCAGCGTATGCATACTTACTGTGACCCTTAAAAAAAAAGAAGCATGAAATATAACGTCATGTTTTTCTTATAATCAGCAACTCCACTGAAATAGATCTACTTTAGAAAGAAACATAAATTAATGGAACTATGAGATATATTGGGCATAAGCTTTATTATGAAAAAAGAACATAAAAAAAACATAAATACAACGCAAAAGCTCCAAAAAAAAAACCAATTGACTTACTCTTTGCAGCAAACCCTTTAAGTTGTTGATCATCTTCTTCTTCTTCTTCACCATCGCTTTTGCTACTGTCACTATCATCCTCACCACCCTAGACACGGATTGCATTATAAGAGAAATGGAAAACATGACATTACTGAAACTATAAGATGCTGTCTTTGCATGCACAAAAACTAACACTAGCATAATATATCAATGCAAGAGAAGAAAAGTATCAAACACAAACCTTCTCATGCATTATCAGAAAATGTAAAGTGTTATTTTCCAACATAAATACTTTGACTTGAAGTACAAAGCTTAAACATATCAAAAATCAATATTTAGAATGCTTTTTTTACTAGAAGGCCTAAATTTCATGCAGAATAAATACAACAGGAAAACCAATGACAATCAAAGTGTGATACGAATATTTCAACAACAAAGTAAAGATGAGCAACGTGTATGTTCTACCTTGAGATCAAAGACTGACTGCTCCATTTCACCGTCTGAATCAGCTGCTCCGCAATCATGATCAAATAGCAAAATGATTACTAACATGATTATACAAAACAATCGTTTGGCCGCCACTCAAAAGCTTAAGCTTTTGGGAAAGCAACCATAAGATTATCACGGGGTTACATTTTCCCAACTTTATTTGTGTCTCAAAGTTGAAAATAACTCCCTATAAAAAATCAATATTTCGATAGGCAAAAGGTTTAAATGACGATGACAAATCAAATAATAATAAATAAATAAATAAACGTTTCAAATTCACCTGCGTCTTCATCAGCATCAAGAGGAACCACATCCCGCTGTTTATGGACTGCGAATTTTTAAAAAATCAAAAATCAAAAAATTTGCGGACATCATTAGTATAAAAAACAGATGAAAACATCAAACATGAATTTGCTTCAATTTTAAGCTTACAAGCATCAATCTCGTCGTCGATGTCTTCTTCCCTAAAAATACCATCTTTTTTATGGATTTTCTCCGATTTTTTCCCCGCAGATTTCATATGTCTGTTCGATTTTCTCCCCATCGCTGAAAACGAGTGAAAAGCTACGATCAAACGACGGCAATGGCGGAGGCGGCGGAGGCGGCGAGAGAGAGGGAGGAGGTGTTGGAGGGTGAAGGAGGAGCTTCATATGGAATGAGATTAGGGCAAAGTTAGGAGATGGATCCGGGTTTCTTTTCGGGGATCCGATACCCGTTTCTGATTAGAATACAAGTAAGGCTACATGTTACACTAAACCACGCTTAGCTATCATGCTCTTTCACTAAAATACCTTGTGGTTCTTTTATTACACTAGAATACCTTAAGTGATATTTTTGAGGGTATTTTAGTGAGAAAAATCTCTTAGAAACCATAGTTTGAAATTAACAGAACTTTAAGGTATTTTGGTGAAAATAGAGATAGTTGAGGGTATTTTAGCGTAATTTACCGTACAAGTAAAGCGTTATTAGAACTGGAATCTCTTCTATCTTCTTCAATTATCTTTAACTTTACTGTTAGAACCCAAATACATGAGGGCGGCCAAAAAACTTCTACTTATATGAATAAATAATTGAAAAGAAAATAAGATAACTTCTTTAATTAACTCCACAACACATGGCAAATCATCCATTAAAATAGATGCCATTCCTTTTATGCCCTTTAGGTATGTTTGTTTCATGAAATAGAATCAAAGGGAAAGTTTGTGTTTGTATCATTGACTCTGTCTGTTGGTTTTGGAGTCAATTACATCATCAAACATCAGCAGAAATCAAGAAATGAAGCCAGACTCTTTTTGGTCTTGACTTGTGCTGGTCTCTTGTTACTCAAGAGTTTATTTAATAAATGCCCCCAAACAAACAAATAACGTTCCTCAAGTTTGCTACTCAAGTTTTGTACTTAACTATACAAACACTAAACTTCACACCCAAGAGGCAACAATCGCCGACTTAGCTTAGATCGGTTGGTATTTCCTCTTCAATATGAGAGGTCGCAAGTTAGACTCTGCAGAGGGCTGATTTCAAAGAAAAGAAAAATGGAGACAACAATTTCTTGATTCTTGAAGTAAAATCACAGTCTATTTCTTAAAGTCATTTTATCAAACATGCCCTAGGAATCTTTATTATTAAAATTCAAATCCAAGAGATGTGAGCTGTCATGCTTCCTTTTTTTCAAGAAGTAAAAAATAATGAGAAAATTGTTTTAGTTTACTCCCATTTCAAAATATACGCGCACCTCACCCATTCAACATTCACTGTATCATTCACCCATGCCTCCACACACACACACATCCCTCCAAAACAAAAAAAAAGAGAGAGAAAGAAAAAAGACGTACATGGAATGATAGAGGAAAGAGAAGTGATCCGGGGCCAACATTTAAAATTTAGTTTAAAGATTTTTGCATTTTAATAAGTTTGTACCTATTTTGAAATTTGATTTTTATTTGGATTTTTCTGCAAAATTTGTAATATGGTCTATCTATTCAATCGAGAGATTAGGTTTTTTTTTGGGGATGATAAATGATTAAGAATTTTATATTGAAAAAACACTTATGCATCGAGTTTCTCTGCGGAGATTTATTCTATTATCGACTGCGGTCGATCCAACCATCAGTTCAATCGAGAAAGTACCATTTTGCCATAGATTCCATCTAAACCGCGTTCCATTATGCTTGGAAGCATTTGTCAAATTTTATGAAGCTGGTGCCATTTTGTGAAGATTCCAAGCATCCAAATCCACGTTAATCAAGGACCGTCAACCTTGGAATCATTGAAAAGAACCAGGTTCGTTGCAGAAAAGCCTCTGGTTTGGATGACGTCATATGAAATCAAGCTTTAGCTTCATTTGGCACTAGTGTTTTCGTCTTGATTAAATATAATGGCAGGTTTATTTTTGATTGGTCGCAAGACTTGGGCATGTTCTTTTCAATCATGATCATATCCCTTGATATCTATATTTAGGATATTTTGACACTAAATTTTGAAATATAATATTTGAATCGATACAGGAGTTGCTCAGTGGATTTATACCTGATGGATAATCCGATATTAACACGAAGATGATTGTTTTAACTCGGACGTTTAATTGTCGGTATTTTGTCTCAAGTTATATGTTATTTATTAATATTACGACTATTGACATCGGATCTCATCTTTGTATGGGTTGCATCTCGTGTTTATTTGTTTGCTTGTGTTTATCGTTATGCAACCGTGCACACACGTCTAACAACCCTTTGATTCCCGTCCCGCGTCAAGAAGCAAAAGACGATGTTGTTGGTTCGATGCTTCGTTTCCTAGAGTAGCCTTGTTTTGCTTCACGTTCTCATGATTGAGGAGGAAATAGTTTTTCATTTGGGGTATGTCTCAGGAGGTTCTTTATCTTGATGCAGGATGCATCATCCATATGTGTCCCTCCCGTCTCACGGATAACGCTGGTAATTCGATTGTTTTTCATACGTGGCAGGAGAAATTATTCTATATGCATACTACAATTTATATAAACAATAAAGGTATAGAAACAAAAACGTTTAGATCGACGCCGATAAACATTAGTCTTACAATTGTGTTTTTTCCTGCTTTCTCCCGACCGGCTATATATGTCACATAGTATAATTTCATATGTAAACCAATGTCAGTAGTAAATTTAACTCGATTCAGCAAGTAATTTCAACTTAAAAAACAATAATATAGTAACTGTATCGGTTTTTTAACCTTCGTCTACCATATAAGCCAAACCAACAATACAGCATTCAAGATCATTCAAAACAAACAAACTCAAGTATACATAACACAAGCACAAAATCTACATTTGGCAATTAAGAACAAGAATCGATTAAGATGCCAAGAAGCGGGAGATCTAAATCCCTTTTCCAGTGCTTCTGCACATCCTTTTCTTCAATATCACCACCACCCTCGCAGCAGCCGCCACCGCCAACCAAGCTTTTATAAGCAAGTATGTGATCCTGAACAAAACACAGAGCGAAAATAGCTGGAAGTATGATAGAAGATAAGTATCATATCATATGCATAAATGGAAAGGAAATATAAGGTATGGCTACAAGTAAAACTAACTAAATTCTACTCTATTGTATGCAAGCATTAAGTAACTAATCTAAAGAAAGAAAATGGAAAGGAAAGCCCATGCCATAATTATAAGGTTAATGGGGCTGTGAGTGTTCACAACCAATGCTCATGCCCTAAAGGGGAAAAATAGGGAGGGTGAATCTGAATCCCTAAGTTTAAGTTATAGCGGGACCCAACCTCGGGCTGTGAGACGTGTTCACAGCCAAGTTCGCGGTGGCATTCACAACCCCCCCCCCACCCCATCCCCCCCCCCCCACATACACACACTAGAATCAAAATATTGCGCACTCAAGACAATCACAATATATGCAGGCAAAGAAATAACATCACGGCATGTACGCGGTAGAATTAGGAGGACTTGGAAGCAGAAAAGGAAAACTAATAACCGATAAAAAGCATGAAAATTAATCCAGACCAATTGCCTGTAATACCCGTTTCAGAAGTATGCTTAACATTGTTCAGTAAGTTGAACATATTCCAAATGCAAAAATAAAAAATAAGAAGAAGAAGAAGAAGAACAACAACAACAACAACAACAACAAAAAGGTAATTTTAAATGTGCTGAGGCAGCAATCACTATCTATGCATGAATCATTCATACCAATAAATGAAGTGCAAAGAACGATAATACCATCGAATCGATATTCCAAGTTTCTTAAACCAGAATCAACCATCTACTCGGTAGTTGAAATGTAACTAACACAATAATAACTTTTATCTATTGTACTTTTTTTATTAAAGAGAAATCCTTAAATAAATTTATTATAAACTCTCTTAACCTTTGATTTTAAGGGAATACTTCACCTGAATACTTTTTTAAAAAAATAGAACTTTAAGGTTGTTCACTGTAATAATAACAAAAAACTCTCTTAACCTTTGATTTTAAGGGAATACTTCACCTGAATATTTTTTTTAAAAAATAGAACTTTAAGGGAGTTCACTATAATAATAACAAAAAAAACCTTAAGTTTTCTGCACTCAGATCAATGAATAGTGTGTTTCCAAGTGTCCGCCACTTTAGAAAATTCCTACAATTGCAATATATACTACGTTTTCTCTTAAGCTATTTATTTAATATATATATATTTTATTTATAAACTTTTTCGATCCACGACAACCGATACATCTAAGATGGCTGATTTGATCCCAAAAAGGATTGTAAACTATCGGTCGAAATACCCAAGATTTTAAGCCTTTGTTCGAAAAACGTTGTTGTCAACATTGATATGGTGTTAAATTAAACCCACCGTTGCCAGTCCCAAGTCCGGATGAGAAAGGGTGAGTGTTGTGGTAGACTTGTGATAGCCAACATAAAACTTTGTCACATACTATGACATGAACCATAATAAGAATATCGTTGGGGTGTCCCCAACTCAGCGACGCGCTATATCGAATCCCGAATGTAGTGTTAAGTATGCAAGGATTTCTAGATTATCGTCCGGAAGCGGCGCGCTAAATCGAACCCCGGGTGTAGTGACAAATAAGCAAAGGTTTCATAAGATCCGTTTAGTTTCTTAGAATATAGGTTCTCTTACGGGTAGACTAACAGAATTAGTGGAGGTGACGATTAGGAGGAGAGTTGGTATTATATGTTTGTAAGAAACTAAATGGGTAGATGAAAAGGGTGGAGTCATAGAGCCTTAGGGTTATAAGCTTTGGTATACGGGTAGAGATAAAAATCGTAATGGGGTAGGCGTAATCATAGATAGACGGTTGCTTGAGAATGTAGTTGAGATTAGGAGAAAAGGTGATAGAATTTTACTGGTTAAGTTTATTCTAGGTGGGGAGATCCTTAATGTTATTAGTGCTTATGCACCACAGATAGGTCTTGATGACACCAGTAAGCGTCTATCTGAAAGGATTTAGACGAGATGGTGCAAACGATACCTAATGGAGAGAAGTTATTTATTGGTGGTGATCTCAATAGATATGTAGGTACTAGTCGCAGTGGGTTTGATACTATCCATGAAGGTTTTGGTTTTGGACAAAGAAATGAAGCAGGTAACTCAATTCTAGATTTTGCCTTGTCTTATGACTTTATCTTAGAAAACACTTGGTTTAGGAAAACAAATTCTCATCTTATCACGTTTATGAGCGGATCAAGTGCAAGTCAAATAGACTTTTTTCTGACGAGAAAGATAGAGCTTGTTGCATCAACTGTAAGGTAGTACCAGATGAGAATGTAACCACTCAATATAGACTTTTAGTTCTAAATTTTCGATTTAGAAGAGGATCTAAAAAGATTAGACGTAAGGTAGAACCTAGAATTAAGTGGTGGCGACTGGAGAAAGGTAACCAAAAGACTTTTTATAGATCGTGTAGTTCAAGAGGCTGATTGACAGTCTGAAAATAATTCAGACAAAATATGGAACAAGATGGCTAGTTGTATCAAGATGGTCGCTAGAGATCTACTTGGTGAGTCGAGAGGTGGTGCTCCACCATCTAAGGACACATCATTGTGGAACGAAAAAGTAAAGGCTGCAATTAAAATCAAGAGAGATTTTTACAAAGATACGAAGAAAAATAGAGATGCAGAAAGATTTGAGAAATATAAAATGGCTAAAAAAAGTTAAGAAAGATATTCGGGAAGCTAAAGCTTAAGATATAAAAGGAGCTGTATGAGAAGTTGAACACTAAGAAGGCTGAAAATGATATATACTGGATTGCTCGGATGTGGAAAAAGAAGACCAGAGACTTATGTGCAGTGAAGTGTGTCAAAAATGAAGATCAGAAGGTTTTAGTTCAAGATATCAAGAAAAGATAGAGAGATTATTTTGACAAATTGTTCAATGAGAGCTTTACTAAGAATTTGGATGAACTTGTCATTCAATCTCAAAATATAAACCGTGATTTCATGTGTAAAATAAGAATACCAAAGGTTAAAGAGGCTTTGAAGAGAATGAGATCAAGAAAAGCGGTTGGTCCAGATAGAATTCCTATCGAGATTTAGAGATAATTAGTTTAAATAGACGTTAAATGGCTGACAGATCTGTTTAATAAGATTTGGCAGACAAAAAAGATACCAAATGAGTGGAGGAAAAGTATTTTTGTATCTATCTACAAGAATAAGGGTGACATTCAAACTTGCTCAAACTACCGTAAAATAAAACTTATGTGTCACACCATGAAGTTTTGGGAGAGGGTGATTAAACACAGGCTAAGAAAAGGTGTTAAGATTACAGAGAACCAGTTTAGGTTCATGCATGGACGATCGACGAAAGAGACTATTCATTTGTTTCGTCAACTTGTCGAGCGTTTTTGAGAGGGAAGAAGAGATTTGCATATGATATTTATTGATTTAGAGAAAACGTATGACAAGATACCTAGAGAGATATTATGGGAAACAATGATAAAGAAAGGGGTCCCCGTCAAGTACATTGATATAATCAAGGATATGTACGATAGAGTAGTGGCAAATGTCAGAACTTGCGGCGGTCTA
Source organism: Agapanthus africanus (assembly GCA_030015575.1). Taxonomy (NCBI): domain Eukaryota; kingdom Viridiplantae; phylum Streptophyta; class Magnoliopsida; order Asparagales; family Amaryllidaceae; genus Agapanthus; species Agapanthus africanus. The sequence continues at coordinate 73,774,467 of CM057349.1, forward strand.
ACGAATGATTTTTCGATTACAATTGGTTTAAATCAAGGATCTGCATTAAGTCCATTCCTATTTACCATCGTAATGGATGAGTTTACTAAAACTATCCAAGATGAGGTACCTTGGTGTATGCTATTCGCTGATGATATTGTTCTAGTAAATGAGACGAAAGCAGGGGTAATGCCAAATTGGAGTTATAGAGGCAAATGTTGGAATCATGGGGGTTTAGATTAAGCAGGTCCAAGACAACATACATGCATTGTAAATTTAGCAAACAGAGAAGTCGATACTATATTGATATAACACTGGAAGGACAAGAAATATCACCGAGCGATCAGTTTAGATATCTAGGTTCCATCATCCAAAAGAATAGAGAGATCGATAACGGTATTAATCAAAAGATCCAAGCTGGTTGGTTGAAATTGAGGAATGCAACAGGAATTTTGTGCGATCGTAACTTTCCGTTAAGATTGAAAAGGAAATTTTATCGAAGCGCTATTCGGCCTGCCTTAATATATGGTACAAAATGATGGGCTCCTAAAAAACATCATATACAGAAGATGCACGTAGCGGAGATGCGAATGCTTCGTTGGATGTATGGTAACATTAAAAAAAATAAGGTGCAAATGAGAATATTCGTGCAAAAGTTGGTGTAGCACCTGTGAAGGAGAAAATACGGGAGAACTGACTAAGATGGTTTGGTCATGTGCGACGCAGACCTATGGAAGCACTGGTTCGACGAATGGATGCTATCGATATAAACAATGTCAAAAGGGCGAAAGGGAGACCGAATAAAACATGGATGGGGGTGATACGAAAAGATATGGTTGCCAAAGGCCTCAATGAAAGTATATTGTTCGGTAGGAGTGAGTGGAGGTGGAGGATTCATGTGCTGGACCCGGCGTGATTCTCATGTTGGTTCATGTAGCCTATCCCGTATGTTTGGGATAAAAGGCTCCGTTATTGTTGTTGTATAAGCGACAAGTGAACAACCATATTGTACAACAGAAGGTACATAAAAATAGAACAAATGCATGACTATTTGTAGATTGATAAGCGTCTTTAAATAAGTTTGAGCTCCCAAATTAATGTTTAAATCAATGTTCAAAATAGCGATAGCGTGTTGCGTAGCGTTCTATTACTAAATAGCGAAAATGCAAAAAGTATTGCGCATAGCGTAAGCTACATGAATTATTAATTATTACTATAATCATCTCATTTACAATAAATTATATTATTATAAAGATATAAAATTGGCTTGGGAACATAGAAAAATAAGTAATATAAGAATATTTTTTACAGTAGTAGTTTCTCTGCTCCTCGAAATTCTAAAAAAAAATTATTTTCAAAATTTTCAATACTTGAGTTCATATATATTATTCATACTAGATTAAACCTATCAAAAATCAATTAAATAATCTCTGTTTGAGAATCATGTCTATTAAATATGATTTCAAATTAAGAGCTTAGAACTTTAATGAAATTGTGTTCGTATAGTTTAGGATTAGATACTGAAATCTTAAGAAGTTCAATAGAAAATTTATATGAAAATAACGTACGCATAGCGTAGCGTATACTATTTGTTAAAAAACGTAAGCTATTTGAAGAAAAAACGTAAGCTATTTGAAGAAAAAACGTAAGCTACTTTGTATTTGAGTTTTTTTTCCAAAGTTACGTAGCGAATATACTAAGGTATGCTACGTAGCGCAAAATAGCGAGCTACGTACCGAGTTATTTTAAGCATTGGTTTAAATTATGTTATACATATGGTCAATATCTCAAAATACAATGCCAGATATATGACTATTGATAGGTCGTTAAATGTTCTAAAATCAATAATAAGACCCAGATTCATGTTGAAATTGTTTAAAAGATAGAATCGATGTAGGATATTAAATGCTAAATCTTATGCCGAAAACTTCAATAACATCTAAGACCAAGAGTTATGTGATAGCTTCAATAAAGTAGTTCCTATGTTGTACTGGAAAGGTGTTAATACCATTACCTCACAACCTTGTAGTTGATTGCGCTCATACCCTACAAGGATATAGAAATCGAGCTGTGGGCGAACTTCATCAGTTCTCTGTCATCCCCAGCAACAGAAAACTAGGAAGAATTAAGGAAGTATATCGACCTGCAGAATCACCGCATCAAATTTCAATATGAGTAATACCTTATTTAAGCAGGAGTACGAGACATACGGATAACCACATGATCCTCAAAAAATTGAAACATTGGTATCTAGATAGCACTACTAATATCATGCATCTACAAGATCAAGATTACAGATACATGAATTTCAATAAAGGGAAATAAGCCAAGTAAAATCTGGGTGCCGCTAATGAAAGAATTAGTGTACCCAAAAACAACAATCATAGGTCTAAAAGCATCATTTAAATGTAGCGTCAGCTGCACACCGAGGTGTGTTGCCTGTTTGTTCCCTCTCCTTAGCAATTTATATTATAGCAACCCACTGTTAAAATATAAAAATAAAATCATCGACTCTCATCTTAACTTTGGAGTTTTGGTACAGTAAAATGGACATTTCACGTGATATCAGAGAAATCCAGGTTGGATTCCCCCCGGGCATGTATTAAATGCGGTTCTATTTAAATTAAAATGCTGCTGCACAAAAGCCCAGGTTTCGGCCCAAAGGGCCTTCGACCTGCAGCACCGTGTTAAAATATAAAAATAAAACCCTCAACTCTTATCTTAACTTGGAAGTTTTGGTGCAGCTAACCAATGTTCCCAGCTTATAATCAGACTAATTAGCCGCCTTATGTTTCCTTTAAAATGTAGCATTAGCTGCACAGCTCTCCACAACAGTGAAATTCTCCCAAAGAAACGAAAAGAAAAACCAAAAATAACCCAATAGGTATTTGATAAAGAATTAAGAGAGCAAGATGCCAAGAAACTGGATATCTTGGTTTAAGTGCTGTGCAACTGCTCCACTGCCGCCGCCGCCAACATCTTCAGATACACCACAAGAACCACCACGATCGGATACACCCGAAGATTTGCTATGCCGATATCCGGCACTTTGATGGCAGACCCTGTCTACACCCCTACCAACCACACCTTCGAGCGAGCCTGCTTCAAAGCCTGCCAAGAATTAAACTTCATCCCACCAATTCTTGCTGCCTCATCCTTGAGGAACTTCTTCCGTTCATTCGCTTTGAAGAACAATCACTATACTAAATCAACCGTGTGGAAGTGATGTGAGGACAACGGCATTCCCCGCCCCTCTCCCGTCTCTCAAGAAGCTGGGCGTGTGGGTTTGTGTTGAAAATTGATGCAAATTAAAGTCTATGGTTAGGTGCCACCCTTTGACATGCATGACATTGTTAGGTGATGACAATGATAGGTGGTGACTTTATTGGGTGCTACTTTTGACATCCATGACATTGTTAGGTGATGACAATGATAGGTGGTGACTTTGTTGGGTGCTACTTTTGACAACCATGACAATATTAGGTGATGACAATGATAGGTGGTGACTTTGTTGGATGCTACTTTTGACATCCATGACATTATTAGGTGATGACAATGATAGGTGGTGACTTTGTTAGGTGTTATTTTTGACATCCATGACATTGTTAGGTGATAACAATGAAAAGTGGTGACTTTGTTAGATAGTGACATTGTCCTAGGTGCTATAAAAGCACATCTTATGAGAGGCATTTTGTATAAATCACAAGTATTATCACAAGAGGTAAAGGCTAAGAGAGATTTGTATAGAGAGATTTGAGAGAAATCTCCTATGGTTGTTCTTGTGTGTAAACTTGATTCAACTATAGTAGACGTTTGCAGATTCTGCTCTGCCGGGAACTAGCCATACGGTGGGTGAACCTCGTTAACAAATCTATCTTGTTTGTGATTGATTGTTTTCTTATTCCTGCACTTTAATTTATATTATCTTTCGTCGTTTAATTGCGTGATTGTATTTTTGCGTGATTTGGGTTTTGTCGCGAGCACTGTTCCGTGGATCGATTCTCCCTCCCAACAACTGGTATCAGAAAAAGGTTAAGAGAACCTAGGGTTCTTCGATTCTATAATCTAGGTAACGGTGGGTAACGACGCTTGTGTTCTCTTCCCCACTTTCTTAGATTATAGTTTTGAAGGCGTTGGTTCAGATCTAGGAGGAAGTCGGATTTGCTGCGATACAGGCGAAAGATGGCAGAGGATAAGATAAGAATCGAGAAATTCAACGGTCACAATTTTGGTTGGTGGCGCATGCAGTTAGAAGACTGTCTATACCAAAAAGATCTATATCTTCCGTTGCCAGGAGAAAAGCCCGAGAAGATGACCGATGATGAGTGGAACCTTTTGGATAGGAAAGCTTTGGCGACGATCAGATTGTCATTAACTCCGCAGGTGGCCTTTAATATCTCAAAAGAGAAAACAACTAAGGCGCTAATGACGACGTTAGCGAAGTTGTATGAGAAGCCATCGACATCAAATAAAATATTTTTGATGAAGAAGCTTTTCAACATGAAGATGGTAGAGAATGGTTCGGTGATAGAGCATCTGAACGAGTTCAACAGTGTGACAAGCCAACTTGAGTCCGTTTCAATCATCTTTGAAGACGAGATTCGAGCCATACTATTCCTATGTTCGTTGCCAGAGAGTTGGGAGAACCTAGTGATGGCGGTTAGCAACTCTATCTCGGGGATTCTCACGTTTAATGATGCGGTAAGCTGCATATTAAACGATGAGATGCGAAGAAAGTCCGTAAGTGGGAGTTCTGGAACTTCTGCACTTTCGGTGGAGAATCGTGGCAGAACAATGGAAAGGGGAAAGTGGAAAAAGGGCAAGTCTAAAAGCCGAGGTAAATCTCAAGGAAAAATCCAAGGCGCCTGTTGGAATTGCGGAAAGAAAGGCCACAGAAGAAGTGAATGTAAGCTTCCGAAGAAAGGCTCAGATGAGAAAACAGATGAAAAGGAAGCGAATGTGGTGTCTACACAAGAACAAGGGGAACAAGGTCTTTGTCTATCGGCGAGCGAGAACACAAAGGCGGATACTTGGTTCCTAGATTCAGGGGCTTCTTTTCATTGCACTTCGGGCAGACACCACTTTAGCAAGTATGTTCAGGGCGATCTTAGACATGTGACGGTGGGAAACGGTCAATCGTGTAAGATCGTTGGAAAAGGGACAATCATCTTGCAACCATCAGGAGGTGGTCAAATCAAATTGAAGAATCCTCGTCACATTCCGGATTTGAAGAAAAACTTGATTTCCACAAGTCAGCTAGACAACGAAGGGTTTACTACAACGTTTGGGAATTCTCAATGGAAGATTTCCAAAGGGTCGTTGGTGGTCGCAAGGGACAAGCTGAGCGGTTCGTTGTACTCATTCAATGGGAGCAGCGAAGGCTCGGTTGCATTGACGGCAAGTTCGGAGAAAGATTCCGAGACTTCGTTGTGGCATAAAAGATTGGGACACCTCAGCGAGAAGAACATGAAAATTCTTCAAGCTAAGGAAGTTCTTTCGGGGCTGAAAAAGGTGGAGTTGGGGTTTTGCGAAAGCTGCGTTTGTGGGAAGCAAAGCGCGCTCAGATTTCAAATTGGAGGCGTAGCGAAAAAGACCAAGAAACTGGAGATGGTGCATACGGACGTGTGGGGTCCGGCCTCGGTGGAGTCTTATGGAGGAAATCGGTATTTCGTGACGTTCATCGATGATACAAGTCGAAAGACATGGGTATACGCGATGAAGAAAAAGTCCGATGTGTTTGGCATCTTCAAACACTGGATTGCGCAGGTGGAGAACCAAACGGGGATGAAGGTTAAACGCCTAAAGTCCGATAATGGCGGGGAATACTGTACCCAAAAGTTCGAGGAGTTTTGCTCGCAAAAGGGTATTCGTTGGTTGAAAACGGTACCTGGGACGCCACAGCAAAATGGTGTCGCTGAAAGGATGAACAGAACGATCCTAGAGCGAGTGCTAAGCATGACCTTGGATGCGAATCTGCCAAAATTCTTATGGGCAACAGCGGTCGATGCTGCTGTCTATCTGATCAACAGAAACCCGGCAAGTGCGCTTGATGGAGATATTTCAGAAGAAATTTGGTCGGGTAAACCGGTCAACTATTCGCACCTTAAAGTATTTGGCTGTATCGTGTATTCTTTGATTGATAAGGCAGAAAGGAGTAAGCTTGACTCCAAATCTAAGAAGTGTGCTTTCATCGGGTATGGTGACGACGAGTTCGGATATCGGCTGTGGGATTACATAAGTAAGAAAGTAATACGAAGCCGGAACGTTGTCTTTGATGAGCATCACTTATATAGAGAAGAAAAACAAGCCAAAGATAGTGTTGTATCCGAGTTCGTGGAATTAGACGGAACTCAAGAGAAGAATCAGGTGTCCACAAGTGGGGATCAAAACATGGAGGAAGCTGCAGTGCGGGATCAGACTCAAGAACATGATGGTGACCATGTTCAGCAACCATATGTGCCAGTTCTGAGGAGATCTACGAGAGAAAGGAGGCTATCTGAAAGACTTGTGACCGACTTTATTTTGTACACGGATTCGGGAGAGCCTGAATCCCTTGAAGAGGCGACGCAAGACGGTACTAGTAAACAGTGGGAGCGAGCTATAGACGAGGAGATGGATTTTTTGAAGAAGAACCGCACGTGCGACCTAGTGAAGCTACCCAAGGGTCGAAAAGTGTTGCTGAATAGATGGGTGTACAGGATAAAAGATGAGGCCGATGGTGTGAAGCGGTACAAGGCTCGCTTGGTAGTCAAAGGATATGCACAAAAGCAAGGAATTGACTATCAAGAGATATTTTCCCCCGTGGTGAAAATGACATCAATTCGAGTGATCCTTAGTATTATGGCGGTGGAGGATCTGCACTTGGAGCAGCTTGATGTGAAGACCGCGTTTCTTCATGGAGATTTGGTGGAAGAAATCTATATGATACAGCCACCGGGATACGAGGTGAAGGGAAAAGAAACTATGGTGTGTAGACTGCGAAAGAGTTTGTACGGCCTTAAGCAAGCTCCAAGACAGTGGTATCTCAAATTCGATCAGTTCATGCTAAAGACGGGATTTGTGCGTGGTGAGTCAGATCACTGTGTCTATATTCAGACTTTTGAGGATGGAGACTATATCATTCTATCACTCTATGTAGATGATATGTTGGTAGCGGGTCCGAACTTCGAGAAAATTCAAAGTCTGAAGAAGATGATGGCTGAAAAGTTTTCCATGAAAGATTTGGGAGCGGCCAAACAAATTTTGGGCATGAAGATCGTTCGAGATAGGAAGCAGCGGAAGCTGTGGTTATCGCAAAGCGACTATATCGAGAAGGTTTTAAAGCGGTTCAACATGGACAAGTCAAAACCGGTGAGTACGCCTTTAGCAAAACATTTCAAACTCATGAAGGAGTTTTGCCCGACAACTAAAGAGCAGAAAGATGAGATGGCAAGAGTGCCTTATGCTTCTGCGGTGGGGAGTTTAATGTATGCAATGGTGAGTACGAGACCAGATATTGCACATGCAGTGGGAGTTATGAGCCGGTATATGCAAAACCCGGGGAAGGAGCATTGGAATGCGGTGAAGTGGATTTTGAGGTATCTTAGGGGTACGTCTAGTCACTGCTTATGTTTTGGGGACGACTCTCTAATGGTGCAAGGTTACGTTGATGCGGACTACTCGGGTGATCGAGATAGTGGAAAGAGCACAACGGGATACGTATTTACAGTTGGGGGAACAGCGGTGAGTTGGGTATCTCAACTGCAAAAAGTGGTAGCATTGTCAACTACGGAGGCTGAGTACGTGGCGATCACGGAAGCCAGCAAAGAGATGATATGGCTACAAGGGTTACTCGAAGAGTTGAGTAAGAAGCAAGACTTCAATACCTTGTGGAGCGACAGCAAAAGTGCAATACGGCAAAGAATGCAGCATATCATTCTCGGACGAAGTATATCAAGGTACGGTACCACTTCATACGCATGGCGTTAGAAGATGGTGAGTTGACACTGCAGAAGATCGCGGGAGAAAAGAATCTGGCGGATATGTTCACCAAAATAGTAGACAGAGATAAGCTGAATCTCTGTTGCAGATTGGTGAATCTCTCCATGAAAATTTAATGAGGAGAGAGCAGCAGCGGAATCGTGTGAAGTTTACTAGTACTGAGAATCAAGCCAAAAAATTACTCCAAGTGGGACAATGTCGAGATTGTGATGAATTTGCATCAAGGTGGAGTTTGTTGAAAATTGATGCAAATTAAAGTCTATGGTTAGGTACCACCTTTTGACATGCATGATATTGTTAGGTGATGACAATGATAGGTGGTGACTTTATTGGGTGCTACTTTTTACATCCATAACATTGTTAGGTGATGACAATGATAGATGGTGACTTTGTTGGGTGCTACTTTTGACAACCATGACATTGTTAGATGATGACAATGATAGGTGGTGACTTTGTTGGGTGCTACTTTTGACATCTACTTTTGACATCCATGACATTGTTAGGTGATGACAATGATAGGTGGTGACTTTGTTAGGTGCTACTTTTGACATCCATGACATTGTTAGGTGATGACAATGAAAGGTGGTGACTTTGTTAGATAGTGACATTGTCCTAGGTGCTATAAAAGCACATCTTATGAGAGGCATTTTGTATAAATCACAAGTATTATCACAAGAGGCAAAGGCTAACAGAGATTTGTATAGAGAGATTTGAGAGAAATCTCCTAAGGTTGTTCTTGTGTGTAAACTTGATTCAACTATAGTAGACGTTTGCAGATTCTGCTCTGCCGGGGACTAGCCATACTGTGGGTGAACCTCGTTAACAAATCTATCTTGTTTGTGATTGATTGTTTTCTTATTCCTGCACTTTAATTTATATTATCTTTCGTCGTTTAATTGCGTGATTGTATTTTTGCGTGATTTGGGTTTTGTCGCGAGCACTGTTCCGTGGATCGACTCTCCCTCCCAACAGTTTGTTCAAGATTTCAAGGTCAATCTTTCATCCAAGATCTTAAACTTGTTACGGGGCACGGCGACTCGTCCAAGAAACTAGGGATACAAGCCCTCATTAGGTACATTACGCGACATGATGACGACGCCATGATAACTATGCTCTGCAATCAAAGTATCATGAGCATGTTCATCCCAATGCTACACCTACACTCCTCGGATGAAGACATCTGAGACGCTGCCACCAATGCAATCTTGTCCCTTGCAATCTTGTCCCTTGCGCTCGAAGACACCAACAAAACCATGATTGTCCAATGGGGCAGGTTTTGTTCATGTCCTCAATGAAGGCTCGCTAAAAGCCCGTCAAGATGCCGCGACTGCAATCTCCTCCTTGGCACTCCATGAAGAAAACCGTATGGTCATAGGTTCTTGCGGGGCAATTAGGCCGCTTCTTGCACAATTTTCTAACTCTTTGATGACCCTTGTGGGACGTAAATTTGCAGGTTCGACAATTTACTATCTGACCCATAATCTTCCCGCCAACGTCAACATTCTTGAAACCTTGGGCGCTGCGCCACAGCTGATGGCAGCCGTGGTCGACAAATCAAGCGACATGCAGATAGGTGTACGGGAAAATGTGATGATGATAATGTGTAATTTGGCAGAGACAAGTACAGGTAGTGAGGAACTAACGGATGCAGGGGTTGTGAAAGAGATGTTGAGAATGATGAGAGAGGGAAAGGGACTCGACAGGTTCTTTTTTGCTGTGCTGCATAAGATTTGTGCCAACTGTTACTATCATTTTAAGGGGATAGCGACGACAGAGGGTGCGGAAGATGCGTTCGAGGAGGAGAAGGAAGAATGGGGAGTTTACGGAAAAAGAGAGAAAAAGAGAAGGCGAGGGAGATTCTGCTTATGTTACGCCAAAGAGACAGGAGCGGTCAGAGACATTATTCAGATACTATGGAAGCTGGGTCCTCTCGCTTAGGCATTTCAGGCAGCAACGTTTGACGACCGTCGAGAGCAAAATGAAGAATGAAATAAATCTGTATATTTGTATGGAATCCTTCGTCTTCGAAAAATGCATAGTAGAATCATAAAGAAAAGGGCAGTTCATAAATATGCGTGTTTTTATTAATTATTATAATTGGGACCATAATCGAAATTATTCCACATAATTAAAAATGAAATCGGTATCGAACAGAAGAAGATGCATTCAATAAAAGCAGTATGTTTCGCAATAAGATAAATGAAGTAGAAGCTATGATAACAAACCCTGTCCATTTGCTGAGCTCCCCTGGATTCAAAGGCCTGGGGCTATGAACATGCACCATTGCATGCATAAATTTCTTATTATTATAGAAAATAGAAAAGTAAATCATTTTCCACAATATCATCCGAGTCTCTTACTTGCTGATTCAAACCTGAGATTCAAAGATCAATGCATTTTGATAAAGGGGACTCCTGGATATGAATTTTCCGGCGGCTAGAGCAATGCCGACGATGCAATCTTTATTGCTCTAATGACTGATTAAAAGAAAGAAAAAAATAACACAGATAGACTGCAAGGTTTTGAGTTTTTGACTAGAATCGAGGGAAGACAAGTGACTATAGCATCTATGGTGGGCTATCGTTGATGATTACAAAACAGAGCAGCCTTTTGAGGGAAGGAAAGTGACCATATCACCTTGTAAAGGCCCGTCGAAAGCGTCAATCTTGGTAGTAGGGAGAAAAAGCCTAAACTTCATGACCAGCATGATTTTTAAGCTTTTTGTAAAGAAATGCCATAAAACTTTATGAATTGTAAGTTGGTATTATAAACTGAATGATTTTCTAATTTATAACTAATAACACGACCATTCCATGCTTTTCACTTTAATACCAGCAGCGGGGTATCGAAAGGCTAAAGAAAAAACTCTTACAAGACTGTAAATTGATGAATACTAAAAAGGTAATAGTTTTTATATGAGAATCAAATAATCCCTGGTATTTATCTGATATAATCAGAAAAAAAGACTAAAAGTTCATGGTATTTTATTAAAATTGTAGCCGACAAATAATGGATCTGTAAAATTTGCATAACAGTGAATATATATGCGAAACCAACATGGGTTCAGCTTAAAACCAACCAGCTCAACTATATATATAGCACCACTACCTCAAATCTTGATGATGTTAATCAGGTACCAGAACTGTAAAATTAAATCGAAATCGAAAAATCAATTATAATCCAGCATCTTGGAGTATAAGAGGCTTGCAGTTTTTACTTACATTAAAAACATTAAAAGTATCCCATAATTATTCAAGGACAAATCAAATTACTGAACACTGTAAACATTGCAGCATCACTAAAAGATAAGCACTCCAATAATATCAAAAAAAGAAAAAAGCCATAGTAAATAGGATAAGATTTTGCCTCAGAAAAAAAATTCAGTCATTTACAACCTGAGATATAGATTGGAGCTTCAGATAATTAAGGATAATGCATCATGATAATTCATCACCTTTCGATAAGACTAATGTTCACTAAAATCGGTACGGACAACAAAATCAAGATTGCTAAATCGGACGCAGTCTCAAATTTAGATCATGTCCTTAACAAGCGTGTGTTAAAAGCCTGCTCCTATGCTATAGAACAAAAAGAAATCCGAGGCAATTAAAAGCAATCCTTGAAATTTTTTCCGGTCCAGGGGTACACCACGATCGATGGGCATAAAGATGCAGGACTAACAGTTTTTACTTAGTCAGTTGGCCTGAAAACGTTGAAATTCTTGAAAATATCCGGGCAGCTTTACTACTGAGGCAAGTCGCAGCTACAGAATTGAGATATGAGGAATTGATTAATGTCCAATTCTTGATTCGGGAAACTTAGGATGGTTGATAAATCATAAGGAAATGGACAAACATCAATCAGGAGATGCACAAACATCAAACAAACAAAGCACAGGGGTTAAAAAATATCACCTTCGCAAAATGACTAATCAGGAAAAGTTCAATCAATACACACACGCATTTAATCAAACAAAAGGCGTGCACTTTACAAATTATAGTAGAAACAAGGGCAAATTAAGCGGGAAAAAGGAAGTTGAACTCGCACCAATTTTCGAGGAAGAATTTGCTTAATAGGAGTAAGAGCTCCATTGATGATAACAAAGGTCTCAGCAGTTTATTTTTGGAGCAATGATGAATTTAAATGTGAAGTAGATGAGCCCTATATTTATATTATTGCTGTTCAATATGTATAAATGTGAAATAGACAAGTGCAGCCATGAATATTTGGTGTGGTGCATGATTTGTTTTGAAGATGAAATTCTGTCTGTTCGGTAATTTGGTTAAATTGGTCGCTATATATCAAAATATCATGGGCAAGTATCAAGAACTCGGTTTATGTCACTCAAAATTTTATTAGTTTTGGTGGATTTCAGTTAGTTTCGGTTATCTCAGCTCAGGTTTCGGTTTCGGTTTTGACGGTAATACATACATACATATATGTAGATATATTAAATTTATGGTTGTATATCACAAGACAATGATCATGGTGTTAAAAAATCCATCCAAAACAAGATCTAATACAAAATATATTGAAAGGTGTATCTAGATAAGTATTAATATACGGCTTGGGTCGACTTTTGTAGCATTCTTAGGATGAAAATAACCTGATACCACAAATGAAAACTATGATCTCAATCTTGGTTTTGCATTTCATACATAAAAAAAATTAGACAAGCCCGGAAAGCAAAAAAAATAGGGCTGACAAGTTGTTTTCCAATCCTTTCTCTCTCTCACATCTCCACCTTTATCTCTATCAGCTCGGTGTGTTCTTTTTTCTTGTAACTTTTTCAATAGTCAAGAACAACCGTCTTTAGCGAGCAAGCGGCGACTAGTCACCATGAAAACACTTTAGATATAACGATGAAGGCCTATAGTGGTCATGATGGTAGTAAAAACGGCTAAAAAATAATAGTTATTTCAGGTTTCGGCCGAAATGATATTATATAGTTGGTTTTGTATCGTTCTCCATCGAAACTTATGCGAAACGACCACGTGTCGTGATTTCGGACGAAACCCTGAACCTTGATCATGGGTCTTCTGGGGGAAGTGCGGGTTCGATCCTCAATAGGGGAAGCGGCAACAATTTTACACTTTCGGGCCAAATTCATGGGTCTTCTAGATGCGTGTTTGCATGGGTTAGATTTACGGGCCAGCTAAATGTCACGACCCAAAATATTAGCTCGCGACTAGCACTTAAATCACGCGACGTCTACAGGCGTAACGTAATCCAAGTAAGCTGAAACCCAGAATTTTAAACCTTTTTAAGAAATAAAGATACAATAAATCATGTTTTGTCTTTTGAAAAAAATTGGGCAGCACCTTCTTTGTAAAAACTAACCCCGAAAACGGGTACAACACAGAATATAAATAAAGCATTCCAAACGGGAGCAAACCACGCCCAGCGGCGGAAACAACCACCACAAGTATAAATAACAAATATACGACGCCCAACGGCAAACATTCACAAAAGGAAAAGTAAAACAAGACATCAACCCCAAAAGCAAACTTAAAACCCATCGCTCAAGTCTCGCAACTACAAGTCCTCTAAGTCTGCAACATATACATTTATTAGTTTTTGAATTAATGGAGTGACTAGATACAATATGAATAATGAATACAATAGGGGCACGATCCAACATGTACCACCTATCACAAGCAAGTCACCCGAAAACAGTTATGTGCCGGCGATACCGCAACTGATCCAAGCGGTCTACCTGCAAGAACTGTGGCACAACGGGGGTGAGTTACCAACTCGTGAATAGAAAAACATCATCACGTAGAAATCGAAATAAACAACGATTCCTAAGTCAACTATATCATAAAGGTAATACTATGATATCTAGGGTGACCGTATCTGCATATGAGCCAACACATAAAAAACTGCTTATCAGCAAGTGGATACCATCCAACAATATAATCAATGCATGTATGCAGTGGATCTCGTCCACTAATAAAATCAATGCATGTATGAAGTGGATCTCGTCCACGTATCAACCACTGACACAACAACTTCTGCATGTAAATATCATAAAAGAGTATGCAAGTAAATATGAGGATATCGAAGAATATGTGTCCATCAATACCACATCACAATCATGGAAACCTGGGTGTCTATCACCGACACCCGAAACATCATGAATACCCGTGTCTAGCATTGATACGTAAATCCTCATAACTCAGGCGCTGTCACCACGACTGGCCCTGACGTCATGTTCGTACATCACTCCGGTCGGTATCCCCACGATAACCGCCGAGTCCAAATATTATCACCGGTAGGTACTTGCCTACCTTCCAGGCTCATCGTCTGTACTACGAACATCTTGCCGAGGGGAACCGTACCGGGCTTCACCATGTACCCGCACACGGCCCACTCACTCCTCGCATCGGGTATATATCACAAATCTCAGAACTGAGAAATCTCATGGTGGACGCATCAAAATATCATATCAAGAGAAACCGGGTTTTCAAACAATACATAGTTTCTTGAAAATACCCCCACGGTTCTCAAATCCATAAATCACATGAAATCCATATCTCAATACGTAAAATCTATATAAACTGATATATGCAACATAAAATATCAATATGTGTATATAAAGAGAAAACCGCTCTTTTAAAGGAATCCAGCTTTAAAATATATCTTGCAGTTCCAAAATCCTCCGAAAACAAGTGCAGCATCATATGAAGTGTACATGTAACTGTGGCAAGGTATAAGTATCTACATGTAATCAAGTATGTATGATGCATTTCATAAGTGCAATGGCGCAATAGTCAACGTCTCAATATCACATGTTAATGCAATACCACCTAGGGGTATATGCAACTGTAGCGAGATATGTGGGTGTACATGTCAGTATGTATGCATGATGTACATGTAACTGTAGCAAAGTATGTGGGTATACATGTCAATATATCAGGCAACCTAGCATAGTGATATGAACATGGCAGTATATCATAGCATGATATAGCAATTCTACTGTGTAAGTGACATAGCAACTATCGATGAAGAAGTGTGTGCGCGCGGCAATCTGTGTAAGTGTAACATACATGTCATCGATAATGGTGTATGTGTACTAGCACAGGTATAAAAAATGCAATGAGAATAGCATGAATGCAGCACAATACATATAGTGAATCAAATGCTATAAGGTATACATATCAACAAGACCGAGTCGGTCAGTCTATCAATCAGCATCCAGCCTCACAACAACACATACGGTACAATCCATCGTACGGCATCCTCTAATCAGGGGTATGGATAAATCAACAGGTAAAAGTCATCACGTACGGTAATCTAACGTACAACGGCATTAACAAATAGGGATTCTATCAACCTATATAATATCGGGGTACGGATCTAAATCTCGTACGGCATATCACTCATTATGCAATCATTATCCATATAAATATATATACCTGTCTCTCAGGTCACATCCATGTCAAACTAGTATCAGGGGACCTACAAAGGTATCAACAATCTCATATCGACTCGAATCCATAAAAGGACATATCACACTAAGTCATAATATCATATCGTATACTCGTTCATCATATTAACATCTCGCATCAATTTAAATAAACGTCAACCTGTTCTCTTTTAAATAATACTTATCATGATTCACTTATCAGATCATTTTCTCCTAATTCAATTGTTCATTAGCATCAACTTCAATCATATTATCGTTTGTAAATCCTACAATCATGTCTGTCGCATATCATTTATCAGGATAACAGAAACAAACGATATTGCATATCAATGGTTGCGGGGGTGCAATACGCCATCCACCCGACTTTCTCCGTAGATATAAATCTACTCACCTGCTAAACTCCTCGCTTAGCCGTAGTCGATGCGCTTCGTCGTCACAATCAATAGGAATTCGCAATGCTATTAACATCAAATTCTGAAATCCAAATACGACACGAGGTGCACTCATAGGTTAGAACCTATAGCCCATGCATGTAAAAACAACCAAACGACCCTTTTTGTTGACGTACAAACGCACAACAACCAAATACAATACCAATTACAAAAACCAAGAATTCCACAATACGGAAAACCATAACCAAAACCACTCACAATAGCTCCCAGATTTTGGTTCAGGTAAACTGAAACTACACAAACAAGTATAGGGTGTTGTATATGAAGTATAAGAGCTACTGGACCAAATCAAGCACCTACCACCACCAAGTGGCCGGCCACCTACCCCCAAATTCCGGCGAGCTCGGCCCCCTCTACTCTATTGGTGTTCGTATGGTCAGGGTGGTCTTCTAGTGCCCTAATTTAGTCCCTGCTATTGTTTGCTTATCTCATAAACACTCCGGGTCATCCCAGATTCCTTGTAGGCCTTAAGGTTACATAAAACCGATACAGAACAAATTCTAACTTCGTGTATCGGGTTCTAAACTAAATTCCAGGCCGCTAAATCACCCTACAAGGTCTTATAAACACCCACTACACCTCCTTTAACCATTTGACAACAACTCATAATTTTCTAAAATCACATATCCCCAATACTCCAATTCTAAACTAAAAATACAATATTTAACACTAAACTAAACTAGAGTGTAAGGATTATCTTAATATCAACCAAGGAACGTTCTTGAGTTTCCCAAGTCTTCAAAATCAAAACTTGGAAGGTTCAATGTGTTGAGAATAAGGTTGTGCATGTTTTTAATGAAGGAGGCATAACATTTTGGTGAAGGGTTTGAGATGAAGCATGGGGGTAGTGAGGTTGAAGAAGAAGGAGAAAAAGATGAAGAATAATGTGAGAGATGCAAGATGTCAGCCCCCCTCTCTTTTATTCTCACTCTCTCAAACAAATATCTAGTTTGTTTCATTCACAAATATCCAAAAGGTATCAAATCTTATTCTTTTCACACTCAAATCATTTCCTTGCTTTTCTTTTCTCTTTGTTCCCCTTTTTCTTTCTCATTCTCTTTTAATCTCACAAGTCACAAACACATATCCATCGTGTACATGAGATGGTGCACAAGTCACGGAAAAATGTAACAATACGGATTTTACCAAAAATCCGTTAAATATCATTCCAAATATTGGTATATACTTATACCACTTTACGAAAATCCCGATTTTCACAAATCGGGTAGTTTTCGAGAAATATATTATTTTAATATTAAATTCCAAAAACAATATTTTATTAGGGAAAAATCCTATTTGAACCAAAACATCCCATATACCCCCAAAACTCACGCATTAGCTTTATTTTAGCTAAAATAGGTGCCGGCAAGTTTATACGGACGTTTGATCACAATCGGATTAAAATGGAAAATACCGACTATTTTACCTTAAAACGGAAAAATTCGCATAACGATTTCTGAAACGCCACAATCTTCCCCCCTTAAAGAAACTCGGTCTCTGAATTTAAATTTAAATTTAAACCCCCAAATGCTAAAACATTGCAATAACAGCTAAATCAACGGGGCTCCGAAATAACGGAAGAAACAGAAAACCACAGCGCATTCTGCGCGCCGGAAAAATGAGTACTAAACTCAAAACTAATCTCCGTCAAGCGTTACGCAAATCAACGGACTTACACGCATATCATCGGAGTCACAAAGGAGATTCAAATCTCAAATCCACTACCGAAATCTCATATGCACTAATCAAATATTATAATGCACATATATAGTACGCATCCTGTTTGAGAAATCTCCAAAAATCGAATAAATCATATGCATAATTTTTTTTTGAATTGCCGTGTAATGCGTAACTCACAGCACAAGTGGTGGACGCTCATTGTTAAAGTAATAATATACTAGCATATATGTTTTGCCAAAATATACGTCCCGCCTTTTTGAAATATCCCAAAAGGCTTTATTTGTAAACTTTCGTGCCACACGCAGACACGTAAAAAATAGCGAGACTATAGCTCCTTTTTGAATCCTCTTGGTAAACTTTTTATGCATGCAAAATACACAGGTACTGTTCTCGGATCAGTCCTGCTATGGTACTATAAAGTATAGGGCCTCATCATGAAAACAAAATGCTCAAAAGCAATATCAGCCTCAAAAGGCTTATCCAACAATCACGTACGTCTGGTGCGCACGGAAATCAAACCCAAATACAAGTGCCAATATGCACGAAAGCGAATCTAAGTGCAACGGGTGTGCACGAAAGTATCTGTCCAGTGTAACAGGTGTGTACGACAACAATATCTAGTGTATCTATAGTGCACGAAAATCTCAATCAGTGCAATCGTCATGCACGAACGAAAACCCCAATCGAGTGTATCCGGTGTGCACCAATCACATCTCATATTATGCGTTCAACATGTGCGAAATCCAACTCAAGTGCATCCGTCATGCACAAATAAAATATGAATCAAGTGCATCCCACATGCACGAATAATAAAAAAAAATCTAAATCAAGCGACTAATATGCGCAAAATCCGACCCAAGCGCATCAGGTCCGTAATAAGCATCAAGTGCAGTAGTATGCACGAAAACGAACATCAAGTATGCACGCTCACGAAAACACAAATCCGGTAAAATGAATGCTCAAAGGCATAAATCGAGTGCAACCAATGCATGAAATACCAATCCTGTGCATCCAGTGCACGAAATATCAAATCTTGTGCATCCCGTGCACGAAATATCATCAATAACTCAAATGTGTATGAAAACCACATGAGCGTACCAAGTTGTATAAAAATCATAAAATTGTGCAACTGAGTGTACAAAACACGTATCAATGCACTACAAGCACATATGAGCTATACCGAGTGCTAAAATCAAATCGAGTGCGTACCACACGCACATATCAAATCAACTGTATGAAATCCACGAAATCATAAACGTGTGTAGCCAAGGCACAAAATCAATATCAAGTGCAAATAGATATGCACAAATCACCAACCAATATAACAGTGTGTAAAACGTATATCCAGTGCAACAAATATGCACAAAATGTAAATGCCCAGTAGGTGCAGCCATGGCGCACAAAATATCATGAAACACAAAATCCAAGCGATATAAGCGTGATACTCGGATTACAACGCAAATCGCAACAAATGATATTGAGGTACACCTCCTACAATGTCGAAGAAAAAGTCGGTGCGTCCAAACTGGCAGAGTAAGAACATCCGCTCGCCTCCTGCCCACGATCTGGCGTCCTCTGTCTCAGGGTCCTCAAAATACACGTAACACATCTAATTCTCGGTGCAAATCTTATTGCAGCAGTGTCATGGAAGGAACCGGCTCAAGGTCTCTTCCGATCTCGCCTACGCCGAACTATACGGAGGCTGGTACTCTTACATAATCTTTCTCGTTCTCTGGATATCTGTGTTCTCAGCACAACTTTTCCTCGGAAACCGGCCGTATCTCAACGCCTCTGTACACATATCCGATCTCTAATCTCGACGGGGAGTAACAACAGCTCGTTAACGTCTTGCACGAACCTCTTGCTCCACTCGTCTTCATTATCGTCCACTTGACGTCGCATCATGCTATCTGCGTACTGCAAATGTTCTCAGCTACAGTCAATCCGGAGTCTCTCACACGGACTCGAACTACGAACACGGTATCTTCATCACTCTATCGAAGATATCTAACCGAACACGTCCTAGGGAACCCATCCCAACAATCGGAGGAATACTCAATATTCGTCCGTTCTCGATCAACTCACACACACCTGGGTGAGATCCTCTATCCGAAGCTGGTCTTGTTGCTGATCTCCTATCATATGATATCCGGACGGCGTTAAACTTTTCGATCGAGTCATCAAAGTCCCAAAATTTTCCGAGAACTCAACACCTGAGCACGGTTTAATAATATTCAGTATATGCCACAGTACCTATGGACCGACCGTAGAAGGACAGACCCAAGTCTCACTGATGGCACCGCTAAACTGCCGCAAAGCCTAAGGTTCAAAAGCGGTTTCATGGTCGTCACGTCGAGTTAGGGTTTCATTCTTCTAGAGGGTCCACAGAAGCACTTGCATGTCCTTCCGAATACTTTAAACTTGGAAAAATGGATTTTCTGACATTCGTTCGAACCTTTCAACTCCGCCTAGACGACATGTGAACACCTTTCGTCCGCATGCTAAACAATGCCCCCAATCCTCAAGGATAGATGATGCATCAACGGTCATCTCTGGGTCGGTCTACTCTAGACCTGAGTAAGACTCTCCAAATTGGCAATCTTCAACTCAACTGGGCCTGTGTCGGCGCATCAATCAGACGAATCACTTTCGTCTCACAACTCAAGATAGACTAGCTATCACCTGTCGCCTCTCTGCCTGAAAGCTCCAGCGATCTCAGCTCGAAAGCTCTGGAAGCGGCCTCACATCAATCTCAGCAATGGCTGGGTCATCTGTCTGCACGGTAGATGACATCACAATCTCTGAGGTAGGCTGTACATCAATAGTCCTCTCCCAATAGGCAGGCTCTAACAAAGGCCCGACCATCCGGTACACAACCGCACACTCGTCTCACACGAGGGGTCACAACAATACAACACTATATCGATACGTTCCCATGTCACTAGAAACATGATGGTCAGTCCTCATCCACGACGAGCTCACCCTGACCGCATCACCAGCAGCAGCTTAATCTGCGCTCAAACCCTGGTGACAGGACCCTCAATCAAGTATCGATGAAAAAGATCAAAGGGATGAAAGAGTCAACAGATCCCAAAATGGATACATGATCATAAGGAGGAGTCAAATCACTGAGAGTATGATCATGGAAGCGAATAAAATCAAGTATCTCAATGGATGTATAATAAAAGGAACGAAGAGAATCACCAGTCTCAAGATATGTACATCCTAAGGTTTCTTAAGTGGAGTATCGTATCGTAAATATGCCGCGGAACATACGTACGGTACGTCACTCTACTCAAGCTACCTACTCCATCAATCAGGGTCAGCCTATGAAACGAAAGTTCGGGTCTAACACCCCCTTGTTCAAGTCTAAGTTCCGTAAGGTCAAGCCTAGGTTCCAAAATATAAACGCCCTAGACCCCACATAGTCTAGACTCGAACTAAGGTTAAACCTAGCGCTCTGATACCAACTTTGTCACGACCCAAAATATTAGCTCGCGACCAGCACTTAAATCACGCGACGTCTACAGGCGTAATGTAATTCAAGTAAGCTGAAACCCAGAAATTTAAACTTTTTTAAGAAATAAAAATACAATAAATCATGTTTTGTCTTTTGAAAAAAATTGGGTAGCACCTTCTTTGTAAAAACTAACGCCGAAAACGGGTACAACACAGAATATAAATAAAGCATCCCAAACGGGAGCAAATCACGCCCAAGGGCGGAAACAACCACCATAAGTATAAATAACAAATATACGACGCCCAACGGCGAAGATCCACATAAGGAAAAGTAAAGCAAGACATCAACCCCAAAAGCGAACATAAAACCCATCGCTCAAGTCTCGCAATTACAAGTCCTCTAAGTCTGCAACATATACATTTACTAGTTTCTGAATTGATGGAGTGACTAGATACAATGTGAATAATGAATACAATAGGGGCACGATCCAACATGTACCACATACCACAAGCAAGTCACCCGAAAACAGTTGTGTGCCGGCGATACCGCAACCGATCCAAGCGGTCTACTTGCAAGAACTGTGGCACAACGGGGGTGAGTTGCCAACTCGTGAATAGAAAAACATCATCAGGTAGAAATCGAAATAAACAACGATTCCTAGGTCAACTATATCATAAAGGTAATACTATGATATCTAGGGTGACCGTATCTGCATATGAGCCAACACATAAAAAACTGCCTATCGGTAAGTGGATACCATCCAACAATATAATCAATGCATGTATGCAGTGGATCTCGTCCAATAATAAAATCAATGCATGTATGCAGTGGATCTCGTCCACTAATAAAATCAATGCATGTATGCAGTGGATCTCGTCCACGTGTCAACCACTGACACAACAACTCCTGCATGTAAATATCATAAAAGCATATGCAAGTAAATATGAGGATATCAAAGAATGCGTGTTCATCAATGCCACATCACAATCATGGAAACCTGGGTGTCTATCACCGACACCCGAAACATCATGAATACCCGTGTTTAGCATCGACACGTAAATCCTCATAACTCAGGCGCTGTCACCACGACTGGCCCTGACGTCATATCCGTCCATCACTCCGGTCGGTATCCCCACGATAACCACCGAGTCCAAATACTATCACCGGTAGATACTTGCCCACCTTCCAGGCTCATCGTCTGTACTACGAACATCTTACCGAGGGGAACCGTACCGGGCTCCACCATGTACCCGCACACGGCCCACTCACTCTTCGTATCGGGTATATATCACAAATCTCAGAACCGAGAAATCTCATGGTGGACGCATCAAAATATCATATCAAGAGAAACCGGGTTTTCAAACAATACATAGTTTCTTGAAAATACCCCCATAGTTCTCAAATCCATAAATCACATGAAATCCATATCTCAATGCGTAAAATCCATATAAACTGATATATGCAACATAAAATATCAATATGAGCATATAAAGGGAAAACCGCTCTTTTAAATGAATCCAGCTTTAAAATATATCTTGCGGTTCCCAAATCCTCCGAAGACAAGTGCAGTATCATATGAAGTATACATGTAGCTGTGGTAAGGTATAAGTATCTACATGTAATCAAGTATGTATGATGCATTTCATAAGTGCAATGGCGCAATAGTCAACGTCTCAATATCACATGTCAATGCAATACCACCTAGGGGTATATGCAACTGTAGCGAGATATGTGGGTGTACATGTCAGTATGTATGTATGATGTACATGTAGCTATAGCAAAGTATGTGGGTGTACATGTCAATATATCATGCAACCTAGCATAGAAATATGAATATGGCAGTATATCATAGTATGATATAGCAATTCTACTGTGTACGTGACATAGCAATTATCGATGAAGAAGTGTGTGCGCCGGCAATCTGTGTAAGTGTAACATACGCGTCATCGATAATGGTGTAGGTGTACTAGCACAGGTATAAGAAATGTAACGAGAATAGCATGAATGCAGCACAATACATATAGTGAATCAAATGCTATAAGGTATACATATCAACAAGACCGAGTCAGTGAGTCTATCAATCAGCATCCAGCCTCACAACAACACGTACGGTACAATCCATCGTACGGTATCCTCTAATCAAGGGTATGGATAAATCAACAGGTAAAAGTCATCGCGTACGGTAATCTAACGTACAACGGCATTAACAAATAGGGATTCTATCAACCTATACAATATCGGGGTACGGATCTAAGTCTCGTACGGTATATCACTCATTATGCAATCATTATCCATATAAATATATATACCTATCTCTCAGGTCACATCCATGTCAAACTCGTATCAGGAGACCTACAAAGATATCAACAATCTCATATCGACTCGAATCCATAAAAGGACATATCACACTAAGTCATAATATCACATCGTATACTCATTCATCACATTAACATCTCGCATCAATTTAAATAAACGTCACACCTGTTCTCTTTTAAATAGTACTTATCATGATTCACTTATCATATCATTTTCTCCTAAGTCAATTGTTCATTAGCATCAACTTCAATCATATTATCGTTTGTAAATCCTACAATTATGTCCGTCGCATATCATTTATCAGGATAACAGAAACAAACGATATTCCATATCAATGGTTGCGGGGGTGCTATACGCCATCCACCTGACTTCCCCCGTAGATATAAATCTACTCACCTGCTAAACTCCTCGCTTAGCCGTAGTCGATGCGCTTCGTCGTCACGGAATCCATGCGAAAGTACCTACAATCAATAGGAAATCGCAATGCTATTAACATCAAATTCCGAAATCCAAATACGGCACGCGGTGCGCTCATAGGTTAGAACGTATAGCCTACGCATGCAAAAATAACCAAACAATCCTTTCTGTTGACGTACAAACGCACAACAACCAAATACAATACCAATTACAAAAACCAAGAATTCCACAATACGGAAAACCATAACCAAAACCACTCATAATAGCTCCCAGATTTTGGTTCAGGTAAACTGGAACTACACAGACAAGTATAGGGTGTTG
This sequence comes from Agapanthus africanus, assembly GCA_030015575.1. Lineage (NCBI taxonomy): Eukaryota > Viridiplantae > Streptophyta > Magnoliopsida > Asparagales > Amaryllidaceae > Agapanthus > Agapanthus africanus. The sequence goes on from CM057349.1 coordinate 73,798,501, forward strand.
TATATGAAGTATAAGAGCTACTGGACCAAATCAAGCACCTGCCACCACCAAGTGGCCGGCCACCTACCCCTAAATTCCGGCGAGCTCGGCCCCCTCTGCTCCATTGGTGTTTGTATGGTTAGGGTGGTCTTCTAGTGCCTTAATTTAGTCCCTGGTATTGTTTGCTTATCTCTTAAACACTCCAGGTCATCCAAGGTTCCTGTAGGCCTTAAGGTTACACAAAACCGATACGGAACAAATTCTAACTTCGTGTATCGGGTTCTAAACTAAATTTCAGGCCACTAAATCACCCTACAAGGTCTTGTAAACACTCACTACACCTCCTTTAACCATTTGACAGCAACTCATAATTTTCTAAAATCACATATCCCCAATACTCCAATTCTAAACTAAAAATACGATATTTAACACTAAACTAAACTAGAGTGTAAGGATTACCTTAATATCAACCAAGAAACTTTCTTGAGTTTCCTAAGTCTTCAAAATCAAAACTTGGAAGATTCAATGTGTTGAGGATGAGGTTGTGCACGTCTTTAATGAAGGAGGCATAAGGTTTTGGTGAAGGGTTTGGGATGAAGCATGGGGATAGTAAGGTTGAAGAAGAAGGAGAAAAAGATGAAGAATAATGTGAGAGATGCAAGATGGCAGCCCCTCTCTCTCTCCTACCCTCACTCTTTCTTATTCTCACTCTCTCAAACAAATATCTAGTTTGTTTCATTCACAAATATCCAAAAGGCATCAAATCTTATTCTTTTCATATTCAAATCATTTCTTTGCTTTTCTTTTCTCTTTGTTCCCCTTTTTCTTTCTCTTTCTCTTTTAATCTCACAAGTCACAAACACATATCCATCGTGCACATGAGATGGTGCACAAGTCACGGAAAAATGTAACAATACGGATTTTACCAAAAATCCGTTAAATATCATTAAAATAAATAAATCACTTTAATCTCCGATAAATTTCCAAATATTGGTATATACTTATACCACTTTACGAAAATCCCAATTTTCACAAATCGGGTAGTTTTCGCGAAATATATTATTTTAATATTAAATTCCAAAAATAATATTTTATTAGGGAAAAATCCTATTTGAACCAAAATATCCCATATACCTCCAAAGCTCGCGCACTAGATTTATTTTAGCTAAAATAGGTGCCGGCAAGTTTATACGGACGTTTGATCACAATCGGGTTAAAACGGAAAATACCGACTATTTTACCCTAAAACGGAAAAATTAGCATAATGATTTCTAAAACGTTACATTAAAAAAACAAAAAATCTGACAACTCAAACCCCACCCTTCGGATCTCTTGTAAGTTTCTATATTAATTTATGTTTGCATCTGAAAACTGATCTCCTCTCCTCATATCTATGCTCTTCTTTTTGTATTTCCCCTTTTTATATAAATTAACCCAATTTTAGTTTTAAAACATATCATGGAATAGGGCTAAATTATAAATTTAGATAAAAAGAAAAAAATCTTCTTCATAGCAAAGTCTCAATCTTTTCATTCTTTTTTCACAGCAATGTCCAAATCTTTTCATAAAATCTATGGGTAAAAAGGGAAATTCTTTGGTGCTTCTAAAGAAAGAGAGAGAGAGAGAGAGAGTGAGAGAGAGAGAAAATTCTTTGGAAGCACCAAAGAATTACCCGGGTAAAAATACCTTCTTCTCGACTAACCCGATTTTAACTCTCCTGTGCTAAGGTTAATTTAATTAGTGTTATAATATCAACTATTTGTCTCTTTTGCTTCAACGCATTGTGTATATAAAAGGTTTTACTATATAGTTTCATTTGAACTAGGAATTCTACTGTAAATTAATCTCTTAGTTTTAACAAGCTTCGTAGATACGAGTATTCCCTGATGTGTGTGTATTGGCAGGAAGATATATCGGGGGAGGGAATAAGGGGAGAAAGAAAAAATGGATTATTTCAACATCGCGCTTAAACTGACTCCTTCCTTGTGCAAAAGGAGACCGTTCCGGTCTTGTCACGAACCGGGCCGGCGGCTATGATAATGGCAATCAGGAGAAACATGACCCGGTCTCTTCAAGAAAGGTGCAGTCACTAGTTTCATAAGGATATATAAACTCAGAATCAGATTCCAAGATTTCTAACTATGCCGTGCTTGGCATAGATTTTGGTGTTTAGAAAACTGTGATTATCTAAACTCCAATGCTGAGATTAATACTGTAGTTTACTATGCTCCAATCCAACCAAAGTTTTCTCAACTTAAAAATTTGTTAAGAAAATATCCATTTTGGAGTTTAGGCAACTCCAAAATGATATTTTGGAGTTTATATAATTACAAATAAATTCTGGTTATCCTAACTCCATACCTAGACATCAAGGTGGCAATCGGGCCGGGTCGGGCTGGCCGGATCCTAAGCTCACCGGGCTTGGCCGGTCTTCAGGCCAGGCCAAGCCCAGTTTGACCTTAATCGGGCCGGTCCTCGGGCCGACCCGAATGCTCCATGACAGAGCCCGGCCCAACCCTAGGTCCGGCTTAGGTTGGGCAGGGTCTGGACAGGGTCGGGCTTGTTGGGCTGGCTCAATTGGGCCTCCCTGACTGTCATTTTAAAAAAAAAAAATTTAATTGTTTTTTTTAGCCCGAACTTTGTTTATGTCCCGGATCAGACCTAAATATTTTATTGATTTAAATTTTTTGAGGAGGTCATAAGTTGACGAAAAATCTTACCTCTCATACAATAACCAAAAAAATAAAAAATACAACTCATTAAAAAAATGAAATTAGTGAACTTCTATCGGTCTTTATTCTTCATCAATATCGTAGACTTCATTAGTTTTAAGGTATTGTCTAGCTTGTATCAAACCAATCTTTTTGGCACACTGCTATCTTCACCGCTTCATCCGACAGTCTCGCACTCTTATTGCTCAGAACTTTTTTACCTGCACTAAAAAAACACTCCGAAACTACTGTAGATATCGGAATTGTGAGCAAATCACGAGCCATGACAGAAAGCACATGATACATGTGTTCATTTTCCTCCAATCAAAAATATCAAAATTTTCTATTTGTTCAGAAGTGAGAAAATTATTGAAATCATTTTGTAAATATATTGTAAGTTCATTAGAAAAAGAAGTAGGAACGTTACTTTTTGTTTCTTTTAATTACAAAATTCAAAAATTCCTTTTTCAGAATTTTGAAGTGAAGAGGAAGATGAAGAAGAAGTTTTGTTTTTACCGTATTGTGAGTCATATATGGTATACATATTTTACAAATAAGAATTTAAAATATTTTTATAATTTTCTATTTCAGTATTCAAGTTATCATGGTATCACTCTAATAAATCAAATAAACTATCTAGTTTAATTCTCGGATAAAAAACCGTAACTAAACAAAACAATGTAGGAATTTCCCCCCAATATTTATTCAATTTAGAAAGCATGTTATCTAACATTTCAGAAAATGGACCTTCTGTGCCGAGTGTATGATCATTAATAACTTTATTACTATTAAATAATTGTTTTAACGCTAAACATGTAATTGGATAATAAACACCAGATAAAATACTAGTTGCAGTATAAAATTTTTTTTAAAAAATTTGTAACATATTTACAAATAAGCCAATCAAGATCCTCTAAATCATGGCATTTGTTCCTGATAAAATAAAGTAATAGGAATTTTATATTTAAAAAAATTTCAACATTTCATAAGTAGAATTCCACTTATTTAGAATGTTGAATTTAAAAGATCTAAATTTTAAACTTAATTGGACATAAGTTTCTTAAAAACCTGTTTTCTTGGTCCCGGACTTTCAATAGACATCATATCATTTCTAAGTTTTGATAAATAATGATCAATAACTTTAAGACTATCATGTACATTTAAATTTAAAATATGACATGCACATCTTTGATGAAATAATACTCCATTTAAAATAGAATTTAAATTATTTTTTAAAATTGTTATGGCAGCAGTATTTTTAGTAGTATTATCAAAACTAATTGAAAATGTTTTATTTTGAATATCATAGTCACGTACAGTGGTCATAATACAGTTACTTATATTATTTCCATTATGTGAATGCCCATTTTTTATAAAGCAATAATTCTTTTTTGTAACAACTAATCATTATCAATAAAATGTACGGTAACACAAATATAACTAATACCCCATTTTATTATCTAAAGATCAGAAATTAATGCAATTTTACCTTTAAAATTAGTAAAAATACCAAATAAATTAGCTTTGGATTAATAAAAATTTAAAAGTATCACCTCAAAATGTATTTCTTGGTACCGTTTGAAATGCAGAATTATATGCAGTTTTTACTAATTTATCAAATTTTTCATCTTCAGCAAAACCAAATGGTTGTTCAGCATGTATAACATATCTAACAAATTCTCTTCTATTAGTTTCTTGAGAATAAGAAAAACTAGTCAAAGAATTAAATGCTATGATTAGAGTCGTCTGTCTAGAATCTTCTTTTTTATGGGAGTTTGCATGTCTTCTTAAATGGTTAGTTCTATCTTTTTTAGCACATGTAAAATCTTTTCTACAAGTCTTACAAAATGCCCGTAAGTCTTTAGCTGCAACTTCTTCTTGTACAAAATGTTTTCAAACTTCAGAAGTTTTGGCTCTTTCAGATTTTGGAATACGAGGACCATAAACACTAGCATCAGGAACATTAGGAGCAGGAATTTCTTCAGGGACGTAAGTTTTTTATATAGGCATTTTAAAATTAACAGAATCAAAAGTAGGAAAATAAGAATCGATTATTGGAACCATATTTCTTAATCTAATTCCATCTTGGGTATCCAAATTGTTGGATATAGTGCCCTCAGAGTCAATTATTGGATCGCAGGCACGTGATTGCAATGATTGCGGAGGACCTATACCGGTAGGACAGTCTTACTCGAGATGATAGTATGCTATCTGGTTTGCCTTTATCAGTCGTGTACAGGTTTAGCTGACTGATCACTGTTAAACTTTGATAGAGCCCTTAGGATCTTGCTTTACTACCAACAGTATGATGGCGATCATATACGTGAGAGTTGGGTGGTTTATATGCATATCCTTAATTGTGGTCCCTAGTCGTGGGAGTTTCGAGACAGGGCATCGATACTCCAGAGTAGACTAGTGTATACAGTCGAGACCCCGATGAGGAGCGGTGGCCGGTCTCACAAGCCACTGGTGTCAGTTGGATCACCTAAGATGTATACAGGTGCTCATTAAATTATGAGTACACCGGACATGACTCGCCGGGAACCTGCTAGTTGGTATTATACCTATCGTCAGATAGCAGTTCCCTGGTGACATGTGTACATGTTAGTTCATCGACCTGAGGTCGTCATTTGTCTCGTGTGAGTTCCCACCGTGCTTTGATTTCTACCCTACCACGGCTCAAAGGAGTCGTGCAAACAGGTATTTTTTGGGTACAGTCCCGAGCCACATGGAGGCAAGTGAGCGGATCGGCAGGGGATTCGTCTCTCCCGGTATTGGGGGTGAGATCGCGCTGTGTCTAGGAGAGCCATTACATAAAGCCCAAGGCCGTGGCAGGAGATTTACTGGTAGGTACTCCAGTAGTATCTCAGGATGTTTTGGGGCTACACTCCGACACGACTTATACTGCTATTGGGGGCCTGACGTTACCAGCCCCCTAGGCAGATATGCGATACTCATAGGCGAATGGACCGGACTGTATATACATTGTCACTTTTAGGCTCAGTAGGGTTTCCGGATGAGTTCGCTCATCGGCCTCCCTTGAGGTCAGTCCATGGGCAGCCATTACGCACAGCTAGTGCCGCTGACGGCTTGTGGTTAAACCCACTGCCAGGGTACTGACGAGTCATTAGAGTCCCCCACAGACAGTTTCCCAAGTTCGGGCGAAACGTTGTAGAGACCGTATGGTTTTATGGCAGAGTTCAGAGAATGCACGTGCGTTTACGCACGTGTCATATTTCGGGCAGATAATACTGGCGGGCTTTGGTTTAAGCCGGATCCAAGTATTATACTGTGTAGATATAATATTTTTGTCTCAGTTGCATTTGTATTCGGTCGTAATACAAATGCGGGTATGTTTATATTGTTACGGGGTTATCCTGAAATTCGTTTTAGGATCGCTTTTGGAAGTTGCCAGTTTCCTGTTTCCAGTTTCCGTATTTGACATTTGGTTAAATGCGGATTTATCTTTTCGTCTCTTGGGTGAGTCATGAGGGTGAGTCGTGCTTCTAGAAGCTTCTAGATTGATGACTAGAATGGTGAGGTGGCTTAGTGCATTAATTGTTTTGATGATGTGTTGTTAAGGTTCATTGTATGCAATTAATGTTATGCAAGGTGTTCTATATGACTCATTCATTTGTTTTAGTGCTTAAGGTCACCTTATTGGTTCCTACACTCACCCCCCTCTTATATTATGGCCGGCCCCTTGTGAGTGAAAGCGAGAGATTGATTTTCATTTGGAAAAAGAATAAAGTTTTGGATGTATGGAAATTTCATAGTTCATTTTCTTATTCCATTTCATTTCGAGTGGCAACTTCATTAACCGTTCGTCCACGGCTTTGGACGAAGTGAGACAAAGTGTTCTACTCATTCTCTACATCAATCTTGGTCATCTCTTTTAGCAAACTTGATGACCGAGTTGCCTCGAGTCAGAGGCGGGAGCCCGTTTAAAGATCCGTTGATGTGGTGCCACCTGGACGACGAGATCGGAGATCGACGAGATCGGAGCAGCCACAACAAAGCGTGGGATGATGGTTGAAGAACGAAGGACTCGGATCGTTCGGTATAACCTTTCTACCCTCTTAATAGTTTGTTAGTTTAGCAATAATGGCAGATCCGGGTTATAGTATACGATAGCGCCAGTTAAAAAGTTTTTGTTCCGCATTTGGCGTCTGTTAGACGGCCGGGACGCTACCGTAGACTTACAGTGGTATCAGAGCCTCACCATTATGCTTTACTAAGTTGTGCTAACGCGTTTAAAACATCGATCGAACGGATTTTCGAAAACCGCAAATTCCAAGTTCTGAGTTTCTGTCTATTTTAAAAGGGTTCTAAAAATAATTTTACATATCACAGAAAATTCAGCAGGGTTTTCTAAGCTGTCTGTAGAAATTTGGTCGTGTGACCCTACAAGACCGTCGTGGAATCGCGGTCAAACCTAGGGTTTGACCGCGCATCCGTGGCCTGTCTGTGTGATCATTGGTCCAAATTTGCACAGTGGCCTCTTCTGTGGAAATTGTGGTTTTTAGTAATGTTCTTTTGGGCCCAGTTTTTGTTACTGTACAGCAGATGTACGTGGGGCCCACTTCGTGATATTTAGTCGATCGAAATTTAAACATATTAGTTTACAGTACTTACATTATATCTCCGACCGTAAATGTCATTTGATCAGTAAACCGCGTCTGATTGCTATAGTTCTTTTAGACGGGTTTGCGAACGTGACATTCGCGTTGATGTTCTGTGTTGTGCTGTGATGTTGCGGATTTGTCGTGGTGGATAGCAGTGTGCAATGGTAGTGTAGTTTGAATTTATTTGTACATTTGATATTGCGGGGCGAGCGTCCAATATGTAGACTGCCGTCTCTGCCTGTTTGTATAATATTCTTTTAGGGCACGACCGGGCGGAGGTCGATATACCCGTTGTACATATTTTTATTTCTGTACTAGGTTTTACCCCGCGACGGAGTGCACGGATAGCCGGGTTCTGGAGGGCAACGGGTCCGCATCTCATGGCTTTGAGAGGCAGAGGGGCTTCACTCTAGAATTGGCAGACTATTCGCCGCACTCGTAGGGGGTACAGGTTGACCCAAGGAGGGGTGCTCAAGTTACCGGATTACGTGAAGTACAGGGTGGTCCATTCATTTTGCTGTAGGGGGCTGCCTCGCTTCAGGTTTTGGCGGGTAACTTGCCGCACCTATAGGGGTCTAGGTTTCATTGTACAGGCTATCCACACGACCAGGGGAACGTCGGGTTTCAGTAGCGGCTCTGTGAAACCCGGGGATCCTAGATTATCTGTATTGTTCTGTGATGCTTATTACTTTTCTGTAATGTTGCATATTATCACGCCTGGAGCACTTATTGTATATTGGTATATATACTAGTAGATGTTGTAAATGTTTTACACTCGCGCTAGTCCAGTCCTCGCTCTGTCGTTAGTTAAGTAACCTAACGGGTGATGACGGGACCCAGTGACGAATGCGGATGGCATATACGTACATTTTATTTTCGTTCTTTTCTGGTGTGATTAACTGATGGGACTGCGTTGATTCTGATCAATGCAAAGGAAAACAAACCTGTTTGGTAGTTGTTGGAACAGTTTTAAAAAGTGTTATTACAAAGACGTTTCCTTTTGTTTTGCATAGCGGTATTCGGTTGTAATATCCTGCACCTCATTCGACGAGGCAAGGGCCGATATCCCTTCACCGGGAATGACCCCTTAGGCAGAAGTTTGCGTCAAGGTAATAACTTCACTATAGTCGATTACAAGTTGCTTTGCATCGCGGTATTCAGTTGGAATATCCTGCACCTCATTCCACGAGGAAAGAGCCGAGATCCCTTCACCGGGAGTGACCTCTTTAGCAAAGGTTTTCGCCACTATATTTTTTATAAAAAGCTATCAGGTTCCTTCAGCGATATCAAGTTCGTTACGTTAAAGGTTTTTTGCCAAAAACCAGCCGTAGCCCTCCGTCATTTCTTTTGGGTATTCAGTAGTATTCAAGCTATGTATTTTGACCTAACGCCAAGGCATAGTGTTTGGTAGCTCCTGGGTATTCATTTGTTGCATAGATAGATGAGTTGGTTTGGGACAGTCGTTCTGCCATTTTGACCTAACGCCAAGGGCATGTACGGGTGGGTTCAAATTGACAAGATAGTGACGGGTAGAACTTGGCATGTGACTTATGACATTTTGACCTAACTCCAAGGTCATAAGAGCATGTGGCAAAAATCTTATCGGGAGTTTCTAAAGAAACTGAAACTTGCCAAGTATGCGCATACCTTCTGGAGTATGAGTAACGTGAGTGGATTCCGTCACGTTATCATGCGATGAGAGTTGGATCCCGATTCCCTCTGATGAGTTGGTTTACTTTTCGGGTGATCCCGATTGATTCTTCTTTTTGGTTTGGAGGAGAATTTGACAGTACAGTAGGAGGTTTCCGGATTAGATAAAGTGATAACCATTCTGATCTAGGTTAGAGTGCACGCAGAGTGTTTCTTTTCTCTCTCTCTTTGGCAGCGACCTTTGACCGACCTTAGACTATGACTCAGTGACCAAGTTGACCGAACCTTCTTAAAATACTGGCTTTTGGATTGTCTGAGTTGCATAAGTCATTGCCGCTCCTTCTTTTACCCTTTGCATTTCTCAGAACACCCCGTATTACTACGGACATCCACTTCCATTGGATAGATCCATCGTATGGTTATATACGAACTCGAAGGGACTTCTTCAAGGATGGATCAAGGTTCAGGAGAAATAGAATTGGTTTATTCAGTTGTCTTTTATTATCACCTTCTCTCAGATTGCGAGGGCTCCTTGGTTTAGGAGAGTACACCTATTATGCTTATTGGATAGTCTTCTTCCAAACCATAGGCAGGTGCCGAAAGGTAGGGAATGAAGAAAACCAATTAGCCTAAGTAGGGTGTACAGAAGGTAATATGTAAAGACAAAATAAAGGGATTAGAAAGAGGGCAAAGTAAATTGCGACTGTTATCATTCACGACCAAACTGCGTACTTCATCGCCACTTCTATTTTACCTTTAATAGAATAAGGTATTATTCAGTTGTCTTTTATCATCACCTTCTCTCAAGTTGCGAGTACTCTTGGTTTAGGAGGGTACACCTATTATGCTTACTGGATAGTCTTCTTCCAAACCATAGGCTGGTGCCGAACGGTAGGGAAGGAAGAAAACCACTTAGCCTAAAAGGGGTGTACAGAAGGAAATGAACAAAGACAAATAAAGGGATTTGGAGAGATGGCAAAGAAATATACGGTTATAGTCATGAATTGGAATATGGAAGAGGCATTACCAGTGTTAGTTATATGTATGCCCTAGAGGCCATTACTGTACATTGGATGTATATTGTAGTGGATGCTGGGACATATATAGGTAGGACTTTCTTGCTCGACATGATAGTACGCTATCTGGTTGCTCTTTATCTTAACATGTATACTTTATGTCTCTCTGTTACATATTGATAAAGCCCTTAGGATGAGTACTCGACTTCCAGGACTATAATGTAGATCATACTAGTGGGGCCTGGGTAGTCCATGAGTATATCCTTCAATGTTCCTAGTCGTGGGAATATCGAGACGGGGAATCGATATTCCAGAGTAGACTAGCGTATATCTTCTCGACCCATGTGATGGGCGATGGATGATCCCATATCCATTGGTGTTTGACATTAGAGATGGTATGCGGGTGCTCAGTGGAGACTGGGTACACTGAACGGACTCGCCGAGAACTCCCAGATGGTATTATACCTCACGTCAGATGGCAGTTCTCTGGTGACACTGGTACAGCTTAGTCTGTTGACCCGAGATCGTCATAGAGTCTTGAGTGTCTCCCACTGTGCTTTGATTTCCACCCTACCACGGCTCTACTGAGTCGTGCAAACAGGTGGTTTTTGGGTACAGTCCCGATTCACATGGAGGCAATGAGCGATAGGAGGGGATTCGTCTCTCTCGGTATTGGGGGTTGATGTTGCGCTATGCTCGACTGGCCATAACTGGAAATCCCTGGCCAGGGTTGCAGTGATATACTGGTAAGAGTTATCAGTAGTTTCACAATTGTTATGGACCTTACATCGGCATGACTTATCGAGCTATTGGGGTCTGACGTTTACCACCCCTAGGCGAGATATGCGACATATCAGACGAACAGACCGGACTGTACGGTAAGTGTTACTGGTTGGATTCACAGGAGTGTGAGCGGGCTTGCTCGTTGATCTTCTGATCGCTCAATACCCGGGTGGCCGTTACGTTTAGCAGACCGCTTGCGGCTTGTGGGTGCTTGATATGATCATCATCTGCTGCCGGCGTATTGACGAGTCTTTAGAGTCCTACACAGAGGTTTCCTGGCTCAAGCGAAACGAAATAGGAGCGCATATGAGATATGTGCGGGACCGAGAATAATGCGTGTATGTGATACCGTATTCTATTCTCGCGATGGATGTATCGATTGGTTGTATGCGATATAACCTAGTTATCGAATCGAGGATTGATTCGATAAGTCGATACATTGGATATTAGTCGGTCATATGCGATATGACCGGATCATTAAATCAAGTGTTGATTTAATGATTTGATGTATAATTATATATTTGATATATTATTTTGCATTAACTAGTATTGGTTCACTTAAGATGGATTTTCTCACTTGATGTGCACATTGTATATATGATATAGTTTTGTGCACTAGATTGTATCATGTTTGATGATACATGCAAACTTGGGTGTATGTTTACTTTAAACCATGTTTAAGTGAATGGTTAGGGTTTTGTTATCTTTTCTTGATTATTTATTTTATTTATTTATTCATTTTAGCAAGAAATAAAATGGTGGCTAACTTTGGATTTTCATTGAAGCTTCATGAAGCTTTGAAAAGTTCAACCATTTTGTTTCTTTTGCTTAACCTAACCATCTAACTAAACCCTAGTTTATTCTCTACACTCACCCATGGTTGCATTATGATAACCATCACTTGATTTAATTTTAATTCATAATCCTTTTTCTTTCATCTTCTTTTTCTTCTTCATGGAGAAAAGAAAAGCTTGCTTGAAAATGTCTAAGTGATGATTCCAAGTGAGAAATCCAAATCCAAAGTGAACCCACTTCCTATTTCTTCATTCTCTACCACTTGTCATGTAGTATAGGGTGTTTTCTTCATAAGTTTTATGACTTGGTGAAGGTGGAGCTTGAGTTTGAGTTGCCTCGACGTAGATCATCTTCGGCATCGAAGTCGACGACCTAGCCCGATCATTTCTCCGACGAAACCATCGCCAGAGTCCGGGATCCGATGATCGCAGCGGAAGGACATCGTCATGGAGCTATGGAGGTGGAGGACCGGATCTACAAAGGTTGTATTTTCCGTTCACCCTTAGTTAAGTTGTTAACTTATATCTTTTTCGCCTATCCTCTAGTTACGATCTTGCTTAGGGTTACTTGGCACATAGAAATTTTTTGATTTTGGCAAGTTTGATCTATTGTAGAATCTTATGGGTGTGCCTAGGAACCCTACAGTGGTGTCAGAGCCTAGCTAGAGCTTTAGGCGATGAGTAGACGAAGTTAGAAACCCGATCGAACCCGAAACCCTAATTTTCAACCCTCTCTGGACAATTTTCAGAACTGTGGATTTTTGTGAATTAAAAATGCTCAGAAAATAGAGCAGGAAATTTTAAGAGTTACTGCAGAAAACGAACCCCTAACTCCACTAGATCGCCGCGGAACCGCGGCCATACCCTGCTATTGGCGGCGGTTCCGCGGCCATATGTACCGATTAGGGATTCAATTTTATACAGTAATGCCCGTTTCTGTTTCCTCTGTTCTCTGGGAATTTTTAATCTGCACTCAAGAGTTGAGTTTTCTGGGTTGTATTGGGAGTTCGTAGATTCGATCGGATTGTCTAATTTTGTCTATGTGTTTTTCCGGGTAATTTTAGAATATGTTAAAAAGTTCGACCGGATATAAATACCCATTTTTCCCCTGCCGGGAAATTTTCAATTGTTGGATTTTTCCGTGGTTTAAGAACGTTCTAAGTAGTGCAAGTAATGCGATGGTCCCTCTAGAAGACAACAAAGCTTAACTCAATTATGTGACCGTCTTGAACTGCCCTTTGAACCTTAGGGTTTGGGGCAGTACGGCGTGCCACATGTGAGGCGTTGGCTTGACCCTTCTACGGCTGGATCGTTGGTACTGAGGCATGAAGTGAATGTTTTTAAACTTATTTCATGTGTTGAGCTGTTTCGGGAAAACTTGGGTGTTTGATTGTTCGATCGGAAAGTTTAACATTTTATATCTTATCCGGAATGTGATACAATATTTGGAATCCACAAGTTGTTATGAGATAACTGAATGAATGTTATAAACATAGCAGTTTAGTCTCACTTGATCGGTTGCCACGGAATTTTGATGTGATCAAAAGTCCGTCGCAATCACGTAGCGTACGTGGATACTCGTCGGGTAAACTTAATAGACAGCCTCACCCCATAGCCCCGACCAAGTGACTGTAGGAGAACCCCGTCGCCGAAAGCATCCGTTCGGGTGCTCGCGGCAGCGGTGTTCCGCCTTGGTGCACTTTGTCGACGGCGTCGGGGGTGCGGCCGCCTACTAAAGTTTGCGACGAGCATTCGATCAGGATGTCGGAAATCTTGTTGAATTGCCCGACTTGATATTGAAAAGTGTTTTCGATAATGAGACTAAAATGAGGGGTTTATAATTGTTAGGCATGCGATGTCTAAGTATTTCATTTGATTAGGCATGTGATGTCTAAAGAAGGTTGCGGATTCCAACTGTTGTAGTTTTACACTTTCTTTTCTGTGACCGTAAGTGTAGTATGTAGTGGTATTGCCGATTGTCGTTGCTATACGTCGACGACAATTGGTGTATGCATACTTACTTACGTTGATGACATGTGATGTTATGTGTTGCTGGATATGTTATATTGGATCGTCGTGTTTGAATAGCCGGGGTTTTTTTTTATGTGAGATGAGTGTTTTTAATTTTCATTCATGTAAAAACTTGTATGTAATATTCTTTTATTGGGGCACTTCCAGGTTGCGGAAGATGTCACCGTTGATGTATATTATTTACTTTTCCGCATTAGGATAGACCCAAGGAAGGGAGCACAAGTAACCGGGTTCTGGGGTCCAGTGGGAGACCATCTCGAGGAGTCGAGTCCGGGTCTCCTAACCCTAGAATTGGTAGGGTTGCTTGCCGCTCTCGTAGGGGTCTAGGGGTGTGGGATTGGCTATTCATCACGACCGAGGAATCCGTGTTTTATTCAGGCTCAAAATAAAACACGGACGTCCTAGTATATCCAATATTTCATATGGTATTTTCTGCTGCGTTATCTGTGATGTGATCATGTGATATGTTCAGATAGATATTATATATAGTATATATGATATATTATATAGACGTTGCTTATGTTTTACACCCGCGCTAGCCCTGCCTCGCTCTGGCGTTAGTTACCTAACCTAACGGTGCAGACGGGACATCGAGGCGAATGCGGATGGCATAAGCGTACGTTATATTTATCTGTAATGTTTAGGTGGACTTAAATGATGGGACATTCATTAATGAGATTAATGAAAGAAAATAAACCTAAATTGATGTTGTGGAATCGAATTTCAAAATAAAAACAGGTAGCTACAGTTCTTGCTTTGCATCGCAGTGTTCCTTGTAGAACATCCTGCACCTTATTCGATGAGGAAAGGACCGAGATCCCTTCACCGGGAGTGACTCCTTTAGCAATAACTGACAGATGCTACAACCCTCGGTTTGTCTTTTGATTGGTTCTATAGTTTCTGCTTTGCACAGCGATATATATGATATATCCCGCACCTCATTCGACGAGGAAAGGACCGACGATCCCTTCACCGGGAGTGACCCCTTTAGCAAAACTAGAAAAGCCTAAAAAACACTCCATTTAAAAACCATTTGATTCCACAACGAGATCAAGTTCAAAGCGTTAAAGGTTTTCTTAAAAACCATCCGCAACCCTCCGTCATTTTAGGAAGTAGAGTACTTAGTATTCGTGCTGTGTTTGTTGACCATAGTCAAGGCACAGTGTACGGTAGTTAAGTGATGTCTTCCTACACCGTATATGATGCGATTAGTTAGGACAGTCATATGGCTTTGTTGACCTTAGCCAAGGGTCATGTGGGTGGGTCTAATTAATCACGAAATGACGGGTAGAACTTGACTAGTGCTTCTGATTTGTTTACCTTAGTTAAGGTCATAAGTGCTAGGGGTAAAAACCTTTATCGGGAATTTCAAGTGTTGAAATTTGCAATGAGATTGCATACCTTCTATATGATAGTTGGATCCCGATACCCACTGCGAGTAATTGTTACTCCTGGGAGAGTTTTGCACTTTGCAATTAGCCGATCAAGTAGGTGTCTAGAAAGGTGTCAACGGGGTTACGCCTCTGGGAAAACGAGGTTTATTGTAATTAGGTTCGTACGAAAGCACGAGGAACCTCCTTCAAAGTACCGACACTGGCCTGGCTGAAAGATTGGCGAACTTGTAGAGTGTAATTAATCCCGGCTAGTCTTTCCTTTTAAGGTTTGAAGGAAGATTTGATAAAAACAGTGGGAGCCATCCTGATTAGATAAAATAAATAACCAATCTAATCTTGCAAGAGCACACGCAGAGTGTTTTCTTCTCTCTCTCTCCAGGTAGCGACCATATCACGTCTTAATCAGGATAATAATATGGATGTATTGACCGAACCCGCTTGTTATACTGAGCTGGGGAACGTTGGTCCCGCTCCAACTTATAATTGTTATAAGACCGAGCAGGAAATAGGGGAATACCAGAATTCCTATGCCGCCCAAACGAAGAAAGTGCATGAGATGCATCTCCTTCGGGTGTGTTCATTACAAAGAACCGTTTCTCAGTATCCTCTACGTCCTGGGTATCTGATACCGGATCAGGATCCCAGATATGTAATCTGTTACATAGGGCTACAGAAGGGCAGAGAACTGAGAACGGGTGATAAGTTTCATGAGACAGAAAACGGTGCAAGTGTTGCAGCCAGGTCTGTTGGTCACTGTCACCCTGTATTACAAATACATTGATTCTGAACAAATGCTATTAGATACCGAACCTGATATACAAAATCATATCAATCTCTTTATTTATTAAAGAAGGATATAATTTTGTATTGATGGATAATGTTTTGAACATTTCCTATTTCAAAAGTTGATCGGTTTAGGCACGTTATCTAAAAGCATTGACGTTCTAAATCAAACTGCAGTTCCTAATATACGAAACACACACAAGAGGAAGAGTTCAGATATGAACGAATCCTTCTTGAGGCATTGTAGACTAGGTCATATATGCGACCCGACTGGATGAAGTTACATTTTAGATGCATATTTAAATCAGTTTGAATTTACGTCTTGTGAAACTTGCCAGTCATGTCACAAAGATAAGATGACCATAGCTCTGTTTATTGGAAACAGAGAAAGAGTTGGTAAACTCTTGGGACTGATACATAATGATGTATGTAAGGTCTCCTGTCTACACATGCCAGGACCGGTTCTTTGTACTTCATTACATTCTCTGATAGTCTCTCAAGATTCAGCCATATGTTCCTGTTGAAACATAGATCCGAAGCTTTTGAGATATTCACAGAATATAAGTTAGAAGTAAAGAACCAAAAACCGGGTATAAGTATTATGTCCTATGATGAGATCAGGGAGGAGAATACTTGTGCATGATATTCCTGGACTATTCTAAAGGAGAATGAGATTCTCTCTCAGTGTTACTCCTCTAAATACACCACAGCACAACGGTGTATCGGGACGGAGCAATCGCACCGTATTGGATATAGTGTGCTCTATGATGAGTACTACTGAGTTACCTATTCCCTTTTGGGGGTTATGCACTCAAGAAGCTGCATACCTATTGAATTAAGTTCGAATCAAATCTGTGCCTACCACTCCATGTAAGATATGGCGTGGGAAGAACCCATCTCTTAAGCAAGTTAAGATTTGGGATTGTCCGGCCTATGTCAAAAGCAAAATCCGGATAAGATCGAGGCAAGGTCAGTTCTGTAGAACCGGAAAGGTTCCAGCTATACAAAACTGCAGCTGATGATTTGACAGAACCAAATGATTCAATAGCCTCCGATGAACCTCAGCCTCTCCGCCGATCTGGTAGGGTTCCTCACCTGCTTGAGAGATACTTCGATTTCTCGATGACAGTGGGAGCGAGGAATGCATCATGAGATGATGACCCAACTAGTTTCGAGCAGGCCATCGAGAGTAGGGACTCTGTAAGAATGGCTGGATGCTTAGCGATCTGAGATGGAATCCATGTACACCAACAAAGTATGGACTTTGGTTGCTATATCTGAAGAGTTAAATCCCCATCAGGAGCAAGTATATCTTGAGAAGATTACTTGGTGTAGATGGAAAAGTTGAGACTTTCAAAGCTAGACTTATTAAAGGTTTTCGTCATCGACCAGGCGTGGATAATGATGAAACCTTTTCCAGGGACTATGCTTAAGTCCATCCAGATCCTACTTGCCATTGCTACATACCATGACTACGATATCTGGTGGTTGGGTGCCATGACTACTTTTCTAAATAATGATTTAGAAGAAAACGTCTATAAGAACACAGCCAGAGGGCTTCGTAAACAGTGGGAGCAGCGGAAACGTGTGCAAGTTACTTTATAGATTAAAGCAGGCATCGCTGGGTTGGAACGTCTGTTTTGATGTGGTAGTCAAAGTGTTTGACTTCATCAAAATGGTAGATGAACCTTGTATATACAAAAAGGTAGTAGAGAGTATGGTGGTGATCCTCGTAGAGTACGTGGATGACATACTCTTGATAGGGAAGGAGTTTCCTGTGCTACGTTCGGTCAATCTCCGCTTATCACAATGATTCTCCATATAGGATCAATATGATACCTACTATATCCTGGATTTTGGATCTATGAGATAGATCTAAAGGGATGTTAGGGTTCTCACTAGGTTTAGTGAGATGGTATCAATCGATCCTGAGGAGAATCACTGGAAAGGTTCCAGGGTGATAAGGACGACTGAATGTCAGTCGCAGGCATTGTCTTTACCCTCAGTAGAGGGACGGTATGTTGGAAGAGTTCCAAGATAGATACCGTGGCAAACTAGACGATAAAGGATGGTAACATCGCTATTAAAGATACTACCAAAGAGGCAGTTTAGGTGTATAGAGGTTCATGAGATGAACTGGGTTCCTACCATTGTGTGACAATGGAAGTGTGGCTTTGGCCCTGGAACCCTAGTCCCATCAGTGACCTAGACATATTCTGAGGCAGCATCACCTGATCATGGAGATAGTTGATCCCCAGGGTGATCGAGGTTAGGAGAGTAGACTCAAAGGACAACACGGCGGATCCACTCACAAAGGCTTTTTCCCAGAGAGAGACTTATATGGGATGGTTGAGTATTAGATACTGCAACCACTGCTACAGATGGCCCTAGTGCAAGTGGGAGATTATTAGTTATATATATGCCCTAGAGGCCATTACTGTACATTGGATGTATATTGTAGTGGATGCTGGGACATATATAGGTAGGACTTTCTTGCTCGACATGATAGTACGCTATCTGGTTGCTCTTTATCTTAACATGTATACTTTCTGTCTCTCTGTTACATGTTGATAAAGCCCTTAGGATGAGTACTCAACTTCCAGGACTATGATGTAGATCATACTAGTGGGGCCTAGGTAGTCCATGAGTACATCCTTCAATGTTCCTAGTCGTGGGAATATCGAGACGGGGCATCGATATTCCAGAGTAGACTAGCGTATATCTTCTCGACCCATATGATGGGCGATGGATGATCCCATATCCATTGGTGTTTGACATCAGAGATGGTATGCGGGTGCTCAGTGGAGACTGGGTACACTGAACGGACTCGCCGAGAACTCCCAGATGGTATTATACCTCACGTCAGATGGCAGTTCTCTGGTGACACTGGTACAACTTAGTCTGTTGACCCGAGATCGTCATAGAGTCTTGTGTGTCTCCCACTGTGCTTTGATTTCCACCCTACCACGGCTCTACTGAGTCGTGCAAACAGGTGGTTTTTGGGTACAGTCCCGATTCATATGGAGGCAATGAGCGATAGGAGGGGATTCGTCTCTCTCGGTATTGGGGGTTGATGTTGCGCTATGCTCGACTGGTCATAACTGGAAATCCCTGGACAGGGTTGCAGTGATATACTGGTAAGAGTTATCAGTAGTTTCACGATTGTTATGGACCTTACATCGGCATGACTTATCGAGCTATTGGGGTCTGACGTTTACCACCCCTAGGCGAGATATGCGACATATCAGACGAACAGACCGGACTGTACGGTAAGTGTTACTGGTTAGATTCACAGGAGTGTGAGCGGGCTTGCTCGTTGATCTTCTGATCGCTCAATACCCGGGTGGCCGTTACGTTTAGCAGACCGCTTGAGGCTTGTGGGTGCTTGATATGATCATCATCTGCTGCCGGCGTATTGACGAGTCTTTAGAGTCCTACACAGAGGTTTCCTGGCTCAAGCGAAACGAAATAGGAGCGCATATGAGATATGTGCGGGACCGAGAATAATGCGTGTATGTGATACCGTATTCTATTCTCGTGATGAATGTATCGATTGGTTGTATGCGATATAACCTAGTTATCGAATCGAGGATTGATTCGATAAGTCGATACATTGGATATTAGTCGGTCATATGCGATATGACCGGATCATTAAATCAAGTGTTGATTTAATGATTTGATGTATAATTATATATTTGATATATTATTTTGCATTAACTAGTATTGGTTCACTTAAGATGGATTTTCTCACTTGATGTGCACATTGTATATATGATATAGTTTTGTGCACTAGATTGTATCATGTTTGATGATACATGCAAACTTGGGTGTATGTTTACTTTAAACCATGTTTAAGTGAATGGTTAGGGTTTTGTTATCTTTTCTTGATTATTTATTTTATTTATTTATTCATTTTAGCAAGAAATAAAATGGTAGCTAACTTTGGATTTTCTTTGAAGCTTCATGAAGCTTTGAAAAGTTCAACCATTTTGTTTCTTTTGCTTAACCTAACCATCTAACTAAACCCTAGTTTATTCTCTACACTCACCCATGGTTGAATTATGATAACCATCACTTGATTTAATTTTAATTCATAATTCTTTTTCTTTCATCTTCTTCTTCTTCTTCATGGAGAAAAGAAAAGCTTGCTTGAAAATGTCTAAGTGATGATTCCAAGTGAGAAATCCAAATCCAAAGTGAACCCACTTCCTATTTCTTCATCCTCTACCACTTGTCATGTAGTATAGGGTGTTTTCTTCACAAGTTTTATGACTTGGTGAAGGTGGAGCTTGAGTTTGAGTTGCCTCGACATAGATCATCTTCGGCATCGAAGTCGACGACCTAGCCCGATCATTTCTCCGACGAAACCATCGCCAGAGTCCGGGATCCGATGATCGTAGTGGAGGGACATCGTCACGGAGCTATGGAGGTGGAGGACCGGATCTACAAAGGTTGTATTTTCCGTTCACCCTTAGTTAAGTTGTTAACTTATATCTTTTTCGCCTATCCTCTAGTTACGATCTTGCTTAGGGTTACTTGGCACATAGAAATTTTTTGATTTTGGCAAGTTTGATCTGTTGTAGAACCTCATGGGTGTGCCTAGGAACCCTACAACTAGGAATGCCAGGATACCCCTACGAAATATTTTCATGTTTCAGTGCATTGTTAAAGGAAAACTGTTTTCCCGATTAGATACTTACTCCAAGATATGTATTTACCAGGTATCATTCTCACATCTATATGGTTTTACAGATGATGAGTGGGAGTGAGTTATTGGGAATTAGGTGACCATCCTCATTATATCGGAATTCGTTGTAATTGGTGATATTTGAGGAAATCGCCAGGGTACAGTTTTCTACCTACGATGGACAGGTTTTGAGTTATTCAACTCAGCGGACTTATACAGAGTATTGTATGTTGTCCAAGTGTCCATCAGGACAAAGGGATAGGTCCTCGTACTTTATTCTGTTTACTTATGACTTCTCTAGTTTTTAGACAAGTGTTTCGTAGAAATACAAGGTCTAAGTTTTGAGAAGTTGTGGGTATAAGAATAAAGTAGAGAACCAGATGTCGCAAGTATCGGGATTCTTCAAAGAGATCGAAGATGTAGATTCTTGTGATTGGTATTCAGATGATAGTAATAGTTTTGAGAAACTTGTTTCTCTTTCAGGTTACTCATAATTGGATGGATTCCTAAGTTGAGTAATGCTGATTAGTCTCTCTCCATTAAGTTGATATGCTCTGGAGACAGCTGCATGATTGAATATGGTTCCAATTAAATAAGTGCCAAAGTTTCTATATTGGATATAGAATGGTTCATATCTTAACGATGTTAAGGTACGGGAAGTTGTCCGGCTTATGCTTAAAACCAGACTCTGGATAACTCAGGGCACGTTTCTGTAATGGCAGTTTGTGGATTGCCCCGGGCTATGTCGAGGGTTGACTTTCTACCATCTGGAAGATCAATAGCGATATTATTCTTGACTCGCCACAGTTTTAGTAAAATGGATTTTTTTTCCAGAAAACAGTAATGGGAGTATGGTAGAACTGGAAGTGATTCCAGAACCGCAAATGATTACGGAAAATTTAATAGGACCTAAAAATTCAATCAGGTTTGACATTCCATTAGCCACTCCGCAGACATGGTGGGTAACCTCAGACACCCGAGAGGTACTCCGGTAGCCTCAAGGACGGTGACAAGGAGGTTCTTATCTACTAAGACTTGACACTATTGTTGTTCCAGGCTATGAGACCCGGCAGGAGGTTAAGTATAGCGTCGTTCTAAACTAGTTTTAGAAATGCACGTATATATTATTCTGCCAGAGGGTTGTCATAGTCAGTGGGAGCAGCGGAAGCATAGTGGGCAAGTAGCTTATGTCTATTTATAGACTTGAGCAGATATAGCGGAGATAGATCATCTATTTTTGATATGACAGTCATGGGTTTGACTTCATCAGAATAGGGGATGGATCTATTAAGAAGGTAGTAGGGTATGATGTCATGGTATTTGGATGACATACACAGAGTAAGAAGTAAAATTCCTATACTATGATCGTTTGTACTGTGGTCGTCACACAGTTGTTTCTCCAGACAGGATATGGATATAATATATGACATTCTGGTTTCTAGATCTATGGTTTTAGATCTGGATTTGAGTAGTTTCCCAATGTGGGTACTTTGACTGTATTTTAATAGTTTTTTAGAATAGATGACTCCTGGCATGGTGGTGTACCTGCAGGTGATGGAGTCACCCTCTCTAAAGGTGTGTTACAGACTAAAGGGGAGAGGGATGTGCATGATTGGCAGATCACTTGCTTAGGCAATTGAGTCAGTCGTGAGATGTCAAGTACCACACCAGATGTTGTTTTTGCACTAGATGCGATAAGCTTGTATTAATCCAATCCTGGAGAAACATAAGGAAGCAGTTTTAGAACATAAGTACATGTTCTACGGATTTGATGACGGCAGCCTCCTTCGGGAGACAGTTATCATTCCAGGCTTCAAAGGTGACATAGATGACAGAGTGATTGTCAGAGTTATAGTTTTTCCTCTGACGAGGGACAGTATTATGGACAGGTGGTCCAAGAGGATACTGTGGGAGGCATGGTGCAGGATACTGATTAGGTTCATTGATGGATACAGTCTAAGAAGTTTGGATTTGGAGTTCATTTATGAACTAGGTCCCATCAGATATCCAGACATATTCTAAGACAGGTATTATTCAATTCGGGAGATGGCTTCCTCCGCGAACTTGAGATTAAGAGAGATATAGAAAGAAACATCAGGGCGGATCCACTCACTGAGGCTATTTCTCGAACACAATAGTTTTACAAACGGGCTTTGTGAAACTGATTAGTAGAGGAGTTGGATGTTCGGTTTCACACGGGCTGTGAGTAGTCGACATCGCAATAATTAGCCTTAAGTGCAAGTGGGAGATTGTTGGATATAGTTCCCTCAGAGTCAATTATTGGATCGCAGGCACGTGATTGCAATGATTGCGGAGGACCTATACCGGTAGGACAGTCTTACTCGAGATGATAGTATGCTATCTGGTTTGCCTTTATCAGTCGTATACAGGCTCAGGTGACTGATCACTGTTACACTTTGATAGAGCCCTTAGGATCTTGCTTTACTACCAACAGTATGATGGCGATCATATACGTGAGAGTTGGGTGGTTTATAAGCATATCCTTAATTGTGGTCCCTAGTCGTGGGAGTTTCGAGACAGGGCATCGATACTCCGGAGTAGACTAGTGTATACAGTCGAGACCCCGATGAGGGGCGGTGGCCGGTCTCACAAGCCACTGGTGTCAGTTGGATCACCTAAGATGTATATAGGTGCTCATTGGGTTATGAGTACACCGGACAGGACTCGCCGGGAACCTGCTAGTTGGTATTATACCTATCGTCAGATAGCAGTTCCCTGGTGACATGTGTACAGGTTAGTTCATCGACCTGAGGTCGTCATTTGTCTCGTGTGAGTTCCCACTGTGCTTTGATTTCTACCCTACCATGGCTCAAAGGAGTCGTGCAAACAGGTATTTTTTGGGTACAGTCCTGAGCCACATGGAGGCAAGTGAGCGGATCGGTAGGGGATTCGTTTCTCCCGGTATTGGGGGTGAGATCGTGCTGTGTCTAGGAGAGCGATTACACAAAGCCCACGGCCGTGGCAGGAGATTTACTGGTAGGCATTCCAGTAGTATCTCAGGGTGTTTTTGGGCTACACTCCGACACGACTTATACTGCTATTGGGGGTCTGACGTTACCAGCCCCCTAGGCAGATATGCGATACTCATAGGCGAGTGGACCGGACTGTATATACATTGTAACTGTTAGGCCCAGTAAGGTTTCCGGATGAGTTCGCTCATCGGCCTCCCTTGAGGTCAGTCCATAGGCAGCCGTTACGCAAAGCTAGTGCCGCTGACGGCTTGTGGTTAATCCCACTGCCAGGGTACTGACGAGTCATTAGTGTCCCCCACAGACAGTTTCCCAAGTTCGGCCGAAACGTTGTAGAGGCCGTATGGTTTTATGGTAGGGTTCGGAGAATGCACGTGCGTTTACGCACGTGTCATATTTCGGGCAGATAATACTGGTAGGCTTTGGTTTAAGCCGGATCCAAGTATTATACTGTGTAGATATAATATCTTTGTCTCAGATGCATTTGTATTCGGTCGTAATACAAATGCGGGTATGTTTATACTGTTACGGGGTTATCCTGAAATTCGTTTCAGGATCGCTTTTGGAAGTTGCCAGTTTCCTGTTTCCAGTTTCCGTATTTGACATTCGGTTAAATGCAGATTTATCTTTTCGTCACTTGGGTGAGTCATGAGGGTGAGTCGTGCTTCTAGAAGCTTCTAGATTGATGACTAGGATGGTGAGGTGGCTTAGTGCATTAATTATTTTGATGATGTGTTGTTAAGGTTCATTGTATGCAATTAATGTTATGCAAGGTGTTCTATATGACTCATTCATTTGTTTTAGTGCTTAAGGTCACCTTTTTGGTTCCTACACTCACCCCCCCTCTTATATTATGGCCGGCCCCTTGTGAATGAAAGAGAGAGATTGATTTTCATTTGGAAAAAGAATAAAGTTTTGGATGTATGGAAATTTCATAGTTCATTTTCTCATTCCATTTCATTTCGAGTGGCAACTTCATTAACTGTTCGTCCACGGCTTTGGACGAAGTGAGACAAAGTGTTCTACTCATTCTCTACATCAATCTTGGTCATCTCTTTTAGCAAACTTGATGACCGAGTTGCCTCGAGTCAGAGGCGGGAGCCCGTTTAAAGATCCGTTGACGTGGTGCCACCTGGACGACGAGAGCGGAGATCGACGAGATCGGAGCAGCCGCAACAAAGCGTGGGATGATGGTTGAAGAACGAAGGACTCGGATCGTTCGGTATAACCTTTCTACCCTCTTAATAGTTTGTTAGTTTAGCAATAATGGCAGATCCGGGTTATAGTATACGATAGCGCCAGTTAAAAAGTTTTTATTCCGCATTTGGCGTCTGTTAGACGGCCGGGGCGCTACTGTAGACTTACACAAATCAAGTTGAAAAGAACGTTTATATGATGATGTACCGGTCATATTTCTTAATTTAATTGCTTCTTGTGAATTCAAATCAAGTTGAGAAGAACGTCTACGTGATTATGAACCGGATCTATTATCTTATGATGATGATGAACCAGACATACTTAATTAAAGAAAATTAGAAAGAGATGAAGAGATATAAAAAAAACAGACGTGCAAAATATATAACTAATATAAAAAAAATCGATTCCAAATATCAGAATCAAATTGCTAGAGACTGAAGTGAAGATTGAGATTGCAGAAATGAAAATTGCTTGATTCTAAATTTTAATATTAAACTTCACGGCAATTAAAGAGAGGGATGTAAATAATGAAGATTATATTGTTGTGAATTGTGATGAAAATGAGAAGTGTAGGAAGGTATTTATAGAATTTTGGATGTAGAAAATGACCAAAATACCCTTTACACTAACTGTTTTATAGTTGTTAGGAGGGTCACAATGGACATTTGATCCTTCCTAAATAACCGATTAATGTTTGCCTCGTGCAGAGTTCAAAAACAAAACAAAAAATCTTTGCCTCGTACAGAACAATAACGGTCAAAAACATGATTTTAAATATGTTAATTTGAATGCTCTGTCTCGTATAGAGCAGTAACGGTCAAAAACTATATTTCCCCTCTACCCACCACATCGACTGAGATGGACGGTTCTCTATCAGATTTTACCAATACACCCCTGCCACCATCCGTAAGTGCGCAGAATCCACCGTGCATCTCTCTCTAAGAAAGATGTTATCCGATACGCGGTCCCCTTCCTACTTGTCTATCTATTCCACCAGCCAATGGGGATAATTTCGAAATAAAACTCCACTTCATTAACCTATTGCCCAAATTTCCTTTGAATCTGAAGACGCATACGTTTTTATAACCAAATTCGAAAACGTATGCGCAATGATGGGCACCACACAACTTTCTGTAGATGCTATGAGATTACATTTTCTCTCTTTTACCTTGTGCAACCTAGTAGAAAAATGACTTTATAGCACGGCCGCACATTCTATCGCCAAATGGGATGAATTCGTTATAGCATTCCTTAAAATTTTTTATCCCAATCATAAGACTGCTTGTGTTCAATGCGAGATTAACCAATTTACCCAACTTCCCAACGAACCATTTTGGAAATACTTTGAACGGTTTAAAGATCTGCTTGTTCAATGTCCTCATCACAGAATCGATAGATAGAAACTTTGCTGCATTATATATGAGGGTGTTAATCTAGCAACAAAACAGATGCTTGAAACCATTTGTCAATATCATTTCATGTCTAAAGACGATGGTGAAACTTGGCAATTTCTGGAAGATCTCGCCGAACAAACTTTGCAATGGGAAAGCGTTAGACCAACATCGTTTAGGGGAGATATCCATCAGCTTGATGTTTCTATCGCAGTAAAAGCCGAAATGGCCGCGATACAAAGGAAACTTGAAGCTATAGAAACCAAAGTCTCTTCAGCCTCCCTAAACCAAGTTATGCTCCCCAAAACCGTGTGTGGTTGCTGTTCTGACCCATCAAATTTGATGGAAGAATATCCTTTGAATCCTCTGTTTCAAGGTTATGAACAAACTAATGCCGCTTTTTAGCAACAATCTAGAAACGATCCTTATTCTTCCACATACAATCAGGGATGGAGGAATCATCCTAATTTTGCTTGGAACCAAAACCAAACTCAAATTCAAAATACGTTCCCAAGCCAAAATAACTATCAAAGACCTCCTCCACAGCAACAACAACTACCACCACAACAGAGTCAACACCCCTTTCAACTGCAAACTTTTCAAAATCCGGCCAACAACTCCACATCTTATAATAATTCTTTCCCAACGGCCGGTATCGAAAAATCCTCTGTACTCGAACGAAGCTTGTTAACATTTATTAAACATTCCACACAAATGATGGCTACTTCAACATCTTCTATCCAAACGTTAGTGCAGCACACCGCTTCCCACGGTGAAAGCATAAAATCGATAAAAGCACAACTTGTACAGTTAAATGCCGCGATGAGTGAGAGAGAGAAAGGAAAACTCCCATCTTAATCTCTACCGAATCTTGACCACTCACAAAGTCATAATGTGAGTGCTGTAACCACGTTGAGATCGGGAAGAGTGCTGAACAATCAAATCGGTGAATATGTTGAATAAGATGAAACCCCGGCTTCTTCTAACCCTAATTCGTCTAGTCCACCACTTTCTTCCGAGCCTATTCTCCGTTTTCTACTAGGCTCGAACCTTCAGCCCACTTTCTCGAGTCAAGCTAAAACGATCCCAACTCCAAGTCTGGGATCGATTCCATCTCCACAAACTTCTCTACCAATGTTGGATCCAATCCTTATTGATAAAGCGCTTTTTCCAAATAGATTGAGGGCCAACAAACCTAATGCACAAATGGAGAAGATTGTGGAAATATTTAAGCAAGTTAACATAAATATTCCTCTCCTAGATGCTATTCAACAAGTTCTGTCTTATGCGAAAATCCTTAAGGACTTATGCACTAGGAAGAGGAAAACTCAAGTGCCGAAAAAGGTGTTCTTAACGAGTAATGTGAGTACGGCTTTTACCCAACAATTGCCTAAGAAATGTAAGGACCGCGGTTGTCCTACAATATCTATAACTATTAAGGGTAAAAGCATCAATCGTGCTCTACTTGATCTAGGCGCTAGAGTTAACTTGCTCCTGTATTATGTCTATGACTAGCTAGGTATAGGAGAGTTGAAACCTGCACACTGCACTCTTCAGATGGCCGATCGATCTATCACACAACTTAGGGGTGAGCTAGAGGACGTGTTAATCAAAGTCGGGGAATTTATATTCCTTGTGGACTTTATTGTTTTAGATACACAGCCTGTGGCAAACCCACGAAACCAAATCCCTGTGATTCTCGGTCGGCCTTTTCTAGCAACTTCCAATACTATAATTAATTATCGTAACGGTTCTGTAAGTCTACGGTAGCGCCCCGGCCGTCAATCCGAGGCCAAACGCGGAACAAAACTTTTCAAAACTGGTGCTGACGCAGTCTTTCACCCGGATCGTTCCATTAACCCTATACTAGCAAACTACAAAAATGTTAGAATGGCTATACCGATCGATCCGTGTTCTTCGGTCTTTATCCGCCATCCCAAGCTTCTCGCGGCTTCTCCAACGAAGTTTGCTCTCTAACCTCGTTCGTCGAAATGGCACCACGTCAAAGATTCTTTATACGGGCTCCCACCTCTTAACCGAGGCAACTCGGACATCAAGTTTTCTAAAAGAGATGACCAAGATGAAGTAGAGAATGAGTGCCCCCTCCCCGCACCGGGGATTCGATTTTGCTCTCCATCTTCTCTTTCGCGAAAAATAGAGAAATGAATTGAGAAATGAATTGGATCCTAGTTCGGGACTGACGGGGCTCGAACCCGCAGCTTCCGCCCCCCTAGGATTCTCATCACATGAGAGGGATAGGGTGGAGGTTGAAGAAGATGCCATGAGATGAAGAGTGTGAGCTCAAGAAAATGTCAAGTGAGCAAAACAAAGCACACAAAAATTATGATGGCTGCCCTTTCTTGTTCTTGTGTGAATATTGTGAGGTTTTGTGTTTTAAAAAACCAAGGAAAAGATATCCCAAAATATCTCTCACAAAACCCTCAAAATATCTCACCCAAAAACAAAACTCATTAATCCACTATGACTCACTATATGACTCATAACCATGAGTCATTAAGAGAACATGCTAGAATAATGACTCACTACAATGAGTCACACTTTCCAAATCTAAATAAACATTTAAACCAAAATGTTTAACAAAAGAAATGCATCTTCTAAAGTAATCTTGTAATGAATTACAAGAATACCCCTTACCTATATATACATATCCGCATCCGTTTTCCGACTGAATACAAATACTACGAGACAAAAATATTCCAACGCAATATAATACTAGGATCCCGCTTAAACCAAAGCCCACTAGTATTATCCGTCCGAATCATGACACGTGCAAAAGTGCACGTGTATGTTCGAACCCTGCCATAAAACCATACGGCGTCTACAACGTTTCGCCCGAACTTAGGAAACTTTCTGTGGGGGACTCTAAAGACTCGTCAATACACTGGCAGTGGGTTTAACCACAAGCACGTCAGTGGCACTGGCTGTACGTAACGGCTGCCCATGTATTGAGCGAAAGGGAAGCTGACGAGCGAACTCATCCTGAAACCCTACTGAGCCTATCTGTGAAAATATTCATACAGTCCGGTCTGTTCGTTTATGAGTATCGTATATTGGTTCTAGGGGATAGTAAACTTCAGACCCCCAATAGCGGTTAAGTCGTGTCGGAGTGTAGCCCAGAACACCCTGAGAAACTACTGGAATACCTACCAGTAAATCTCACTTACCTTGGCCAAGGACTTTGTGTAATGGCTCTCCAGACACAGTGCGATATCAACCCCCAATACCGGAAGAGACGAATCCTGTCTAACCGCTACTGCCTCCAAGTGTTTCGGGACTGCACCCAACTACTACCTGTTTGCACGACTCCTTTGAGCCGTGGTAGGGTAGCAATCAAAGAATAGTGGGAACACACTTGAGGCAATGTAGCAGTGTCAAGTCAACGGACTAAGCTGTACTCATGTCACCTGGGAACTGCTCCTGACGATAGGTATAGTACCAATCAACAGTGCCCCTGCGAGTCCGTCCGGTGTACTCATAACCCAATGAGTACATGTATACATCTTAGGTGAACCAACTGACACCAATGTCTTGTGAGACCAGCCACCGCCCCTCGTCGGGGTCACGAACTATATACACTAGTCTACTCTGGAGTATCGATGCCCTGTCTCGAAACTCCCTCTACTAGGGACCATTTAAGGATGTGCTTATAGACCCCAGCTCTCACTTATATGATCGCCATCATACTGCTGGCGGTCAAGCAAGAATCTTATGGGCTCTATCAATATGTAATAGTGATCTGTAATGTCACCTGAAGCATGTACATGATGATAAAGACAAACCAGATAGCATACTATCATCTCGAGTAAGACTATTCTACCGGTATAGGTCCTCCCTCAATCATTGCAATCACGTGCCTATGATCCAATAATTGACTTGAAGGTACTATAGCCAACAAGTTCTATTAACTTATCCTTTGGGAAGATGACAATTGAGTTTAATATTTACAAGCTGTGAAGTCAACCATCTGAACCTTCTGCTCATCTAATCGATATCTGTTCTGTCAACGAGATAGCTTCCGACAGCTGTGAAGTTGAAGGACTTTGCGACAATGATCTCGACGATATTAGTGCATCATTATTTAATCTAGCAAATTACTATACTAGGATGAGTCCACCACCGAGTTCGAATCCTTTGACTCGCCGCAAAAGTCAGTTGAGCTTTCTGAGTCAATATCCTATGCTAGTTATGAACCTCTCAGGGAGTTCGAATATAATTCCCTTACCATACCTTCTATCGCCTCTCCGCCGACATTAGATCTCAAGCCGCTACCTTCTCATCTTAAATATGCATATTTAGGTGAGAATGAGTCTTTACCCATGATCATATCTGCTTCTTTAGTTTTAGAGCAAGAGAGCGCTCTTTTGTCGGTCTTGAAATCAAATCGGCAAGATTTTGGTTGGACTATGGCGGACATCAAAAGAATTAGTCCCTTGATTGTTGAACATTGTAGGGTGTTTTTCGTCACCCCATTGAGATGGGAATACGCGCGCGCTTGTCAGGCGCATTACATATCCCCCCTGCTTAGGGCAGGCTGGGGTTTATTGATTGTGGGGATCCAAATCTCCGGCAGCCGCGAAGTAAGCTGCCGTTAATTACCCCTCGCTTTTGGGGCGAGAGAACCTCCGATTGACGGGTCAAACAGGTCATGCGAACTCAATATGCAGTGTTGTGCTTTGAAGGGGTTTTGGATACATCGGGGACCCCGCAGAGTTTTTACGGGGGTCCCCCTACCCAGATAGCGGGCAGGGGGTCAAGGGGGCCAGCAGCCCCCTTGCGAGGTGCGGGACAGCACCCCGTTAGAAATTTTTTCTAACGGGGGAGGTGTTTTTAGTGTGGCGTGCATGTAAAATGAGGGGAAAAAAGCGTCCAAAGGACGCGTGAGCGCTAGCGCTTGGGCGCTGGTGCCTCACGTGCCCGGCACGTGGGCGTTTTGGCGCTAGCGCTATGGGCGGTCGAGCGCTAGCGCCTCACGTGCCCGGCACGTGGGCGCTCGGGCGCTAGCGTCTTACGTTCCCAGCACGTGGGCGCTCGGGCGCTAGCGCTTCGGATGCTAGCGCCTCACGTGCCCGGCATGTGGGCGCTATCGCTTTGGGCGCTCGGGCGCTAGCGCTAGCACCTCACTTACCCGGCACGTGTGCGCTCGGGCCCTAGCGCTTTATGCGCTCGGGTGCTAGCGCTTTAGGCGCTAGCGAAAGGAGGGTTTTCTTTACCCCAGAAATAGGAGTTAAACTCCAGAAAGAGGATTTTGAGTGGAGTTAAACTCCTGAAGGTCTGGATTAGGAGTTAAACTCTTTTAAAGATTTGGGTCTTGGAGTTGAACTCCCTAAAAATCTTCAGAGGTTCTTCTCTCTTAAACCTGGGATCTTCTCTTGAGCCTTGAATCTTTTCCAAAGTGGGATTTTTGGAGATGGGTCTCCTTCCTCCTCCTCTTTGTTGGCCGGTTCTTGAAGAACAAGTAGGGTGAGATCTTAAAAACCTCCCCTTTTTGAGATCTAATGGAAGATCTGAGCTCCCCTTTGTGGGTTTTGTGGTGAAAAACTGTTTAGTTTTGGAAAAAAAGAGTAAAATTCTTGATTAAATTCAAAAGAAAGAAAAAGGTTTAGAACCTTGAGGAAGGAGAAGGAGGCACAGACCTTGATTTTTTTAGAGAGAGAAAAAAAGATACTTAGATATTTTCATTATCTTTGCCTTTATAGGTTATACACTTTACATATAGCCCCTTGGGCTTTACAAAATGGCATTTTGCCCATCCCATGGCTCATGTGCTATTTCTTTTTGCACATAAGCCATAGGCTTTACAAAAATTTGGCTTTATACCCATTCATGCATAAAAAATTACATCAAAATTATTTATTACATGATTTTTTTTATTTCAGCATGGGGGAGGCCGACCGTTTCATGTTCGGGCTTGACCCGGGAATGAGTGCACTTGATCTGGGCCTCGGCTCACCTGGCTTAGGGTTGACCTTGACTTTTTCTTGGTTAACTGGGATGCAATTTTCGACCCTAACAAAGTGCCCCCATCAATAAATGCACACCACAAATGTGGGTCGTGTGCATGAAATTGATGGATTTTTTTTCGCGTGGAGGAGACTTGCTTTGGTTCCCACTTTTTGGGATGCACCGCCCTTTTTACGATATGGACGGTCGATGCTACCCTTTTAGCGACTTGGACGGTCGGTGCTGCCCTTTTTGTGACTTGGAAGGTCGGTGCTGCCCTTTTTGTGACTTGGACGGTCGGTGCTTGACGCGTCTCCGAGGCGGAGTGTCCGTGGTAGACTTTTCCCTGGCCCGGAGCGATTTGGTTCCCGATTTGTGGGAAGCCTGCACTGCCTTTCTTACGACATGGATGGTCGACGCCCTGGCCCCGAGCGATTTAGTTCCCGATTTGTGAGAAGCCTGCACTGCCCTTTTTACGACATGGACGGTCGACGCCCTGACCCGGAGCGATTTGGTTCCCGATTTGTGGGAAGCCTGCACTGCCCTTTTTACGACATGGACGGTCGATGATTGACGCGTCTCCGAGACGGAGTGTCCATGGTAGACTTTTCCCTGGCACGGAGTGATTTGGTTCCCGATTTGTGGGAAGCCTGCACTGCCCTTTTTACGACATGGACGATCGACGCTCTGGCTCGGAGCGATTTGGTTCCCGATTTGTGGGAAGCCTGCACTGCCCTTTTTACGACATAGACGGTCGATACTGCTCTTTTAGCGACTTGGACGGTCGGTGCTGCCCTTTTTATGAATTAGACGGTCGGTACTGCCCTTTTTGTGACTTGGACGGTCGGTGCTTGACGCGTCTCCGAGGCGGAGTGTCCATGGTAGACTTTTCCCTGGCCCGGAGCGATTTGGTTCCCGATTTGTGGGAAGCTTGCACTGCCTTTTTTACGACATGGACGGTCGACGCCCTGGGCCGGAGCGATTTGGTTCCCGATTTGTGGGAAGCCTGCACTTCCTTTTTTACGACATG
Organism: Agapanthus africanus; assembly: GCA_030015575.1. Classification (NCBI taxonomy): domain Eukaryota; kingdom Viridiplantae; phylum Streptophyta; class Magnoliopsida; order Asparagales; family Amaryllidaceae; genus Agapanthus; species Agapanthus africanus. Next base: position 73,831,523 of record CM057349.1, read on the forward strand.
CACGGTCGACGCCCTGACCCGGAGCGATTTGGTTCCCGATTTGTGGGAAGCCTGCACTGCCCTTTTTACGATATGGACGGTCGATGCTTGACGCGCCTCCGAGACAGAGTGTCCGTGGTAGACTTTTCCCTGTCCCGGAGCGATTTGGTTCCCGATTTGTGGGAAGCCTGCACTGCCATTTTTATGACATGGACGGTCGACGCCCTGACCCGGAGCGATTTGGTTCCCGATTTGTAGGAAGCCTGCACTGCCCTTTTTACGACATGGACGGTTGATGCTTGACGCGTCTCCGAGACGGAGTGTCCGTGGTAGACTTTTCCCTGGCCCAGAGCGATTTGGTTCCCGATTTGTGGGAAGCCTGCACTGCCCTTTTTACGACATGGACGGTTGTTCAGTTGATAAAACTGTACATTTGTTATTACATTTTTCCTACCATTTTCATATTAAAAAGGACTTTATTATAATATATTATACATATGAGGGTTTATGTGTAAAAACACCATTTTCCATGTGTTAATATATTTTAATTAGTATTTGGTAGGAAAATGTATGCAAATAAATCTATTGACCAAATCCTAGTAGAACTAAGTCTACTAAATATTATTTGAGATTATTGTGCAGAATTTTCCAAGTTGTTGTGCATAATTTATCAAACAAATCAAGTTGTTGAAGAAAACTTGCCAAATTAAGAAGCAAAACTTGGGGACCAAGTCTGGAAGCAGCCGAGAGAAGATTTCTGAATTCTGAAGGTGCCTAGGATTGCCAAATGTCACAAGATGCAAGCCCAAAAAATTCTGTCAAGAGATCCTTACCTTTGAGCGCGGATCCGCGGCCAAACCCCTCCTTGGACCGCGAATCAGCCGCAATTCTAGGGAGTTAGAGCATGAGATTTCTTGGCATGAATCTATGATGAATTTTACCAAGTTTTCAACAAGAATATTCTGGCTTTGCACTATAAAAGAGCACCGAGAGCCTCTTGGAAAAGTTATCAAGCCGAAGAGATCACGAAGCTCCCGACGCTCACGCATCCAGGCTGATCATCGACTGTTCGACTACCTCATTAGGAAAGATCGAGAAGCAACTAGTTTGTAATCATTTTCTACGGATTAAAGTGTAGTTTGTTCAAGTCGATTAATAAAGGTAGTTATTTTATTTAATTGTTTTTTACATTATGTTTTCCCTCTCTATCTTTTCATCTTCTTTTCCTAACATGCGCGAGTAATTCTCCGCTTGTTAGGGTTCGTAGGATTAGGGTAGGCTAATGGACGATGAACATCTCTAAACCCTTTTTAAGTCCTATAAAGTTTATGAACTTTATCAAAAGAATCATTAACATTCTAATCGGGCGCGCTAATAATTCTTTGCTAGTTCCGACCACGATTAGCGATTAGATTAATGATTGTTTTGGTAAAGGCTAGATATGAACGGAGTTCCGTGTCGAGATAAGGGTTAAGAGTGGGATTCCTTTTCCCTCCAGAAACCCTAATCTACACGCATCACCGTCGTTCTAGTTATAAATCTATTAAAGGATAAAAAGGGTAACTTTTAATTAATCGTCCATAACTACTAAATCCTAACGAACCCTACAAGCCCTCTTATTATATTAACTGCATCCCTAAAATAATCTAGATCTATATTTTTGCATTCTTACTTAACGTAGATCTAGAAACCATTCTACAACATTCTTATTTCTTTCTCCTTTCTCAACACATCTAAAGTAAGAGTAAAAGATTCAACGTTTTCCTGAGAATGACCCGTACTCATCTCGGTCTAGCTACACGCGACATCGTTATTGATTGCGGTTAACTACAAACAAACTCACTTTTTCGTGTCAATCAAATGGCGCCGTTGCCGGGGATACGTGCGTAATTTTTTATTTTTACTATTTGTGTTGAATTCTTAGACGATTCATATCATTATTAACACAAAACTGCAAATTGCATATTTAACGATTTGTGCGTGAATTTTGCGAGGAAATCTGGAGTCACAGAATTGAGGAAAACAGAAGACAGAGACATTCATCGAGATCCAGAGGAGCAAAGGAAGCCACAGAAAAATTTTCATTAACTGTTCTCTCCACAACGCAGCGGAACCGCGGCGCAAAGGGGCTTTTTGCGGCGGAATAGCGGCAGGATAGAAGGTTTAGGGCTACAAAACTCTCTGGTATCTTTATTAACTCCTTCTCTCTCCCTTCAAATCCAATAAAATCTATCTTCTGCAGGATTCTTTGCAAAATAGCGCCGCTCAAAAATCTTTTTGGAAAAGTTTTGTGATTGGTTTTGTTTTGTATATTTTAATACGGACTTTAAGGGGCAAAGACCAAACCAAGATTAGGTGGGGATTTCATCACCCTTCCTAAGCTCCACAAATCACAAACCGAGCATCTAGATCTACCCTTCATTAATTTAAAAAATATCTAGACCAGACTCTAAGGACTGTCGCGCTCAATGAGAACAGAGGAAGGTCGTGGGTAATCTATCGTTTATCCGCATTACTTTTGTAGTGCCTAGGCAAGTGTGACAAAGGCTAGTGGTTTTTAATTAGGCCCATGACGTGGTTCCTTCCCACTTACCTGGCACTTACCTGGCTATAAGGGTAGTACGGAGGCGGTAGAGGATTTATCCTGCGGCTTGTCCTTTGGAAGTCTAGGAGCGGTTTAGAGACTGGACCTAGGTGACCTTAGTTCTAGGGTTGCTTGTGCATCTTAGGGTGATTTGTCTTGAGTCCCACTTTTTAAAAAACAAGCCAATTTTTAAATCACACACACGCTGCCACTTGCACTAAACCCGCTTAGTGCATGCTCGGCTGGACACGGGATCCTAGTTCCCGTCTTGTCCGCGTTCCTGCTATCGACGCCGAAGTCGGTACTTCTTCATCTTCTTTTCCCCCACCACACACCACATCAACCGAGATGGACGGCACTCCATCAGAGTATAACACCACGCTGCCACCGCCCGTAGGTGCGCAGAATCCACCACGCATCTCTCTCCAAGAGAGATGCTATCCTATCCGTGGTCCTCTTCCCACTTGTCTATCTCTTCCACCACCTAACGGGGATAATTTCGAAATTAAACCCCACTACATCAACCTGCTGCCCAAATTTCACGGTCTTGAGTCGGAAGACGTGTATGTTTTCATCACCAAATTCGAAAACGTATGCGCAATGATGGGTACTTCACAATTGACTTTAGATGCTATGCGCTTACGTCTTCTCCCATTTACATTGTGCGACTTGGCAGAAAAATGGCTTTATAATACTGCCGCACACTCTATCACTAATTGGGATGAATTTGTTGTAGCATTTCTTAAGAAGTTTTACCCAAATCATAAGACTGCCCACATTAGGAGCGAGATCAACCAGTTCACCCAGCTTCCCAATGAACCATTTTGGAAGTGCTTTGAACGTTTCAAAGATCTGCTTGTCCAATGCCCCCATCACAGAATACAAAGATGGGATTTATGTCGGATTATATATGAGGGCATTAATCCAGCGACAAAGCAGATGCTTGAAACAATGTGTCAATGCAATTTCATGTCTAAAGATGACGGTGAAGCATGGAAATATCTGGAAGACCTTGCTGAACACACATTGCAGTGGGAAAGCGTTATACCACCTTCAACTAAGGGAGGTATTCACCAGCTCGATGTTTCTATCGCAGTAAAAGCCGAAATGGCAGCGATACAGAAGAAACTCGACGCTATCGAAAACAAGTTCTCATCTTTCTCCCTAAATCAGGCCACGCTTCCTAAGACCGTCTGTGGTTGCTGTTCGGATCCTTCACACTTAACGGAAGAATGTCCTATGAATGCATCGTTTCAAGCTAATGCTGCTTTTCAGCAGCGACCTAGAAACGACCCTTATTCTTCCACATACAATCAAGAATGGAGGAATCATCCTAACTTTGCTTGGAATCAAAAACAACAAAGCAATTATCAAAGGCCTCCTCCATAGCAACCATAACCACAGAATCAGCTCCCCTTTCAGTCACAAAATTTCCAAAATCCGGCCAACATTTCCACAGCACAAGTGGCCGGTACTGACAACTCACTTGCACAAACTTTGGATATGTTCATGAAACAATCCATGCAATTTTCGGCTGAGATGAAGTCTTCTATTGATACCCTAACGAAAAACTCCTCCTCCCATGGTGAGAGTATCAAATCAATAGAAAACCAAATCGCATAGTTAAACGCCGCAATGAGTGCGAGAGAGAAAGGGAAACTCCCATCTCAACCCCTACCGAATCCTGGCCATTCACAAAGTCATAATGTGAATGCCATTACTACGTTGAGATCGGGGAGAGTGCTGAATAACCGAGTGGGTGAGCAATTTGATGATAGTGACACATTTGATTTCTTCTTCTTCCCCTAATTCGTCTAGTCTCCCACCTTCACCCGAGTCTATTCTCCGTTTTTCCCAAGGCTCGAACCCTTCGCCCATTTCTCCAAATCTATCTAAATCGATTCCCACTCCAGTTTTGGGATCGAATCCGTCCCCACAATCTTCTCCAATGTTGGACCAAACCCTTATTGATAAAGCACCTTATCCAAACAGGCTAAGGGGCAACAGACCAAGTCCACAAATGGAGAAGATTGTGGAAATTTTTAAGCAAGTTAACATAAACATTCCTCTCCTATATGCTATTCAACAAGTTCCGTCATATGCGAAAATCCTAAAGGACTTGTGCACTAGGAAGAGAAAAGTTTAAGTACCTAAAAAAGTTTTCCTTACGAGTAATGTGAGCACTGCTTTTACACAACAACTACCCAAGAAACGAAAGGACCCCGGAAGTCCTACAATTTCAATTTCTATTGGGGTAAAAATATCAATCGTGCTCTACTCGATTTAGGTGCTAGTGTTAACTTGCTTCCGTATTCTGTTTATGAGCAATTAGGGATCGGAGAGTTAAAACCTGCGCATTGCACTCTTCAGATGGCCGATCGATCTATCACCCAACCTAGGGGTGAGCTAGAGGATGTGTTAATCAAAGTCGGGGAATTCATATTCCCTATGGACTTTATCGTTATTGATACACAACCTGTGGCAAACCCACGCAATCAAATCCCGGTGATACTCGGTCGACCCTTTTTGGCCACTTCCAACGCAGTAATCAATTGTAGAAACGGCTCTATGACCCTATCCTTTGGAAAGAAGTCAATTGAGCTTAACATTTACAAGTTGGGAAGTGAACCCTCCGAACCCTATGCTCATGTGTGTTCTGTCGAATTAATAGATGTCGACAGCAGCGAATTTGATCAACCTCATGATACTGACTCTTTTCATATGTTGTTGCTTGATACGGACTCTTCCACCGAGTTGTCCGGATCAACATCTAACACTGATGAGGAACTTTTTATAGAGTCTGACGATTACCCCATTTTTTCTGATGACATTATTCTTCGGGGTATCGATGAAAGTTTTGAGGAAATTTTCGCTGATGAACTCGCATTTTTACAAGACACGGGTGTTGAGATGAATCAACTCCAAGATGAAGAAATTGTACCTCCACCCCCTCTTTTGGACAATCATGATAATGCGAGTAGTCCATCATCACTATCACTGTGTCGTCTCTCCAAATTGAGACGCAATCCTTTTCCATCACACCTCTTATCACCTCCTCACTTCTTCACGTCGAAAGGTGACATGTTCTTCCACCAACCTTGGTGCTTCATTGATAAAATTTTTGAATGGTTGGTGTTGACATTTGGTCTTTGTAAGGCTTTACTTTGACCAATAACTTTACCCCCCAATGATTTTAATTGCTTAACATTATTTAACTCAAGTTTGGGGGGGGGTTGGTATATTTTGGCTCTTGAAAGAAAATGATTTTTACAAATTTGTGAGCCTAAAATAAGTTTGGGGGAGGATTTTCACTTTCATATATTCTTGCCCCCATTAATAATTTCCTCCCAAGTCTACAGGTTTTTGAGCTTAACGGATGACATCAGTGAGGACACTGCTGTAAACAGGTTTGGGGGAGGTTTGTGCTTATACTCTGCATTATACTATATTTAAGCACAAATTTTTTTTTGATAATAAAAGAGTAGAAAGTGAAAAATTACATCCAAAAGATACGAATAGTTTAAGAAAACCAAGAAAATTAGAAGTTTTCTTAAACGAACTGGTAATAAGTAGTTATGAGCTGTTGTCCCAGGGGTTAGTAAGATGAAGGAAGTCACTAATCTGAGGATAAAAATAAGTCTGAAAAATAGTTTCTATTCTGGAAGCCAAACATTTGAATGTTGATACCCTACTATTTGCACTTACACACGTCTTGAAACTCGGGATAGTAGAGGATACCTTGAAATGCTCTTGTCTAAAAGCCAAAGTATGAAGGAAATGAGAAAAAATGAAGAAAATATAAAAATGGTGAAAAGAAAAAAATGAACACTGGTTTTGTTATCGCCAAGGCAGCAATAAAAAAATATAGCGAGGGTGCCTCTTCACTTAGTGCCCTAAGGCCAACTGGTCTGGGAGTCACTGCTAAGCCTTAGGTGGTGTAAGACGAGGAAAATATTATCACCGAATCAGCAAGCACATGAGTAATCGGTCGGTTAGTACCTCAAGAAGAATTAACGGTCGCATGAAAATGTGTGAGCAAATCTAAATATTCATTAAGTTAAAAAGTACTGAGGTGGATGGACAAGAGTATGATAGCTTGAATTGAATTCTCCGAGTGTAGGGATGTTCTTTACACACACGTGGGGTTATATGATCAATGTTTGGATGAAAGGTAGGAATGAAGAATAAAGACGATGTTTTATTGAGGGATGATGTGATTTCTAACATTTTTTCATGACTATTAAGATAGGGCTCATAACAACTGAAAAGCTAGTGTAGTTGGAAACTCTTATTTTCGAAGCCTTTCTTTTATGGTTCTTATCTTTATATGTAAATTTCACCATCTCTCTTTTGTTATAGGATTTTGTGGGTGTAATCCGCTGAAAACCCTCAGGAGACAACACTCCTCCTATTAGGGACACCTAGAGGTTTAACGGCTTGTTGCACGTGCTCAGTGCAATCGTGTTGCCTATGAAAGTGTGCTTAGTTTTCTCCTTTCTTTTTCTCCTCTTAAATAAACTAGCTTGCTCGGGACGATCAAAGATAAGTTTGGGGGTATTTGTTCAGTTGATAAAACTGCACATTTGTTATTACATTTTTCCTACCATTTTCATATTAAAAAGGACTTTATTATAATATATTATACATATGAGGGTTTATGTGTAAAAACACCATTTTCCATGTGTTAATATATTTTAATTAGTATTTGGTAGGAAAATGTATGCAAATAAATCTATTGACCAAATCCTAGTAGTACTAAGTCTACTAAATATTATTTGAGATTATTGTGCAGAATTTTCCAAGTTGTTGTGCAGAATTTATCAAACAAATCAAGTTGTTGAAGAAAACTTGCCAAATTAAGAAGCAAAACTTGGGGACCAAGTCTGGAAGCAGCCGAGAGAAGATTTCTGAATTCTGAAGGTGCCTAGGATTGCCAAATGTCACAAGATGCAAGCCCCAAAAATTCTGTCAAGAGATCCTTACCTTTGAGCGCGGATCCGCGGCCAAACCCCCACTTGGACCGCGGATACGCCGCAATTCTAGGGAGTTAGAGCATGAGATTTCTTGGCATGAATCTATGATGAATTTTACCAAGTTTTCAACAAGAAGATTCTGGCTTTGCACTATAAAAGAGCACCGAGAGCCTCTTGGAAAAGTTATCAAGCCGAAGAGATCACGAAGCTCCCGACGCTCACGCATCCAGGCTGATCATCGACTGTTCGACTACCTCCTTAGGAAAGATCGAGAAGCAACTAGTTTGTAATCATTTTCTACGGATTAAAGTGTAGTTTGTTCAAGTCGATTAATAAAGGTAGTTATTTTATTTAATTGTTTTTTACATTATGTTTTCCCTCTCTATCTTTTCATCTTCTTTTCCTAACATGCGCGAGTAATTCTCCGCTTGTTAGGGTTCGTAGGATTAGGGTAGGCTAATGGACGATGAACATCTCTAAACCCTTTTTAAGTCCTATAAAGTTTATGAACTTTATCAAAAGAATCATTAACATCCTAATTGGGCGCGCTAACAATTCTTTGCTAGTTCCGACCGCGATTAGCGATTAGATTAATGATTGTTTTGGTAAAGGCTAGATATGAACGGAGTTCCGTGTCGAGATAAGGGTTAAGAGTGGGATTCCTTTTCCCTCCAGAAACCCTAATCTACACGCATCACCGTCGTTCTAGTTATAAATCTATTAAAGGATAAAAAGGGTAACTTTTAATTAATCGTCCATAACTACTAAATCCTAACGAACCCTGCAAGCCCTCTTATTATATTAACTGCATCCCTAAAATAATCTAGATCTATATTTTTGCATTCTTGCTTAATGTAGATCTAGAAACCATTCTACAATATTCTTATTTCTTCCTCCTTTCTCAACACATCTAAAGTAAGAGTAAAAGATTCAACGTTTCCCTGAGGACGACTTGTACTCATCTCGGTCTAGCTACACGCGACACCGTTATTGATTGCGGTTAACTACAAACAAACTCACTTTTTCGTGTCAATCAACGGTCGACGCTCTGGCCCGGAGCGATTTGGTTCCCGATTTGTGGGAAGCCTGCACTGCCCTTTTTACGACATGGACGGTCGACGCCCTGACCCAGAGCGATTTGGTTCCCGATTTGTGGGAAGCCTGCACTGCTCTTTTTACGACATGGACGGTCGATGCTTGACACGTCTCCGAGATGGAGTATCCATGGTAGACGTTACCCTGGCCCAGAGCGATCTGGTTCCCGATTTGTAGGAAGCCTGCACCGCCATTTTTACGACATGGACGGTCGACGCTTGACGCGTCTCCGAGACGGAGTGTCCGTGGTAGACGTTACCCTGGCCCGAAACGATCTAGTTCCCGATTTATGGGAAGCCTGCACTGCCCTTTTTATGACATGGACGGTCGATGCCCTGACCCGGAGCGATTTGGTTCTCGATTTGTGGGAAGCCTGCACTGCCCTTTTTATCATATGGACGGTCGACGCCGTGACCCGAAGCAATTTGGTTCCCGATTTATGGGAAGCCTACACTGCCCTTTTTACGATATGGACGGTCGATACTTGACGCGTCTGCGAGACGGAGTGTCCGTGGTAGACGTTACCTTGGCCCGGAGCGATCTGGTTCCCGATTTGTGGGAAGACTGCACTGCCCCTTTTACGACATGGACGGTCGACGCTTGACGCGTCTCCGAGACGGAGTGTCCGTGGTAAATGTTACCCTGGCCCGGAGCGATCTGGTTCCCGATTTTTGGGAAGCCTGCACTGTCCATTTTACGACATGGACGGTCGACGCCCTAACCCGGAGCGATTTGGTTCCTGATTTGTGGGAAGCCTGCACTGCCCTTTTTACGACATGGACGATCGACGCCCTGACCCGGAGCGATTTGGTTCCCGATTTGTGGGAAGCTTGCACTACCCTTTTTATGACATGGACGGTCGATGCCCTTTTTGACTTGCTCTACCTCTTGCAGTGTCAGGGGTGATCTTGACTTGCTCCGCTTCTTGCGGTGTCGAGATTGTATTCTGACTTGCTCCGCTTTCTGCGGTGTCGGGGTTGAAGTTGACTTGTTTATTGTGATTTGGGTTGACATAGCATCGCTACACTAAAATATGGTACCGGGAGTGAATCATCATCTGTCTTTGAGAGGATTTGGGGATTTTGGTTTTTGTTTGGCATCAGTATCGCTACATTAGAATATGGTACCAGGAGCGAATTATCATTTGCGTTTTCTTATTAGAAAGCGATGGCTTAGGAGACAGGTTTTAGGTCCCTATCACCTAAGACTTTTCAATTTTGTGAGCCATAAGGGTCTCACAAAACATTTTCTCCCTACGGGTCGTATGGATCCCGTAGGTGTATTTTCTCCTTAGGAGTCGTGGGGACTCCCAAGTGTGTTGCTCCTTTGTGAGTCGTAAGGATCTCACGCGGGAATTTTCTCCTCACAAAGTCGAGAGGATTTTGCGAGTGCATTTGATCTCTTTTTCACGAGTTTGCGCCGTTTCAGGTTTTCACAAACTCGCCTGCAGTCCTGCTGTTTTTACTCACGGAGCCCTTTCGGGTTTTCATCCGTGCCCATTTTGCTTGTGGACATACCTCCCTTTTTTTTTGAATCTTCACTGCCGGTAGGACTTTGAATGTGGTCTCGCCGGTAGGACTTGGGAGAGATTGGGATTGTTTTACGTCCGTGGATTGTATACTGTTTTGCAGGATGTATGATCCAGACCATAGGGGCGGAAAAATTTTGGAACTTTGTCGGCGTCTGCATCGCTGCACTGGAATATGGTACCAGGAGCGACTCATCATTCGCCGTTGGGGTATGGGATTTGGAATTTGGTTGGCGTCTGCATCGCTGCACTGGAATATGGTACCAGGAGCGACTCATCATTCGCCACTTAGGGCATGGGGTTTGGAATTCGGTTGGCGTCTGCATCGCTGCACTGGAATATGGTACCAGGAGCGACTCATCATTCGCCACTTGGGGTATGGGTTTTGGAATTTGGTTAGCATCTGCATCGCGGCACTGGAATATGGTACCAGGAACGACTCATCATTCGCCATTGGGAATTTGAGTTTTGGATGGCGTCTACATCGCTGCACTGGAATATGGTACCAGGAGTGACTCATCATTTGTCGTTGGGATTTGAGAAATTTGGAATTTTGGTTGGTGTCTACATCGCTGCACTGGAATATGGTACCAGGAGCGACTCATCATTCGCCGTTGCCAATTGGGAAGCGATGGCTTAGGAGATAGGTTTAGATCCCTATCACCTAAGGCTTTTCAATTTTATGGGCCATAAGGGTCCCATAAAAGCATTTTCTCCCTACGAGTCGTAAGGATCCCGTAGGTGCATTTTCTCCTTAGGAGTCGTGAGGACCCCCAAGTGTGTTTTTTCTTTGTGAGTCGTAAGGTTCCCACGAAGGTTTGTTCTCCTCATGCATCGTGAGGACACATGAGTGGGTCTTTGTTCATATCATATTCTTGCATTATTATATTCCCCATTCTTATGCATTTTACAATAAAACAGGTGCTTTTGACCCATGTCTGCTACATAGTACAGGTTACAGGTTCTTGAAGCGAAAACAGTGAAAAGGACAAAAGATGATACAAAAGAGGGACTTTTGACCAACAAATAGAAGGATCTTAGTCAAGCCTAGATGAAGAACAGTTCACAATGTACAAGGCAACGCAAGGTCTAAGATTACAAAGCGAACGGTTAAAAGTCCACTACAATTATTCACTCGGAAATCTGGAAGAAATCTAGAAGCCCATTTGAGAAAAGTACTAAAGAAGCAGGAATTACAAGTCAACAGAAGCCAGCCCACAAAATTCCAGATGATGAGCCAACCAATGGGCCGCGGAACCGCGGCCCAACCCCTACTCCCGCCGCGGTTCCGCGGCCGTGCGACACACGTAGGAAATAAATTTTTTACCAAAATGAAGAGGCGGCGCCGACTAGTCTTCCTAGGGGTATTCTTGTAAAAGCACACATGCGGCAGTTGTAAACCTAGGGTTTTCTATGTCTTATAAATAGAGACCCAATTCATTGTATTTTCTCATGCCTCTATTCATCAATAAAATTTCAGATTTGTTTTGAAGTTTGGAGAGCATCAATCGTAAGTAGGTTTATTTTTTTGCCCTAGTTTTAGTTTTAATTTCTGCCCTAGGTAATTTCTCTTCTTGCCCTAGTTTAATCTAGTTTAGAATTTCTTTTAATCTGTAGAAGATCTTTCATCTCTTAAATCAAAACAAAATAAAAATTATGTCTTTCTTAGATCCCTCAATGAGCGAGTAGTTTCCTCGCTTGTTAGAGTTAGGAATAGGGAAGGGTTTGAGAGATGAAGATCTCTCATCTCTTTCTTTGCCAATCTCTTATGAACAATTAGGACTCCATGCATACTTTCATCTTCCGCTCCCTACGGCACTCTACCCATGAGGTAGCGGTGATACCGTAGTATAAAAGACCGGATCTGTAAGTTTTCCATAGAGGTTAGGGTAAAAGATTAAGAAAGGAAGGACAATGATCTAGAGGAAGAAATATCTTCCCAATTATCCTAATCCCCTTTATTAATATTTACCATAACTCCTAATATGATATCTAATTTAAGGCAATGGAAAGAGGTGTAGATCTTTATTTACCAAACTTTACCTAAACCTAATCCTAGCAAGTTTCCTAATCCTAGTATAACACAACTTAGTTTTTAGATTTAATTAAAAGATCCAACACCCTTTGGAATTAGCTCGTAAGAACATTTAGAAGATTTACAACATCCCTGTAGACCGACCCGTATTCACCGGCTAGCTACCAAGCGACACCGTTCTTGATTGCGGTAATATTATTTTTGATCGATAAAATATCTTCCAAATCAAATGGCGCCGTTGCCGGGGATGGTGTAAAATTTCCTTTTTGTAATTTCGGGTTAATCTAAAATATAAAAACCATAAAAATTGAAAAAAAAAAAAAATTCTATCATCTTTTATTGTTTGAAGGGTTTCTTTTGTGAATCTTTGCAGGATTGACGGATCTGGAAAATCCAGGGTACGAAACAGAAAAAGGTAGATCAAAACAGTAGGGATTTAGAACAACAGAATAGTAGAAAAATTCCAGAGCTCTGAAGCCGCCGTGCCGCCGCCTTTCTGCGGCCGTAACCTAGCTCCCACAGTGGAACCGAAATTTTGTCGGTTTGTTTCCTCATTCTCCCCTCTGCAAATCCCCATATATCTTTTGCCAAATCTTCTGCAGGATTCTTTGCGCTAAAAAATCTTCTCCCTTCCAATAATTGATTTTTTGCAGGATTCTTTGCGCCGCGCTTAAAAGAAAATTGATTGCAAGTGATTTACTGCTTTGCATATTTTAATCGGACTTTAAGGGGCTTTTGACCAATTCAGATTGGGTGGGGATTTCATCACCCTTCTCAGGACCCCAGAAATCACTTAAAACATTTGCATTGACCATTCTTAATTAAAAAATACTAGACTCAGCCCTAAGGACGTCGCGCTCAATAGGACAGAGGACTAGTTATAGGCATCGGCCGTTTATCCTAACCTGACTTTGCGGTGTCTAGGCAAGTGTGTCTATGGCAAGTGGTTACTTAATTAGGACCGCTACTTATAGCGGGGAGCCTCCCACTTACCTGGCACTTACCTGGCCGCAATTGGCGGTGAAGAGGCGGTTTGAGGTTCTATTTCTAGCCTTTTGGAACAGTTAGGAGCTGTCTAGCTGACCTAGGTGACCCTAGATCTAGGCCTGATTGTGCATTTGTGGTTGATTGCATTTGTGTCAAAAGTCTCTTTTTAAAATCTTTTTGCAAAAGCCCATATAAAAAGAAAAGGAAAAATCTTTTCAAAAAATTGCAACTTGTCGCTAAAGAAATCTTTGCACTCACTTACACCACTTCTTCTCATTGACGTTCTCTTACCTCCACATTCTGTCTTTCACTTTTTGACTACACTACCCCTTTAGTGTATGTCCGGTTGGACTAGGGACACTAGTGCCCGATTAGTCCGTGTTTCGTTGGTACCGATCGACAAACCTTTCGACTCCGAAGTCGAAATCCTTTCCACTTCTTCACTTTCACCTTCATATTCTTCTTCCGAAAGTATGTCGGGATACAATCCTAACAATACCTTACCGACGGGAATGATTCCACCTCCGTTAGGTGCGAATAACCTGAATCACCCGCCTGTTGAAGCGCCCACACGAGTCGCGCTCCAGGATCTTTTCTACCCCATCCGCACTGCCGTACCTACTTGTCTTTCACTCCCACCGGCAAATGGGGACAATTTTGAGATCAAACCTCACTTCATCAATATGCTGCCCAAGTTTCATGGTTTGGAATCTGAAGATGCATATATCTTTATCAACAAATTCCAAAACGTTTGCGCTATGATGAAAACAACCCAATTATCCGACGATGCTATAAGGCTAAGGGTCATTCCTTTCACCTTATGTGACTTAGCCGAGAAGTGGCTATACAGCACCGCGTCGCATTCAATTAAGAATTGGGAAGAGTATGTGAAAGCCTTTCTTAAAAAGTTCTATCCTCATCACAAAACTGCTAGAATCCGTAATGAGATTATACAATTTTCCCAGCTTCCTTCCGAACCATTTTGGAAGTGTTTTGAAAGATTCAAAGACCTACTCGTTCAATGCCCTCACCATGGGATCGAAAATTGGCAACTTTGCCAAACATTATACGAGGGATTGAACCCAGCAACGAAACAGTTGCCAGAAACCATTTTTTAAGGTCACTTTCTATCCAAATCTAGTGAGGAAGCGTGGCAGTTTCTTGAGGACCTTAGTGAACAAACAATTCAGTGGGAGAGCACCAAGACCACATCATCTTCTTCTATTGGTCAGTCTAGGGCAGGCATACATCACTTAGATATGTCGATTGCTATGAAGGCCGAGATGGCCGCTCTTACGAAAAAGCTAGAAGCGATTGAGACCAAAATCTCATCGCCTTCTCCTGCCCCTGTTGTGCCTCCACGAACTGTTTGTGCTTGTTGTTCGGATCCATCATATCTCACCGAAGAGTGTCCTTACAATTCATCTACTCAAGGACATGATCAAGTCAATGCTGCCTTTCAGCAACGGCAAAGAAATGATCCATACTCTTCGACATACAATCCGGGTTGGAAGAGTCACCCAAATTTCGCTTGGAACCAAAATCAACAATTCCAAGGAAACAACAATTTTCAAAGGCCTTCTCCTTCACAACAACAAGCACCTCCACAAACTCAATTTCAACAACCTTTCCAACAGCAACCTTACCCTAATCAAGTGAACAATTTTGTGCCTAACACTTCTTACCAGCCAAACAATTTTGTTCCACCTCAGAATGACAAGGTTAGCTCGCTCGAAAGAAGTTTAGATGCATTCCTAAAGCAATCTACACAATCCGCAGCGAGATTAGAAACTTCTATTCAATCTTTGGTGCAAAATAGTGCCTCACACGATCAAAGCATCAAATCTATTGAGGCACAAATTGCACAACTCAATGCTGCGTTGAAAGAGCGAGAAAAAGGAATGCTTCCGTCTCAACCACTGCCAAATCCCGGTCACGCACATGTTGCATATGAACAGCAGAATCATAACGTAAATGCTGTGACCACGTTGAGATCCGGAAAAGTGTTGCAAAACAATGTGGGTATTAACCATGACACCCCTGCCGGTGGTCCTTCTTCATCTTCTTCACCTTCTTCTTCTTCTTCTTCTTCGTTAGAGCCTATTCTCCATTCTTCACATGGCTCTACTTCTTCTAGCTCAAACGGACCCACTTCTCACAACACGAACACATCTACACGGGGATCCGTTCCAACTCAACAATCTGATCCGCAAAAACTGGACTCAACAAGTTTTCAAAATGTTCCTTTTCCAAACCGGTTGAGATCCAATAAACCAACTCCACAGATGGAGAAGATTGTAGAGTTGTTCAAACAGGTTAGCATAAACATCCCTCTCTTGGATGCAATCTAACAAGTTCCTTCATATGCAAAAATCTTAAAGGACTTATGCACTAAAAAGAGGAAGTCACAAGTACCAAAGAAAGTTTTCGTGGCTAATGCTGTTAGCGATGCTCTTGTCCAATCTTTACCCCAAAAGCACAAGGACCCCGGTTGTCCTACTATTTCGATAACAATTGGGGACAAGAACATCAATAGAGCACTATTAGATCTTGGTGCTAGTGTCAATTTGCTACCTTATTCTGTGTACGAGAAATTAGGCGTTGGAGAGTTTAAGCCCACTCATTGCACTCTCCAAATGGCCGACCGATCCATCACCCACCCGAGGGGAGAGTTGGAGGATGTGTTAATTAGAGTAGGGGATTTCATTTTCCCTGTTGACTTTATTATTATGGATACACAACCTGTCGCTAACCCCCGGAGTCAAATTCCGGTGATACTTGGTCGACCGTTCCTTGCGACTTCTAACGCGGTGATCAATTGTCGTAACGGTTCAATGAATCTATCTTTTGGCAATATGACAATTGAACTCAATATTTTTAAGTTGGGAAATCAGCCTTGCGAGCCTAATTCTAGCATACTTGATGTTTGCTCGATCAATGAGATCGCGGAGGAGGACCGTGAGTTCGAAAATTTTATGTTTGATCACAGCAGTGTCGACGCCACTAGTGCGTTCCTCCTAGAATCCGACACAGCTTTCACGGCGGACAACGATTATGAGTGTTTCACCTTTGTAGACGATTTTGAAGACTCACCACCCGAGTTTGAGTCTTTTGCTTTTTCGAATGAGTTAGTTGAACCATCCGACTCGGTTGCGTACACTCGATTTGAACCTTTGATGGAATCCTTCGAGTTTGAAACAGTTACTCCATTGTTACCATCTATTGTTTCACCTCCTAAACTCGAACTAAAGCTATTGCCATCACACCTAAAATATGCTTATCTAGGTGATAATGAGACCTTACCCATTATCATATCGGCCTCTCTAGCTCTCGAGCAAGAGAAGGCCCTTTTAATGGTCTTACAAAATAATCGGCAAGCTTTTGGCTGGTCTATGGAGGACATCAAGAGGATTAGTCCCCTCATAGTCGAACATCATATACACTAGATGGATGATGCCAAGCCAGTAAGGAATCCACAAAGACGCCTCAACCTTATTATGAAAGAGGCTGTCAAGAAGGAGATTGTTAAATGTCTTAATAGTGGTATCATTTACCCTATCTCGGATAGCCAATGGGTTAGCCCCATTCATGTTGTGCCAAAGAAATCGGGCATCACGGTCATTACCAATGAGGCAAATGAGTTAATTCCTACTCGCACCCAAACTGGGTGGCGAGTTTGCATCGACTATCGAAAACTCAATGCCGCGACAAGGAAGGACCACTTTCCTTTACCTTTTATTGACTAAATGCTAGAACGATTAGCTGGGCATGAGTTCTACTGCTTTTTAGATGGCTATTCCGGCTATAACCAAGTCCCCATAACCAAAGAGGATCAAGACAAGACCACATTTTCTTGTCCCATTGGCACTTTTGCTTATCGTCGCATGCCCTTTGGGTTATGCAATGCACCCGCTACATTTCAGCGGTGTATGATGGGGATCTTTTCAGACATGGTTGAAAAGTTTTTGGAGATCTTTATGGATGATTTCTCCATTTTTGGTGACTCCTTCGACGAGTGTTTGCTACACCTTGACGCAGTTCTTACCCACTGTAGGGATAAGAATCTAACTTTGAATTGGGAGAAGTGCCAGTTTATGGTACGAGAAGGCATTGTCTTAGGACATGTCATCTCGCAAAACGGCAAAGAGGTTGATAAAGCCAAAATTGAGGTCATTTCTAATCTTCCTCCTCCTAAATGCGTCAAAGACATCCGAGCTTTCCTTGGCCACGCCGGTTTTTATAGACTGTTCATCAAGGATTTTAGCAAGATTGCTAGACCGTTGATTCTTTTATTGGCCAAGGACACAACATTTGATTTTGACTCAACTTGCATGGAAGCGTTCGAGTCATTGAAACACTCTCTCATTTCTGCGCCCATTCTTTCATCTCCACACTGGACGCATCCCTTCGAAATTATGTGCGACGTATCAGATTTTGCCATTGGTGCCGTTCTTGGACAACACATTAATAAGATGCCGCACGTGATTTATTACGCCAGCCGTACATTAAATGAGGCCCAACTAAACTACACAACAACAGAAAAAGAGTTTTTAGCAGTTGTGTTTGCACTTGAAAAATTTCGGCCATATTTAATCGGCTCTCCAGTTATTGTCTATACGGACCATTCAGCTCTTCGCCACCTTTTTGCAAAGAAGGATGCTAAATCGAGGCTAATACGTTGGATCCTCTTGCTACAAGAGTTTGACCTTGTCATAAGGGACAAAAGAGGATGTGAAAACGTAGTGGCCGATCACCTTTCACGACTTCCTTCTTCGCCTACACTTGAACTTCCAATCAAAGATGTTTTTCCCGATGAACAACTCTTAACCGTTTCTTTCGAACCATGGTTCGCTGATATAGTAAACTACTTAGCCACCGGCTTGATACCTAAAGATTGGTCGAAACAGGATAAACTTCGATTCTTGTCCCAAGCAAAGCATTTTTACTGGGATGAACCTTATCTTTTTAAATACTGTTCCGACCAAATCATTCGTCGGTGTGTACCGGAAAACGAGTTTAAGAGTGTGCTGTCTTTTTGCGACGATCAAGCGTGTGGCGGGCACTTCGGCCCAAAGAAGACAGCCGAGAAAATCTTGCAGTGTGGTTTCTATTGGCCACGACTCTTTAAGGATGCATATGAATACTGCAAGACTTGCTCCCGGTGCCAACACTTGGGCCGGATATCGCGGAGAAACAAAATGCCGCTCCAACCAATTTTGGTTGTGGATATTTTTGATGTTTGGGAAATAGACTTCATGGGACCATTTCCCAATTCTTTTGGGAATGTTTATATTCTTTTGGCTGTTGACTACGTTTCAAAGTGGGTCGAGGCTGTGCCTTGCCGAATGAATGACAATAAGGTTGTCGTTCGATTTCTTAAAGAACACATCTTTTCTCGATTTGGGCACCCTCGAGCAATAATAAGTGATAATGGTTCTCACTTTTGCAATAGGACTTTTGAGTCCTTAATGCGCAAATATTCTATTATCCACAAGCTGTCAACGCCATACCATCCCCAAACATGTGGGCAAGCCGAGGTTTCGAATCGGCAAATCAAGCAAATCTTGGAGAAAACGGTTTCTAAAAACTGTAAAGATTGGTCACTCAAACTGATCGATGCACTATGGGCTTTCCGTACTGCATACAAGACCGATCTTGGCACGTCTCCATACCGGCTTGTTTACGGGAAGGCTTGCCACCTCCCAGTAGAGATTGAGCATAAGGCATTTTGGGCTATCAAAGAGTTGAATTTATCATTAGGAGATGCAGGCAGCAATCGAAAGCTGCAATTAAATGAACTAGAAGAGCTGCGGGATGAGGCTTATGATAATGCTGTAATTGCTAAAAACCGAACTAAGGTGTTCCACGATAAACACCTTCTGTGAAAAACGTTTAAATCTGGTCAACAAGTTTTACTCTATGACACTCGGTTACATTATCACCCCGGCAAGCTCCGTTCTAGGTGGAAAGGACCTTTTGTAGTTCGCACCGTTTATCCGCACGGTGCGGTCGATCTTGAAAATCCGGAAGACGGTACTTTATTCAAAGTAAATGGACATCGATTGAAATCATTCTTCACAGCGGACCATTCGGAGGAGCTCCTGTTTTTACAGGAGCCGATTTACATCGATTAAATCTCCTCCACTTTCACCCCCGAATTTTCAATCAATTTTTCCAAAACTTTATTTCAAATAAGTTTGGGGGTGTGTATCATTTGTAAATATGTTAATAAACAGGAAATTGCAGACATTATCGACCCGCTTGGTGCAGCATGACAGTGAGGACACTGTCCAGTTTAAGTTTGGGGGTATGCTCAGTAAGTTTTCATCCTTCGCATTCATATGTATATTTTTGCATTTGCATCTTTATATAAAAATCATAAAAATTGAAAAAATTTGAAAAAGGAAAAAAAAATAGGAAAAGAAAAACCCATAAAAAATTGAAAATTTCAAAAAAAATTATAAAAATTAATGTATTCAATTTTGGCCGTATTTGACTTAAATTTGACAAATAGGTTAACTGGCTAGGAACAACTAGATCTTAGATTTAGTAAATTAAAAACCCTAAAAATAACCTTCCTTAAAGTTTAACGGTAGAAAGTATATGTCTTTGTAGCTTATTTAGAAATAGGCAAATTTTGAGTCTACTTCTTGGGCTAAGTCAAAACAAAGGAAAAATATTGATATTTTTATTAGAGTATAAGTTTGAAAAATAATTCCTAGCTTAAGTCTAGATTCTGAAAATATATACCCTACAAATTGCACAAACACGCACCTTGAAGCTTGGAATAGTAGAAGAGACCTTGAAATGCTCTTGTCTAAAGTCCTTAGTACGAAAAAATAAAAATATACAAGTGTGAATAAAGAAAAAAAAATGAACACTGGTTTTTGTGATTACTTAAGGCTAAAAAAATAGAAAAATATTTAGCGAGGGTGCTTCATCACCTAGTGCCTTAGACCAATTGGTTTGGGAGTCACTGCTAAAGCCTTGGGTATCACAAGACTAGGAAGTACGCTTAAAGTGCAAACGCATCTTGTAATCGGTTGTTGGTACCTCAAGAAGTATTAAAGGTCGCATGAAGGATGTGTAAGCAAAATTCAATTAAAAATTCACCAATTAAGAAGTGCTTTGGACAACGGACAAGAGTATGATTGCTTGATTTGAATTTCCAAGTGTAGGGGTGATTTATACACACACGTGGGGACATGTGATTGAAGTTTAGATGACAGAAAGGAGTGAAGAATAGAACTTGTATCTTTAGTAAAGTTGATAAAAATTCCTAAGTGGAGATGGAACCCTAGAAGGAAAACTTAAGAAATGCCGAAAGCTAAGTAGGTCTGCAGAACATATATAATCTTAAGTTAAATGATGAGAAAGTGTGAAGAATATGGGTGGATAATTTACAAGTCAACGATAATAGAATTCCTTGTTAGAAAACCTAATTGGAGAACAAAAGTCGAAAAGCCGAATTGATAGGATTTTGTGGGTAGTATTCGCTGAAAACCCTCAGCAGACAACACTCCTCCTACTAGGGACACCTAGAGGTTTAACGGCTTGTTGCACGAGCTCAGTGCAATCGCGATTCCCTGCGAAAGTGCGGTTAGGTTTTTTGTCATGAATAAAACTAAGTTTGCTCGAGGACGAGCAAAAGATAAGTTTGGGGGTATTTGTTCATATCATATTCTTGCATTATTATATTCCTCATTCTTATGCATTTTACAATAAAACATGTGCTTTTGACCCATGTCTGCTACATAATACAGGTTACAGGTTCTTGGAGCGAAAACAGTGAAAAGGACAAAAGACGATACAAAAGAGGGACTTTTGACCAACAAATAGAAGGATCTTAGTCAAGCCTATATGAAGAACAGTTCACAATGTACAAGGCAACGCAAGGTCTAAGATTACAAAGCGAACGGTTAAAAGTCCACTACAATTATTCACTGGGAGATCTAGAAGAAACCTAGAAGCCCATTTGAGAAAAGTACTAAAGAAGCAGGAATTACAAGTCAACAGAAGCCAGCCCACAAAATTCCAGATGATGAGCCAACCAATGGGCCACGGCCCAACCCTTACTCCCGCCGCGGTTCCGCGGCCGTGCGACGCATGTAGGAAATAAAATTTTTACCAAAATGAAGAGGCGGCGCCGAGCAGTCTTCCTAGGGGTATTCTTGTAAAAGCACACATGCGGCAATTGTAAACCTAGGGTTTTCTATGTCCTATAAATAGAGACCCAATTCATTGTATTTTCTCATGCCTCTATTCATCAATAAAATTTCAGATTTGTTTTGAAGTTTGGAGAGCATCAATCGTAAGTAGGTTTATTTTTCTGCCCTAGTTTTAGTTTTAATTTCTGCCCTAAGTAATTTCTCTTCTTGCCCTAGTTTAATCTAGTTTAGAATTTCTTTTAATATGTAGTAGATCTTTCATCTCTTAAATCAAAACAAAATAAAAATTATGTCTTTCTTAGATCTCTCAATGAGCGAGTAGTTTCCTCGCTTGTTAGGGTTAGGAATAGGGAAGGGTTTGAGAGATGAAGATCTCTCATCTCTTTCTTTGCCAATCTCTTATGAACAATTAGGACTCCATGCATACTTTCATCTTCTGCTCTCTACGGCACTCTACCCACGAGGTAGCGGTGATACCGTAGTATAAAAGACCGGATCTGTAAGTTTTCCATGGAGGTTAGGGTAAAAGATTAAGAAAGGAAGGACAAGGATCTAGAGGAAGAAACATCTTCCCAATCATCCTAATCCCCTTTATTAATATTTACCATAACCCCTAATATGATATCTAATTTAAGGTATTGGAAAGAGGTGTAGATCTTTATTTACCAAACTTTACCTAAACCTAATCCTAGTAAGTTTCCTAATCCTAGTATAACACAACTTAGTTTTTAGATTTAATTAAAAGATCCAACACCCTTTGGAATTAGCTCGTAAGAACATTTAGGAGATTTACAACATCCCTGTAGACCGACCCGTATTCACCGGCTAGCTACCAAGCGACGCCGTTCTTGATTGCGGTAATATTATTTTTGATCGATAAAATATCTTCCAAATCAGTCTTCCCAATGGAGTATAATTCTAAGGGCGGAGACCGGCCGCGTAACTGGTGACTACGGTGTGGCATGGGTATGATGAGAATTATTTTAGCCCGTGGATTATATACGGTAGTCAATTTGGGGACTGGTCGTAGGGCTGGGAGAATTTTGGGAAATTGGATTTTGGTTGGCGTCTGCATCGCTGCACTGGAATATGGTACCAGGAGCGACTCATCATTCGCCGTTATTTATTTATTTTTTATTTTTTATTTTTACCGTGATTGCTCTATCATTTCAGCTTTTCTTATCGCGAAGGTTGCGATTGCCCTATCATTTCGGCTATTTAATCGCGTTCGCCCCATCATTTCGGCTTTTTATTATATATATATATTTGTTTTTTATTTACACATTTTTACATCCCCAGTTTAACAACTTAGAAGTCGATTATTCCCAGTTTAATGACATGGTGGTAAGTTATTACCAGTTTAATGACATGGTGTTCGACTGGTGTTCCTAGTTTAACGACGTGGTGGTCCTTTTTTCTTATCCCAGCTCCTTGAATTTTGATCTTGGCGAAGGTGTGTTGATGACCGTAGCTCTGTGGCTTGCCGATACATCCAAGGACTGTGAGGTTTTTCCAAGCTTGTATTGGTCCTTTGCCTAATCTTTGAAAATACAGCAGTCTTCAATGGTATGACTTACCACCTTATGGTATGGGCAGTATACAGGATTGCCGGTCATATTCATTTCATGTGGCCTCTTCGGAATAGGCAATTGCAGACCGTTGTTTAAGGCTTCCTCGAATATATTGCGGACCTCATCCCTTCTGAAGAAGTACACCTTCTTCTTTCTCTCCATTAGAGTGGGTGCCCTTACTAATGCTGGTCCTTGAGGCCGATTAGTCTTAGGTTCGCCCTTTTCAGATAATAGCACATGTCTGGGAGGATTAGGTTCCCGAAAGGATTCGGTCTCCATTTGTATGAAATCGACGGTTGTAGCTTGACTGTTTGCTAACACGCCTTTAGACAGTTCTATCTTTCCCGTCTTGTATTGCCTTTCGACCTAATCTTTGAAGACGAAGCAGTCCTCAATGGCATGACCTATCACTCTGTGATAGGGGCAATATTTTGGGTCGTCGGTCATATTCGCATCTTGCGGTCTCTTTGATTCTGGCAGTTGTAGACCGTTTCTTAGGGCGTACTTGAATATCTTGTGGACTTTGTCCCTTTTGAAGGAATAGATCTTATCCAGTTTCTCTTTCAGAGGCGATTCCCCTTCGGTGTATGTATCGGAGGGACTGGAGGTTGATCGCGGCCGTTTTTCGCGAAGGCGCTCCGCTCTTAGGTTGAAGGGGGTATCAGTTGGCTGCCTCCGGGTATCAAGCCCTGGCTCATGAAACAAAATTTGATTCTGCTGTAATTGCAATCAGACGACTTGGGTCGCGAGATCTGCCACGATGTTTGCCAATTCGTCGACCTTAGACTGTACCTTGGCTAACTTCTCATCCCTGTCCTGAAGCTGCCTCTGAAGCCATCGGAATAATGCTTGTTCTGTAGTTCCGGTTATGACAACCGGGTCATCCTTATTGCCCGAGCTCAATTCTGCAGGAACCCCAGGCTCTTTTGGCTTATCGGCCTGAGCGAGCTCTTCATCATTTAGACCGAGTTGACGTTGGGTAGCGTCCACCGTATCATCACCCTGGCTATGAAGCATAGGAGGGTTCGTTTCTTCATGTCCGACCATATAGACAGTGTGGACCACATATCCAGCAGACTCTTTATCTTTGGCGGGGTAACCCCGTTCTTGGAGACTCATGAAGCTCAGCCTAGTATGAGCCCTAGCCCTTTTGTTGGCTTTGTATCTGAGCCTTTTCTGCCTTAGCTTCTTGATTTTGAGGGCTTGGCGGGCATCCATTTTCTGTGAAGCCACCTTGAGTCGATTGATAGGGAGCTTAAAGAAGATACCTGATCGAGCAGTTGTCGGGGGTACTGCTAGAGCTTGCCCGAGATGCCCCGTTGCTTCGTTGACGTTGATGGCCTTGCCCCCAGCTGGAGCGATGGAAGTTCGTTTGGAAACGGATTTGTGCTTGGGTAGAGGTGACCTCGCAACCATGACATTCGGCCTTTTCTCTTTTGAGATCGGTTTGTCTGTTACCAGAGCTTGAGGAGCTGGGACGGCGTTAACTGACACGAACATAATAGAGCTAAATGGTAGTAGCGACTCCTCCCATTGTCGCCCGAGACTGGCCGGGAGGACCGTCTTGGCGTCCATCTTCATCGTGTAGGAGATGGGAGCTGCGTCGAGAGCTGAGCTGATCCTTGGAGACATCTTTGCTGCGTCCGAAGACTGCAATTGGAAAACATTAACCTGCACAAAAAAAACATGATTTTAGTACAGGCAATTGATATGTATATTAATTGAGTTCGCATGAAAGCTTAAGCCGAAATATGGGAGGAAAGATAGATCCCACCGGGCGTGCCAGAATCTGTAGAGTGTTTTTCGTCACCCCATTGAGATGGGAATGCGTGCGCGCTTGTCAGGAGTATTACAGATTCCCCCTACCTAGGGCAAGCTGGGGTTTATTAATTATGGGGATCCAAATCTCCGGCAGCCGCGGACTAAGCTGCCGTTAATTACCCCTCGCCTTTGGGGCGAGAGAACCTCCGATTGACGGGTCAAACAGGTCATGCGAACTCAATGTGCAGTGTTGTGCGTTGAAGGGGTTTTGGATATATCGGGGGCCCCGCAGAGTTTTTACGGGGGTCCCGCTACCCGGATAGCGGGCTGGGGGTCAAGGAGGCACGGGATGCGGGGCAGCGCTCTGTTAGAAATTTTTTCTAACGGGGGAGGTGTTTTTATTGTGGAGTACATGTAAAATAAGGGGGAAAAGACGTCCAAAGGACGCGTGAGCGCCAGCGCTTGGGCGCTTGGGTTAGCTCTAGGTGATTGGGTGCTGGCGCTAGCGCTTTGGGCGCTAGCGCCTCATGTGCCCGGCACGTGGGTGCTCGGGCGCTAGCACTTTGGGCGCTAGCGCCTCACGTGCTTGGCACGTGTGCGCTCAGGCGCTAGCGCTTTGTTTGCTCGGGTGCTAGCGCTTTGGGCGCTAGCGAAAGGAGGGGTTTTTTTACCCCAGAAATAAGAGTTAAACTCCAAAAAGAGGATTTTGAGTGGAGTTAAACTCCTGAAGGTCTGGATTAGGAGTTAAACTCCTTTGAGGATTTGGGTCTTGGAATTGAACTCCTTAAAAATCTTCAGAGGTTCTTCTCTCTTAAGCCTGGGATCTTCTCTTGAGCCTTGGATCTTTTCCAAAGTGAGATTTTCGGAGATGGGTCTCCTTCCTCCTCCTCTTTGTTGGCCGGTTCTTGAAGAATAAGTGGGGTGGGATCTGAAAAACTTCCCATTTTTGAGATCTAATGGAAAATCTGAGCTCCTCTTTATGGGTTTTGTGGTGAAAAACTATTTAGTTTTGGAAAAGAAAGAGTAAAACTCTTGATTAAATTCAAAAGAAAGAAAAAGATTTAGAACCTTGAGTAAGGAGAAGGAGGCACAGACCTTGATTTTCTTTTAGAGAGAGAAAAAAAGATCCTTAGATATTTTCATTATCTTTGCTTTTATAGGCTATACACTTTACATATAGCCCCTTGGGCTTTACAAAATGGCATTTTGCCCATCCCATAGCTCATGTGCTATTTCTTTTTGCACTAAGCCATGGGCTTTACAAAAATTTGGCTTTATACCCATTCATGCATAAAAAATTATATCAAAATTATTTATTACATGATTTTTTTATTTCAGCATGGGGGAGGCCGACCGCTTCATGTTCGGGCTCGACTCGGGCATGAGCCCACTTGATCTGGGCCTGTGCCCACCTGGCTTGGGGTTGACCTTGACTTTGCCTTGGTCAACCGGGATGCAATTTTCGACCCCAACAAACATCATATACATTTTATGGATGAAACCAAACCAACTCGAGACCCACAAAGACGGTTGAATTCCGTCATGAAGGAGGCTGTAAAGAAAGAAATCGTCAAGTGCCTAGACAGTGGCATAATTTAACCAATATCTGATAGCCAATGGGTAAGTCCTATTCATGTGGTCCCTAAAAAGTCTGGTATCATGGCCATAACTAATGAGGCTAATGAGTTGATCCAAACACGCACCCAAACTGGATGGCGGGTATATATTGATTATAGAAAACTCAATGCTGCAACGATGAAAGATCACTTCTCTCTACTTTTCATTGACCAAGTATTAGAACGATTAGCCGGGCATGAATACTACTGTTTCTTGGATGGATACTCCGGCTATAACCAGATCCCCATCACCGAAAAGGATCAAGATAAGACAACATTTACTTGTCCTTTCGGTACTTTTGTTTATAGACGCATGCCCTTTGGGGTTATGCAATGCTCCCGCTACATTTCAGCGGTGTATGATGGGGATATTCTCGGACATGGTCGAGAGTTTTCTAGAGATATTTATGGATGTTTTCTCCATATTAAGGGACTCCTTTGAGGAATGCCTTCGTCATCCTGACGCTGTTCTTATCCGCTGTAAGGATAAGAATTTAATTTTGAATTGGGAAAAATGTCATTTCATAGTTCAAGAAGGTATAGTCATAGGACATATCATTTCACGGAAAGGCATGGAGGTAGACAGAGCTAAAATAGATGTCATCCATAACCTTCCTCCTCCCAAATGCGTCAAAGATGTACGATCTTTTCTTGGTCATGCAGGATTTTATAGGAGATTCATTAAGGACTTTAGCAAAATTGCTAGACCCTTAACTCTTCTCTTGGCCAAGAATACAACATTTTACTTCGATTCGGATTGCGAGGCTGCTTTTGAATCACTTAAAAGTTCCCTCACTACACCCCCCTTCTGTCATCTCCGGACTGGAATCACCCGTTTGAGTTTATATGTGATACATCAGATTTTTCTATTGGTGCAGTCTTAGGACATCACATTGATAAGATGCCACATATAATTTACTGTGCAACTAGGACCTTGAACGATGCCCAAATTAATTATACAACTACTAAGAAAGAAATCTTGGCAGTTGTATTTGCATTAGAAAAATTTAGGCCCTACTTGATTGGCTCGTCTATAATGGTTTACACTGATCACTCTGCCCTGTGACATCTTTTATCGAAAAAGGATGCTAAAGCCAGGCTTATACGTTGGATCCTGTTGTTACAAGAGTTTGATCTTGTCATACGAGACAAGAGTGGATGTAAAAACGTAGTAGCCAACCATTTTTCACGCATCTCTTCTTCACCAATGTTGACCTTGCCAATAAACGACTCTTTTCCTGACGAACAGCTCTTGACCTTATCCTGCGAACCTTGGTTCGTGGATATCGTGAATTATCTAGCAACGAGATTTATACCCAGCGATTGATCGAAACAAGACAATCATCAATTTTTATCCCAAGTAAAACATTTTTATTGGGATGAATCTTATTTTTTTAAGTATTGTCCCGATCAAATCATTCACTGATGTGTCCCCAATGATTAATTCAAGAGTGTATTGTCATTTTGCCATGACCAGGCATGTGGCGGTCACTTTGGTCCACGTAAAACGGCGGATAAAGTTTTGCAATGTGACTTTTATTGGCCAACATTATTTAAAGATGCATATGATCATTGCAAAACTTGTCCTCGGTGTCAACACATGGGTCGAATTTTACGGAGAAATGAGATGCCGCTCCAACCTATCTTGGTTATGGAGATATTTGACGTTTGGGAAATTGATTTTATGAGCCCTTTTCCCAAATCTTTTGGGAATTTATATATCTTACTTGCGGTTGATTATATCTCTAAATGGGTGGAAGCAGTACCGTATTGTACTAATGACAACAAGGTTGTTATTAAGTTTCTTAAAGAAAATATTTTTCGCGATTCAGACACCCTCATGTTATAATTAGCGACAACGGGAAACATTTCTGTAATCAGTCTTTCGAGCTTTTGATGCGGAAATATTCAATCAACCGCAAGTTTTCTATGCCCTATCATCTCCAAACGAGCGAGCAAATTGAGATCTCCAATCGAAAGATCAAACAAATTTTAGAGAAAACGGTTTCTAAGAACCGTAAAGATTGATCCACCAAATTGACGGATGCTCTTTGGGCATTCCGCACCGCTTATAAGACTAATCTTGGTATGTTTCTATACCGACTTGTGTTTGGGAAGGCTTGTCACCTTCCTGTCGAGATCGAACATAAAGCAATGTGGGCTATTAAAGAGCTTAACTTTGATTTTGATCAAACTTGCAGCTATCGAAAGCTGCAATTAAATGAGCTAAGCGAACTCCGCGATGAAGCTTACGATAATGCGGTTATAGTAAAAAACCGGACTAAAGTTTTCCACGACAAAAACCTTTTTAGAAAATCTTTCACACCGGGACAACAAGTCCTTCTTTACGATTCCCGTCTCCACCTTCATCCGGGTAAGTTTAAATCTCGTTGGAAATGACCTTTCGTGGTGCGGTATGTGTATCCGCACGAGACAGTTGATATTGAAAATGTTAAAAATGGTTCTATTTTTAAAGTAAATGTGCATAGATTAAAACCGTATTTTTCCGCTGACCCAGCGGAGGAGCTCCTATTTTTACAGGAGCCGTTTTATCATAACTAACTCTCCTCTGCCTCACCTCTATATTTCGGTAACACTGTTTCATATAAGAATGGAGGTGAGTGAACTAAGATATAACTGAATATCTGTGTGTACCATAAAACAAGTTTGGGGATAGTATTTCATTATTATTCTACCCCTATTATTCTCCTCCCAAGTCTACAGGTCTATGCGCTCAAAAGAACAACATCATTGAGGACACTGCTGAAAACAGGTTTGGGGGAGGTTTGTATTTACTGAAATATCATTTGGCACTAGGCACTATATAAATTTTTTTTGGCTAGCTGATTTTTTTTTTGATAATGAAAATTAGAAAGTGAAAAATTACATTTGAAAGATAGGAAAATTTTAAGAATAGCAAGAAAATTAGATATTTTATAACGAAGCCAGTAATAGGTAGTCATGAGCTGTTGTCCTAAGGGTTAGTAAGATAAAGGGAATCACTAATCTGAGAATAGAATTGAGTCTGAAAAATAGTCTCTATTCTTGAGTCCAATCATATGAACGTTGATACCCTACTATACGCACTTGCACACATCTTGAAACTTGGGATAATAGAGGATACCTTGAAATGCTCTTGTCTAAAAGCCTTAGTATGAAGATCAAGAAAAAAAAGAGTGTAACATAAAAAAATAAAACGCTGAAGAAAAAAGAGCACTTATTTTGTATTACTTAAGGCAGCGTAAAATAAATATAGCGCGAGTGCTTTATCACCTAGTGCCTTAGACCAACTGGTTTGGGAGTCACTGCTAAGTCTTAGGTGTTGCAAGACGAGAAAATTGCTAATTACGTCTAAATAAGTGAGTTCATTTGGTAATCGGTCGGTTAGTACCTCAAGAAGTATTAACGGTCGCATGATGAATGTGTGAGCAATTCTATCTAAAATATTCACCGACTAAAATGTAGTAAGGAAGATGGACAAGAGTATGATAGCTTGAATTGAATTCTCTAAGCGTAGGAATGTTTTTTACACACACGTAGGGGTATATGATCGATATTTAGAAAAAAGGTAGGGAGGAAGGCTAAAAGCGATATTTTATTGAGGGATGATGTGATTTCTGACATCTTTTCGCGACTATTAAGATAGGGCACATGGCAACTGAAAAGCTAGCGTAGTTTTAAACTTTTATTTTCAAGTTCTTTCTTTTATATAATCCATATCTTTGTATGTAACTTTCATCTTCTTTCTTTTATTATGGGATTTTATGGGTGTAATCCACTGAAAACCCTCAGGAGACAACACTCTTCCTACTACAGACACTTAGAGATTTAACGGATTGTTGCACGTGTTAAGTGCAATCGTGTTGCCTACGAAAGTGTGCTAGATTTTTCTTTTCTTTTTCTTCTCCCTCTCTTGATTAACTAGTTTGTTCGAGACGATCAAAATTAAGTTTAGGGGTATTTGTTCAGTTGAAAATATTGCACATTTGATTGAACATTTTCCTTACTTTTGTTAAGTACTTAAATGTGTTTATTGTAAATATGGAACATATGTGGGTTTATCTGTAAAATATTCTTTATCATATATTTATACATTATAATTAACATCATAAAGGAAAATATATGCATATAATATTTATATAATATTTTGATAATTTAAATATGCATATCATATCAAATATCCCTAATCAATATTTTTAAAATATTGTATCATATATATAATGATTAGAATAATATCTTAAATATAACAAATATTACTAATACTATGAATTGAGATATTGTGCAGATTTAGCTCAGGCCTGGAGATCGAGATATCCGAGATGTCAGGAATAAAATCCGTCGATAAAGTTAAATCAAATCGTAAAATCGTAAATGGCAGAGACTCAGATAAGATTTAAAGAAACTAGACACCACAATGATCTCCAAGTGTCAACATGAGACAGCACCAGAATTTTGAAAATCTGATCGCACCAAACCACCGCCCAACCCGGCCAAACCCCCCTAAATGCGGCGGATTCGCGGCCCTCTGATGGCCATAGGATCTGAGATTTTATGGGTGTGATCGTATCATTAAAGAAAAATACATGGGATTTAGGGTTTCTGCTTCTGCAACTATTTAAAGGACCGAGAGCTACTCTTGGAAAATCATCACCTAATAGATCTATCCGAAGCAATCAAGAGGTCCACAGCGATCCACGAATCCATGAAATCAATCGACGCATCATCTACTTTCAATGAGACAGAGATCAGGAGTATAAACTAGGGTTCTTGTACTGTAAATTCGACGGATTTGTAAATGATAGTTGATTAATAAAAAGGTAGATGTTTAGTTTAATTCTTTGCATTTTACTTTCTGCATTTAATTTCTGCATTACTTTCTGCATTTACATTATGATCACATTCTCTATCCTTTCTTCTTCTTCTCAAACCATGAGCGGGTAATTCCTAGCTTATTAGGGTTCATAGAATTAGGGTCGATAAATGGATTATAAAATCTCTTAACTCTTTTTATATCTTTTAAAGTTTATAAATTTTAGCAAAATAAATATTAACATCCTAATCGGGAACGCAATCAATTTATTGACAGCCTCGACCGCGATTTGAAATTAGATTAACAACTGTTTTGGTAAAGACCGGACATGAATGGAGCTCAATGAAAAAATAAGGGTTAAGAGTGGGAACCCTATTACCTCCAAAAACCCTAATCTTCATTCATCACTATCGATCTACTTTTAAATCTATTAAAAGATAAAAAGAGTCATCTTTAATTAATCATCCATTGCTACTAAATTCTATGAACCCTACAAATCTCTTCTTTATAGATTCTACATCCGTATTCATCGTAGATCTACAACCAATCACTCCTTCTTTCAATCAACTCGTTTAAAAAAGGATAAAGGTTCGACGTTTCTCTGAGGACGACCCGTACTCATTTCGGCTAGCTACTAGTGACATTGTTATTGATTGTGGTTGCTACTTTACTTCATACAAAACACTTTTCCAAATCTAGAATCAATCACAAGCCAATCAAGATCCTCTAAATCATGGCATTTGTTCCTGATAAAATAAAGTAATAGGAATTTTATATTTTAAATTTTTTTAAACATTTCATAAGTAGAATTCCACCTATTTGGAATGTTGACTTTGAAAGATCTAAATTTTAAACTTAATTGGACACAAGTTTGCTTAAAAACTTGTTTTCTAGGTCCCGGACTTTCAATAGACATCATGTCATTTCTAAGTTTTGACAAATAATGATCAATAACTTTAAAACCATCATGTACAATTAAATTTAAAATATGGTATGCACATCTTTGATGAAATAATACTCCATTTAAAATAGAATTTAAATTATTTTTTAAAATTGTTATAGCAGCAATATTTTTAGAAGTATTATCAAAACTAATTGAAAATATTTTATTTTGAATATCATAGTCACGTACAGTGTTCATGATACAATTACTTATATTATTTTCATTATGTGAATGTCCATTTTTTAAAAACCAATAATTCTTTTTTGTAACAACCAATTATTGTCAATAAAATGTACGGTAACACAAATATAGCTAATACCTCGTTTTATTATCTAAAGATCAGAAATTAGTGCAATTTTACCTTTAAGATTAGTAAAAATACCAAATAAATTAGTTTTGGATTAATAAAAAATTTAAAAGTATCACCTCAAAATGTATTTCTTATTACTATTTGAAATGCAGAATTATATGCAGTTTTTACTAATCTATCAAAATTTTCATTTTCAGCAAAACCAAATGGTTGTTTAGCATGTATAACATATCTAGTAAATTCTCTTCTATTAGTTTCTTGAGAATAAGAAAAACTAGTCAAAGAATTAAATGCCATGATTAGTGTCGTCTGTCAAGAATCTGCTTTGATGGGAGTTTGCATGTTTTTTTAGATGGTTAGTTCCATCTTTTTTAGCACAAGTAAAATCTTTTCTGCAAGTCTTACAAAATGCCCGTAAGTCTTTACCCGCAACTTCTTCTTGTACAAAATGTTTTCAAACTTCAGAAGTTCTGGCTCTTTCGGATTTGGGAATACGAAGACCATAAACACTTGCATCAGGAACATTAGGAGCATGTACATACCCCCCTCTATGTCCTTGTGCCATTTCAATGTTCTAATTGTTGCCCTTATTCCTTTTGTAGTCTATATTCACCCTATAGTATATATTACATGAACTTGTCTAGTTCTCATTTTGTGTTGTTGTGTGCCTGAGTTATACCGCTATTCTTTTGTCAAAAGAAAAGGGTTACACTACTAGTCTTTAGGTAATGTATTTATCTATATGCTCATGTTTTCCTTTGTTTAGGTATGTATTTATCTATATGCTCATGTTTTCCCCTTTTTATTAAAAAAAGAAATTATTCCTCGACTTGTAGCAAAGATATATAATTTTTTTAAAAGGTTCCTACTAGATATTTATTTGTACATTTGTATATACAATTCCTTTATAATACTTTATTGTTTCTGTGGTAAAATTTACTCTTTTTTAATCATTGGTGTTAGTAAAAGTCATAGGTCGAGCCATGGGTTAGCCCCCTGTTGATGTGTTTTTCCGTGCTTGTGAAATGTATAAGTTAAGAAATACGGAATCACGGAATCACACAGTAGTAAATACCGTAATCAACACTTGCGATAAGCGAGCAATGAGTACGGATTGTCCTCAGGGAAACGGTGGTATAATAACGATGCTTTAGACGGGCTATTTAAAGAATTAAAGAATTGTTTTGGAGTTTGTTTATAATTACAATAAAGAATTAATGAATAACTTGCCAGAAATGAGAATCGGATATCAATGAATAGTTATAATCCATACCTTCCTCTTCAATCCATATCTTACCAAATACAGGTTGTCAATCCGTACTTAATAAGTTAAAAACCATAACTAGCTACTAACTTGGTGTTTGTTAGCACGGAATATCAAACACGTACCGGTTAAAGTAGTGGAGTATAAATCGTCAAAACACATCATAGCTAGCAACTAATTGGAATTGTGCTAGTAACAAATTAAAGAAATGTGGATTCGAAGATAAAACGGATTGTGAGTATAGGCAAACTTTCCATGCATAAATCCATACCCTTGGTTAGAGACTTACAAGTATAGGTGGCTAAGCCGTCCATTCACAAAATCGTCACCTAGGTTCCCTTGTCATTCCATTTCTTTACTTTATTACTGATGGAGGTCTGGATCTCCTTCAGATGTTGTCTTCCATTGATCTGTAGCGAGCGTAGATGGATGGCTGAGATTGGGTTCAAGAGTTGCCTCTTGAATCGTGTGGATCTCAGTGGGCTTGATTTGGAATGAAGCCGAGTTACCTGCAAGGAAGTCCCGGGGTGGTTGTACCACCGTGGACCCTCCGACGATTAAGTTAGTCGGGGTATTTGGGCAGAGTAGCGGCCTATTGGGTAATAATTCCTTTACCCGAGTCGTCTGAGAGGGGGTTTATATAGTGGCAGCCATGGGTTGGCGGGAGCGAGATTTACACCAGCTTTTACGCCCTTGGAGCCGCGCCTACACAAATGGCGGGATCATCCATTAATGGCGAGATACGCCCGTTAACGGGGGAACGCGATGGCATGGGACGCAGGATCGTGGGACGGTGTACATCTCGCGTTTGGCGAGATTCGCGGGGCCATGTGCGGGACGTTGATGATCCGCGCTCTGGGTCGGTCGATGAGACCGAGGAAGCTGAGCTCGGCGGGAGGCTCGGGGGCGGGCGGGAGGCTCGGGGGCTAGCGGGAGGCCGAGCAAGCTTAGTTCTGTGATATCTCGGGGGGAAGCTGGGAGGGCTGAGGAAGCTCAGCGTGCATGAGGGCTCGGAGGCGAGCCAATGGTTATTTGGAAGACGAGCAGAGGAGTGGTTTGGAAGGCCACCGAGGGTCGGGAACATCCTCGGGAGGAAGGCCCGAAGCACGCCTTCAACATACCGTTCTTACTCCTTTCTTATAATCCTTGGGACACGTTGATTGATTTGTAATTTTGTTGTGAAAGAAAAAGTAGTAGTAAAATAACCGCAATCAATAACGGTGTCGCGTGTAGCGAACCTTTAATGAGTACGGGTCGTCCTCTGGGATTCATGGAATTTTGTAGTTCTTGCTTTAGATTGGTTGAAAGAAATAGAAAAGA
This sequence comes from Agapanthus africanus, assembly GCA_030015575.1. Lineage (NCBI taxonomy): Eukaryota > Viridiplantae > Streptophyta > Magnoliopsida > Asparagales > Amaryllidaceae > Agapanthus > Agapanthus africanus. The sequence goes on from CM057349.1 coordinate 73,866,467, forward strand.
GAAAATAAAGAAAATCAAGAAGATAGTTTCAAGAAAATCAAGAGAATAGTTTCAAGAAAATCAAGAAAATGTTCAATAAAAGAAATCAAGAAAATGTTCAATATCTAATTGAATTATCTAGAAAGTTTATATGAAGAAGGCTTATAGGATTCGATTGGATTTAATAGCCATAGATGACTAATAAAGATTACTCCTCTTATCTATTGATAGATTTAAAACTAGATTGATGGCGATGAATGAGGATTAGGGTTCTTTGGAAGAAATTAGGGTTTCTCCTCTATTGACCCTTGTTTTTTCATTGTTCTCCATTCTTGTCTAGCCCTTAACAAAAGGATCGTCAATCTCATCTCAAATCGTGGTTGAGATTATCAAGAAATTGATGTCGCGCTCGATAAGGATGTTGACGATTCTTTTGCTAAAATTTATAAACTTCATAAGGTTTAAAAGGAGTATACAATTTTCTCACCCATTGATCTACCTTAATCCTTCGAATCCTATCAAGCGGAGAATTACTCTCGCATCATGAAAATAAAAGAAGAAATATAGAAAGAATTCATAATGTGGAAATTAAAAGAAAGCGAAATTAAAACTAATGATTACCTTTATTACTCAACTTCACAATACAATTCTTCGAGTTTAGATTACAAGAGGAAAAGAATTTGCTCTCGCTCTCTGCCCCGAAGAAGTAGATGTTTCGTCGATTACGTCGCTTGATCACCTCGAATCTTGGAACTGTCGTGGATCGCTTGCTCGTTGATGGTGATTGGCTTCGCATAAAGGAGACTTGCTTGATTGATCGCTCGATTGATTTCTCGATGGATTTCTTGATCTTGGATCTCAAGATCGAAGATTCTTGATCTTAGATCTTAGATCCCTTTTTGATATTGGATTTGATCTTGGATTTAGGATGATTTCTTGGAAATTGGATGTTTTTGATTTAGATCTAGATCCCCTTTTGATGTAGCCCTCGGTCCTTTTTATAGCCCCAAAGCCAGTAACAGAAATCCCCAACAAACTAAGGTTGTTATGATGAAGCTTCTAGAAAACTCTCAAACCTTGACTCCTTGAATCGGCTGCGGATTCGAGGCGACTCGACCTGACTCGGCCGCGGTTCCGTGGCTGATTGGTGGGTTCTTGGGTTGAAACTTCTGAATTATTCTCATGTTGGTCTTTGGGTTTTTATGTGATATCTGGAATCTTCTTATCTTTTCTGAGTCTCTGCTAGTATTTAATTCTTCAACTTTCTTTACTTTATCGGCAGATTCATGATTCCTGATATCTGACCTGAGCTAATCTTGCAGAATATCTTCAATGAACAATGTTAGTTATATTTGAGATACAAAATATTATGCGTAAAGTATTAAACATACAACTTCCTTCATAATGTTGATTATAATATATAAACACATGGTAAATGGTATTTTACAGATGAACTTCTAATATGTGTTATATTTATAACAAACACGTTTAGATGATTAAGAAAAGTAAGGAAATTGTCATGTTAAAAGTGCATTATTTTCGAATGAACACACGTCATCTGCCATGTGTCGTGATCTGAGGAGTTCTCAGTATTGAGCATCATCATTAGCCCCCCACTCTCGTCCCGACCTATTTATGGGTCGGGTTGAGAGTGGTCTGATCGGTCACCTGGGCTAAATTCTTATTTGAAGAGATCGTCGGCGAGGATTCCCGGGCAGTTAGTCGTATTTTTTGCTGACGTCAGTGGATCAGAGAAGAGATCGTGCATTAAAGGTGCCGACTCGATCGTATATTTGAGGCACCAGGCCACACGTCCGGTGCTGGTTAGCTGACCTGACGGGCCGTCAGTTTCCTTGGCGCTTGGAGGGACGCGTCCAATGCTCTTGAGACACGTGGAAAGTTGGTGGCGTCGGACGCGAAGCGTCTGTTTTAGCGGAAAAAGATTGGCGCCATCGGATGCGCTTGCCAACTGCTATAAATAGAGGTGGGTCCCCCCAAGGTCCACACTTCGCTATAATTTCCTCATCACTGTGTGTGTTAGCTCGGCGCTCATCTTTTTAGGTCGGATTCCTTGCGTTCTTCCCTCGGACGTCTCCTTACTCTGCTCAGGTTAGATGTCTTCCTCTGGAGAGTCTGTTGAGGTAGTAGAGGTAGAGTCTAGGGAGTCTTCTGCCGCTTCTTCCTCTGCTTCTTCCTCCTCCTTGTCCGAGTCGGAATCCCTCCAGGGAGCTAGGGTTAGTCCTGGCACCTGAGGTCGTGCGGCGGGGACGGTTCCCAAAGCGCGTGTCAGGAGTGTCCGTGATGCACCTTCCCTTCTGAGGCATGTGGACGAGCTCACAACGATCCGGGCTTGCTTCCACATTCCCCTCGGCTACTCGCTTCGCTTGGTCGGGGAGGGAGAGAGGGCAGACCAGGTACGGGGTAAGGAGATTGTCTTGTACTTGGAAGGCTTTTGGGCCGGAATGCGTCTGCCCTTCTCCCCCGTGGTGAGTGCGGCGCTGCGCTGCTTTCAATTTTCCCCAGGACAGCCAGTGCCAAACTCGTGGAGGATTCTCCTCGGGTTCCTGGTCCGGTTGAGACTGCAGGAGATCCCTTTCAGCCTGAACCTTCTCCTTTCTTCCTTCTGCTACAAAAATCACCCCGGTACTCGTAGGGATGAGCCTAGCTGGGTATAATTTTCTTTTAGAAAATACAGAGGAGGGGTGGTCAGGTCAGGGGTCGTAGCAGTACCTTCTTCCATTCATGAATGGAAGGAGATGTTCTTGTTTATCGGGCCACCTGAGGGTGAGGATTGGTCTGTGCCTGTCCAGTGGCACAGGGCCAACTGCTCGCGTGTGAGGCGGTCGTCTGATCCTGATGCGATGGCGGTGTCAGAGTGAGAGCTCATCCATCGGGCCGATGCGTTGCTATCCGAGCAGGCCCTCAGTTGGGCCGGGCTCAGCCCTACTCAGTTTGTGGGTAAGTTAGAAGCTTAGGCGACCTGTTTAGACTTGTATATTCTTCCACTTTTTTTGGCATTGTTAACCCCCTTTGTATTTTCTCTTCTTTGCAGAATCGATGGACGGATCTAAATTCTGGGCTACCATGGTCGAGAAGAAAGGGAGGAAGGCCGGAGGCACCGGCCCGTTATGCCCCGCTGTGAGCCTGGCGCCGTCGGCGCCCGCTTTGGCTAGGCGTTCCACCACTCCCTGGGCTCTGGAGACCAGCCATGGGGATAGCCGCAAACATGCTTGGGAGCAGGAACCCCAGGTCCTGGAGGTTCCGGATGAGGCTGACCCTACCGTGGCCTCCCTTAAGCGGCGCAAGAGGACGGTGTCCTGAGCCCGTCTTCCCCGATCTTCGTGCAGGAGGAGGATCTTCGCTACAAGGTGCCCTCAGGGCTTTCTGTCATCGATATCTTGCTCTCCGAGATGGAGCGGTCGGCTGGGGGCAGAATCCCCTGGGGAACCCTCAAGGCCCAAATCGCGGCCATAGCTCTGGAGGCCGTGCAGGTTAGTGTCCGCCTCCCGTTCGGGTTTTCATTAAGCCTTTTTGTTTGCAGGATCGTATACCTTTTTAACCCCTTCCTTTGTTTTCCTCAGGTCCTCCAGCACTGCGCCCTCGTCGCCAACATGGAGCATGATGAAATCGCCCCGGCACTGCAGCTAGCGGGCACGTCTTCCTCGCAGGAGGAGAGCCTGAGTCGGGAGCTGCGTCAGGCGAGGGAGAAGATCGCCACCCTCGAAGACCGGGTGGCCGCTAAGGAGACGGTGATTTCCAACTGCCGGAAGTCCATTCGAGTTTTGATGGAGTCCAACAAAGTCATTGAGGCCAAGTGGGAGGATGGAAGGGTGCTCGCCGCCACTCTGAAGAACACGCGGGACACCCTCAAGAGGGAGAACGAGACGCTGAAGGAAGGGATGAGGCGCGCTGACCTCCGGGCTGCGAGGCGGTGGAGAGCTACAAGGCGTCGGATCAATTCTACGCCGACCTCGCCGAAGTCTTAGCCCTCGTCTGGAATGATGCCCTCGACACCGTCAAGGCGGTGATGTCGGAGTTTCCCGACGCTAAGCTCCGGCTCGAGTACCCCCTCAAGGGTGAGGTGCAGGGGGATGCCACCGGAAGAGTCACTGCGGGGAAAGCCCCTGGTGGGGGCATTGGGGAGAAGGTGGTCACCCCGGCTCCCAGTGCCAAAGCTCCTGCGGTGGGCGCCGACCCTCAAGCAGCCACCTCGGCTCCCGAGGTAGCCGCGGAGTACGTCGAGGTCCTTCCCGGCCCTGAGGCCTGAGTCTCCCTGCCCTCTTTTTTGTATATTTTTTTTTCGTCTTGGAATTTTGTAAGCCTTTAGGCGATTTCGTAAGGATGGGGAGCCCACAATACCTTTGTAAAGGTTCCCGAGTTGTACATAAAGCTCTTTTGCAGAATTTTTGTGGCAATGTTTCCATTTCGCGATAACATCTTCATTTTGCTCGCCTTATGAGCGCTAGGTCAGGGACCGATCCTTTAGTTGGCGATCACGCGTCGAGTTAAACCTAATTATTTGTCAAAGTGTACAATGGCCGGTGTAAGGTCGGCATCGTTATACCCGGAAGTCGAGGTGGCTATTGCATGTTGGAAGTATGCCGGTTGGTATCTCCGAGTAGAAAGGCGTAGACTCGCCCATTTCCTCGAGTTGGACTGGCGACCATCTTTCTGAAGATAGGTTGGCGTAGATCGAGCAGATGGGTAGGGAGTTACCCACTGAGGATGGACCGAGCAGGGAAGCTACTCGGTGACCTCTTGGGAGGGTTTAAATCCTTAGCACAGATGGGTGAGAAGTTACCCACTAAACCGCGCAAGGAAGCTGCTCGGTGGCCTCTTGACGAGGGCTTCAATCCTTGGCGTCGGTGGGTAGTAAAATTCCAGCTAAGGATGGACCGAGCAGGGAAGCTGCTCGGTGACCTTTTGACGAGGGCTTCGATCCTTAGCGTAGATGGGTAAGGAGTTACCCACTAAGGATGGACCGAGCAGGGAAGCTGCTCGGCGGCCTCTTGACGAGGGCTTCGATCCTTGGCGTCGGTGGGTAGTAAACTACCAGCCAAGGATGGACCGAGCAGGGAAGCTGCTCGGTTGCCTCTTGACGAGAGATTCGATCCTTAGGTAGACGGGTAAGGAGTTACCCACTAAGGATGGACCGAGCAGGGAAGCTGCTCGGTGGCCTCTTGGCGAGGGCTTCGATCTTTGGCGTCGGTGGGTAGTAAACTACCACCTAAGGATGGACCGAGCAGGGAAGCTGCTCGGTTTCCTCTTGTCGAGGGATTCAATCCTTAGCGTAGATGGGTAAGAGGTTACCCGCTAAGGATGGACCGAGCAGGGAAGCTACTCGGTTGCCTCTTGACGAGGGCTTTGATCCTTAGGTAGACGGGTAAGGAGTTACCCACTAAGGATGGACCGAGCAGGGAAGCTGCTCGGTGGCCTCTTGACGAGGGCTTCCATCCTTGGCATCAGTGGGTACTAAACTACCAGCCAAGGATGGACTGAGCAGGGAGCTGGTCGGTTGCCTCTTGTCGAGGGCTTCGATCCTTAGCATAGATGGGTAAGAGGTTATCCGCTAAGGATGGACCTAGCAGGGAAGCTGATCAGTTGTCTCTTGACGAGTTTTTCGATTCTCAGGTAGACGGGTAAGGAGTTACCCCACTAAGGATGGACCAAGTAGGGAACCTTCTCAGTGGCCTCTTGACGAGGGCTTCGATCCTTAAGTAGACGGGTAAGGAGTTGCCTACTAAGGATGGACCGAGCAGGGAAGCTGCTCGGTGGCCTTTTGACGGGGGCTTCGATCCTTGGCATCGGTGGGTAGTAAACTACCAGCCAAGGATGGACCGAGTAGGGTAGCTGCTTGGTTTTGCGAGGTGTTGCCTGACCTTCCTGGGTGTGTGAATATCAGGAAGAGTGACCGCCGAGGGAGACACGTGGCAGAAACGCATAGGTGAGACGAGGCGTTCCAAGATCCGTGTCATTCCAACTTCGATTCGCTGGGAAATACGGGATGACTGCCACGTGGCGGTACGACATTTGAAGAATTGAGCGAATCCTTGGATTCGCGCCCATGCGCGCGCAAATTTGGACCCTTGGGGATTATGTGGAGGCTATAAATAGGGAAGGAGATGGGTATGTTTTAGCATTGCTTCTTCGAGATGGCCGGGTGTATTTACTCGATTGAAGAGATCATCACCCCCGACGATGTCTACTTGTATGACCAATCCGTTTTCGAGGATAGGTACGAGGGTGTGATCCAGCGCATCGAGGATCACATCGGCCGTCTACTCCCTCGCCGGTCGCCCCTCCTCCAATTGCTGATGTACGCAATTTAGAGGAGGTCCCCGGGTTTATACAACCTTCTTGCTGAGGAGTTGCTGGACGAGGCCCTTGACAAGGTCCGTACGATCTACGTCATCGGTCTCATCTCAAAGACCAGGCACGACCAATCTATGGCCCTCATTTTGGAATGCTTCCAAAATAGACAGATCGTGAGCCAAGGCTCGGCTGGTGGAGCGCCCGGCCCTTCCGTGGCGTCCCGGGTTTACGTGCAGCATCAGCAGGAGCGGGCTGCAGAGGTCAGGGCTCGGCTGGCGGAGATCTCCTCGGAGTATCATGAGGAGTATTTCCTTGAACCCATTCCCCCTCTGTTGTAATAAAAAAATTTATATGTAAGGCCAAGAAGCCCACAATACCTTTTGATAAATAAAGTTCTCCTTTTTGCGATGTTCTATTGTTTCCTTTTTGTCTTCTGAGTGCATTTGAGTATTTTCACGAATTGAAATCCGTGGCCTTTGAAACGAGGAAGAGGGAAACACATAGGAGAAGTTTTCTTCTTATTTAGAGAAAGACTTGGAAAAGTTTACATGGCTTTGTCAAAGAATAAACATGTATTCACAGATATACTTCTCAAAGGTACAACTTGAGCTTCTCGGCGTTATAAGGCCGTGGAAATTTGCGACCCGCAGCGTCTTGTAGGTGATAGGCCCCGCCGGGTAAGACTTCTGAGACGAGGAACGAGCCATCCCACTTCGGAGAAAACTTGTGTAACTTTCCCTGATCAACGAACTCTTCCGCCTTAGGACCAAATCTCTGGTTTTGAAGGCGCGTTGCTTGACCCGAGCGTTGTAGTAGCGGGCGGTCTGTAGTTGGTAAGCGGCAGCTCTTATCTGTGCCTGGTCGCTTCTCCAGCAAGACGTCCAAATTAGTCCGAAGGGGTGAGGTATTTGCTTCGTCGTCGAAGTGCTCGACCCTGTAACTGGGCAGCCCGATCTCTGCTGGACCATCGCCTCGGTGCCGTAGTAGAGGCTGAAGGGGGTCTCTCCAGTGCGGGTCTTCTTCGACGTACGCAAGGCCCATAAGACCCGGGGTAATTCGTCGACCCAACTGCCCTGTCGTCCTTCCAGGCGAGCTCGAAGACCTCGGATGACGTCTCGGTTAGCGACCTCGGCCTGCCCGTTGCCTGGGGGTGCGCGACCGCGGCGAACTTCATCAGTATATGGTATTCGCTATAGAATCCTTTGACTTTTTCATTATCGAAATTCATCCTACGGTCGATGATGATGTACCTCGGGATCCCGAATCGGAATATTATGTCGTTCTGCAGGAACTTGATGGTCGTGATGGAGTCCGGTTTTCTGATGGGGATGGCCTCGATCCACTTCGTAAAGTAGTCCACCGCGACGAGGATGTGTTTGTACCTACCCGTACATATAGGGAATTGGCCTATCATGTCCATTCCCCACTGGGCAAATGACCAGGGGGAGGTGAGGGCCGTTAGCTCGGTAGCCGGAAGGCGGGGTATGCTGCCATAGAGTTGGCAGCTCTTGCACTTTCCGATGAGTTTCTGGGCTTCCTGATAGATGGTCGGCCAATAATACCCTTGAAGGAGTGTCTTCTAGGCTAAGGTGCGGGCCCCTTGATGTGCTCCGCTGACCCCTTCGTGAACCTTACGGAGAAAGTAGTCGGCTTCATAGGGATCGACGCACCGAAGCAGGGGTTGAGTGAAGGATTTCTTGTAGAGGTTCCCTCTGCTCCATAAGAAATGGCGGGATTTGTCTTGGAGGCGGCGGTCCTCCCCACGATCTCCGGGGAGCGTACCCTCCTTCAGGAATTCCACGATGGGCTTCCTCCAATCTTGGCCCTTTTCCCGGACTGTGTAAACTTGGAGCGATGTCGCTCTGTCTTCCACGCTGGGCCGTGGAAAGCCCTTGAAGAGGATATTTCTCTTGTTGTTAGCCATGTAGGAGGAAACTAGCTTTCTTAGGGCGTCGGCCTGGGCGTTTAGGTGCCGAGGGATCTGCTCCACTTGAACTTCGTCGAAGTCCTTTCGCAGCCTTCTTACCTCGACTAAGTACTTCACCATCAGGGGCTCCCGTGTTTTGAAATGGCCAGTCACTTGGCCGACGATCAGAGCAGAGTCGCTACGGATTCGGATCGTCTTTAGCTCCACTCCAGAGGCGATCCACAGTCCAGCGAGCAGAGCCTCGTACTCCGCTGTGTTGTTTGAGGCTTTAAACCCGAGCTTCAAAGAATTACTCCATCTCTGCCTCATTCGGGGCCCGAATGATGAGGCTGGAACCACAGCCCTCCTCGGTTGATGACCCGTCGACGTAAAGGACCAAGTCGGGGACGGAGTCGGGCCTCTCTCCGATCGAGGGTTGAGATCTGGGGTCCGGCACAGACACTGCCTCCTTGTTAGGGATAGTGCATTCGATGATAAAATCGGCCAAGACTTGTGCCTTGATAGCCTGCCTCGGGTAGTACTTAATGTCGAATTGGGATAATTCCCACCTCCACTTCTCCAAATGACCAGAAAACTCGGGGGAGGCGAGGATAGCCCCTAAAGGGCATTCGGTGAGGACAAGGATGGTGTGCGTCTGGAAATAGTGACGTAGTTTCCTCGAGGCCACGATGAGTGCCAAGACAATCTTCTCTATGACCGGGTACCTTGTTTCCGTGTCCTTGAGGACGTGGCTTACATAGTAGACCGGCTTCTGGACTCCCTCGACTTCTCGAACGAGCACCGAACCTGTAGATTGATTGGATACCGCCAGATACAATGATAGCTCATCTCCTTCAACTGGTCGGGTAAGTAGTGGGGGAGTCGCCAGGTGCACTTTCAATTGCTCGAAGGCGATTTGATACTCCTTCGACCATTCGAACCTTAGGATCTTCCTCAGAGCTTTGAAGAACGGGAGGCACTTTTCCCCGGATCTTGACATGAAACGACTCAGAGCGGCTACCTGCCCCGTGAGCCGCATGATTTCGACGTTGGTCTTAGGCGCTGCCATGTTGAGGATGGCGTTGATTTTCTCCGGGTTAGCCTCGATTCCTCGTTGGTGACCATGAACCCGAAGAACTTTCCACTAATGACCCCAAACGCGCACTTGGCGGGGTTCAGTTTCATTTTGTATTTGCGGAGGACGTCGAAAGACTCTCCCAGATCTTTGGCATGCTGATCTGACGAGATCGATTTGACGAGCATGTCGTCGACGTAAACCTCCATATTCCTGCCGATTTGAGGCTTGAAAATCCTGTTGAGCAAGCGTTTACGTAGCCCCAGCATTTTTGAGGCCGAAGGACATCACTTTATAGCAGTATACCCCCCGGTCCGTTGTGAATGCAGTGAGCTCTTCGTCTGCCAGATTCATACGGATCTGGTTATAGCCGGAGAAGGCATCCATAAAGCTAAGTAGCTCGTGGCCTGCCAAACTGTCGACGAGTTGATCTATCCGAGGGAGGGGATAGTTGTCCTTCGGGCAGGCCTTGTTGAGGTCAGTGAATTCGACGCACATGCGTCACTTCCCGCTCGCCTTTTTAACCATGACCACATTTGCCAACCACTCCGAGTAAGCCACGTTCCGAATGAAGTTGGCTGTGAGCAGCCTGTCGACCTCGTCCTCAATCGTTTTTTTCTTGATCGGGGCGAAGCTTCGTTTCTTCTGCCTGACGAGTCGGACCGCCGGGTCGACCCCGAGTTTTTATGATATTATTTCGGGGTCGATCCCTGGCATGTCGGCGGGCGCCCAGGCGAACACGTCTAAGTTTTCTCTGAGGAAGTGGACCAGGTCGTCGCGCCGGGTCCCTGTTAAGAGTGACCCGATTTGGACGGTTCGTTCATCGTCGCCTTCGACGAGGGGTACCTCCATTAGCGGCTTCACCGGGGATCCTCGTATCTTTTTATGCTCGTCCCGAGTATCCAAAGACCCTCTGAAATCATCCGTGCTTTCAAGGTCATTGTTTCTCTCTTCGAGCATAGATGTCGCTGTGAAGCAAACCTTCTCGGTTTGCTGGTTCCCGTAGGCCCGACCTATCCCGCCTTGGTCGAGTGGAAACTTGATTGCTAGGTGGTAGGTCGATATCTGGGCCCGGAGGGAATTGAGCGTCAGATGTCCCAGGAGGATATTGTAGGCCAATGGAATTCTGGCGATGATGAAATCCACAGGCACGGTATGCGTGCGGATGGCCTCTCCGATGTTAAGCAGAAGGGTGACTACCCCTTTTTGCCGGGATGGAGTGGTTGGTGAACCCAGACAGGATGTGGGCGGTCGGCCTCAGGTCCGACGGGGTAAGTCCTATATGTAGGAAGAAGTCGTAGAAGAGGATGTCTACCGAGCTTCCCGAGTCGACCAATATTCTTTGTACTTCGTAACGGTGGACCCATGCTGTAATCACCAGGG